>CM076999.1:107806383-108468883 GCA_039090855.1 Macrothele yani | reverse complement strand
GGAAAAGACGTGACATTCCACTTCATAGTGTTGTTTCATACCATGATAACGTACGTCCCCACACCTCAATGGAGACTTCACGGGCTATTGACAAAATGGAGTGGATGGTGATGCCCAACACTGTCCTAATTTGGCTCCTTTAGACTTTTTCCTGTTCGACGCTTTGAAAAACACCCTTCGTGGGGAATGTTTCGACGATGTGTTAAACTGGCTGTGAACTCATGGCTGAAACGACGGGTCTGGTACGATTGGTCCAATGCCGATTCGTCCAATGGGATGATTCATCCAATGGACAATTGGTACAAAGGTACGATTCGTCCAATGGTACGATTGGTCCAATGCCGATTCGTCCAATTCCGTCCTATCTGTCCAAAGTGCTACTCCTGTTATAAAAATCTCAACTGTTCTGATTTTATCTCCGATGTTATACAAAAGTGCCGGTAGTACAAAGAATGTAAAATAATGCTACATTTCATGCGTAATATTGTGGTTACAGATTTTTTTTTTTTTTTTTTTTACATTCCTTGCTGCCGTATGAAGTTACTGATGTACGAGCCGTTCAATTAACTTCAATGTTTCTCTTTTGCATGAAATAATATAAAATACTAGTTTTCCGTTTCTGTTTGTAGCATGCAGTGGGGTTCCGCCAACTGGCCAATGGAAACGTTCTGGTCGGGTTGGACAGAGGCCTTTTCACAATTTTTATTCTAGCGATGTCATATCCATAGCGTTTACATATCAAATCAAATTAATAATATTGCGCTTTTACTTAAGGACGAAATATTAATTCATAGGCTATAAGCCTAGGCCTTTTTAGCACTTTGTATTCTACCATGTCATATTCATAACGTTTATATATTAAATCAAGTTATAATAATATTGCGCTTTTACTTAAGCACGAAATATTAATTCCTAAGGCCTAGGCCTTTTTAACAGTTTTTATTCTACCGATGTCAGATTAGCAATGTTTACATATTAAATCAAGTTAATAATATTGCGCTTTTACTTAAGCACAAAATATTAATTCAGAGGCTCTAGGCCTTTTTAACAGTTTATATTCTACTGATGTCAGATTAATAATGTTTACATATCAAATCAAGTTAATAATATTGTGATTTTACTTAAACATGAAATATTAATTCATATGCCCTAGGCCCAGACCTTTTTAAAAAATTTTATTCTACCGATGTCATATTCATAATGTTTACCCATCAAAGCAAGTTAATATTGCGTTTTTACTTAAGCACAAAATATTAATTCACAGGCACTAGACCTATGCCTTTTTGACAGTTTTTATCCTACAGATGTCAGATTCATAACGTTTACCTATCAAGAAAACTTAATGTTATGCTAGTATTTTTAACTTTACTTACACCTTAGAATATGACATCAGTAGAATAAAAAGTGTTAAAAGGCCTAGGCCTAGGTGCGTGTAAAGAGCTAAGAAATGATACGATGAGTGCCTTTTATTAGATTTTATAACATATTTACAAATACCAAATACCTAGGTTGTAACTTAAAATCTTCCAAAAAGGCCCGTGGCCTAGGTGCCTGGTAGAGAGTTGAGAAATGATCCGTTAAATGCCTTTTATAAGGTTTTATCAAATGTTTACAAATACCAAATATCTAGGTCGTAACTTAAAATCTTCTAAAAAGGCCAGCGGCCTAGGTGCCTTGTATAAAGGCCTGATAAATGATACGATGAGTGCCTTTTATAAGGTTTTGTAAAAAGTTTACAAATACCAAATATCTAAGTTTTAACTTAAAATATTCTAAAAAGACCCGCGCCTAGGTGCTTTGCGTAAGCAGCTGAGAAATGCTCCATTGAGTGCCTTTTACCAGGTTTATGTAAAATGTTTGCAATTACCAAATATACGGAAATTATCTTTCAAAAGGATATAATGAGCAGAATAATTTAAATCTTTATTCCTTTCTGGAAAATAAAACAGTTTACCTTTGGTAAGATGATACCATTGGACGAATCGGCATTGGACTAATCGTACCATTGGACGAATCGGCATTGGACTAATCGGACATTGGACCAATCGGCATTGGACCAATTGTCCCTTTGGACGAATCGGCATTGGACGAATCGTCCGGGACCGGAAACGACAGCCTCAGGAATTTTTCTAACATGGATTCTATCAATGGGTTCAAAGATGACGAAAATGCATAGAAAGTGATGGACAATACATTGAATAGGCTAGCATTATTAACAATATGTCCAAGTAACAAAGATGGCGGAAATGTATAGAAAGTGATGGACAATACTTTGAATAGGCTAGCATTATTAACAATATGTCCAAGTATCAAAGATGGTGGAAATGTATAGAAAGTGATGGACGATACTTTGAATAGGCTAGCATTGTTAACAATATGTCCAAGTATCAAAGATGGCCGAAATGTATAGAAAGTGATGGACAATACTTTGAATAGGCTAGCATTATTAACAATATGTCCAAGTATTTTGCCACCAAGTTTCACATTTTTGCTGCTACAAATAAACTTGTGAGGAATGAGGCATTACTTTAAGGATGCCCTTTGTACATCCAGGCTGTGGTATATGTACACACACACACACACACAGGGTGAACACCATGCTCCCTCTTTTGTATTCTACAGAAAAAGTGCCCCCTACTGTTCTGGTAGCAACAAAAATCTATTCATATTTTGAGTGCACTTGAAAGTTGAAATACTCACCATTTTGGTACAAGATTTCATTTCATTACATACCCTTCATTAACATTTATACCTACACATGTCCTGACTCCATATGTAGCATATTTTAAACTGCTAAACTGATCTCAAAATTTTGTAAACAACATTATGTATAAGGGTAGTTTGAGAAATAAGTGGACTTTAGTCATTAGGATTCCAGAAGTGGTTTTTATTTGACAGATTCTCCATGGTTGTTGAGACAACGATCCCACAGATACACTAGCCTGTCAATGCCATTTCTGTAGAACTCTACGGACTGGCTGTGCAGCCATGAAGAAAATGCAGCATTTTGCATTTCAACGTCCAACGCAAAGCGCTTCCCCTTGTGAGTCCTCTTCATTGGGCCGAACACATGAAAACCACAGGGTGATAAGTCGGGACTGTAGGGTTGTCGTCAAGGTGTCAGCTGCGGTATGTGGCCTGGCATTGCCCTGCAAAAGGTGTCAGCTGCGTGTGTTCTTTTGCACCTCCGATAAACACTTTGGAACCCATACGGCAGCAACCTTCCGATATCCCAGTTTCTCTGTGATGATCACGCTCCGAACTTATGCCCGTCGCCTCACTAATGAACCGCACGGTTGCTCGACGATTTTGTAACACGACGTCATTCACTTTTTCACATGTTTCGTCATCCGTCATCTGGATCAAACGGCCTGGACGTGGTAGGCCCACTGCACTGCTTCGTCTCCCTTCTCGGAATTCTTTGCACCAATTAAACACTGCCGTACGCTGCAAAGCTTCATCGCCATACACCGTATTTAACTGACGAACAATCTCTGCTGGCTGTACTCCTTCAGCACATAGGAACTGGAATACACACCGTTGTGCATATCTGGAAGAATCTATCGCTGCACTAATTCATGTTTGAGCGTCGAACGTCTACCTGCGAACAAAGCAGATGACAAACCATGAGCATGTCACATGCGTAGTAGACAAATGTATCAATAAACACAATCGGTTTTTCCTGAGTTCTACATATACCGAAATCACAGGCCTAGTCCACTTATTTATCAAACAACCCTTACACATGAATAAACAAAGACATCACTCTTTCCACGTTAAGCAACGCACAGCAACCGAAAAATTGTCATTCGGCCGTCGCCGGGGATTCGAACCCTGAATCTCTCGATATCTAGCTGAGCGCGCTAACCTTACACTACGGTGGCAAACAATCCACAGTGCTATATGCATTTTACTGTCAGCATCTGACATTATAAATCCGTAAGATGGGCTCAGCTACTGAGACGTCTCCATCTGGTGGGCATTTACGGCACTGGCTATATATTAACTATAGCAGTTAAATCCAAAGGGCGAGATCCAAAGTGTAAATCCTCCAAATATGTGGTGTCAGTGAATAAACAAAGACATTGCTCTTTCCACGTTTAGCAACGCACAGCAACCGAAAAATTGTCATTCGGCCGTCGATGTCTTTGTTTATTCACTGACGTATTTTGAGGATTTTCATTATGTACATGTACAAATTCTGTCCGGAAAGTACTGAGACTCATTCAATTAGATGTTTAATTAAAGTACTTATATAACATTAAAATTCCTCGAAATAACATCCTTGAACATCAATAAACAGCTGCCAGCGGTTCTGCCACGCCGCGTAGCTTGCCTGGAAGTCGGGAACAAAGATCGCTTTCAAAGCACTTGTCGTGGAAGTTTGCACGTTTGTAACAGTTCCGAAATGGTGTCTTTTCAGGCTGGATTTGATCCGGGGAAGTCAGCCGCGGCCAAATCTGGGCTGTAGGGAGGTTGGGGCAGCGTTGCCAAGCTCACGGGAAATCGACGCACGGTTGTTCCTCTGTTCGTCGGTCAAAACCTTAAGAACCAATTTGGGGCAAACTTTCCGCATGTGCAATTCTTGAGTGATGATTTCTTGCACAACAGATTTCACGAGTCCCACGTGCTCTGCTACCAATCTAACACTCAGACGTCGGTCAGAGTCCAAAACCGTTTTCACCTTTTCCACAATGTCCAAAGTGTGAGATGTTGAAGGGCGCCCTGGGCATGGCTCATCCTCGAAGCTGTCTCTTCCCTCTGTGAGCGTTTTGTGCTACCGAAACAGTTGTGCTTTTGATGAAGCATACTCCCTGTAGGATTTCTCTATCATAGCAAGCGTCTTGGTCGTGGATTTTTCCAAGTTTAACACAAAACTTTACCGCGTATCGGTGTAAGACATTCTTCTGCATTTTGTCCATTACATGACGCTCACACAGCTGTCCACTTCGCAAGCGATCCTCACTCTGTAAAAGCTCAGATCCAGCTGAGACATCGATCGTTTACCTAACATGCTCCGCCACCCGTCACTCCGCCCTTCTGATTGGCCCACGAAAAGTGGTCTCATTACCTCCTGGACAAACCCTGTATTTCTATGCTAAGACATTTTTTGTTCTATCAGTTTTCATTGTGGAGAAGGGAACAACCCCCCCCCCCCCCCCTCATTTTTTTTTACACTTAAATTGTTAGATGGAAACAGCATTTATGCTTTATGTGGTCAGTGCATCGGGAATTATTAATCAAGATTTTTGCCGGAAAATGAATTACTAAAAAATAAAAAGAAATTCACGACCCCAAAGCAAAATTTGCAACTTTTTCTTGACTTTCATGACCTGCAAGCACCCTGTTATGGGATAGCACGTGGCATGATCAAAGTTCAACAATGGTTTTGATAATAATGCACTGTTACACAACTTTGTTACATCGGATTTATTTACTTGGAATTAACTTTACTACTGTAGCGGGAAGATACATAGCATCAAAAACCTATAATAGTACCTCTTCCCATTTGTCTTCAGGCCAGCCGTCTTCATACTTCTTTGGTTTCAGCTGTGCCACAAAATCTTGAATGTCCTTTTCTAATTTTGCTGCAAGCTGTGATCGATTTTCTTCTGGAGTTGCCATTTCTAGTATATATGTCTTGAATACTACAAATACACCAACAGCAGTACAATTACAAAATACATGCACACAATAAAGTAACATTCAAGCAATACAGTCAACCCTTTCATACATTCATACAGCATTGCAAATGTCATCTAGCTGCTTAATTATTCACGTGCTATTTAGACAATCTATATTTTGAGGTTACTCACCTTTATTCCCTAAATCTTTGAGGAGGTTTTCGTCTCTACACATTTCCAACACATATTTTTCTTAGTTACTTCGTGGTTCAAGGCCGCAAAAAAAAAAACCATATTTTTCAACTCACGCAAACTTCGTTCCCTTCCTTTCTTTTCCCCTATGACCAAATTCGGATTTATACTTGTGGTAGATTATTTTGAATCCGAATTTGTTCATAGGGAAAAGAAAGGAAGGGAACGAAGTTTGCGTGAGTTGAAAAAGATGTTTTTTACGGCCTTGAACCACAATGTAATTAAGAAAAATACGTGTTGGAAATGTGTAAAGACGAAAACCTCCTAAAAGATTTTGGGAATAAAGGTCAGTAACCTCAAAATATAGATCAGTCAAGTGAGTCAACCCTTGATGAACTGCCACTGTATATTACATTACATTGTGGCATTATATTAAATTTGCCAATTATTTTTTTATAACCCCAAATTTTGTTAATTACATTAAATTGTGGCATTATATCAAATTTGCCAATTAATTTTAAATAACCCCAAATTTTGTTAATTAATAGTTCCTCAAAAATCATAATGAGCACTCAATTAAAAATGCCTTAATTAAAAAATGCACATATCATACATGAGACTGATGAAGGAAAAAAAAAAAAGGTGAACTTTTTAACCGAACAGGTGAGAAATAAGAATATGATGCAAAACAGCATGAAGCGTGAGCAAGACAAAATTGTTCACTTAAATTTATTATGTAAATATTAAGCTGAAGCACATCACTGTATTTAATATACTGTATAGAAGATGTGACTTCCAAAGTGGAATATATAGAGCTATGCAAGACAACACGAAAAAGTATCACTGAAGACGTAAGGAAATTCAACTGTGAGCTAGTGAGGAAAGCAATTGAAAACAACCAAAGCCTTAAGATAGCAAAGGGACATCTCAGTAAGGGAAGAAAACAGATTATGGCTCTGAGAAAAGAAGATGGTTCTATAACAAGAAATAGAGGCGAAATTTTGACAAGAGTGAAAGATTTCTACTCCAAATTATATGAAAGGGATGATACATGTACTCCAGACATCATGAAAGGTACCAGAGTTCTTCCAGTCCTCCCAGCAGAAGTTGCTCATGCAATCAAGAACATGAAGCGGGGGAAAGCTCCAGGAGAAGATGGAATTACTATAGACATCATACAAGAAGCAAGTGGAGAAATTGAAACAGTACTCGCCCAAATTTTCACTCGATGCCTTAATGAAGGAAAGATTCCTGAGGATTGGAACAACGCTACAATGATCCTGCTACATAAAAAAGGTGACATTGAGGATCTCAGGAACTACAGACCTATCAGCCTCCTATCAGTGGTTTATAAAATCTTCACTAAAGTTCTTTCACACCGCTTGAAGGTAACACTGGACATGGCTCAACCGAGAGAACAAGCTGGATTCAGGAGTGGCTACAGCACAATAGATCATATCCACGTACTGAGAGAACTAATTGAAAGAGCGAGGGAATATGAACTTCCATTGTGCATGGCTTTTTATCGATTATGAAAAAGCCTTTGATTCGGTGAAACCATCAGCAGTTACCACGGCTCTGAAATCCTGCGGTATTGAGGATGCATACATTAATATTATTAATAACATCTATGAAAATGCAAGTGCAAAGATTCGGCTGTTTGAAAATACAACACACATAAAAATTGGAAAGGGAGTGAGACAAGGTGACACCATATCTCCGAAGCTCTTTAATGCCACATTGGAAAATGTCTTTCAATCACTGAACTGGGAAAACAAAGGGATAAAGATTAATGGAGATTATCTAACCCACCTTCGTTTTGCTGATGACGTAGTCATTTTTGCAACTACCCCATCAGAGCTGCAGAGTATGATCCAGGAACTTGCTGACAAGAGTAAAAGAAGTGGGATTAAAAATGAACTTTCAGAAGACAAAAGTGATGTTCAATGCTTTTACAAGAAATGAAGATTTATCGATTGATGGAGAAAAACTGGAGATAACAGATACATATGTTTACCTTGGACAGCAGATATCAAGTGAGGGTCACATTGATGAAGAAATTAATCGAGCGTACAAAACTTGCCTGGAGAGCTTTTGGAAGAAACAGCATAATTTTTAAGAGCAATATGCCATTATGTCTTAAAAAGAAAAGTGTTTGATCAATGCATCCTTCCAGTGCTTACGTATGGTGCAGAGACGTGGACCTTAACTAAAAGAGACATACAAAGGCTGCAGACAACTCAAAGAAGCATGGAGAGGTGCATGCTTGGTATAACCAGGAGAGATAAGAAGAGGAACTCGTGGATCCGAAAAATGACGAGAGTGGAAGACATCATGATCAGAGTTAAATCCCTGAAATGGCAATGGGCTGGACATACTGCCAGAAGGACAGACCATAGATGGACAGCCGAAATTTTAGATTGGATTCCAAGGGACAGGAAAAGACCCAGAAAAAGACCACATGGGAGATGGGTGGATGAAATTCGTAAATATGCGGGAGTGACATGGAGGAGACTGGCACAAGACAGACCGTTGTGGAGGAAACTTGGGGAGACCTTCGTCCAGCAGTGGATTGATAATGGTTGACAATGATGATGATGATGATATATATATATATATATATATGCATTTTACATTTAACAGCAACACACGATAAATGTAACATAGCGGAGAAACAAAAAATTACACTATCTACCAACAAGTAATTGGACACCCCTGCAATCGACGATATCTGCGGTCCTGATACATGTCACGGCCGCCGCCGTTAAATATCGTATGGGAAACAACAACGCAACCAGTCGCATGCAAGATGCCACGCAGTTCGGAGCTCTCTGATTTCGAAAAAGGTTTAATCGTCGGGTATCACTGAAATGGCCGATCCATTCATGACATATCCAGCGAGTTGAAGTACCTAAAATCGACAGTGGCCTACGTGATTGGCAAGTGGAAGATGAGAGGTGACTGTCGGAATGGGCCCGACCCGGCAGACCCGCAGAACTGGTAGTTAGAGACCGACGGGTGCTGGCCAGAGAAATTCGGAAGAATCGCACCAAATCAATGGGCCACATCCGCGAGGAGTTTCAACAGGCATCCGGGAGTGTTCTTTTGATGAATACCATCCGTAAGGAAGCCCATCTGCTCGGTTATCATGGACGTGCTGCCGCCCACAAGCCTTTGATCACCAAGTCCAATAGCGCTGCTCGGGTAACGTGGTGCAAAGAACGTCGACAGTGGACCGTTGAACAGTGGAAACAGGTTCTCCGGAGTGACGAATCAAGGTTCACCCTCTACCGTTCGGATGGCAGGGTCTGGGTTTGGCGTCTGCCTGGAGAACGCCTCCTGTCGGAATGTATTGTGCCAACTGTGAAGTTCGGCGGCGGTGGAATTATGCTATGAGGATGTTTCTCCTGGTATGGCACGGGACCCTTGGTTGCAATTCCTGGTAGACTCAATGCAGAGACCTACTGCACCATTTTGGATGACCATGCGCTTCCTACATTGTGGACCCATGTTACTTTCAGGATGACAATGCCACCTGTCGTGTTGCAAGGTCCACCATGGCTTGGTATGGTGACAATGGGGTTAACTGAATGGACTGGGCTGTGCAGAGCCCGGACCTTAACCACATCGAGCAACTCTAGGACGAGTTGGAGCGTCGACTTAAGGGGTGCCTCCACCGTCCGAAATCGGTGAAGGGAACTGACCTGTCTTCTCCAAGCCCAGTGGAAGAAAATACCGCTAGCCCTCATACAACGCCTGGTTGAGAGTATGCCCCGGAGGGTCGCAGCTGTAATCGCCGCTCGTGGAGGCTCCACCAACTATTGAAGGTGAATAAACTTCATTTTCATTTGCTATCACAGGTGTCTAATTACTTGTTGGTAGATAGTGTATTATAAATTTACACTCTGTCCGACTTCCGTTTTAGGAAAGTGCAGATCAAGTATTTATGGAATCAAATTACATTTAACAATAATACTGCACAGATGAAACATTGCAAGAAAAAAAAAAAAAGAAATCACGATTACGGGGGAAATTTTCACTCTAACTTCTGTTTTTGGAAGTTTTGAAAAACAAAATACTATCCCCCAGACCAAAAAACGATCCCCCCCCCCCAACAAATCCTTTCAAAATTTCTTTTTAGTTTAGCATCGATCTCGAGAATAACCCAAATGATGACAAAAAACTGTATTCGGCGAATCCGCGGAAGAAACTCAGGTATGAGAAACCACAAAATCGGATGTTTTGTAGAATAATCAGATTTCCAGAAAATATTTTCAAAATCGGACGGAATCCGGGACACTTGGCAGCTCTGCAAAGCGGAGGGATTATGCAAAGAGATCTCGAGAATAACCCAAATGATGACAAAAAAAAAAAAGGTATTCGGCGAATCCGCGGAAGAAACTCACGTATATGAGAAACCACAAAATCGGATGTTTTGTAGAATAATCAGATTTCCGGAAAATATTTTCAAAATCGGACTGAATCCGGGACACTTGGCAGCTCTGCAAAGCGGAGGGCTTATGCCCCCTCCCCGTTATTACATTGAAGTTTGAAACAAAAAATCACAATACACAATCTAGATATACACTAAAGAGCAACTGAATTAGAGATACCTGTCTAGTAACATGTAGCACCACCTTTCGCCCTGATGACGGCGGCGATTCGTTTTGGCATGGACTCGACAAGACACCGGAAGCGTTGGGAAGCCATACGGATCCACCACGACCCCTGAACAAGCTCCCACAGTTCAGGAAGATTTGATGGAGGGGGGGGTCATCTCTCTCGATGGGATTGAGGTCAGGTGACCTAGCTGGCCAAGGAAGAGAGGTCACGTCGGTGGAGTGTTCATCCAACCATTCGGATACAATTCGGGAGCGATGGCACGATGCATTGTCTTGTTGCAGGATGCTACAAGACAATGCACCCTGTGATGTGCGGTCAGCAGCAGTACCCTCGTGGAACGATGGCTTCCGTAACCCATAGCGAGGAGATGGATCTGGATGGTGTGGCTACTTACATGTTTTTCTGCACCAGTGTTAAATTGCCGAGTCATTTCTAGCACTGTGGCCCGTCCATCCGCTGTTGCAATGCGAGCTAGCCGCCGATGACCCCACTCATCCACATGCTGTTGTCCACAGCAGTTGGCCCTTGCAGGGATGGTTTTACCGGATTCGGTGTACTCACGGTGCACCTGTGACACAGTGGCTCCTGAAAATCCTAGTGCCTGCAAGACTTCCGAGATGGAGTGACCCATTCGTCGGGCCCCGACAATTTGCCCACGATCAAATGCGCTTAGATCCCTCATCTTACCCATACTGCATCGACTCTTACTGATTCCCGTCGCATCACTCCTTACATTGTCGGATCGCTGCATACGTAATGTCGTTTCCGTTTACAGGGCCGCCCACAGCACTACATTTGCATAACGCCAGCTGTCTGTAATTCAATTGCTCTTCAGTGTACTTCTTAATCATGTATCGTACAACCATAACATACAATAATTCTACAGGAGTAGTTCTGTTAAATAAATTCAGAAAAATCTAACCAGAAAAAGAATTTCATCTACTGCTTCTTCTAATCATTTAACTTTTTTTTCTTGTAACATAACATTACTAGTAACTGGATAAGAAGAAATGTACAAAAGTCATCCTCCTCCTTGATTGTTATGGCACCAGACTATTTTACCCGATAAATTTAGGGAGGTCACTCCCATCTTGGGGAAATTCTCTGCACCACGGGTTATGACCCCCTCCCCAAGGTAAATTTCTGCCGCCCCGTCGGCACAGTGGTCTAAGGCGCTGGCCTCTGATCATTCGCCCGTAAGGGGTCCGGGTTCAAATCCCGGTCAGGCATAGATGTTGTGTTTGTCTTGCGGCACTGGCTCGCTCCCTTCCCTGGAACCAGTGACCCTAAATTAGGGACGGGCGACTGCTTATAGCCCATTGAGTTGCTCACAGTGGTCGTTAAACCTCCAATAAAAAAAAAAAAGAAAAAAAAGGTAAATTTCTGGGTGCGTTACTGCCACATGTTACACCTCCAATTAAAGCATGGCCGCCCAGGTGGCGCAGTGGTATTTTTTTTTTTTTTTTTGATTGGAGGTTTAACGACCACCGTGAGCAACTCATGGGCTATAAGCAGTCGCCCCGTCCCTAATTTAGGGTCACTGGTTCCAGGGAAGGAGAGAGCCAGTGCCGTGGACAAACACAACATCCATGCCTCACCGGAACTCAAACACGGACCCCTTTCGGATGAATGATCCGAGGCCATCGCTTAGACCATCGCTTAGACCACTGCGCCGCCGCCTCACCGGAACTCAAACACGGACCCCTTTCGGATGAATGATCCGAGGCCATCGCTTAGACCACTGCGCCGCCGGGCGGTGGCGCAGTGGTCAAGCGATGGCCTCGGATCATTCATCCGAAAGGGGTCCGTGTTTGAGTTCCGGTGAGGCATGGATGTTGTGTTTGTCTTACGACACTGGCTCTCTCCCTTCCCTGGAACCAGTGACCCTAAATTAGGAATGGGCGACTGCTTATTGCCTGACCCTAAATCAGGGTCAGGCAACTGCTTCTAGCCCACTGAGTTGCTCGTGGTGGTCGTTAAACCTCAAATAAAAAAAATAAAAAAATTAAAGCATGGCAAAAAACTGTAGCTTTTTCCTGGATAGTCATTTCAAAAGGTTTGTTACCTTCCATGGTCTCCCATTGCCTCTGTGTCTGTGGGCACTTGAAAAGCAGTTTTATGCCAACAAACCATAGACTACTAAAGACACAAGGCCTGAAAATTGCTGTTATCAATGTTGGCATGTTATAGAGAACATTTGTCAATGACACATAGGGTGAATATGTGCCTGAATGCTGATGAAGCAGAGCCGTTGCCAGGTCAGCCGGTGCTATCCTAGCAACTATCTCACACTGTCCATAGACAATTCAAGACATGAGGCCTGAAAATTGCTGTTATCAACGTTGGCATGTTATAGAGAACATTTGTCAATGCCGCATAGGATGAATATGTGCCTGAATGCTGATGAAACAGAGCCGTTGCCAGGTCAGCTGGTGCTATCCTAGCAACTATCTCACACTGTCCATAGACAATTCAAGACATGAGGCCTGAAAATTGCTGTTATCAACGTTGGCATGTTATAGAGAACATTTGTCAATGCCGCATAGGGTGAATATGTGCCTGAATGCTGATGAAGCAGAGCCGTTGCCAGGTCAGCCGGTGCTATCCTAGCAACTATCTCACACTGTCCATAGACAATTCAAGACACGAGGCCTGGAAATTGCTGTTATCAACGTTGGCATATTATAGAGAACATTTGTCAATGCCGCATAGGGTGAATATGTGCCTGAATGCTGATGAAGCAGAGCCGTTGCCAGGTCAGCCGGTGCTATCCTAGCAACTATCTCACACTGTCCATAGACAATTCAAGACATGAGGCCTGAAAATTGCTGTTATCAACGTTGGCATGTTATAGAGAACATTTGTCAATGCCGCATAGGGTGAATATGTGCCTGAATGCTGATGAAACAGAGCCGTTGCCAGGTCAGCTGGTGCTATCCTAGCAACTATCTCACACTGTCCATAGACAATTCAAGACACGAGGCCTGGAAATTGCTGTTATCAACGTTGGCATGTTATAGAGAACATTTGTCAATGCCGCATAGGGTGAATATGTGCCTGAATGCTGATGAAGCAGAGCCGTTGCCAGGTCAGCCGGTGCTATCCTAGCAACTATCTCACACTGTCCATAGACAATTCAAGACATGAGGCCTGAAAATTGCTGTTATCAACGTTGGCATGTTATAGAGAACATTTGTCAATGCCGCATAGGGTGAATATGTGCCTGAATGCTGATGAAGTAGAGCCGTTGCCAGGTCAGCTGGTGCTATCCTAGCAACTATCTCACACTGTCCATAGACAATTCAAAACATGAGGCCTGAAAATTGCTGTTATCAACGTTGGCATGTTATAGAGAACATTTGTCAATGCCGCATAGGGTGAATATGTGCCTGAATGCTGATGAAGCAGAGCCGTTGCCAGGTCAGCCGGTGCTATCCTAGCAACTATCTCACACTGTCCATAGACAATTCAAGACATGAGGCCCTGAAAATTGCTGTTATCAACGTTGGCATGTTATAGAGAACATTTGTCAATGCCGCATAGGGTGAATATGTGCCTGAATGCTGATGAAACAGAGCCGTTGCCAGGTCAGCTGGTGCTATCCTAGCAACTATCTCACACTGTCCATAGACAATTCAAGACACGAGGCCTGGAAATTGCTGTTATCAACGTTGGCATATTATAGAGAACATTTGTCAATGCCGCATAGGGTGAATATGTGCCTGAATGCTGATGAAGCAGAGTCGTTGCCAGGTCAGCTGGTGTTATCCTAACAACTATCTCACACTGTCCATAGACAATTCAAGACATGAGGCCTGAAAATTGCTGTTATCAACGTTGGCATGTTATAGAGAACATTTGTCAATGCCGCATAGGGTGAATATGTGCCTGAATGCTGATGAAGCAGAGCCGTTGCCAGTTCAGCTGCTGCCTTTTGTCTATCCTAGCAACTATCTCACACTGTAGTGTGAGATAGTTGCTAGGATAGACAAAAGGCAGCAGCTGAACTGGAGGATGACAAAGCCTGTCCTCTTTATATCTTTTGTCCGACCCAGTGGTGTAAACCATGTTTCAAAATCTGGGGGTGGGGGTCCAATCACACACATTATATGTACACATATACATATATCATTATTAAGGATATGTAATTTTCGTATTTACGAATAGATGCGGCCAAGACTCTTTCAATCTCGGCGAGTCAGCCAGCGCCGCTCAGTCGCACTGGCTGGCTGGCCTTGAAAGAATACAAATGAGCAAGTTTGTTTTTGCATTTTGCTAGTAGACTACAACACTCGCAAACCGTTTGATTGACGTATATCAATATGGGCTGCCCTAAGAAGGAATTAGTTGATACAGTGAAATAGTTTGACCACAACGGATTGTATTTAAGCGATACAAATATTGTGATGTGCAAATTTTGTCATGTTCGTCTCGAAGGGCAAATTGACCCTACACGACATCTAACGCAACAAATGAAGCCTACCAGCATATTGGCAGACTATTTTGTCCATATGTAGTCGCAACCATGCCCACATCATTTTTGAACACAAATTTATTATTGAAAAGCGTCTCTAAAATACCATTTTTTAAAGGTATACCACGGAATGAGCTCATCGATGGATACAATCATTTTCACAGACAGCTACTTACAGTAGTCAACCAAGAGACTCCTGTTGATGTCATACAAATTTTAAAAGCAACAAAATGCTGCCACCTAAATTATGCGAAGGCAGCTATTCAAAGCTTACATAATTCTGTTACCAGCGTGGATGCTGAGAGATATTTCAGTATGTACAACATCGTTATTACTGACAGAAGGCAAAGGCTAAAGGAAGAGAATATCGAGACTATTACAATGTTGTTAGCTTTTAACTAAGTATTTTGATACTTAGCCTACCAGTAAGCAAACTTTGAAAAACATTTTAAGTATTCTTTGGAAAACATTCTAAATAAACTTTAAAAAACAGTAAACTAAATAAAGTAAACTTTGAAGAACAATTTTTTTTGTCTTCAGTTTTTGCAAATAAAAGCTAAATTTTTTTTTTTTTTTTTTTTTTGCCGAAATTTACGTATCCCTAATGATCATCAACCATTTTCAATCAATTGCTGAATTAACCTCTCCCCAAATTTCTTCCACAATTGTCTGTCTTGGGCCTGTCTCCTCCATGTCACTCCAGCATACTTTCGAATTTCATCCGTCCACCTCCCATGGGGTCTTTTTCTGGGTCTTTTCCTGTCCCTTGGAATCCAGTCTAAAATTTCAGTTGTCCATCGGTGGTCCGTCCTTCTGGCAAAATGTCCAGCCCATTGCAGTGATTTCACTCTGGTCATTTTCTCAGTGGCATAACCATACATATATACAATATTATGTACATACTGTATAACATAGAGTTTGGGACCCCTCCCTAACACACACACACGCAGGAGCAAAGCAGTTGCTGAGGCATGATCTAACGGGCACGACATAGGCACCTCTGTTGGCGAATTATGGAAGTTAGCAAACAACTGTAAAACCACGATACATAGGGCAGAAACGTGAATTACCAAGTTGTAGAACTGACTTTGCGTATTAAGAATCGATATCGCTGCTTTATTAAGTACACTGGCGTGCAAAAATTAAGGACGAGACGGTTTTTCGAATGTAACGTCGTGCAGAAGTGCACCACGACTCAAATCATACCATAAGATCCCCAAAATGTAAAAATATGGGACAAGTGAGCAAAACCGTTCAAACACGGAATCCAAAGGATACAAAGGCACTTTTTTGAAAAGGTAGCTTCGAGCACAACTGGACAGAAGACAGAAACGTCCATGTGACAGGCGAGCAATTCCATGTCAGATCAATCACTTTCTTGACCTCACCATTTCTGATTTTGATGAAATTTGGTATGAAGCACACATATGACAAGGTAAGTAATCCTGCCAATTTTCAGATTTTTATTTTGAAAATTGTCCAAGATACACACATAATAAAAATCGAAATTTTCATAAAAAATGACAAACTCGCACACTTATAAATGGCTGTAATTTTTTTCCTGATTGTAGTAGTGACAATTCAAACACAGTTGCAAAGCTAAAGGATTGAGCTTTCTATAGATACCATACATGACCTTCTTACAACAGATTAAAGTTTCAAGGTCATCAACTGTGATCTTTGACCTTGAATATATCAAAACATACCATCTTAAAAAATTACGAAAAAAATATATTTTATTGCTACAACATTCTTCTACCCATGTGCCAGATATTAGGCTGGCACCGCTATGGCAAGGCAGTGTAGGATTAATAGGAGTGTCATGCTGCACCCTTCTGTATGTAAGGCACAGAGACATACCATGCAATAAATATTTCCTTACGTTGAGGATTTGTGTTTATTATACATGAAATGTGTATATATTATAACAGATCAACAGATTTATCAGAAATATGCTATGTGACAGCAATTTTACTTGATAGACACAATTTTCAGCAGTAAATAATGTCAACAAATCTTTGAGATCAGAGATTGAAACTCCACCCATTTTAGCCAATGGCAGGGCTTCTTCTTAGCCAATGACAAAGCTTCTTATTAGAGCCAATGACAGGGTTTCTTATTAAAGCCAATGGCAAGGCTTCTTATTACAGCCAATGAGAAATCTTACTGGTACACCATTTTACATTTGCTGTTATTTCAATTCTGAGCTTGTGAGTGTGTGGTTATCAATTTATCTGTAACATTGTTAACTGTTTAATTGTTATTTTATTTTATCTTAATTGCTATCTTTATTTAATCAATTTCTTTTTATCAAACTATATTTATCATTTTTTTTTGCAGGTGCAGTTTCATTAACCAAAATGGACTTTAAAAGTCAAATTTTTTGTTGCAATCCTCTGGGTAAAAGTGGACACACAAGGTTTAGAAAGAATCTGAGAAAAGTACAGCCTTGGGTGGTTCAGAAATGTCCAAATATAACATTAGAACAGAAAATATGTAGTTCATGCAGAAAATCTATCTCTGAAATGCCAGGTCCTTCATGTATAATTGAAACAGATGCAGAGGCAGAACAACCTCGGTTAAGTGAAGATAATTCAGAAGGAGTGGTGAAGAGTGAGATATGGACTGACAGAGACACAATGGATAGTCTGAATGATACGTTACTTTCTCTAGACGAATCTCCTGTGAAAAAAAAAAAGATTAGGTGTTGGACAGTACAGTAAGAAGAAATATCAGAAAATTGGTGAAGTGATAAAAGACTACATAGGTGTTCCAGAATGTGATGATCCTGTGACAGTGTCTGATGAATCAGTCATGATTTCACAGTTGAAAGAAAAATTTCAAGAAACAGACTCTAGCAGTGTTAAAGTCCAAATACTAACAATATTACCTAGAACCTGGAGTATTCGTAAAATTCAGGAAGAATTTGGTGTAACATATTACATGGCACGAAAGTCTAAAAATCTTGTGGAAGAGCAGGGTATTTTAGCAACTTTAAATCCTAGGCCTGGGAAAACTCTCAGTGACAGCACAGTTGAAAACGTTATTGCATACTATAATAGTGATGAAGTGAGCCGTTGTTTACCAGGAAAAAAAGATTTTGTTACAATGATGGAATCAGGATCAAAAGTACAAAAACAGAAACATCTTATTCTAGGAAATTTGAAAGAGATATTTCAAGGATTTAAAGACAAGAATCCTAATGTCAAAGTAGGGTTTTCAAAGTTCTGTGGTTTACGCCCAAAGAATTGTGTGCTGGCTGGTGCAAGTGGAACACACTGTGTCTGTGTGTGTTGTGCTCATGAAAATGTAAAACTTATGCTAGCAGGGTGCAAATTGCAAGACTTAACTCGTAATGATGAATTACCAGTTAGGACATACAAAGATTGCCTTGCAAGAATAACTTGTAACCCTCCTCTTCCAGAATGCTTCTTCAAGTGTGATTCTTGTCCTGGTATAGCACACTTACTAGAGCAAATAAGTAGCTTATTCACCATGAATGGGATTGATGAAATTGTATATAAATTGTGGACTACAACTGATCGCACAACACTTATGACAGTCTGTAACACTGTAGAAGAATTCCTTGAGACCTTTGAATGAAAAGTGCAATTGCTATTGCCACATTCTTTTATAGCTATTCAGCAGTCATACTTTCTGTCAAATCTGAAAGAAAACCTTGATGATAATCAGTGTGTTGTGTTGTGCGATTTTGCTGAGAATTATTCCTTCATACTGCAGGATGCAGTCCAAGGATACCACTGGAACAATTCCCAAGCTACTATTCACCCTTTCGTCGTGTACTACAAAAGTTCACACACACTTCAGTTGGATCATATTTCTTTTGTTGTCATCTCAGAATGTCTTAAACATGACACTATCAGTGTTCACCTTTTCCAGAGCCAATTGTTGCAGTTTATATCATCACATTTTGACAAGAAAGTAGAACACATATATTACTTCTCAGACGGTGCAGCCTCACAGTATAAGAACAGAAAGAATTTTGTCAATCTGTGCCATCATGATGCAGATTTTGGTATCACAGTTGAGTGGCATTTCTTTTGCCACCTCACATGGAAAGGGGCCATGTGATGGCGTGGCAGGCACCATTAAGAGATTAGCTGCACGTGCCAGCCTTCAGTGTTCATACAATGACCAAATTATGACACCGCGAGAACTGTATGATTGGGCTTCCAGAAACATTCCTTCGTGCCATTTTAAATACAGCACGGACAAGGACTATGAGAACCACAAGGAGTTCCTCGAGATATGTCATGCTAGTGCTCGACCAATTCCTGGTACTCAAAAACTTCACTGTGTAATACCAGTAAGCCGCACAGCTATTAAAACCAAGATGTATTCAAACTCAACTGAATACAAGGTTGAGTCAGTATTGCTAAATCCAACAGAACTGGATCTGGGGGATATTCGTGGCTATGTTATTGTTGAGTATGATAACCAGTGGTGGGTTGGTTGTGTTTTGGATGTGAACATTCATACAGAACAAGTTAAGATAAGTTCTCTGCACCCACATGGACCTTCAGTGTCTTTCACATACCCACAGAAGCCAGATATATTAGAAGTGGATAAAACAGCGGTTATTACGAAGGTTGACTTACGAACAGCAACAGGTCGGACATATTTTACGGAGAGAAGCGAAATAGAGATGGTCACTAGCAAGATGGCATCACATTCTTTTGGTTTGCAACCTTATTAACCAAGCGGTTCACTTGTATGTGTACACCACTAATATAACCTGTAACACACATTGTGAAATTAATACATACATGCATCTGGAAAACAGTTATTGTACATTTGTCCGAACCTAACCTGGAGGACATATACTCCTATTAATCCTACACTGCCTTGCCAGTGCCAGCCTAATATCTGGCACATGAGTAGAAGAATGTTGTAGCAATAAAATATATTTTTTTCGTAATTTTTTAAGATGGCATGTTTTGAGATATTCAAGGTCAAAGTGGATCACCTTGAAACTTTAATCTGTTGTAAGAAGGTCATATATGGTATCTATAGAAAGCTCAATCTCTTAGCTTTGCAACTGTGTTTGAATTGTCACTCTACTACAATTAGGAAAAAATTTACAGCCATTTATAAGTGTGCAAGTTCGTCATTTTTTACGAAAATTTCGATTTTTATTGTGTGTATCTTGGACAATTTTCAAAATAAAAATCTGAAAATTGGCAGAATTACTTACCTTGTCATATGTGTGCTTCATACCAAATTTCATTAAAATCAGAAATGGTGAGGTCAAAAACATTTTTTTATTGATCTGACGTGGAATGTCCCAGGCGGCTGCCAAGAAAAATCCAGTCTTTAGTACAGGAGATATGATCACCCCTGACTGCGTTGCAGGATTTACAACGTCTGTCCATGCTGAGGACGAGGTTGTCAAGGAGCTATTAAGGCATCGCGGCCCATTCCTCTTGCAGCGCCAATCCAGCTGCGGAATCATTGATGGCGGCTGGTGACGTGCAGCAAAGCGTCTCCGAGAAGGTCCCACACGTGTTCAATTGGATTTAGGTCCGGGGACCTTGCGGGCCAATCCATGCGTTGAATATCTTCACTCTACAACAGCCACTGTACGATGAGATGTAGCGTTGTCGTCCATGAAGAGAAACTCAGGACCCACAGCACCTCTTAACAGACGCATGTGAGGCAGGAGAACATCGGTACAATAGCGGACACCAGTGACTGAACCTCCTTGGAAGATGTGGTCAGTACGGCTGCAAGCATGATACCACCCCAAACGAGAACTCCGCCACCTCCAAACCGGTCCCTTTCGATGATGTTGGAGGTGTGATTGCATGTTCCCTGCTCTCTCCAGATGTGTATACGTCCAGAATCACTCGTCAGACTAAATCGGCTCTCATCCTTTAAGAGAACTCGAGCCCATTGCTGATGTGTCCAGTTCTTGTGTTCCTGGCACCACAGAAACCGCTGTCTCCGACGAGCAGGCGTTAATGGCACACACCGTACTGGTTGTCGTGCAAATAGACCACCTTTGTGCAGCCTATTGGCTATGGTAAAATGCGATAATGGACGTCCAGTTGTCTGTGCCTTGCGATTTCTCCCGCTGTCTCTTCTCGCCTACAGGTCAATATACCGCAGGGATCATAGCATACTTCTGGAAAATTTTAGGTAGGAATTTTAGGAATTTTAGGAATTTTTAGAAAAATTTTAGGAAAATTTTAGGAGTGTATTTCAATAAAAACTAGATGTATATTTGTATACATCTAGTAAAACAACTTTGTATACATTGTAAAGAGTTTGCTTCACACCCTTCAACCATATATACTGATAGACTGCGCATGACATCAAAATTTCTGGCTCCAACATAAAATCACATGACATCAGTCAAAAAGATGGGTTACACCTGCTGTGCTTATGGTTGCTCTGAGCGATATAGTAAAGAAAGTTCTATGATTTTTCATGGGTAATAAACGAATTAAATACCTAAGTCAATAAAGTTCAATTACTTAACCAGAAACTTGCAGCTATTGATATAAAAATATAGTAACTTAAGAAAAAAAAATGGAATGCATGTTCCAAATTCTTCGCAAATGTTCATCACATTACAAATCACAAAATGTAAACAACCCGATCATGCATGTATATAGCTCATAAGTAAACTTACCTGAAGAGTTTTCATTATATATGAGGCGCATTCACATAATACACCGAAAACACTGAAGTTCTGCAGCGTAAATTAGTAATCATAACAGCATTTTTACACGAAATTTGAGTCTGATGATGACGTGCCCAATGTTTGAGCCATGGCGGCTTTGATGCAGCTATTGCCAATGTGCAGTCCATTAGTATATATGGTCAAAGTTAACACCCAAATTTTTTGCATAACGTCTAATGTCTAAAGTTTAAGTATGATTTACTTCTAATGTTCAGTTCTTATCTTTTCACGTGTTATTATTATATTCAAGTATATTTACCACATTCAAGTTTCACTTTGAACATTAATATGCTGTTGAACCAGAAGCAATTCACGATTTTCACAGTAAAGTTTTCAGGTTTCACATTAAATTATAATATCCTAAAAAGGTAATTGAAAACCAAGAACTATGTACAATTGTTCACTGAATTACTTTTTTCATATTATTGTTTTAACCTTTTCCTGATTAGCCTATCTTTTTCTGCTTCTACCACAACTAATTTACTTTCAGTTTTCTTTATTTCAGCTGAACCTTGTATGATCAAGTTAGAGGCAACTGCTATTTCAACAGTATTTTGTTTTTCTACAGCTTTTCTCATTCTTTCTGTTCCCTCTTGAATTATTGCTAGGAGGCTTCTTTATCGTTTTTAAGTCTATTTATTTCTGCATCATTTTCTTTTATTTTGTCATCAAACTCAGCTTTTCTTTTTTTCTCTAGCTGCTTTTCCTTATTTTCCCTCTCTTTCTGCTTCCTTTCTTTTACCTTTTTGATTCTTCTTCCTTCAGCTTATCAACATACTCTTTATAAAATTTATGTGAATCACAAACACTATTTAACAAATTTCTTGTTATGGGAACTTTACTTACACATCCATAGTGTTTAATGGCCCCTTTAACTATTCTTAATGATGTTATAGTTGAGTCTTTTAAGTTAGCCTTGTCCTTCCTTAACAGAGCAGTGTTAACCAAAAATCCCCTTTCTGCATCAGCATTACCATGAGGTAAAACTAAAATTGACTTTATGAGTTTAGCAAGATTTGAGTATTTTTCTTTTCCCGCTAGAGTCTTTAATACTAAATATATTACGCCAGTAATGATCAATCCGCACTGGAATATGCCCTTCCTCTGAAAATTTCACTAGTTCATCTAGAGTTGGCTTATCGCAATTTAAAAGTTTCCACTCTTCTCTTACTCTATCAATTTGTTCCTCAGAAAGATGCAAAACACTTGAAATTCTGGTTATTTCCGAAAGTCCTTCAGTGACTGAAAGTTGAGTTGACTCTTTCTTTGGTTCTTTTACCTTTAAAACTTCTATGTCTCTTAGCTTTTGATTGCAGAATGGCAAATTTGACTTTAAATATTTTGTGGTTGCAATTAGTGATGATCTTACATCTAAGAGAAATAATTTCTGCCTGGTCTCCTGAACATTCCTGAGGAGATTTTTGTCTTCATACCAACTTCTAACTCCCCTAGTTTTTTCCATGAATTTTTGTTTTCAAAATCTACATTCTTTAGGTCTTCTCCAAATTTCCCTGCTATAACATCATCTTGGATAAACTGAGCCATAACATTCCTCATTAAAGTATTTAAATCAGAATATAACTGGTGTATTTTGGTTCTTCACTCTGATAACATAATGAAAACTTTTCAAAATTTTGGTGTGAAAATGAAATTAATGCTAAATAGCAAGGAGTAAGCTCATTTTTCAGGAAACAGTGAATTCTTTTATACCTTGCCGAATTGCGCAGTTGTTTTTCAAATATTTTTTGAGATGGCAAGAAGTTTAAAAAATATTCTGTAATATTTAGCCATTGATCCAAGAGCCTCTGGGCTACAGAGACCAACGGTTAACCATCTGTTGCTGACATGACGCAAAAGAAATTTGGCAGTGACCAATGTTATATCCTCGACAGATTTATAATCCTCTCGTCTTGCAGCACTACTCTTTAAAAAGTAATGCATATCAGTAGCAAATTCAGGTCAAATTCTATATTTAAGCTTGTCAAAAAAATTTTAAATGCATTACTAACAACATGCAGGTTGCAAAAACCTAGTTCCAAAGATTTCTGGCCTGTTTCTTGTTTTACAACTTCATTGAATTTGCGTAAAAAGCACTTATTTACATTTGGGCTGTCCATGGATACACAAATAATTCTGTTCAACGAAATATTGAAGGATGATAACACATCAAGAATTTCTTTTAGCAAAATATCTGCTGTTGCATGACCCAGAAAAACGCTTGTTAGGTATCGGCAAGAAACTGAATTTATTTCTGAAGACCAGTACCTGAGATACACATCCAACTGCCGTTTCACTTGTGTATTTGTAGTTTCATCAAATGCTATAGTAACCTTTCCTGGGCTACTAGATGCAATGTCTTTTTTCAAATCCTCTTCAAAATATTTTGACAATCCATGTGATATCACATAAGCAACTTTTTTTCTTTAAGTTGCATTTTGGCTGCAATAGCAGAATCAGGAAACATTTCTTTGAAAAGTTCAACTGTTTCAGTGCATGAAACAAAAGACATATTGTCCTTAGCAACTTTCATGGCCCATAATGCTTCGGCTTTAGCCAACTGTAAATCATGACTCAGTACTTCACTAATATTTGTTTTGGGCTGAAGATCCCCGTCCTCCAAAGGCTTTCAGGATGGACTTATTTTGAAATTTACTTTGAAATTTCTGCAAATGTTTTTTTCCTTTATGATGCGCTTTTACTTGTGAAAAGCCACTATTAGAAATGTTGAAAATTTCTGAACACAATATACACTTAGCAGAAAATATTGTTTCAGTTGCAGAACACCATTCTTTCAACTTCACTCCGTCCAATTCTTTGGCGAGCCACGCATCTTGAAATTTCGTTTTGGATTTAGGCATCTTAAACACTTGTATTACTAACCAGAAAATGAAAGGGAAGTACAAAAACACGTTCCAATATTGCAAAACCAGACAACTTCCCGAAATTTGGCTGCGAGGATGTCAGAAGATATGAAAAAAAAAAAAAAAAAAAAAAAAAGCAGGTCACCACTAGAGAACTGAACCTGCACACAGCACAGAGAACACCATAAAAGACGTAAAACCAGAAACTATCATACGCATCTCACGCAAGTTCAGTCAAAGCGAGTCGGAGCCGAGATATATTGCGCATCGAAGGTCGCTGTCGCCGACGCATGATCGAAGGTCAATGATCACGTGCTCTACTGCCTGCCAAGATAATACTCAGCTACCATCCCATCGTCATTACCGGAGGTTACGGAAGGAGACCACATGTTTCCTCTTTGCTTCCACCCACCTGCGGTTTACAATAACAAAACATCAGCAGAAAGAGGAGGTTCCACAAGGCATGTACAAAAATAAAGTACGATCTTCTGCGTGCCACGGAATTCGTCTGCAAAGCGCAAACCAGGGGTGAAAATGACCCCCTCCCCCTTTTCCCCTTAGATCTCTTGTTACTCTCGAAAACTGTTCGAAGGCAAAAAAAATGGAACGCCCGCCCAGAAGCAAGTGCATCTCGACGGCGTCATTTTCCCTCCCTTCAGCAGCACAGCATATAGGCTGTGTTTCTACAATAACAGATCTTTTACCTTACCGTAATGGTAAATTTATTGACGTTAATAACGGTTGTGTTTTTAATAAAAATAAGCTTACGAAAATTTTAGGATGAATAGCAAATTTTAGGTCTAATTTTAGGAATTTAAGGAGGGTCACAAAATATTAGGAATTTTAGGAGGAATACGATCCCTGTAATACCGGTCGTCCCCCGCCATGGTTGCTCGTGGACTACCACTGCTAAACTCTTGGACAGCTGTTCCTGTCGTTTGAAATGCTCTCCAAGCTCGTGAGACGCTGCTGTGATCGATCCCGAACTCCTCGGCCACACTTCAACCTTCTTCCAACTTCCCAATGACACGACCTCGGGAAAAGACATCCAGATATTGCCTGTTGGCCATATCACACGGTGGAAACAACTAGACGTCGTTCAAAATATGCGCATGCCCTACCGTACCGTACCCTAGTCTATCTCCCGAGTGGTCTTTTGGTCCGTTCTGCCTGCTCGTTTTGCTGTTATGCCAATTTCTCCTCTTCGTCCTTAATTTTTGCACACCAGTGTACATATTATACACGTGTTTGCATTCTACGAAAAATTACAATCTTATATTATTAAGTTCAATTGGTTCCCATCATAAGAAGTGGGCATTATATCCGGAAATATTTGGTGGTCCTCACCCCCTCTCCTAGTGGTTACGTTTATGGCCCGACCACAGTCATCAGCTGCCTCTCCAAGCCAGCACTGATATATGACATGAGTGAGACACCCTGTACATTCTGCTGGAATGGAGAGGCACCTATGAACTGCTCCACTAAATCCACAATAATCAACCTGGCCAATATTAAGTTTTATTTCCTTGAAGCACATAGAATATGTAATGTTCTTATACATCATATGGAAGCAATATTCTTGAAGTTACCTGATACGTTTTACCCCTGAACTAATCGTGATTACAAAACAAATACTCAGGTTATTTTTGTATTTTCTGTTGCTGCTAAGTACGGAAGAAATGAAGAGTTTCGGTGCTATGAGAAAATAAAATGGTATTCTTACTCAAATTCAGGAAGTTCAACAGGTAGACAGGAATTGCTAATCACAGATAATACAATAAACAATTTCCCGATTTTCAAACACTGAGCACCGTGATTTCAATGTAACCACAAAAACACCATACTTGAGTTGAGTTGAGTTATAAAACAACAGACTTGAGCTGAGTTCAATTTCCTGCAAACCTTGCTGCAAATGCGCATGGCCGCCTCGGTGGCGCAGTGGTCTAAGGCGTTGGCCTCTGATCATTCGTCCGAAGGGGTCCGGGTTCGAATCCCGGTGAAGCATGGATGTTGTGTTTGTCTTACGGCACTGGCTCTCTCCCTTCCCTGGAACCAGTGACTTATAGCCCATTGAGTTGCTCACGGTGGTCGTTAAACCTACAATCAAAAAAAAAAAAAAAAAAAATGCGCATGCCATTCTTCAGAGATCGGACTGGGTTCTTTTCTTTTTTTTTATTGGAGTTTTAACGACCACCGTGAGCAACTCAATGGGCTATAAGCAGTCGCCCGTCCCTAATTTAGGGTCACTGGTTCCAGGGAAGGAGAGCCAGTGCCGTAAGACAAACACAGCATCCATGCCTCACCGGGATTCGAACCCGGACCCCTGATGGACGAATGATCATAGGCCAGCGCCTTAGACCACTGCGCCACCGGGGCGGCTCGGACTGGGTTCGAATGCAGTAAGGCATGGATGTTGTATTTACTTACGGCACTGGATCTGTCCCTTCCTTGGAACCAGTTACCCTAAAGTAGGAAACGCAGACATACAGCTTATAGACCATCCTGTTGCTCACGGTTCTTGTTCAACCTAAAAAAAAAATTGTGTCAAAAGTTCGGTCATGTTAATGTCACAGCTGTGAATCAATCACAAGATAGCTGAGGGAGATATAAGAATTTAACGACTCGGCGCCGCCCCGGTGGCGCAGTGGTCTAAGGCGTTGGCTTCTGATCATTCGTCCGTAAGGGGTCCGGGTTCGAATCCCGGTGAGGCATGGATGTTGTGTTTGTCTTACGGCACTGGCTCTCTCCCTTCCCTGGAACCAGTGACCCTAAATTAGGGACGGGCGACTGCTTATAGCCCATTGAGTTGCTCACGGTGGTCGTTAAACCCCAATCAAAAACAAAAAAAAAAAAAAAAAAAAAAAAAAATTAACGACTCGGCGTACCTACATGTGTTCGCTCTATTTTTTTTTTCGGAGGTTTAACGACCCCCGTGAGCAACTCAATGCGCTATAAGCAGTCGCTCATCCCTAATTTTTTTTTTTTTTTTTTTTGATTGGAGGTTTAACGACCACCGTGAGCAACTCAAATGGGCTATAAGCAGTCGCCCGTCCCTAATTTTGGGTCACTGGTTCCAGGAAGGAAAGAGCCAGTGCCGTAAGACAAACACAACATCCATGCCTGACCGGGATTCGAACCCGACCCCTTACGGACGAATGATCAGAGGCCAGCGCCTTAGACCACTGCGCCACCGGGGCGGCCATCCCTAATTTAGAGCCACTGGTTCCAAGGAAGAGTGAGAGCCAGGGCCGTATAAGAAACACAACATCCATGCCACATCTATTCCTCACTCCTCTTTTCGGAAGAATGATTAGAATCCATCGCATAGACCACTGTGCCATCTGGGCTGCTATGTTTGTCCTCACCAGGGCGTGTGGAACATTGCTTCAGAGTGATCTCGGTGGCGAAAGCATGTCTAAGGAGTGAGAATGTCTCAGCGACGTCATCATGAATCCTATCATCACAAGGCATATTTATCAGAGGCTTCATCATAGGATTACGTATATTTTTGACTTACAACCAGTGATGTAGTCGTAAAATAAACAGAGGGTATACTATGTGCAAATCCTAAAAAAATCCGGTTATACTACATGGATTAAAAAAAAACATAAGAGGCGCGGTACCCTCGTGGGAGTACCGTGCCTTTTTAAAAATTATAACTATGAGCTCACTTACCGATATGAATAAAGTTAGTTCTCCTCTCTCCTGTCAATTATGACATGTTGAAGAGCATGAAAATATTATTTTAATTTTTATTGAAATATATCTCATAAAGCCTCAGCCACTATCGGTAGCGCAGTGGTCTAAGCTATGGCCTCTGATCATTCGTCCGAAAGCGGTCCGGGTTCGAATCCCGTGAGGCATGGATGTTCTTTTGTTTTCTTTATTGGAGGTTTAACGACCTCCGTGAGCAACTCAATGGGCTATAAGCAGTCGCCCGTCCCTAATTTCGGGTCACTGGTTCCAGCGAAGGGAGAGAGACAGTGCCGTAAGACAAACACAACATCCATGCCTCACCAGGATTCGAACCCGGACTCCTTTCGGACGAATGATCAGAGGCCATTGCCTTAGACCACTGCGCCACTGGGGCGTCGCATGGATGTTGTGTTGACAGTTGTCTTACGGCACTGGCTCTTCTTCCCTGGACCCAGTGACCCTAAATTAAGGACAGGGGACTGCTTATAGCCCATTGAGTTGCTCACGGTGGTCGTTAAACCTCCAATAAAAAAACTGACGAGATAAGTCCTTACAGCACTGTTCTTTAGAAAAACTATTGATCTACTATCAGTTGCTAAACGATGATTCATCAATCAAGATCTTACATATTTTTGGGATTAAATCGTTCAATGGGTGGTCCATTTGAATGTTGTTGATTTTTTTATTGGAGGTTTAACGACCACCGTGAGCAACTCAATGGGCTATAAGCAGTCCCCCGTCCCTAATTTAGGGTCACTGGTTCCAGGGAAGGGAGAGATCCAGTGCCGTAAGACAAACACAACATCCATGCCTGACCGGGATTCGAACCCGGACCCCTGACGGACGAATGATCAGAGGCCATCGCCTTAGATCACTGCGCCACCGGGGCGGCCCATTCGAATGTATGAACATCAGGTTAGATACATTGGAGATTAACAAAAATGCTCTGATATCGGTTATAATGTTGTTCATTAAACTGAATACTCGTTCGCATTCAGCTGTCAAACAAGGCAGAGTTGAAATGGTTCTTAAGAGGGGTTTAAGTTTTCTGGAACAACTTGGACGTTTTCAGTACGTTCTGTCTCTGAATAGCTTGCGTTTCATAAACATTAAAACGCCTACAGATTCGCCTTGTTTCTAGTTCTCCATAGCGCACGCCATCTGTTTTAATATTTATTCGCTCTAATGAAGAAAAATCTTTAAAAAGTTGTACATTTTCACTGTTTTAATCTGAACAGTCGTGATTTCATCCTGTCAACCGTGATTTGAATAAACTGGTTTGATCAATAGGTACAATTTTGTTAGGAATCAATGGGATATCTTTAAATAAATCCTCGTTCGCCTCTAATGCTAAATGAATTTTTCCCCAGGATTTTCTCCGAAGTCTCTATAATTCTTGTGGTTCTTTTTATTAGATGTTCAGCTCTTGGCAGCGATTGTTGTTCGAGATTGAAGTTCTGTTGATATTATGGACATTGAAGGTATACGCCATTCTGTCAAAAAAGAACAAAAAAGCAGAGGGTATACGGGTTATACCGCCGTATACCCTCCACTACGGCCCTGCTCACAACACGTCCACGCCTAAGCGACTGGATCATTGTACCGGAGTGATCTCAGTGATGAAAGTACGTGTAAGGAGTGAGAATGCATAAGTAACGTCATCGGGAATCCTATCATCACATGGACATCTTAACCAGAGGCTGCATCACAGCGCTATGTTCTCTCACGGACAATAAAATTTGAGCACCTAGAAGAAATCATGCTACAACCACGAAAATTTGCAGATAGTTAGAATGCGTGCTGGTATGTAAGTGATTCCACGTTTGGTGCGATTGCGCATGACCGCACACCCTGCGGTGGCGCAGCAAGCACGAACCTCCAGCCTTATAAACTGGCGTGTAGTCGATGCCCTATGAAAGCGAAAAGAACCCACCGACGCAAGCAATAGTACAGAGTGACAAGAATGCCGGACAGACGCCAGAGAAGTCGATTTATGCAACTTACGGACTATGAGAGAGGCCTGATCATCGGGCTAAAAATAGCAGGGTGGTCGGCGCGCCGTATAGTCCGCCACGTGGATCGTTCTGACCATACCGTACGACTGCATTGGTAGCAGTGGACACGTGACGGCACTGTTACACGGCGGAGTGGCTCCGGACGGACCAGGCGGACCACCGGGATTAACGGTTCGTGAGCCAGGCATGATCGGATCACACGGGGACACGGTCCACTATACAGGCAGATGTAGCGGCTTCTGTGTGCAAACGAACCATCTGCCGACGCCACGCTGAAGCGAATCTGCGATCTCAGGGCCCCATAGTGGGCTGCCATTAACACTGGAACATCGCCGGCTCCGTTTGCAGTGGTGCCAGGCCAGAGCGACGTGGAACGCCACAGACTGGCGATGAGTGTCGCTTCGTTTTGAGGACACATGACCATCGTGCCCGGGTGTGGAGGTCCCCGGGTCATCTTGACAATATCAACCTCGCTATCAAGCACCACACCTCCCCACTGCAGGCATTATGGTGTGGGGAGCTAGAGCATACGATAGCCGATCAGCTCTAGTAGTGGTGCGTGGATCGTTGACGGGCCAGCGTTATGTGGATGTGATTCTACGGCTCCATCTGCTCCCACTTTTGGCCGGGATTATAGGTGCGTTATGCCAGCAGGATAATGCCCTCCTGCACACGGCTCGGGTTACCCAGGACTGCCCACGTCATTTCCAGACACTTCCATGGTCTGCCCGCTCCCCAGACATGTGCCCTATCGATCATGTATGGGACCAGTTAAAAGTGATATGCCGCCTTGCCGCACTATCCGGGATTTGGAGTACACCGTCCAACACGTGTGAACCAGTCTGCCGGAGGACAACATCAAGCGTCTGTTCGCCTCCATGTCAGACCGTATTGCAGCATGCATCCTCGCATGAGGCAATGCGACGTGTTATTGAAGATGACCGGACTGTGTGTTACAGATCCTTCTGTAATTGTAATGCAGTTCTGTTTTTGCCATCACGTGTATCATTCATCTGTATCATTACGTCCATAAAATTTCAGTTCAATCCGATGCTTCCTTCTTGGTGCGCAAATTTCATTGCCGTGAATGTATATTTTTGACTTACAACACGTCCTCACGTGAGCGAGTGGACCACTGCATCGGACTGATCTCGGGGGCGAGAGCGCGTGTAAGGAGTGAGAATGCATAGGCGGCGTCATCGGGAATCCTTAAATCAGACGGACACCTTTACAGAGGCCTCATCGCAGTGTTACGGATATTTTTGACTTATAACACGTCCTCATTTGAGTGAGTGGACCATTGCATCGGAGTGAACTTGGTGGCCAAAGCGCGTGTGAGGAGTGAGAATGCCTAGGCGACGTCATCGGGAATCCTATCTTCTCATGGACCCCTTTACCAGAGGCTTCAGCATAGGGGTACGTACAGCTGGTTAGCCTCTATACCTCATCACGGGGAAACGTACGGGTATGCAACAGCTGTCGGGCGAATCTGGCAACAGTGGTTGGAAAATGGTGGCATGTGTCGCCGTAGTAGGACTGGTGTATGTAAGCGGACGTGCGAACACTTCGATTGCCGCATTCGACGATCGGTGTATTCGATATGTTTTGCAGCACAACGTCGCTCAAGGTTGTAGTGGTGCTGTGATGGCTGTAGCTAGGTCTTAGAACTGGAGGAGGTGGGGATGAATGAAGACTCGTCTGGTACAGTTCTGTGTTCAACGACAAACTATAGGATGAGTCAAAAGCCGAAAGGACACCCTTGTATTCCAGAAATGGGAGGGAAAATGAAATACACTGCCTGACATAGAAAATGCCACACCATGAAAGAATGCTCGAAAACAGACCAAACTGCACATACAGAGAGCCAAGTAGGTCCAGAACAATTGATTTAATTGTCAGTGGCCGAATATACAGGATGATCAACAAGGAGTATGGCCCCCATTTTGGGCGATATAACGTTGAATTCGATGTGACATCTAGGCAATGAGATTTCGAATGGAGTCCTGGGGTATCGTGGAACATGTAGTGTTGATCCGAGTTCACAGTTCATCTTCATTTCTTTTGGGGGGGGGGACTCAACTGACATGCAATCGTGTCCCACAGATTCTCGATGGGCGAGAGGCTGGGGGATTATGCTGGCCACGGAAGTATCCACACACCGTGTAAAGCATTCCGGCTGATCCGAGCGGTATGCGACCGGGCGTTATCCTCTTGAAAAAATGACGTTTGGGATGCCATGCAGATACGGTAGTGCCATGGACCGTAACACCTGGTCAACAAAGTTGCGTGCCGTCAATGTGCCCGTAATGCGTGCTAACGGTGAGTGGCTGTTGACACTCATAGCCCCCTCATCATGATTCCACGTTGCCGTGCAGTATGGCGCTCCACAATGGCGGAGGAATCCATCCGTTCGCCACGTCGCCTCCAGAGTCTCACACGGCGATCATCCGTGGTGAGACAGAACCGCGATTCATTGCTGAACACCACACTGTTTCATTCGGCACCCCACGCAGCTCTGGAGCGACACCATGCCAAGCCGTGACGACGATGGCTCGCTGTTAAGGGTAGCCTTCGCAACGGACGGCTGGACAGCAAACCAGACGGAGCCAATCGGCGTGACACTGTCCGCGTTGATATCGGAGCAAACAACTTCCCCGTGCACTCCGAAAAATGTCGCCCGTTGTGTGGCCTGTGGGTCCGCTACGGCATGACGTCGGATGCGACGATCAGTGCGCACGGACGTCGGTCTCCGTGCTCTGGTCTCTCAACGACGTTGCACAGATCATTCCTGGGATTACTGTCTTCAAATGCGACCGGCGGTTGTGGCATCACGTTACGTTTCTTCCGCAATACGACGTAAGGACCATCCAGGCAGTACGAAGGCCTACGATGACATCTCTCGTGAACTCATGCGTTTGACGAAATTGCGTACGACGGCGTCTTGACGGCATTGTCACCCCTTGTTCGTTCTCCAGACATAGTTACAGAGCAGAACCACTCACTTCTCGCGGCCGTGACGACGTCTCGATTGATGGCCTCACGGGCTGGTTGTCCGCTGTATCCCAATGATGCGGTAGCCAAAGAGCGATGAGCTCGTTGTGGCTCCCATCATTGGTGTACAAACAAAAACGAGACTCATCAGACCAAATTACTCGTTTCCAGTCTTCCACAGTAAAGTTCGACACAATCAGGATTAAAGGCTTCATTGGGCCTGCGATGCACTCGTAGCCTCCCATCATTGGAGTACAAACAAAAACGAGACTCATCAGACCAAATTACTCGTTTCCAATCCTCCACAGTAAAGTTTTGGTTCCTCTGAGCCCATTGATAACGTGTGACTTTGTGACTCGCTGTTAAAAGAGACCTCTTCCGTAGTACTCTTCTCCAGATGTCCATCGCATGCAGTTCTCGTTGCAATGTCCTTTTGGTAATTGGTTGGAGTGGACTTTGGGCATACTGTATACCATATTCGCTATGTGTATGTGTTACTTGATTAACACTGGCTCTCTCTGTGTTACTTGATCATTTGGCATACTGTATACCATGTTCGCTATGTTTATGTGTTACTTAATCAACATTGTCTGTCTCTATGTTACTTGATCATTTGGCATACTGTATACTATATTCGCTATGTCTATGGGTTACTTGATCAGTACTGGCTCTCTCTGTGTTACTCGATCATTTCGCATACTGTATACCATGTTCGCTATGCTCATAGTTGATGTAAAAAGAATATACTGTCTAGGTCTGCCTGACAATACAACTATCTCTGTTTATCTTGTCACTGTATCTGTACCGCTAGGTCGAATAAATGATTTAATTTACACTTATGAACCATTACAATATGACCACCCCAAACTTAGAGAAATGAGCGCGCCTGGAGACCGAACGGTAGCGCAGGTGAAGTTCACAGAGCAGTATATATACAACCCGATGACCGGCTTTCGGTTAGTAGAGTGTTCGGAGTCAGAATGTGAAAAGCTGCCGATTTATAAATATAACATTCTTACAATTAACCAATTATAATACTTTAACATCGGAAAAATTATGTTTAGGCGCATTAAATACAACCTACATGCCAATATAATACACACTGTAACAAAGACGCACTTACACGACACACGCACAAAATCTCACATCTGACCGATTCATCCAAAGACAGAAATCATGAAACAAACTCTAAACTGAATTGGACCTTCTTACTGGAACTCAACCCCATTGCTAATGTGTCCAGTTCTTGTGCTCCTGGCACCACAGAAATCGTCGTCTCCGATGAGCAGGCGTTAATGGTACACACCGTACTGGTCGTCGTGCAAATAGACCACCTTTGTGCAGCCTCCTGGCCACGGTAAAACGCGATAACGGACGTCCAGTTGTCTGCTGCATGTGCCTTGCGATTTCTCCCGCTGTCTGCCGTCTATCTCTTCTCACCTGTAGGTCAATATACCGGTCGTCCGCAGCCGTGGTTGCTCGTGAACAACCGCTGCTAAACTCTCGGACAGCTGTTCCTGTCGTTTGAAATACTCTCCAAGCTCGTGAAACGATGCTGTGAGCGATCCCGAACTCCTCGGCCACACTAGTCACACTTCGACCTTCTTCCAACTTCCCAATGACGCGACCTCGGGTAAAGTCATCCAGATGTCGTCTACTGGATTGCCTGTTGGCCATATCACACGGTGGCAGCAACTCGACGTCGTTCAAACCGATGTACACCGTGCAATAGCTGTCACCGAATTGCTGAGCGTAAACCGCCCGTGTGCTTTATACCCTTCCGATCCCCCCTACGTCATGCTGCATATATGCACATGCCCTAACGTACCGCACCCTAGTCTATCTCCTGAGAGGTCTTTTGGTCCGTTCTGCCTGCTCATTCCGCTGTTATGGTAATTTCTCCTCTTCGTCCATAATTTTTGCATACCAGTATATCTCTACATATCTATATATATATCTCTATGTCTCCGTGCAAGCGCTATTTTCGTGTATATATCTGAGTCCCTTTAATTTCCCACGTGGTAGGGGCGTGCCCTCATCCCTCTAATAGTTTTCCGCCTGGGGCCTGGATTGGTCAGCTGACTTAGTGGTTATTGGTTGGCCCCCTGAGCCACTCAGCTACCCTTTAGCGACCGCTGGCGTATTGGGCAGGTGATGCTTCCGCACTTTAAATGGAACACATTTTCTGGAGTCTGGTGAAAAGCGAAAGGTTTCGGTAACTTGCCACTGACAGAGTTTCGACTTTTTGTGACACCGCAGTGCATTTTACGACTTTTACTAGTGCCTACTTCTAGAGGAGATGGTCCTAAAACGTAAACTTGCCTATTCATCTGACCGAGGTTCGGACTTTTGCTGGTGCCTACTTCTAGAGGAGATGGTCGTAAAACGTAAACTTGCCTATTCATCTGACCGAGGTTCGGACTTTTGCTAGTGCCTTCTTCTAGAGAGATGGTCCTAAAACGTGAACTTGCCTATTCATCTGACCGAGGTTCGGACTTTTGCTGGTGCCTACTTCTAGAGGAGATGGTCCTAAAACGTAAACTTGCCTATTCATCTGACCGAGGTTCGGGACTTTTGCTGGTGCCTACTTCTAGAGGAAATGGTCCTAAAACGTAAACATGCCTATTCATCTGACCGAGGTTCGGACTTTTGCTGGTGCCTACTTCTAGAGGAGATGGTCCTAAAACGTAAACTTGCCTATTCATCTGACCGAGGTTCGGGACTTTTGCTGGTGCCTACTTCTAGAGGAAATGGTCCTAAAACGTAAACATGCCTATTCATCTGACCGAGGTTCGGACTTTTGCTGGTGCCTACTTCTAGAGGAGATGGTCCTAAAACGTAAACTTGCCTATTCATCTGACCGAGGTTCGGGACTTTTGCTGGTGCCTACTTCTAGAGGAGATGGTCCTAAAACGTAAACTTGCCTATTCATCTGACCGAGGTTCGGACTTTTGCTGGTGCCTACTTCTAGAGGAGATGGTCGTAAAACGTAAACTTGCCTATTCATCTGACCGAGGTTCGGACTTTTGCTAGTGCCTTCTTCTAGAGAGATGGTCCTAAAACGTGAACTTGCCTATTCATCTGACCGAGGTTCGGACTTTTGCTGGTGCCTACTTCTAGAGGAGATGGTCCTAAAACGTAAACTTGCCTATTCATCTGACCGAGGTTCGGGACTTTTGCTGGTGCCTACTTCTAGAGGAAATGGTCCTAAAACGTAAACATGCCTATTCATCTGACCGAGGTTCGGACTTTTGCTGGTGCCTACTTCTAGAGGAGATGGTCGTAAAACGTAAACTTGCCTATTCATCTGACCGAGGTTCGGACTTTTTCTGATGCCTTCTTCTAGAGGAGATGGTCGTAAAACGTAAACTTGCCTATTCATCTGACCGAGGTTCGGACTTTTGCTGGTGCCTACTTCTAGAGGAGATGGTCGTAAAACCTAAACTTGTCTATTCATCTGACCGAGGTTCGGACTTTTGCTGGTGCCTACTTCTAGAGGAGATGGTCGTATAACGTAAACTTGCCTATTCATCTGACCGAGGTTCGGACTTTTGCTGGTGCCTACTTCTAGAGGAGATGGTCCTAAAACGTGAACCTGCCTATTCATCTGACCGAGGTTCGGACTTTTGCTGGTGCCTACTTCTAGAGGAGATGGTCGTAAAGAGCAAACTTGCCTATTCATCTGACCGAGGTTCGGACTTTTGCTGGTGCCTACTTCTAGAGGAGATGGTCGTAAAACGTAAACTTGCCTATTCATCTGACCGAGGTTCGGACTTTTGCTGGTGCCTACTTCTAGAGGAGGTGGTCGTAAAACGTAAACTTGTCAATTTTTTTTTAATTGGAGGTTTAACGACCACCGTGAGCAACTCAATGGGCTATAAGCAGTCGCCCGTCCCTAATTTAGGGTCACTGGTTCCAGGGAAGGGAGAGAGCCAGTGCCGTTAGACAAACACAACATCCATGCCCGACCGGGATTCGAACCCAGACCCCTTACGGACGAACGATCAGAGGCCAGCGCCTTAGACCACTGCGCCACCGGGGCGGCCTTGTCTATTCATCTGACCGAGGTTCGGACTTTTGCTGGTGCCTACTTCTAGAGGAGATGGTCGTAAAACTTAAACTTGCCTATTCATCTGACCGAGGTTCGGACTTTTGCTGCTGCCTACTTCTAGAGGAGATGGTCGTAAAACGTAAACTTGCCTATTCATCTGACCGAGGTTCGGACTTTTCCTGATGCCTTCTTCTAGAGGAGATGGTCGTAAAACGTAAACTTGCCTATTCATCTGACCGAGGTTCGGACTTTGCATGTGCATTTCTGAAATACCGGGATGTTTTGTCCTACCGGCAACGCACTGGAGTCTTTTCCTAAATTTCGTGGATGCCGTGCTTCTGCTCACAGGAGTGAAAAGAAGAGAAATTCCTTGGTCATTCCCACGGGTGTCCGAAGAAACGCCACAAACCACCTTGACCACCTGAGCTTTATGCTCCAAATGGGAAAAGGGGGTATCAGGCAGGAAAGGGAACCAAGAGAAAATAATTTAGATTAAATAAAAAAATTACAGCTGGTTTTTGTAATTAATTTAAACCGCAAAACAATGCGGCCCGAAATACGAAATAGTTCCGGATGCACTTTACACTTCGGCCTCTGTCGTCTGCTTCAACCAACGCGCGGATGGAATCAGGGGGAAAAGTTTCGCGATAGGTGGCGCTGCAACTACGCCGGCGTTGTTTACTCCTTCGCTGCCTGCATTAGTTCCGCGGCAACACTTCAAAGTTTTTGTCCTCCGCCCGTATGATGTATAGCCCCCTTAATACGGGGACGTCGCCCAGGGGATGCGAGGGTGGGCTCCCCTGAAATTTGTCTTGCCCACACTGCAGCCCAAGCACTCCAAAATGGGCCATTTTCCAGTATATTTTACTTTAATCTAGACTTGTTTTATTTGATGTAGCTCTACGCAGTTTGCACTAGGAAGTGCGATGCTTACTTCTCGGTAGAAAGGTTATCAAAACAGCATCCGAAAGTTCAATTGTCCTCTACTCTTCCAAATCCTTAGTTTAAGTTTATTATTTTTTTTATGTTTGTATAGCCTTTGGGGGCTAATGAGAAGGGTGGATAGGAATTAACTGAGGGGTCTCTACTAATTGCTCTGCTGTTTGTTTTCTTTACAAAATAAGAGAATATTTCAGCCCGGAAAGTGAAGTATAAAGATATAGAAGTGCTCTAAGGCTGCCCTGGGATAGTGAAAGTGCAGGAAGTGGCTGACGACTGCTTTGTGGAAGAGGAGTGCAAGGCCAAGTCGCTGGCTTGAAGGAAGAGAGTGTAAAGGAGGGGGGGTATTGTGCCTGCGTGACACGACTTAAAATTTAATTTTGATAAACAAAAACGACGTTTTCCTTTAAATTTTTCAAGTACAGTACTACACTATCTACCAACAAGTAATTGGACACCTGTGATACAAAGGAAAACGAAGTTTATTCACCTTCAATAGTTGGTGGAGCCTCTACGAGCGGTGATTACAGCTGCGACCCTCCGGGGCATACTCTCAACCATGCATTGTACGACGGCTAGCGGTATTTTCTTTCACTCGGCTTGGAGAAAACAGGTCAGTTCCTTCACCGATTTCGGAAGGTGGAGGCACCCCTTAAGTCGACGCTCCAACTCGTCCCAGAGGTGCTCGATAGGGTTAAGGTCCGAGCTCTGCGCAGGCCAGTCGATTCGATTAACCCCATTGTCACCATACCAAGCCATGGTGGACCTCGCAACATGACAGGTGGCATTGTCATCCTGAAAGTAACATGGGTCCACCCCGTAAAACTGCCACAACGTAGGAAGCGCATGGTCATCCAAAATGGGGCAGTAGGTCTCGGCGTTGAGTCTACTAGGAATTGCGACCAAGGGTCCAGTACCACACCAGGAGAAATACCCCCATAGCATAATTCCACCGCCACCAAACTTCACAGTTGGCACAATACATTCCGGCAGGAGGCGTTCTCCAGGCAGACGCCAAACCCAGACCCTGCCATCCGAACGGTAGAGGGTGAACCTTGATTCGTCGCTCCAGAGAACCTATTTCCACTGTTCAACGGTCCACTGTCGACGTTCTTTGCACCACGTTAGCCGAGCAGCGCTATTGAACTTGGTGATCAAAGGCTTGTGGGCGGCAGCACGTCCATGATAACCGAGCAGATGGGCTTCCTTACGGATGGTATTCATCGAAAGAACACTCCCGGATGCCTGTTGAAACTCCTAGCGGATATGGCCCATCGATTTGGTGCGGTTCTTCCGAATTTCTCTGGCCAGCACCCGTCGGTCTCTAACTCCCAGTTTTGTGGGTCTGCCGGGTCGGGGCAAATTCCGACAGTCACCTCTCATCTTCCACTTGTCAATCACGTAGGCCACTGTCGATTTTGGGTACTGCAACTCGCTGGATATGTCACGTGCGGATCGGACATTTCTGTGATACCCGACGATTACACCTTTCTCGAAATCAGAGAGCGCCGAACTGCGTGGCATCTTGCATGCGACTGGTTGCGTTGTTGTTTCCCACACGATATTTAACGGCGGCGGCCGTGACGTGTATCAGGGCCGTAGATATCGTCGATTGCAGGGGTGTCTAATTACTTGTTGGTAGATATTGTATTTTCGTAAGCAAAGACGCAAATTTTCGAAAAGCAATTTAAGTCACTACAAAAAGTTGAAGGCGGCATTCTAGTTACACTTGTACTTTACACTAGTGGCGTAACTAATGAGACTGGCGTAAGTACAAGATTTCTCCTGAAAGTAATGAGACCACTTTTCCTGGGCCAATGAGAAGGACCGTAGGGCGGAGTCTCAGGGCGTGACGGGTGGCGGGGTATGTTAGGTAAACGATCGATGTCTCTTCAGTTGGCTCTGAGCTTTTACAGAGTGAGGATCGCTTGCGAAGTGACAGCTGTGTGAGCGTCGTGTAACGGTCAAAACTCAGAAGAGTGTCGAACAGAGATACGCGGCAGAGTTTTGTGTAAAACTTGAAAAATCCGCGGCCGAGACGCTTGCTATGATACAAAAAGCCTATGGAAAGAATGCTTTATCTAAAGCACAAGTGTTTCTGTGGCACAAAACGTTCACAGAGGGAAGAGAGAGAGTGTCGAGGATGAGCCACGCCCAGGGCGCCTTTCAACGCCTCACACTTCGGACAATGTGGAAAAGGTGAAAGCGGTTTTGCACTCTGACCGACGTCTGATTGTTAGATTGGTAGCAGAGCACGTGGGACTCGCGAAATCCATTGTGCATGAAATCATCACGCAAGAACTGCAGATGCGGAAAGTTTGCGCCAGATTGGTTCCTAAGGTTTTGACCGATGAACATGGGAGCAACCGTGTGTCGATTTCTCGTGAGCTTGTGGACCGTGTGAGGAGTGAACCTGGTTTTTTGGTAGAAAGTGATAACAGGTGATGAAACGTGGGTCTTTGAGTACGAACCGGAGACGAAAAGACAGAGCTCAGAGTGGCACACTCCCGAGTCTCCTCGACCAAAGAAGGCTCGAATGTGCAAATCGAAGATGACATCGATGCTCATTGTCTTCTTTGACTGTAAAGGTGTTGTCCATAAGGAGTTCGTACCACCCGGACAAACGGTCAACGCTGCATTTTACGTGGAAGTGCTTCAACGGCTGAAGAACAGAGTTGCGCGCGTCCGCCCAGAGATCACCAACACTTCGGTTCTTCATCACGATAATGCGCCGAGCCATTCGTCGCTGAGAGTGAGTGAGTTTCTGGCGAAACACAACATGGAAACGCTGCCCCAACCTCCCTACAGCCCGGATTTGGCCCCCGCTGACTTCTTTTTGTTTCCCCGGCTCAAATCCAGCATGAAAGGACGCCATTTTGGGACTGTTACAAACATGCAAACTGCCGCGACGAGTGCTTTGAAAGCGATCCCTATTCCCGACTTCCAGGCAAACTACGCTGCGTGGCAGAACCGCTGGCAGCGGTGTTTCGATGTTCAAGGATGTTATTTCGAGGAATTTTAATGTTATGTAAGTATAACTTTAATTAAACGGCTGTTATTGAATGAGTTTCAAATTATAAACTTTCTGGACAGACCTTGTATGTTTGTGTCCAGGTTGAGGAGGGGGGGTACGATTGCACGAATTCCTTTGTAGTCCATAGTGAAAAGCATTAAAAGTTAGTTCCCTCAGTCCTTCGTAAATAAAAAAAAAAAAAAAAAATTGCTCTCAAGTTTGCCCCACCGAAAAAATGCTCGCCCACGCGCCGCCCATCCTAATTTCGAAACCTAGCGACGTCGCTGCCCTAATTGATCCCAGTTCTGAGCTACTGACGTCGTCACTGTTCACCCATGAACCAAATCCATGGATACCCCCCCCCCTTCAAGAAATTTCTGGCTACGCAACGCCACTGTTTCAAAGAGACTTTCCTTAGTTCTCTAACAGAATTAATTTTTTTTTTTTTGATTGGAGGTTTAACAACCACCGTGAGCAACTCAATGGGCTATAAGCAGTCGCCCGTCCCTAATTTAGGGTCACTGGTTCCAGGGAAGGGAGAGAGCCAGTGCCGTAAGACAAACACAACATCCATGCCTCACCGGGATTCGAACCCGGACCCCTTTCGGACGAATGATCAGAGGCCATCGCTTAGACCACTGCGCCACCGGGGCTGCTCTAACAGAATTAAATATGCATGATATGATTGACTTTGGCGTAAGTGTTTTGCAACACTTGGTATTGGTATAAAACTAGAGCAACCATTTTAATTACAACTTGCACATTTGTGTTACACTCAAAAAAGCGCAAAAGGTTTGGTTTTGCGAAAAATACCTGTAAGTTCCAAAAAATTTGGATTATGGAACCCGTAAAACTACTGCGCATCATGGAATTTAAAAAATTCAGTAATCGAAAGATAATACTATAGATTTCTCAAAAGGGCTTCGAAGTCTTTTTTGCTGAAGTCGCCACTGTGCACTGATAAACCAAATCCATGCCCCCCCCCCTCTTAAGAAATTTCTGGCTACGCAACGCCACTGTTTCAAAGAGGCTTTCCATAGTTCTCTAACGGAATAAAATATGCATGATATGATTGACTTTGGCGTAACTGTTTTGCAGCACTTGGTATTGGTATAAAACTAGAGCAATCATTTTAATTACAACGTCCACATTTGTGTTCAGTGTTTCTTTCAGGCATACATCCAGGGGGGGGGGGGCGTAGCCCTCCCGAAATCGACCATTCGCCCCCCTCCGGAGACATTTTAGGTTACCGAGCCAAATTTTAATAAATTCAGGCTATGATGAAAAAGGAAGTTTCGTTTCTTTTTATGCTACAAATACTTCTTCAATTATATTTTTTTAAATATTTGTTCAAATGGTACTAGTTATAGTTTATTTTATTAAAAAGTGTATTACGACGTATGGTATTCTTAAAAATACAATAAGTAGACTAATCATACCTAATTGTCTGGGAATCGTAATTCAGGAACAACAAGAGTGGTGAATGTATTTTAATAGATAAAAATTTCAAGCCTGCGGAACCTCGCACCCCTCCCCCCTCTCCTTTAGCTGAAAAAAGTTTGTGATTCCTGAAATGTTTGAAGAAGTAATTACTATATCAGGGATGTACATAGAATTTTCCTTCGGGGGGGCGAAAAAAGGGAGTTTTTTTAAATCCACCATCTGGATAATTAAAGTTCATGAAAAATTAAAGAAAAATTGAAGCATTTTTATCTAATATAAGTTGATACATTTTTATTAAGGCATTTATTTTAATAGAAGTCGCATTTTAAAAAAATGAAACATTTTCCCGGGGGGGGGCTTCTAAATACGCCCCTGTGCAAGATATATAGTAATTACTTCTATGTATATAAATCATCATCATCATCATTGTCAACCATTATCAATCCACTGCTGGACGAAGGTCTCCCCAAGTTTCCTCCACAACGGTCTGTCTTGTGCCAGTCTCCTCCATGTCACTCCCGCATACTTTCGAATTTCATCCACCCATCTTCCACGTGGTCTTCTTCTGGGTTTTTCCTGTCCCTTGGAATCCAATCTAAAACTTCGGCTGTCAATCGATGGTCTGTTCTTCTGGCAGTATGTCCAGCCCATTGCCATTTCAGGGATTTAACTCTGATCATGATGTCTTCCACTCTTGTCATTTTTCGGATCCACGTGTTCCTCTTCTTATCTCTCCTGGTTACACCAAGCATGCACCTCTCCATGCTGCTTTGAGTTGTCTGCAGCCTTTGTATGTCTCTTTTAGCTAAGGTCCACGTCTCTGCACCATACGTAAGCACTGGAAGGATGCATTGATCAAACACTTTTCTTTTAAGACATAATGGCATATTGCTCTTAAAAATTATGCTGTTTCTTCCAAAAGCTCTCCAGGCAAGTTTTGTACGCCGATTAATTTCTTCACTAATGTGACCCTCACTTGATATCTGCTGTCCAAGATAAACGTACGTGTCTGTTATCTCCAGCTTTTCTCCATCAATCGATAAATCTTCATTTCTTGTAAAAGCATTGAACATCACTTTTGTCTTCTGATGAAAGTTCATTTTTAATCCCACTTTTTTACTCTTGTCAGCAAGTTCCTGGATCATACTCTGTAGCTCTGATGGGGTAGTTGCAAAAATGACTATGTCATCAGCAAAACGAAGGTGGGTTAGATAATCTCCATTAATCTTTATCCCTTTGTTTTCCCAGTTCAGTGATTGAAAGACATTTTCCAATGTGGCAATAAAGAGCTTCGGAGATATGGTGTTACCTTGTCTCACTCCCTTTCCAATTTTTATGTGTGTTGTATTTTCAAACAGCCGAATCTTTGCACTTGCATTTTCATAGATGTTATTAATAATATTAATGTATGCATCTTCAATACCGCAGGATTTCAGAGCCATTGCAACTGCTGATGGTTTCACCGAATCAAAGGCTTTTTCATAATCGATAAAAGCCATGCACAATGGAAGCTCATATTCCCTCGCTCTTTCAATATAAAATATAGTAGTTAAAATTATATATATATATATAGCAAATGGAAAACTTGAAAATCAATACAAAGTCTACATTTGGATATTTGAATCATCGGAGTTACACTTAAAAAAGCGCAAAAGGTTTGGTTTTGAGAAAAATACCTGTTCTAAAGAATTTGGATTATGGCACCCCTAAAATTACTGCGTAACATGGAATTTAAAAATTTCAGTAATCGAAAGATAATACTAATAGAATTTCTCAAAAGGGCCTCGAAATTTGTCCGGTACCTCCCCCCCCCCTCTCTCGTCCACGGCCTCAAATTTTCCAAGTAAGTCTCTGATGCCTTTATGTGTCCTTCCGCAAAAGCTGATTCCGAGTTTATTAAGCGCGTACGAGTTACATGGAAATTAGAGTTTGTTACGCCTAGTGATTTAAGAAAACAAAATAGAAGTGCGAACGTGTTGAAAAACATCAAACATGAAAGGATCTCAGCGCGACAAATAAGTCAGGGGAAACCGAACTGGTTTCTGGGATACGAAGAAGAAGTAGGCCACTTCTATTTCGAGAAAACGCAAATTGTTTACGCGTTGGTTCTCTCCCAGCCCTCGCGAATTCAGGAGCCCGTCTGACACTCACGCTTAAGGTTTGACCTCTGCACATTCTGTTGGTTGAGTCACAATTTCTCTCGCACAACGCAACCTACCTAAGCGATTGCGCAACAGTTGATGCTGACTTCCTTCGCCATCTGCAACAAGTGGTTTTGACGTACAGCTTCCGTAAGTCATCCCGCTACGTTGTCACGAGACAGGGGAGTGAATAAGCATGTAGTTGGGAGTTGCCGATATCTTTTTCGCTGCGGATATCAGTTTATCGTCGAAAACACATCACCTTTTTAATCTCCGTATTTCTGAACTTTGTGCCATTCTCTATGGAATAACATCTGTACCGAAACACGTACTGATCTTTTTCAGTGTCTGGTTTTACCGTGGAAGGAGCGTAAGTTGTTTGACATAATTTTTTTGTTTGTTTGTTTGTTCTGTTGCTGCTTGAGATTGTAGTGTATGCATTCTAACGGAGAATTTAAAATTTTGCTGCGAAAATCAATACAAAGTCTACATTTGGATATTTTGAATCATCGGAGGAATTAGCCAAATTAGTGCGTAGATAAATATATTCCGTATTAACTTTGGAAAGTGACGGTACATTTAAGCATGCAGTTGTCTAAAGTGCTAAAATTTTGGCAAAATATTACGAACTTGTGATTGTCTACGTATAATTTACACAGAACCTTAATAGCCTAAAAAAATTAATCTCGCTACACAAAGGGTTGAAAGTTTCAGCTTCTCGCTTTAAATTGAATTGTTTTAAAATAACGGTATTTCTTTTGCTTAATACGAAGTGATTATATATTTGATTTACCGTATCGTTCTGAGCTATTAAAATAAATATTTTTGTTATTTTCCGTTTGTGTCAGCGGAATGTCGTTTACAAATGTAATTCTCAGAGCAATTGGCCATTCGAATGGCTCGGTTTGCGCCGCGTATATGTGTGAGTAAATCGGGTTGGGCATCTGGACATTTCGGCCCAAAAGTTCAGAGCCGTATAAAAATTACCGTTTCTTGGCACTCTGATTAGAACTAAAGCGAGAAAAGGTTGCCAGTAAGACAAACGACAATTATGGGGGGGGGCGCAATATTATTACCTTGACTTGATAAGTAAACGTTATGAATACCGCATGGTTATAATACAACTGTTGAATAGGCCTAGGCCTAGAGATTGTGAGTTGATATTTCGTGCCTCAGAAAGAAGCACAACATGATTCCCTGAGTTGATAGGTAACGTTTGGACATCGATTGAACAAAAACTGTCAAATGACGTACGGATGGGGCATAGTAATTAATATTTAGTGTTTAAGTAAGTAAAAGAGAAATATGTTATGTAAATGATGGGTTTTCGGAAAAGTCATGACGTATTTTGGCACCCGATGGTGGTTGGGCGGTTTTGGAAGTACTAGAGGCATGCGCAGCTCTGTTATCGCTATGGCATTCGACAGGTGCCAGTTCTAGCTGCAGTCTAAAAGGAATAGTGAGCGATTTGGTTGATTTGCGGAGATTTGACATCAAGTTGAAGATGGAAGACCAAACTGTGTATTGTCGCCATATTTTACTGTTTTACTTCCGTAAAGCGAAGAACGCGCGTCAAGCTTGTGAAAAGTTGCGTAAAGTGTACGGTGATAATGCTCTACAAGAACGTCAGTGCCAGCGGTGGTTCGCAAAATTCCGTGCTGGTGAATTTGACCTCAACGATGCTCCTCGGTCCGGGAGGCTCACCGAGGATGATGACCAAATCAAGGCATTGATCGAGTCAAACCCACGTTACACGACACGAGAGATTGCAGACACATTGCACATCCATCATTCAAGCGTTCACGACCACCTGAAGAAGCTGGGATACCTAAACAAGCTCGATGTGTGGGTTCCTCATGAACTCAAAAAAGCTCAATTGACGGCGCGTACAAACATCTGCGATATCCTCATTAAATGTGAGGAAAACGATCCTTTTTTGAAGCAACTGATAACTGGTGATGAAAAAGTGGACGGTGTACAACAAATGTGCTGCGCAAACGGTATTGGTCCCGACGTGCTGCTTCGCCTCAAACGACATCCAAAGCATACATTCATCAGCGGAAGGTTCTTTTTTTTTTTTTTTTTTTTTTTTTAATTGGAGGTTTAACGACCACCGTGAGCAACTCAATGGGCTATAAGCAGTCGCCCGTCCCTAATTTAGGGTAACTGGCTCCAGGGAAGGGAGAGAGCCAGTGCCGTAAGACAAACACAACATCCATGCCTCACCGGGATTCGAACCCGGACCCCGTTCGGACGAATGATCAGAGGCCATCGCTTAGACCACTGCGCCACCGGGGCGGCCAGGAAGGTTCTGGTCTCAGTTTGGTGGGATTTTAAAGGTGTCGTGTTTTTCGAGCTCCTACCACGGAAAGAAACAATCAATTCGAATGTGTACTGTCGGCAATTGGACAGTTTGAACGAATCCATCATCCAGAAACGTCCAGAGCTCGTTATCGGAAAGGTGTTGTGTTCCATCACGACAACGCGAGACCACACACAAGTTTGATCACCCGCCAAAAAATTATTGGAGCTTGGGTGGGATGTGATGCCACATCCAGCATACTCGCCTGACCTTGCACCGTCAGACTTCAACTTGTTTCGCTCTCTTCAACAGTCCTTGCGTGGTATAACGTTCAATTTAGATGAGGCTGTAAATCAGCACCTTGTACAGTTTTTCGCCACGAAAGGCAGGTCCTTCTATGAACGAGGCATTATGCAGCTCACTGAAGGATGGCAAAAGGTTATCGAACAAAACGGGTATTATATCATTTATTGATATTTGTTTCCTATCAGGTCAAAGGCCAGGTCATAGGAGCGAGATTTATTCTACAGCCATTATCCTCATAATATAAGTAATGTTTTCTAGTATGTTGGAAAGCGTATCATAATCAATGCATTGCATGATTTTACTAACTTGTTTTCTTTTTCTTTTGGTAGACATTGATCTTTTAATACCCTCTTCGATTTTCTGTTTCTTGCACTTTAGAAGAGCTACTATGGAATAAAAACTGCAAGTGTCTTGGGTTTTGTCCAAATCAATTAATCACATCAAACAAAGATAGTCTCTATTTCCACGTTTGTAAGTGAGTCACGGAAAAATTCTCATTGGCCGCCACCGGGAGTCGAACCCAGGGTCTTCCGGTTACGCGCCGGTTATGCTTCCGCTACACCACAGCGGCCTCGAATTCCTCCAGACTCACACACGCTAACTGCCAAGCCAATTTGGCAGGTTGCTTCTTGGAGCCCCACACAATGCTGGGGATTCACCAAAGATGGTAAGCAGCAACTGAAGAAATAATTAGAAGGCGAATGAATAATTAATACAGAAATTTAACGTGGACCAGGAACATCAAACAAAGATATTCGCTCTTTCCACGTTTGTACGTAACCGGAAGACCCTGGGTTCGACTCCCGGTGGCGGCCAATGAGAATTTTTCCGTGACTCACAAACGTGGAAAGAGCTAATATCTTTGTTTGATGTTCCTGGTCCTCGTTAAATTTCTGTATTAATTATTAATCACATTTTGAAGGAGTTTGTGTTTATTCTCAAAAATCTTTTCTCGACGAACACTCATCATGCACAGTCCAGATAGATGTTCATCTGCCATTGTTGGCCTTAACCATGTTTTTGTTCTTCTCATGGTGCTGAAGGACCTCTCCACTGTAAAGGTTGTTACTGGTAATGTTAGAGTAATATGAATTGCCTGTTGAACAGAAAGAAAATAGATCTGTGTGCTTGAGCAAGCCTTGAAGTCCGTCTTCACGTCCATCATCTTGCTTCTTCCTTCCTGACCACATTTCAAACCAAGTGACTGCTTCAGCTTCTAAGTTCTCAATTTCATATAGCTTAATGATCTTTACAAGATGCTTCATGAATTCTTCCTTTGTAAGCTTCGCCATTTGTAGTGGAAGAAGTGAAAAGAGGCTAAAAGTTTGAAAATGTTCCGCAGTAAATCGGCTTTCCAATGATGATATGATGGAGTCTAAATATGGTACATAGACTGATCTACGAAGATATTCTTCTATTGTTGAGACACCAACACTGGAAAGGAATTTTTGTCGGCCACACTGTCTGGGAAGGGTTAGCTGAATGTCCAATTTTTCTGCCAGGTGTTCGATTTTCGTAAACATTTCCTTGAATTGTTGTTCTGTTTTTTGTCTGTGGTCATGGAATGCACTTAAGAGTCCCTGGACAAGATTATAAACTTTCATTACATCAAGCTGAACCATTGGAGAGCTTGTGTTACAGATTCCAGTCGTGCTGAATAGGTTGAAATTGTAATCAGACATACGAGAAATGTTGCTGTACTTGAAGCAGATTCCGACTGATGAGCTTCTTGGAGTGTTTTACCTGAAGCTGTAGTAGCCAGTATACATAACTGATCAAAAATCTTTTCAAAGTTATTGGAAGAAACTCTAATACTTTTATATTTTGCAGTCCAGCGCGTTTCACATAGTAATGACACACCTGGAATAAGACATCTTCTCTTTGGACTCTCACGAAAAAACTTAAATTCTCCAGAACTGCCGAATCAGTTGTGAAGTATTTTGCCCCAGTGCTTGCCAAATCAGCTCTAGATAATTTTCCACTAAAACTGATACCACCGCCTCAAACACACACAAAATCTTGACCTTTGAACGAAATTCGTTACTTTTCCGTGACTTTCATCCTGTTACTTGATCCGTCCCGCCCCCTCAGTGGACGCCCATGTGACCCTGGATGAATTTGTGTGTGTGTGTGTGTGTGTGTGTGTGTTTGCCGAGAGAACAGTTAGTGCCAAAATAAAGAAGTGGAACTCATCGATCAGCAAAATCACAAGAGTTGTGTGACGTGCCTGCCCCGCAGGACGCACACGACATAAAGGCAGATAGCAGCAAGAACGAACGTCTGCATAGGTCAGTTGGTAGAGCAACTTGTTCGGGAATAAGTGGACTCGGGTTCGATCCCCGGCGTGGACCAAAATGACGGAGAAATTTACTTCGTTATAATTTATGACATCATAATCAAAGTGCAGACCCTTAAGTGGCAATGACCTGGACATATTGCTAGAACTGGCCAGAGTCATACATGAGATTCTTCCGCGGATTCGAAGAATTCCGTTTTTCTTGTCATCATTTGGGTCATTCTCGAGATCGATGCAGAACTGAAGATAAAGGGAGGGAGGGGTCGTTTTCCATCTGGGGATGGTATTTCTTTCGAAACTTTCGAAAACAAGTTAAACGGAATGACGATTTTTCCCGTTATCGTAATTTCTTTTTTCTGTCAATGTTGCCTGTTCCCAGTGTTGTAATTAAATATCATTTTATTGCATAAATATTTGCATTTCAGCACGAAACTGTGGGCAACGATTTCCAAAAATGGATGTTAAGACAGCGCGAAAATTTCCCTGTAGTTTTCAGGCATGAAATTCTTCCGTGGATTCGAAGAATTCCGTGATTTCCGTTATCATTTTGGGCATTCTCGAGATCAATGCACAACTGAACAGAAATTTTGGGGCGTAATGGTGGGGGAGGGGGAATTCGTTTTTCGTTTGATGACGGGATTCCTTCTTTCGAAACTTTTAAAAAGAAAGTTAGATGCAGCGAAGATTTCTCCCATAGTCTTTTTTTTTTTCCTCGCAATGATCCTTCTGCCCAGTATTCTTAAATATCCTTTTATCCCACAAATACTGCATTTCAACCTGAAAATGGAGGAAGAAGTTTCCCAAAACCGAAGTCGGTGGGTGCGAAGATTTCTCCCGAAATCGCATTTTTATTTCTTTTCTTCCTGCGATGTTCTCACTATCCTGTGTTGTTGTTAAGTGTTATTATCCCCCATAAATGTCTGCACTAAAGCTTGATAAGGGAGGGCAAATTTTCCAAAAACGGAAGTGATGGAGTTTGAAAATTTGTTAGAATTGATACATGGTGTTCATATTCTGAAAGTCACACCATTTATGTAAAGTAGCGAAAGCTTTGATATCATGCGTTCGTGGTCCTCAGGCTGAAAGTTCTTTCAGCATGATGGATAAATAATTGTCATCTGAGGGAATAAAAGAGGAGTAGGAAAGAAAAGTGGTGAAGAAATAGGAAGGGAATTATATCAACAGAAAGAAAAACTAAGCAAAGATTGCTGTGCAGCTGCAAAGTCAACAAAAGACAAATATGGCCATGGAACTTGCTAAGAAAAAAAAAAGCAACATAAGAGAAAAACTGAGCTAGCAAGTACAAAAAAAAAAAAAGAAGAAACAGAGAGAGATGTGTTTGAAGCGGTTCTGGTTCACTTCGTCGACAACTCATTTCGTCGACACTCACTTCGTCGACAACTCATTTCGTCGACACTCACTTCGTCGACAACTCATTTCGTCGACACTCACTTCGTCGACAACTCATTTCGTCGACAGGTACATTTCGTCGACACTCACTTCGTCGACAACTCATTTCGTCGACAGGTACATTTCGTCGACAGGTACATTTCGTCGACAGGTACATTTCGTCGACACTCACTTCGTCGACACTCACTTCGTCGACACTCACTTCGTCGACACTCACTTCGTCGACACTCACTTCGTCGACACTCACTTCGTCGACACTCACTTCGTCGACAACTCATTTCGTCGACACTCACTTCGTCGACACTCACTTCGTCGACACTATACAGTGTATGCCAACTGTCGATTCCTAAAAAACCGAAAAAAGTTCAGAACCACCAAATTTGGTATACTATCTCATGGTACTCTAACTTAGACGGTACACGGTTTTTGGAAGGGATCGGGGCCCGGGGTCAAGGGGTCCCCATACAACATTTTCATAAAATCTACAGTTTTCAATTTAGAACCACCAATTTTTTCATACTATCTCATGGTACTCTGACTTAGACCGTACACGGTTTTTGGAACGCGTCGGGGCCCCGGGTGAAGGGAACCTCATACAAAATTTTCGTAAAATCTATAGTTTTCAATTTAGAACCACGAAATTTGGTATACTATATCATTGTACTCTTACACCAACTTAGGCCATAGAAGGAAGGGGTCGGGGCCCTGGGTCAAGGGGACCCTATACAAAATTTTCGTAAAATCTACAGTTTTGAATTTAGAACCACCAAATTTGGTATACTATCTGATGGTACTTTAACTTACCTCGCAGATAGGGTATCAGAGTGCAGAATTGTGTTGCAGTTCTTAAGTAAAAAATGGAAATTTTTGAGAAAATTTTGTATGGGGCTCCCTTAACCCCGGTTCCCGACCCCTTCCCAAAACCGTGTACGGTTTAAGTTAGAGTACCATGAGATAGTATACCAAATTTGGTGGTTCTAAATCGAAAACTGTAGATTTTATGAAAATTTTGTATGGGCCCCCTTTACCCCGGGCCCCGACTCCTTCCGTCTATGGTCTAAGTTGGTGTAAGAGTACAAATGAGATAGCATACCAAATTTTGTGGTTCTAAATTGAAAACTGTAGATTTTACGAACATGTTGTATGGGGCCCCCCTTGACCCCGGGCCCCGACCCCTTCGAAAAACCGTGTACGGTCTAAGTTAAAAGTACCATGAGATAGTGTACCAAATTTGGTGGTTCTAAATTGAAAACTGTAGATTTTACGAAAGTTTTGAGGAATCGACTCTGCATATATAGTGTCGACGAAGTGAGTGTCGACGAAATGTACCTGTCGACGAGGTAGCGTCGACGAAGTGAGTTGTCGACGAGGTGGCGTCGACGAAGTGTGTTGTCGACGAAGTGATTGTCGACGAAATGAACGAGACCGGTTTGAAGCGGGTGTCTTTTAAAATTCCTTTAATTTGTTTTGAATTCAGTAATTTTATATTGTGAATACAGTGAACAATTCCATCTTGCTCATGCTGCTTTATATTCACGCTTTCTTGTCGCATGTTCTGATTTTTTTGTTCCTTGGTCAGTAGTCTCAGGTATGCGAGAGTTGAACATTTAAAAATTTTTGGACCCGGACAAATATGCTTTGAGCTATAAACTCGAATATATCTTCATCATCATTGTCAATCATTATCAATCCACTGCTGCATGAAGGTCTCCCCAAGTTTCTTCCACGACTGTCTGTCTTGAGCCACTCTCCTCCATCCACCCATCTCCAACGTGGTCTTCTTCTGGGTCTTCTCCTGTCCCTTGGAATCCACTCTAAAATTTCGGTTGTTCATCGGTGGTCCCTTCTCCTGGCAGTATGTCGAGCCCATTGCCATTTCAGGGATTTTACTGTGATCATGATGTCTTCCACTCTTGTTATTTTCCTTATCCACGAGTTATTTTTTTTAGCAGAAAGGGGTTGTGTTCCAGAAAGGCGCCGCACGTTTCACCCGCCGAAAGTTGCACGCCATGGGCTGGAATGTCTTATCCCACCCACCTTATTCCCCGGATATTGCGCCCTCCGATTTCCATTTGTTTCAGTCTCTCCAAAATTCTTTAAATGGAAAATAATTCGGTGATCTGAAAGCTCTTAAGAAACACGCTGTGAGAGCGAAAGTACTGGTCACGTGCCGTGGCCCCGCCTCCTACTTATGCCTCTGAGGCGTCCACGTTATAGGTGCTCCTCACAGACACAAAGAAGCGTTTCTGTTTCTCTGAAACACTCCCTAAACTCTATTCGGGCGAACAAACGAGGCCTTCCCCACTTCGTTATGAAATCTGTGATCCAGGAAGGCGAATCGAAACAGCTGAACGAACAGAATAATAATCCCAACTCAGATATAAGGATCTCGAGAGGATTTATCAACATAATAAACATTTATTAAATAATCAGTTAGGTTCCGACGGCGGTGGATTAATCTTTCTCTAGCCTCGGGTTTCACTAAGGCTGAGATCTGACGGGGCGTAGACATGAAATCTAGGATAATCACTTCCGAAGAAAAATATCTAAGTCCTAGCTTTCGGCGTTGACGTTCCAGAGAGAATCTACCTACTATTGGGTAGATCTATATCTCTGAGAATACTATGATTAGCCTAACACCTGCTTCCCTGTCGTTACGAATTCAATCTTAGCCAGTACTAAGATTTCACTTGCTGTTTGAGGAATATCTATAACGCAAGCGGGATTCCCTGACCGGAACCTGTACCGCTGCAACCCAAAACCCTATCTCTCCAAAGATAGTGCGCTGGCTAACCTCCTCCTGAGTCTCGGACCTCCGTATAACGGGAGCGTCCGTCTGCTGACACACAAAAAGGAAAACGCTTCGCGTCCCCTTACCGGAGAACTACTCTCTCCGCTAGATGAAAGCAGACTAACAAACAGGTTACTCCTAAGAGACATGCTCTCCTCGCCTCCTCCGCACTACGCATGCGCGAAGCCCCGGCGCCGACCTGCCGACGTGGTGCTCTTCTCCTGCCACGCGTACCTCCTTTGACGTCCCGTGCCGACTAATCCCTGGCGTCGGCGTAGCGTACTTAGGTGAAGGGTTTTAATCCCCCCTTTCGTGTTTCTCCGGTCTGTCAGATCTATCCATTAGGAAGTGCCCCTTTGAGAAAGTAATCCTACCGCCGAAGTACATTCTTACAATAACACGATATACATTGTTGTATCTACACAAAGGTGGATGGCTGGTTTTCCAGACTTTTAATCGTCTGTGCATCACTGGCAATGTACAGCTAAGGACGCGGTCTCATTGAAGATGTTATCAGTTCGTTGAAAAGGCCTCTCCCTTTCTAAGGCGTGAAAAAACTTAGGTTCTTTGTATGTGGCTCTCGACATCAGAAAAAATGTTCTCGAACCTTCTATTGCCTTCTGAGGCATTGTACTGTCTTACTTTTCTTTGTGAAAAAGTAGCATAATGTTTCAGTTCATTATTATATTTTAACATAATTAATGTGTCCGTTCTTACACTCGTGGATGACTTTTTGCCTCTAAGCCAACGACGTTCTACAGGGAAAGCAAAATTGCCAGAAAGATGGACTAAAGTCGTGGAAAAAAATGAACAATACTTTGAGGAATAGACATATGTTCTTCAACTCACTGCATTTGTTTCATTTCACATAAAAAAAAAAAGAAAACGCTCAGGAATTTCCGGACAACCCAATAGATCTGATTCATATATACACCAATGAGTCATTACATTATGACCACCTACCTAATAAGCTGTAGGACCCCCTTTAGCCCGCAAAACAGCAGCCACTCGGCGAAGCATCGATTCGATGAGGTGGCAATAGTTATCGTGGGGTATCTGGTACCATAATATCAACAGCAGGTCCTCCAGTTCCCGTACATTTCGGGGTGGCGGTGATTTAGCGCGAACCCGCTTTTGCAAGTCGAACCACAAATGTTCGATTGGGTTCATGTCAGGTGAATTTCGAGGACACAGAAAGTCATCAGCATGTTCCTCACACCACTCCTTGACGATTCTGGCAGTGGCGTATTATCCCGTTGGTAATGGCCGTCACCAGTAGGGAACACAGTTGCCATGAATGGGTGAACTTGGTCCGCAACGATGTTCAGACACCTTATTTGGAGGCCAGGGAATTAACAGAAAGACGCCAGCATGTTCTTCGAACCATTCCCTGACGATTCTGGTAGTGTGGCATGGCGCATTATCCTGTTGGTAATGGCCATCACCAGTAGGGAACACAGTTGCCATGAATGGGTGAACTTGGTCCGCAACGATGTTCAGACACCTTATTTGGAGGCCAGGGCATTAACAGAAAGACACCAGCATGTTCTTCGAACCATTCCCTGACGATTCTGGTAGTGTGGCAGTGGCGCATTATCCTGTTGGTAATGGCCGTCACCAGTAGGGAACACAGTTGCCATGAATGGGTGAACTTGGTCCGCAACGATGTTCAGACACCTTATTTGGAGGCCAGGGCATTAACAGAAAGACACCAGCATGTTCTTTGAACCATTCCCTGACGATTCTGGTAGTGTGGCATGGCGCATTATCCTATTGGTAATGGCCATCACCAGTAGGGAACACAGTTGCCATGAATGGGTGAACTTGGTCCGCAACGATGTTCAGACACCTTATTTGGAGACCAGGGCATTAACAGAAAGTCACCAGCATGTCCTTCGAACCATTCCCTGACGATTCTGGTAGTGTGGCATGGTGTATTATCCTGTTGGTAATGGCCATCACCAGTAGGGAACACAGTTGCCATGAATGGGTGAACTTGGTCTGCAACGATGTTCAGACACCTTATTTGGAGGCCAGGGCACACCAGCATGTTCTTCGAACCATTCCCTGACGATTCTGGTAGTGTGGCAGTGGCGCATTATCCTGTTGGTAATGGCCATCACCAGTAGGGAACACAGTTGCCATGAATGGGTGAACTTGGTCCGCAACGATGTTCAGACACCTTATTTGGAGGCCAGGGCATTAACAGAAAGACACCAGCATGTTCGTCGAATCATTCCCTGACGATTCTGGTAGTGTGGCATGGCGCATTATCCTGTTGGTAATGGCCATCACCAGTGGGGAACACATTTGCCATGGATGGGTGAACTTGGTCCGCAACGATGTTCAGACACCTTATTTGTAGGCCAGGGCAGTAACAGAAAGTCACCAGCATGTTCGTCGAATCATTCCCTGACGATTCTGGTAGTGTGGCATGGCGCATTATCCTGTTGGTAATGGCCATCACCAGTAGGGAACACAGTTGCCATGAATGGGTGAACTTGGTCCGCAACGATGTTCAGACACCTTATTTGGAGGCCAGGGCAGTAACAGAAAGTCACCAGCATGTTCCTAGAACCACTCCTTGACGATTCTGGCAGTGTGGAATGGCGCATTATCCTGTTGGTAATGGCCATCACCAGTAGGGAAAACAGTTGTCATGAATGGGTGAACTTGGTCCGCAACGATGTTCAGACACTTTATTTGGAGGCCAGGTCATTAACAGAAAGTCACCAGCATGTCCTTCGAACCATTTCCTGACAATTTGGTAGTGTCCCAGTGGCGCATTATCCTGTTGGCAATGGCCATCACCAGTAGGGAACACAGTTGTCATAAATGGGTGAACTTGGTCCGCAACGATGTTCAGACACTTTATTTGGAGGCCAGGTCATTAACAGAAAGTCACCAGCATGTCCTTCGAACCATTCCCTGACGATTCTGGTAGTGTGGCATGGCGCATTATCCTGTTGGTAATGGCCATAACCAGTAGGGAACACAGTTGCCATGAATGGGTGAACTTGGTCCGCAACGATGTTCAGACACCTTATTTGGAGGCCAGGGCATTAACAGAAAGACACCAGCATGTTCTTCGAATCATTCCCTGACGATTCTGGTAGTGTGGCATGGCGTATTATCCTGTTGGTAATGGCCATCACCAGTAGGGAACATATTTGCCATGAATGGGTGAACTTGGTCCGCAACGATGTTCAGACACCTTATTTGGAGGCCAGGTCATTAACAGAAAGACACCAGCATGTCCTTCGAACCATTCCCTGACGATTCTGGTAGTGTGGCATGGCGCATTATCCTGTTGGTAATGGCCATCACCAGTAGGGAACACATTTGCCATGAATGGGTGAACTTGGTCCGCAACGATGTTCAGACACCTTATTTGGAGGCCAGGGCATTAACAGAAAGTCACCAGCATGTTCTTCGAACCATTCCCTGACGATTCTGGTAGTGTGGCAGTGGCGCATTATCCTGTTCGTAAAGGCCATCACCAGCAGGGAACACAGTTGCCATCAATGGGTGAACGTGGTCTGCAACGATTTTCAGATACCTAAGGATTGTGGTATTGGGATAATGAGGCCTAAAGTGTCCCAAGAAAACATCGCCCACAGCATAACACAGCCGCCTCCGGCCTGTTTCCGCCCAACAGTGCATCCAGGTGCCATAGCCTCTGTTGTTAATCGGCGTAACTGCGCTCGGCCGCCTACGTGATGCACCAGGAGTCTTGATTCGTCAGACCAGACAACTTTCTTCCGATCTTCCACGGTCCAATCTCGATGATCTTGGGCCCATTTTATACGTTGTTGGCGATGACGTGTAGTGAGCCTGGGAACCTGATGGGGTCTTCGGCTACGCAGGCCCATGCGCAGAAGGTTGCAATGAACTGTGTGCTGTGACACATTGCCCTGATCGCCACTGTTATAGCTGCAGGTAATTTATCGCACTGTGTCCCTGCGGTCGCTGTGAATAATGCGCGACAGTCTCCGCTCCCCTGTGTCATCGATGAGCTGCGGACGACACACGACTGGACGGCGGTTCGTCGTTTGACTATCTGTGCACCATTTTTGATACGTACTTACTACAGCAGCACGTGAACAACCCACACGCCGCGCTGTTTCCGAGATTGTAGCTCCGAGGTGCCGTGTCATCACAATTTTTCCTTTATCAAACTCCGATCAATCGGCAGTTTTGCCCATTCTGACTCCGAACACTCTACTAACCGAAAGCCGGTTATTGGGTTGTATATACTGCTCTATGTAAACTTTACCTGCGCCACCGGGCCGCGGGTGGCATAGTGGGCAACGTTCGTGACTGCCGCGAAAGGGACCTCAGGTTCGATCCCAGGCAAGTACGAACGCTCGATCCACAAAATATCCGCCGTGCGTCAGATGGGCACGTTAAACCGTCGGACCCCGGGTACTGGCCCCCTGGTAATAAATAAGGGCGTCTTCCTCTCCCTTTCTACTTCGCTTTCGCGTGACTTTCCTATCGGGCACTCTAGCCCAAATCTCCTAGCTTCCTATTTCTAAGGGTTGTTTAAGACCTGGGGTCAGACACTCCCTTCCTAAAATCCTCTACATATGATCATCATCATCATCATCACCTGCGCCACCGTTCGGTCTCCAGGCGCGTTCATTTCTTTTGGCTGGGGGTGGTCATAATTTATTGGTTTATCGGGTGTATCTTGCTATATAGGCAGTAGTTTTTAGTTAACAAGTGTTATTTGTCTTCGATTAATTGATAAATAGTTCATGATTGACTAGTTTTATGTAACTAGGGGATGTGCCTCTAGGCTCGCTACGCTCGTTTCCAGAGTAGCGCTCGGGCCCTGCAGCCCGACCTCCAAGTATATCACGTGAAATAAAAACTAGAAAATTCATATAAGTTTCAATTTTTGTTGCATGTCTGAGTTTTTTTTTACTGTCGTTAATTTTTGGAAGGTCGGACTTTTGTCGTTTGAACTTATAGCACTTACTAAATTTACCACTAAGGAAAACAAAAGTGGCCCACAAAGCATTTCCGTAAACCGTTAAGGTGGACGTCAAGTAATTTTGCTTCCTATACTTCCAATGGAAAAACTTTTGTACACATTTCCTTCACAATTAATGTGTTCCCAAAGATGAAAATTTGAACATCGATTAAAATAGCTTCATTTTATAACATGGAATACTTAATATTTTCTAAAACATAACCATATTTACATAAAAAATCAATAACTTTTCCTTTGGTGGTGTTGGAACCTGAAAAAAGATGGCGTGACCTGTACTTTGATGACGTCAGTAGACAAACAAATGTTGGATTACATAATTATGGTCATGTTTTAGAAAATATTAAGTATTCCAAGTTATAAAATGAAGCTATTTTAATCGATGTTCAAATTTTCATCCTTGGGAACGCATTAATTGTCCAGAAATAAGATGGCGCGACCTGTACTTTGATGACGTCAGTAGACGAACAAATGTTGGATTGCATAATTATGGTCATGTTTTAGAAAATATTAAGTATTCCAAGTTATAAAATGAAGCTATTTTAATCGATGTTCAAATTATCATCCTTGGGAACGCATTAATTGTCCAGAAGAAAGATGGCGCGACCTGTACTTTGATGACGTCAGTAGACGAACAAATGTTGGATTGCATAATTATGGTCATGTTTTAGAAAATATTAAGTATTCCAAGTTATAAAATGAAGCTGTTTTAATCGATGTTCAAATTTTCATCCTTGGGAACGCATTAATTGTCCAGAAATAAGATGGCGCGACCTGTACTTTGATGACGTCAGTAGACGAACAAATGTTGGATTGCATAATTATGGTCATGTTTTAGAAAATATTAAGTATTCCAAGTTATAAAATGAAGCTGTTTTAATCGATGTTCAAATTTTCATCCTTGGGAACGCATTAATTGTCCAGAAGAAAGATGGCGCGACCTGTATTTTGATGACGTCAGTAGACGAACAAATGTTGGATTGCATAATTATGGTCATGTTTTAGAAAATATTAAGTATTCCAAGTTATAAAATGAAGCTATTTTAATCGATGTTCAAATTATCATCCTTGGGAACGCATTAATTGTCCAGAAGAAAGATGGCGCGACCTGTACTTTGATGACGTCAGTAGACGAACAAATGTTGGATTGCATAATTATGGTCATGTTTTAGAAAATATTAAGTATTCCAAGTTATAAAATGAAGCTGTTTTAATCGATGTTCAAATTTTCATCCTTGGGAACGCATTAATTGTCCAGAAATAAGATGGCGCGACCTGTACTTTGATGACGTCAGTAGACGAACAAATGTTGGATTGCATAATTATGGTCATGTTTTAGAAAATATTAAGTATTCCAAGTTATAAAATGAAGCTGTTTTAATCGATGTTCAAATTTTCATCCTTGGGAACGCATTAATTGTCCAGAAGAAAGATGGCGCGACCTGTATTTTGATGACGTCAGTAGACGAACAAATGTTGGATTGCATAATTATGGTCATGTTTTAGAAAATATTAAGTATTCCAAGTTATAAAATGAAGCTATTTTAATCGATGTTCAAATTATCATCCTTGGGAACGCATTAATTGTGAAAAAAATTTGTACAGAAGTTTTTCCATTAGAAGTACAGGAAACAAAATTACTTGACGTCCACCTTAAACAACTGAGATAGTAAAATGTTTATTATATATCGACTGTAGTTTCGCAGAGTGTTTGGCTCTTCTTCCTCAGGACGAATGGAGCGTAAACAGATAGCTTTACCAACAAAACATATGCATAACAAATTCTCAGTCACCATGGCAGCAGGTCACGGGACCAGAACGTTCCTCTGTGGTTATCGTGAAGACAGACAAACCGTTCGTTTCTTTCCTTTGCGTCTTTACAAAATGTTTAAAAATCAGAAAATTACTTTTTCGTAAATTTTTTTTTTTTTTTTTTGTAAAAAAGGGACGGTAGTTGTAAGTTTATGCTGTAAAAATTGCAATGCGTTATGATTTATAATTTGTTATATATCCGTTTTTTTTAATGGATCCCATCGCGAAATAGAGAATTTTGTGAAATTTAGAAATTTAATTTCTCGTAAACTAAATCGAGATTCAAAAAAAGGGCGACGAGGTGCAAAAATTCGGTCATAGCCCTACATACCTACAAAGTTTCGTGGTTCTGTTGCGGTTAGTGTGTCCGGAACGCGACCTGATAGCACTTTTTTGCTTACCTTAACTTTGAAATACAATAGCTCTTGAAGTATCGCTAGAATCGAGAAACGGTTTATTTCAGCGTGTTCTACAAACAATTCTCTACAAACGATGTAAATTTCGTATTTTTGTGTTCAAAATGTTTTGCGTTGCGAGCTAGGAAAGCAAGAGTGTCGCGAAATTTCTAAAACAGCGGTGGCAGTTACTTTTTTTTAGAATAGAGAGATATGCCGAAATTATCCATTTTTCTTATCTGTTGGGTTATCACCAGCAGATAAGAAAAATGGATAATTTCGGCATATCTCTCTATTCTAAAAAAAAAAAAAAAAAATCACCGGGGTAGTAACTTTATCGAGGGAAGAAAATGGAAAATTCGCGGGATAAATACCAAAATTTCACGAAATACCGAATATCCTCAAAAATTCGGCTGTCAGGTTCTTTTCCTACGGTTTGAATGCGTTGATATTCACAAAATATATTTATAGTTTTGATATACAAAAGCGGTTATATTCAAAAAGGTATTGTATACTTGTTAACGCACTGAAGTTTTTATTTATTTTTTTTGGTTGGAAGTTTAACGACCACCGTGAGCAACTCAATGGGCTATAAGCAGTCGCCCGTCCCTCATTTAGGGTTACTGGTTCCAGGGAAGGGAGAGAGCTAGTACCGTAAGACAAACACAACATCCATGCCTGACCGGGATTCGAACCCGGACCCCTTACGGACGAATGATCAGAGGCCAGCGCCTTAGACCACTGCGCCACCGGGGCGGCGTATTTATTTGCCTGGCAAGGTTATACAAAATTTTGTTGCTTCCTCTGAGAATGAGATGGTAGAATCAGGCAATAATAAATGGCATAAATTTTAACTAGTCTACTTAAAATATTCAAAAATAACGGAATGTCTTTTACTTCTGAAAGACGGGTCAGTAGAATCCATTAATTTCTTCCTTAAATGTGCGTGATAAAAAATAAGAAAACTGCGAAATAAGATAAAGTTCGCCATGGAACGTCACGCACGAAAATTTCTTTAACAACTTCCGCTGTGTGTGAAGGCAGCTGCACTATGACGTCATCACCAACCAACATCTACGTTTCCGGTGAGACTTAAAATGCGGTAGTTACGTCCGACAGGTAGAAAGAACACTTTCATATCGGGGACAAATTCCAGTCTTCCGTTTCTATTGGCGACTGTCAGAAAAATTGTGGATGTGTTTGCAGCGGAAACGAAAATATGGTGCGCACGCGCACAACAAAGATTTTTTTCTGGGGAGGTTTATGATGTCGATAAAATCTATATGAAAAGTACGCTAATAGTTTCCATGTAATATCGATATATTATTGATTGGGGAAATGAAATTTTTGTGCCAATTAGGTACATATTTGATTAACATAATCAAAATAAGTACCACTACTGAGCAAATTAAGGTACAGAAATAAACAAATTTATAATAAAAAGAATGAAATGATAAATTCCATTAGGAATAATCAGATAAAAATAATGCAAACACTTTATCATAAATATAACAATAATATAAAGGCAATATGCTGACTTTATATTATAGCTCAAAGGCGGTGACTTTTTATTGTATTTCAGAGGAGATCATCATCATTATCGTCAACCATTATCAATCCGCTGCTGGACGAAGGTCTCTCCAAGTCTCCTCCACAACAGTATGTCTTGTGCCAGTCTCTTCCATGTTACTCCCGCATACTTTCGAATTTCATCCGCCCATCTCCCATGCGGTCTTCTGAGTCTTTTTCTGCCCCTTGGAATCCAGTCTAAAATTTCAGCTGTCCATCGATGGTCTGTCCTTCTGGCAATATATCCAGCCCATTGCCATTTCAGGGATTTTACGCTGATCATGATGTCTTCCACTCTTGTCATTTTTCTGATCCAAGAGTTCTTCTTCTTATCTCTCCTGGTTACACGAAGCATGCATCTCTCCATGCTACTTTGAGTTGTCTGCAGTCTTTGTATGTCTCTTTTAGTTAAGGTCCACGTCTCTGCACCAAACATAAGCACTGGAAGGATGCATTGATCGAACACTTTTCTTTTAGATATAATGGCATATTACTCTTAAAAATCGTACAGTTTCTACCAAAAGCACTCCATCCAAGTTATATACGCAAATTAATTTCTTCATAAATGTGACCCTGACTTGGTATCTGCTGTGCAAGGTAAATGTAGGTATCTGTTATCTCCAGCTTTCCCCCATTAAATCGATAAACTTTCATTTCTGTTAAAAGCATTATACATCACTTTTGTCTTCTGAAAGTTAATTTTTAATCCCACTTCTTTTCTCTTGTCTGCAAGTTCCTGCATCATACTCTGCAGATCTGAAGAGGTAGTTGCAAAAGTGATTACGTCATCAGCAAAACGAAGCTGAATTAAACAATCTCCATTAATCTTCATCCCTTTGTTTTCCCAGTTTAATGATTGACAGACATTTTGCAATGTGGCATTAAAGAGTTTGGAAGATATGGTGTCACCTTGTCTCACTCCCTTTCCAATTTTTATGGGTGCTGTATCCTCAGATAGCCGAACCTTTACACTTGCATTTTCAAAGATGTTATTAATAATGCTAATGTATGCATCTTCAATACCGCAGGATTTCAAAGCCATTGTAACTGCTGATGGTTTTACGGAATCAAAGGCCATTTCATAATCGATAAAAGCCATACATAACGGGAGTTCATATTCCTTGGTTTACGGAATCAAAGGCCTTTTCATAATCGATAAAAGCCATACATAACGGGAGTTCATATTCCTTGGTTTACGGAATCAAATGGCCTTTTCATAATCGATAAAAGCCATACATAACGGGAGTTCATATTCCTTGGTTTACGGAATCAAAGGCCTTTTCATAATCGATAAAAGCCATACATAACGGGAGTTCATATTCCTTGGTTTTACGGAATCAAAGGCCTTTTCATAATCGATAAAAGCCATACATAACGGGAGTTCATATTCCTTGGTTTTACGGAATCAAAGGCCTTTTCATAATCGATAAAAGCCATACATAACCGGGAGTTCATATTCCTTGGTTTTACGGAATCAAAGGCCTTTTCATAATCGATAAAAGCCATACATAACGGGAGTTCATATTCCTTGGTTTTACGGAATCAAAGGCCTTTTCATAATCGACAAAAGCCATACATAACGGGAGTTCATATTCCTTGGTTTTACGGAATCAAAGGCCTTTTCATAATCAATAAAAGCCATACATAACGGGAGTTCATATTCCTTGGTTTTACGGAATCAAAGGCCTTTTCATAATCGATAAAAGCCATACATAACGGGAGTTCATATTCCTTGGTTTTACGGAATCAAAGGCCTTTTCATAATCGACAAAAGCCATACATAACGGGAGTTCATATTCCTTGGTTTTACGGAATCAAAGGCCTTTTCATAATCAATAAAAGCCATACATAACGGGAGTTCATATTCCTTGGTTTTACGGAATCAAAGGCCTTTTCATAATCGATAAAAGCCATACATAACGGGAGTTCATATTCCTTGGTTTTACGGAATCAAAGGCCTTTTCATAATCGATAAAAGCCATACATAACGGGAGTTCATATTCCTTGGTTTTACGGAATCAAAGGCCTTTTCATAATCGATAAAAGCCATACATAACGGGAGTTCATATTCCTTCGTTCCTGCAATTAGTTCTCTCAGTAGCACAGGGATATATGTTGTTCCATAGTGCTGTAGCAACTCCTGAATCTAGCTTGTTCTTTCGATTGAGCCGTGTCCAGTGTTATCTTCAAGCGATATAATATATATATATATATATATGGTGTTGGATTTATAATAAACAAGAAACTGAAGGATAAAGTTGTAGAAGTTGAAAGTTCCTCTGACAGAGCTGCACGGCTTGTTATCCAACTCTCGAAAAGATACCAGGCTCAGATTATTCAAACTTATGCACCCACCACAAGTCATCCTGAAGAAGAAATTGAAGAATTTTATGAGGAAATTTGTCATCTAAATAATAAAGGTAAGCAGCACTTGAAAATAATTATGGGAGATTTCAATGCAAAAATAGGGCAACGGCAACAGAATGAAACTTCAGTAGGTAAATTCGGTCACGGCAACAGAAACCAGCGTGGAAATACTCTCGTTGAGTTTGCAGAGGCAGAAGGGTTTTTCATCTTGAACTCCTTCTTCAAGAAAAAGCCACACAGGAAATGGACATGGAGACATCCAAATGGGACGACAAGTGAAATTGATTTTATTATGTGTAACAAAAAATTCGTCATAGAAGACTGCAGTGTGCTAAACAAGTTCAACACAGGTAGTGACCATAGATTGGTGAGATGTAAGATGCACCTCAACACTAAACTTGAACGTGGCAAGCTCATAAGACAAACAAAATCTATTGACATAACCAACCTTATAAAACACCATAATACCTTCAAGTTGGAACTGAAGAACAGGTTCTCTGCTTTAGAAGGCCTAACATCGGAAGAAGTGGACATCTCTGAAGTTAACAGAAAAGTAACCAAAGCTCTTATGGAAACAGCAACAAAATTAGCTGGGTCTAAGAACAAGTTGCATGTAAATAAATTATCAGGAAAAACGAAAATGTTGATGCAAAAAAGAAGAGAGATGAGGACAACTAAAGAAGATGTGACTTCCAAAGTGGAATATATAGAGCTATGCAAGACAGTACAAAAGAGTATCACTGAAGACGTAAGAAAATTCAACTGTGAACTAGTGAGGAAATCAATTGAAAACAACCAAAGCCTTAAGATAGCAAAGGGACATCTCAGTAAGGGAAGAAAACAGATTATGGCACTGAGAAAAGAAGATGGTTCTGTAACAAGAAATAGAGGCGAAATTTTGACAAGAGTGAAAGATTTCTACTCCAAATTATATGAAAGGGATGATACATGCACTCCAGACATCATGAAAGATACCAGTACCAGAGTTCCTCCAGTCCTTCCAGCAGAAGTTGCACATGCAATCAAGAACACGAAGCGGGGAAAAGCTCCAGGAGAAGACGGAATTACTGTAGACATCATACAAGAAGCAAGTGGAGAAATCGAAACAGTACTCGCCCAAATTTTCACTCGATGCCTTAATGAAGGAAAGATTCCTGAGGATTGGAACACCGCTACAATGATCCTGCTACATAAGAAAGGTGACATTGAGGATCTCGGAAACTACAGACCTATCAGCCTCCTATCAGTAGTTTATAAAATCTTCACTAAAGTTCTTTCACACCGCTTGAAGGTAACACTGGACATGGCTCAACCAAGAGAACAAGCTGGATTCAGGAGTGGCTACAGCACAATAGATCATATCCATGTGCTGAGAGAACTAATTGAAAGAGCGAGGGAATATGAACTTCCATTGTGCATGGCTTTTATCGATTATGAAAAAGCCTTTGATTCGGTGAAACCATCAGCAGTTACAATGGCTCTGAAAACCTGCGGTATTGAAGATGCATACATTAATATTATTAATAACATCTATGAAAATGCAAGTGCAAAGATTAGGCTGTTTGAAAATACAACACACATAAAAATTGGAAAGGGAGTGAGACAAGGTGACACCATATCTCCGAAGCTCTTTAATGCCACATTGGAGGGTGTTTTTCAGTCACTGAGCTGGGAAAACAAGGGGATAAAGATTAATGGAGATTATCTAATCCACCTTCGTTTTGCTGATGACGTAGTCATTTTTGCAACTACCCCATCAGAGCTGCAGAGTATGATCCAGGAACTTGCTGACAAGAATAAAGAAGTGGGATTAAAAATGAACTTTCAGAAGACAAAAGTGATGTTCAATGCTTTTACAAGAAATGAAGATTTATCGATTGATGGAGAAAAGCTGGAGATAACAGACACGTACGTTTATCTTGGACAGCAGATATCAAGTGAGGGTCACATTGATGTAGAAATTAATCGGCGTACAAAACTTGCCTGGAGAGCTTTTGGAAGAAACAGCATAATTTTCAAGAGCAATATGCTATTATGTCTTAAAAGAAAAGTGTTTGATCAGTGCATCCTTCCAGTGCTTACGTATGGTGCAGAGACGTGGACCTTAACTAAAAGAGACATACAAAGGCTGCAGACAACTCAAAGCAGCATGGAGAGGTGCATACTTGGTGTAACCAGGAGAGATAAGAAGAGGAACTCGTGGATCCGAAAAATGACAAGAGTGGAAGTCATCATGATCAGAGTTAAATCCCTGAAATGGCAATGGGCTGGACATACTGCCAGAAAAACAGATCATCGATGGACAGCCGAAATTTTAGATTGGATTCCAAGGGACAGGAAAAGACCCAGAAGAAGACCACATGGGAGATGGGTGGGTGAAATTCGAAAATATGCAGGGGTGACATGGAGGAGACTGGCACAAGACAGACCGTTGTGGAGGAAACTTGGGGAGACCTTCGTCCAGCAGTGGATTGATAATGGTTGACAATGATGATGATGATATATATACAAAACATGAAGCGGGGAAAAGCTCCAGGAGAAGATGGAATTACTGTAGACATCATACAAGAAGCAAGTGGAGAATTCGAAACAGTACTCGCCCAAATTTTCACTCGATGCCTTAATGAAGGGAAAATTCCTGAGGATTGGAACAACGCTACAATGATCTTGCTACATAAAAAAGGTGACATTGAGGATCTCAGGAACTACAGACCTATCAGCCTCCTATCAGTGGTTTATAAAATATTTACTAAAGTTCTTTCACACCGCTTGAAGGTGACACTGGACATGGCTCAACCGAGAGAACAAGCTGGATTCAGGAGTGGCTACAGCACAATAGATCATATCCACGTACTGAGAGAACTAATTGAAAGAGCGAGGGAATATGAACTTCCATTGTGCATGGCTTTTATCGATTATGAAAAAGCCTTTGATTCGGTGAAACCATCAGCAGTTACAATGGCTCTGAAATCCTGCGGTATTGAAGATGCATACATTAATATTATTAATAACATCTATGAAAATGCAAGTGCAAAGATTCGGCTGTTTGAAAATACAACACACATAAAAATTGGAAAAGGAGTGAGACAAGGTGACACCATATCTCCGAAGCTCTTTAATGCCACATTGGAAAATGTCTTTCAATCACTGAACTGGGAAAACAAAGGGATAAAGATTAATGGAGATTATCTAACCCACCTTCGTTTTGCTGATGACATAGTCATTTTTGCAACTACCCCATCAGAGCTACAGAGTATGATCCAGGAACTTGCTGACAAGAGTAAAGAAGTGGGATTAAAAATGAACTTTCAGAAGACAAAAGTGATGTACAATGCTTTTACAAGAAATGAAGATTTATCGATTGATGGAGAAAAGCTGGAGATAACAGACACGTACGTTTATCTTGGACAGCAGATATCAAGTGAGGGTCACATTGGTGAAGAGATTAATTGGCGTACAAAACTTGCCTGGAGAGCTTTTGGAAGAAACAGCATAATTTTCAAGAGCAATATGCCATTATGTCCTAAAAGAAAAGTGTTTGATCAATGCATCCTTCCAGTGCTTACGTATGGTGCAGAGACGTGGACCTTAGCTAAAAGAGACATACAAAGGCTGCAGACAACTCAAAGCAGCATGGAGAGGTGCATGCTTGGTGTAACCAGGAAAAATAAGAAGAGGAACTCTTGGATCAGAAAAATGACAAGAGTGGAAGACATCATGATCAGCGTAAAATCCCTGAAATGGCAATGGGCTGGACATACTGCCAGAAGAACAGACCATCGATGGACAGCCGAAATTTTAGATTGGATTCCAAGGGACAGGAAAAGACCCAGAAGAAGACCACATGGAAGATGGGTGGATGAAATTCGAAAGTATGCGGGAGTGACATGGAGGAGACTGGCACAAGACAGACCGTTGTGGAGGAAACTTGGGGAGACCTTCGTCCAGCAGTGGATTGATAATGGTTGACAATGATGATGATGATGATGATGATGATGATATATACACGGTCGAGTCACATTATTGGGACCACCAGCTAGTATCCAGAGTAACCGCCTTGTGCAACGCGGACAGCAGCTAGACGGGCTGAGAGTCACCCAGTAAAGTACTGGAAGGTGTTCACAGATCTGTAGAGCCATGATGACTGCAGTGCATCTGACAGCTGCTGGAGCGTGCGTGGTGGTGGATCCATAAAGCGAACAACGCGATCGAAGGGTCCCACAGATGCTCAATTGGGTTTAAGTCTGGGGAATTAGGAGGCCAGGGAAGTACTTTCAAATCTTCATCGTGCTCTTCCAACCACTCGTCTCGGACATTTCTAACTGTGTGACACGTCGCATTGTCGTGCTGGAAGATCCTATCCGCAACAGGGAAGACAAGCAGCATGTATGGGTGTACGTGCTCTGCAAAGATGAATTTATAATGAATTCGGTCCATAGTGCCTTCCACAGGTATGAGTGGGCCCAGAGAATGCCACGAAACATTCCCCAGACCATAACGCTGCCCCCACCAGCTTGTGTTATTCCAGCAATGGTTGAAGAGTGTCTGTTCTCCGATGTTTCTCGCTCTATACTCCAACGTCTATCCGTTCGATGGAGCAGAAAATGTGACTCATCGAAGAAGGATGAAGCAGAAAATGCGCTTCATCCTTCTTAGAAAATGTGCTCCATTTCCTCTGATGAAGCAGAAAATGTGACTTATCCTTTGCCAATCAGCGGAGGTCCAATTCCGATACTGCCGTGCAAATGTAAGCCTTTTCTGCCAATGCAACTTCGTTAGCATAGGTGCAGTGACCATCCGTCTGCATCGGAGCTCCATACGCAGCAGGGTTCGCTGAAATGTCGTTTTAGACACACTTCCGGTAGCCCCCTGGTTCATTCGGCCAGTGAGTTACTCCATTGTAGCGTGTCGATGTGCCCTCAAGCACCCTCGCAGCTGACGTTCACCTCTCACAGCAATGGCACGTGGTGCTCGGCAGTTTTCACGTCGCTCATTTGCAATGGTGCCATTTCTCCGATCACGATACACTTTAACAACAGTAACACGCAAACAGTTCACAAACTGCGCCTTTTTCAGAACTACAGCCACCCTTGTCTCGAAAGCCGATAATCATCCCTTTTTTGCAAATCTGATAAATCTCTCCCTTTATCCATGACAGCAACGTGTGATAGTTTTCAGAATGCGTACAGCACACCTTATATACCCTCCAAGCCAGTTAAGGACACGTGCCTTATTTCATTGGCTACGCGCTGTTGACGTCAAAAGTAGGAGGTGGTCACAATAATGTGAACCGACTGCGTATATACACTAATCGTCAAAAAAAATAATTGTACCTAGAAGGAAGCAACCGATAGGAATGAAAATTTGGGAGTAGGTTTGATATTGTAAGACATGCAAATGTTTCAAGTATCCCACTCGGCCGCGCATGTAGCGCTAGCAAAGAAGCAGGGTGGTAGCGCGGTGCCTTACCGGCTATGTAAGGTCGTCCCGTTGCGCGTGCTTGCCATTCTGACTCATGCTGTTGTGTTGGTTGCATCCTTAGCAAGTAAAGTATGCCTCGGAGAAAAGTTCGGGAAGCAATTCGAGCAGTTGGAGGAGTTTGAGAGGGACCGCATCTTTGGGCTCCGGGAAGTGGAATGGTCTAATCGCCGTAATGCGCGACATACCGGTCGTGCGGATATCACCATAGCATGCTGTTGGCGGCAGTGGATAGAAAAAGGCACGCAGCAGCTACAGGAACAACCACGGAGAGAGGACCGACGCGACGAACCACGGAGAGAGAGGACCGACGCGACGGGTTGTCCGACATGCGCGGAGTTACCCAACAGCCACGATTGCGGATATTCGGTGAGCAGTGGTTCCCTTCATGCATCGTCCGATTAGTGCCAGCACCATTGGCCGACGGCTGTACGGCGTAGGACTACACGCACGCAGACCGTTACGACGACTGCCCTTAACACCATTCCATCGTCGCCAAAGACTGCAATAGTGTCGCGCCAGACTGACATGGAGCCACTCAGAATGGCAGCGGGTGATCTTCAGTGACGAGTCCCGCTTTTGTCTTGGAGGAAACGCCCAACGAATCCGTGTTTGGAGACACCGTGCTCGGCGCCAAGATGAACGGTTTGTTGTCGAGCGTCACACGTCCAGAAAGCCTGGTGTCATGGTGTGAGGTGCAATTGCCTACGATGCCCGATCACCTTTGGCGTTCATTATAGGCGCGTTGACAGCATAACTCTACGTTAATGAGGTCCTGCAACCAGTGACCCTAGCTCTTCTGACCGGCCATTCCGGTGCGATTTTCCAACAGGACAACGCTCGTCCGCATACTGCTACTACCTTGGGAGCTTGCTTTCTGGCTGGGCACTGACACTCTGGCATGGCCAACCGCATCGCCAGATCTATCGCCGATTGAAAATGTATGGAATTCTATTGGACGCGCTATCCACACTCCACCTCTAGCGCACAATCTGCAGGAACTGCGTGAGAAGATTCAAGCTGCATGGGATGGTTCATTGCAGGAATCCATTAGGAACCTGTACAACTCCATGCCTAGACGTCTGGCATGCTGTGTGAAGAAACATGGCGGCCTGACGCCATACTGAGAGACACAACGTACTGGCTTGTAGCTCAATAAATATTGCCCATATCAGTCTCAATGTTTAATCATTTATTGTTCCTAGTCACCTTCCTCCCGAAGAACGTTTGTCTGTTTTTCTATGTCACGTATTACTAACACGGTTTCTATATTTTTGTTTTGCAGAATTGTTATTCCCAGAATCCGATAGATGGCGCTAGGCGTGGCCTGATGAGGAATGTATCCGAAATGCGCAATCATGTCATCCGTACAGCAGAAGGCGATGTGTATGTTATGGCTTGCGGAATTAAAGTCTGTCATTAAAGTTAAAAGACGGTACCATTTAGAGTATGGTTGTAATAATCCGTCAACGAATTCAATTAAGCGGTGGATGAAACAGTTTGAAGAAACTGGCAATGTGGAACATCGTGGAGGAGCCGGTAGGCCTAGCGTCAGCGGTGAGACGGTTGACCAAGTTAATGAAAGTTTCCGACGAAGCCCCAGGAAATCCGTTCGTAAAGCAAGCAGAGAACTGTGCATTCCGAAATCGACAGTTCACGATACCTTGCACAAGAAATTAAAGTTTCATGCATATAAAATTCAAATAGTGCAAAAGATGCATATAATGATCACACTCTGCGATACGACTTTGCTGTGGATATGCTGAATCGAGTGAAAAACGACGAAAACTTTCTCAGTACTGTAATTTTTAGTGATGAATCCACATTTCATGTATCAGGTATTGTGAATCGTCACAACTTTAGGATATGGGGCAGTGAACCACCTCATGCTGCTATTGAACTGGAACGTGATTCTCTAAAAGTTATTGTGTGGTGCACCCTATCAAAAAGAGAAGTGATTGGCCCTTTCTTCTTGTGTGAAAAAACCGTAAATGGTGACATTTACTTGGATATGCTAGAAAATTTCGCTATACCCCAGATCAAAAGATATGACAACGTCATTTTCCAACAAGACGGCGCGCCTCCGCATTGGTCAACGTGTTTACGTAAGTGCCTAAATGAGCATTTCCCCAACAGATGGATTGGGCGTGGTGGTCCCATTCCGTGGCCTCCTCGCTCTCCAGATCTAACTCCATTGGATTATTTCATGTGGGGTTATGTGAAGGATCGTGTCTATCAGGCGCCTTGTACTGATTTGCAGGAACTGAAGCAGCGTATCACAGCTGCTATGAATTCCATAACTCCTCAGATGCTTGCCAATACATGGCATGAAATCGAGTATCGCTTGGACGTACAACGAGCAACCAAGGGATCTCACATCGAAATTTATTAACTTCTGTAGTTACATTGTAAGTTAGTACAGTCCGTTTCTTTCTATCTGTTCAATGCTTTGTTTTATATAATTTTGTAATGTGCCCAATAATTCTCGGACAACCTGTATATGAATTTTTAAATATAAGTTGGCATATACACTGGCGGAAAGTGAAAAAAAAACACCAAGAAGGAATTGGCAGACGATCAAGATATTTACATATGTTAATGGGGTCGAGTTTACGTAGATGTGATGTTAATTTCGGGACCAACCGGTGAGCGCTTACGCCACAGCACGGCATAATATGCAAATTATCGTCGGTGGTATTTAAGGAGTACGGCGAAGTGAATGTAATCAGTCGTCGGCGTACGGACACGTGCGAAGACCCTGAAGAAGCTGCAATGCCTGGACATGGAAGACGTGTACGATTTCAGCAGTTATCGGACTTTGAGCGAGGTCGTCTAGTCGGACTCCGCGAGGCCGGCTGGTCGTATCGTCCTATTGGACGGGAAGTATCGGCGGTGGTACGATGGTGGCGTAGATGGTCCAAAGAACATTCCCACACGAGAAGTCGTGGAACCGGGAGTCACAGACGGACTGATGAGCGGACCGATCGACGCATAAGAAGAGCGGCGTTGTCAAGCAGAACATCCACTGCGACGCAAATCGGAGCTGCCGTTGTACCTGAGGTGACTGTGCGAACAATCCGCAACCGTCTACTGGATGCAGGATTACGTGCACGTGTGCCTCTGGCATGTGTACCTCTGACTCCAGCCCACCGTCAGTAACGGCTGCAGTGGTGTCGCCAACGTCTGCACTGGAGAACGCAATGGCGATCTGTCGTGTTCAGCGATGAAAGCAGATTCTGCTTGGGAGCCTCCGATGGCCGTATGCGTGTTCGCAGACGCACAGGGGAGCGTCTCCACTCTTTTTGCATCCGTCAGCAACACACAGGGCCTATACTTGGTGTAGGGAGCGATCATCTATCACTCCCGTACACAACTAGTGTTTGTACCGGGTACGTTAAACAGCTCCTCCTACATCAACAGCATCACTCAGCCCGTTGTTGTGCCATTTGTAAGGTCGGTCCATCGTGGCGTTTTCTAGCAAGATAACGCACTCCCACACACGGCACTGGCAACACAACATGCACTTCAGGGTGTGAGAACTTCCATGTTCTGCACGTTCACCGGATTTGTCCCCCATTCAGCACGTGTGGGATTTTATGGGACAACGACTTATCCGGTCTCCACGGCCAGCCACGACCATCCCCGATTTACGCGTCCAGGTTGAGGATGCTTGGAACTCAATACCCCAAACTTACATCCAACATCTGTACGACAGACTCCATGCCAGAATTGCACAGTGTGACGCAGTTCATGGCGGTTCAACCTCGTACTAACCATGTTACATTGAAATGTTATTCTTCAGTTTACCAGCAAATACAGCTGTATTTTGCCATAATGTTTTGATCACGTTATCCTCTGTATTCCGTTATTATGCTGTATAAATTTCGTTGATATCAGATGTCTCCTTCTTGGTGTTCTTTTTTCACTTTCCGCCAGTGTACTTTTAGACATCGGTTGGAAATGTAATATCGGTGGGTGTTAATGTAGATGTGTAAGTTAATTATATTTCTCTTCTGTAAATGGAATGTCATCAAGTCAAAATTTCATGCACGTCATTATGGCTTTGTAATCAGCTGTTTGCATTCGTAGGGCGAAAAGACATCTCATCGGAATAAAAGGCTTCTTGCTATTGTTCACGTTCTTACTTCCTTTTTTTTTTGAGGTAGAAGTGTGGCGTGAGTCATTGTCACACGCATAACTGATATTCCTGGTAATTCTCGAGGCTCTTTTAGTACTCGCGTTCACGCGAGTCACGTGGCTTCATTTACGTCGATAAGGTAACGGATACAACGCTGCTATTAACAAAGATTACAATTCCAAGCGTCTTTTATGTAGAACTGCAAATTTGTTTATTCTCGAGGTAAAATCAAGAGAGAGAGAGAGAGAGAAAGAGAGAGCTTTTTCTCCCAAGTGTGTCAGTGAAAATTGCTTTCCTTGTAAACTCGTTGAAACTAATAGTGCGTTTAATCCACCAAATGAAAAATAGATTGTTTACTTCGTCGTTATTTTAAAAGGCTTGGGGACGGTATTTCTGTGAACTGCTTGAAGCAATGTACACTATTTACAGGTACGTGCTTTCTTTGTTATTTATTTCTACTGAAAACTACGTGCTTCTTTTTTTTTTCAGTAACAAATCAAAAATGGCGGTTATAAAACGAATGAAATGAAACTAATTTCTTTCGCCGCCCTGGTGGCGCAGTGGTCTAAGGCGTTGGCCTCTGATCATTCGTCCGTAAGGGTCCGGGTTCGAATCCCGTCAGGCATGGATGTTGTGTTTGTCTTACGGCACTGGCTCTCTCCCTTCCCTGGAACCAGTGACCCTAAATTAGGGACGGGCGACTGCTTATAGCCCATTGAGTTGCTCATGGAGGTCGTTAAACCTACAATTAAAAAAAAAAAAAAGAAATTAATTTTTTGGGGTGGAGCGGGTGTAGTAACTGCCACCGTGAGCTACTCAACGCGGGCACGTATACAAGGAAAGTAACCTAGGGGTCTCGACGTCCCCGAAATGTTTAAATATGCATCTTATAGGTAGATAGTTTTTTTTTTCATAGCACATACATATTGGTCTTCAATAACAGCAAAGTCAATGCATTTAAACATGAGCTTTTGAAAATTATTACATTGATGTAAATATATATGGTTCGTTTTAGAGGTCTGTACTGATCGGTTTGAGTTCGAGCACGAAGAAAGTGAAGCATAATGAACCGGGATGGAAGACGAAAAGTAGTTCAATGGACCAGCTTTTTAATCATGCCATGCTAAAAATCGTGCTTTAACAGTTACTTTTTTAAAATCTCACTATGGTTCTGTATGTTTTTCTTTTCAATGCCCAAGAATATATTTTCATTAATCCCATCCGCGCGATATTGAACACGAGTTAGTGATTTATGTGAGCAATTAGCGGTGCACTTGTTCTACACTTTATGACACAAGACATCAAACAAGATGACTTCTTCACGGAATCTCCGTCTCCAAGTATATATTTAGTAGCCCCCTCGCGCGATATTGAAGACGAGTTAGTGATTTATGTGAGCAATTAGCGGTGCACTTGTTCTACACTTTTATGACAGAAGACATCAAACAAGATGACTTCTTCACGGAATCTCCGTCTCCAAGTATATATTTAGTAGCCCCCCCTCGATATTTAACACGGGTGATATTGCGAGTTAGTGATTTATGTGAGCAATTAGCGCTGCACGCTTGTTCTACACTTTTATGACAGAAGACATCAAACAAGATGACTTTCTACGGAATCTCCGTCTCCAAGTATATATTTAGTAGCCCCCTCGCGCGATATTGAACACGAGTTAGTGATTTATGTGAGCAATTAGCGGTGCACTTGTTCTACACTTTATGACAGAAGACATCAAACAAGATGACTTCTTCACGGAATCTCCGTCTCCAAGTATATATTTAGTAGCCCCCCCTCGCGCGATATTGAACACGAGTTAGTGATTTATGTGAGCAATTAGCGCACCCTTGTTCTACACTTTATGACAGAAGACATCAAACAAGATGACTTCTTTTCACGGAATCTCCGTCTCCAAGTATATATTTAGTAGCCCCCCTCGCGCGATATTGAACACGAGTTAGTGATTTATGTGAGCAATTAGCGGTGCACTTGTTCTACACTTTATGACAGAAGACATCAAACAAGATGACTTCTTCACGGAATCTCCGTCTCCAAGTATATATTTAGTAGCTCGCACGATATTGAACACGAGTTAGTGATTTATGTGAGCAATTAGCGGTGCACTTGTTCTACACTTTATGACACAGTATCAAACAAGATGACTTTTCACGGAATCTCCGTCTCCAAGTAGCCCCCCCTCGCGTATATTTAGTAGCCCCCCTGCACAAGATATTGAACACGAGTTAGTGATTTATGTGAGCAATTAGCGGTGCACTTGTTCTACACTTTATGACAGAAGACATCAAACAAGATGACTTCTTCACGGAATCTCCGTCTCCAAGTATATATTTAGTAGCCCCCTCGCGCGATATTTAACACGAGTTAGTGATTTATGTGAGCAATTAGCGGTGCGCTTGTTCTACACTTTATGACAGAAGACATCAAACAAGATGACTTCTTCACGGAATCTCCGTCTCCAAGTATATATTTAGTAGCCCCTCGCGCGATATTGAACACGAGTTAGTGATTTATGTGAGCAATTAGCGGTGCACTTGTTCTACACTTTATGACAGAAGACATCAAACAAGATGACTTCTTCACGGAATCTCCGTCTCCAAGTATATATTTAGTAGCCCCCTCGCGCGATATTGAACACGAGTTAGTGATTTATGTGAGCAATTAGCGGTGCACTTGTTCTACACTTTATGACAGAAGACATCAAACAAGATGACTTCTTCACGGAATCTCCGTCTCCAAGTATATATTTAGTAGCCCCCTCGCGCGATATTGAACACGAGTTAGTGATTTATGTGAGCAATTAGCGGTGCACTTGATCTACACTTTATGACAGAAGACATCAAACAAGATGACTTCTTCACGGAATCTCCGTCTCCAAGTATATATTTAGTAGTCCCTCTCGCACGATATTGAACACGAGTTAGTGATTTATGTGAGCAATTAGCGGTGCACTTGTTCTACACTTTATGACAGAAAACATCAAACAAGATGACTTTTTCACGGAATTTCCGTCTCCAAGTATATATTTAGTAGCCCCCCTCGCACGATATTGAACACGAGTTAGTGATTTATGTGAGCAATTAGCGGTGCACTTGTTCTACACTTTATGACAGAATACATCAAACAAGATGACTTCTTCACGGAATCTCCGTCTCCAAGTATATATTTAGTAGCCCCCTCGCGCGATATTGAACACGACTTAGTGATTTATGTGAGCAATTAGCGGTGCACTTGTTCTGCACTTTATGACAGAAGACATCAAACAAGATGACTTCTTCACGGAATCTCCGTCTCCAAGTGTATATTTAGTAGCCCCCTCGCGCGATATTAAACACGAGTTAGTGATTTATGTGAGCAATTAGCGGTGCACTTGTTCTACACTTTATGACAGAAGACATCAAACAAGATGACTTCTTCACGGAATCTCCGTCTCCAAGTATATATTTAGTAGCCCCCCCCCCTCGCGCGATATTGAACACGAGTTAGTGATTTATGTGAGCAATTAGCGGTGCACTTGTTCTACACTTTATGACAGAAGACATCAAACAAGATGACTTCTTCACGGAATCTCCGTCTCCAAGTATATATTTAGTAGCCCCCTCGCGCGATATTGAACACGAGTTAGTGATTTATGTGAGCAATTAGCGGTGCACTTGTTCTGCACTTTATGACAGAAGACATCAAACAACATGACTTCTTCACGGAATCTCCGTCTCCAAGTATATATTTCGTAGCCCCCCTCGCGCGATATTGAACACGAATTAGTGATTTATGTGAGCAATTAGCGGTGCACTTGTTCTACACTTTATGACAGAAGACATCAAACAAGATGACTTCTTCACGGAATCTCCGTCTCCAAGTATATATTTAGTAGCCCCCCTCGCGCGATATTGAACACGAGTTAGTGATTTATGTGAGCAATTAGCGGTGCACTTGTTCTACACTTTATGACAGAAGACATCAAACAAGATGACTTCTTCACGGAATCTCCGTCTCCAAGTATATATTTAGTAGCCCCCCTCGCGCGATATTGAAGACGAGTTAGTGATTTATGTGAGCAATTAGCGGTGCACTTGTTCTACACTTTATGACAGAAGACATCAAACAAGATGACTTCTTCACGGAATCTCCGTCTCCAAGTATATATTTAGTAGCCCCCTCGCACGATATTGAACACGAGTTAGTGATTTATGTGAGCAATCAGCGGTGCACTTGTTCTACACTTTATGACAGAAGACATCAAACAAGATGACTTCTTCACGGAATCTCCGTCTCCAAGTATATATTTAGTAGCCCCCTCGCGCGATATTGAACACGAGTTAGTGATTTATGTGAGCAATTAGCGGTGCACTTGTTCTACACTTTATGAGAGAAGACATCAAACAAGATGACTTCTTCACGGAATCTCCGTCTCCAAGTATATATTTAGTAGCCCCCTCGCGCGATATTGAACACGAGTTAGTGATTTATGTGAGCAATTAGCGGTGCACTTGTTCTACACTTTATGACAGAGGACATCAAACAAGATGACTTCTTCACGGAATCTCCGTCTCCAAGTATATATTTAGTAGCCCCCTCGCGCGATATTGAACACGAGTTAGTGATTTATGTGAGTAATTAGCGCTGCACTTGTTCTACACTTTATGACACAAGACATCAAACAAGATGACTTTCTCACGGAATCTCCGTCTCCAAGTATATATTTAGTAGCCCCCTAGCGCGTTATTGAACACGAGTTAGTGATTTATGTGAGCAATTAGCGGTGCACTTGTTCTACACTTTATGACAGAAGACATGAAACAAGATGACTTTTTCACGGAATTTCCGTCTCCAAGTATATATTTAGTAGCCCCCTCGCGCGATATTGAACACGAGTTAGTGATTTATGTGAGCAATTAGCGCTGCACTTGTTCTACACTTTATGACACAAGACATCAAACAAGATGACTTTTTCACGGAATCTCCGTCTCCAAGTATATATTTAGTAGCCCCCTCGCGCGATATTGAACACGAGTTAGTGATTTATGTGAGCAATTAGCGGTGCACTTGTTCTGCACTTTATGACAGAAAACTTCAAACAAGATGACTTCTTCACGGAATCTCCGTCTCCAAGTATATATTTAGTAGCCCCCCTCGCACGATATTGAACACGAGTTAGTGATTTATGTGAGCAATTAGCGGTGCACTTGTTCTACACTTTATGACAAGACATCAAACAAGATGACTTTTTCACGGAATCTCCGTCTCCAAGTATATATTTAGTAGCCCCCCTCGCACGATATTGAACACGAGTTAGTGATTTATGTGAGCAATTAGCGGTGCACTTGTTCTACACTTTATGACAGAAGACATCAAACAAGATGACTTTTTCACGGAATCTCCGTCTCCAAGTATATATTTAGTAGCCCCCTCGCACGATATTGAACACGAGTTAGTGATTTATGTGAGCAATTAGCGGTGCACTTGTTCTACACTTTATGACAGAAGACATTAAACAAGATGACTTCTTCACGGAATCTCCGTCTCCAAGTATATATTTAGTAGCCCCCCTCGCGCGTTATTGAACACGAGTTAGTGATTTATGTGAGCAATTAGCGGTGCACTTGTTCTACACTTTATGACAGAAGACATCAAACAAGATGACTTCTTCACGGAATCTCCGTCTCCAAGTATATATTTAGTAGCCCCCCCCCTCGCACGATATTGAACACGAGTTAGTGATTTATGTGAGCAATTAGCGGTGCACTTGTTCTACACTTTATGACAGAAGACATCAAACAAGATGACTTCTTCACGGAATCTCCGTCTCCAAGTATATATTTAGTAGCCCCCTCGCGCGTTATTGAACACGAGTTAGTGATTTATGTGAGCAATTAGCGGTGCACTTGTTCTACACTTTATGACAGAAGACATGAAACAAAATGACTTTTTCACGGAATTTCCGTCTCCAAGTATATATTTAGTAGCCCCCCTCGCGCGATATTGAACACGAGTTAGTGATTTATGTGAGCAATTAGCGCTGCACTTGTTCTACACTTTATGACAGAAGACATCAAACAAGATGACTTCTCCACGGAATCTCCGTCTCCAAGTATATATTTAGTAGCCCCCTCGCGCGATATTGAACACGAGTTAGTGATTTATGTGAGCAATTAGCGGTGCACTTGTTCTACACTTTATGACAGAAGACATCAAACAAGATGACTTCTTCACGGAATCTCCGTCTCCAAGTATATATTTAGTAGCCCCCTCGCGCGATATTGAACACGAGTTAGTGATTTATGTGAGCAATTAGCGGTGCACTTGTTCTACACTTTATGACAGAAGACATCAAACAAGATGACTTCTTCACGGAATCTCCGTCTCCAAGTATATATTTAGTAGCCCATCTCGCGCGATATTGAACACGAGTTAGTGATTTATGTGAGCAATTAGCGGTGCACTTGATCTACACTTTATGACAGAAGACATCAAACAAGATGACTTCTTCACGGAATCTCCGTCTCCAAGTATATATTTAGTAGCCCCCCTCGCGCGATATTGAACACGAGTTAGTGATTTATGTGAGCAATTAGCGGTGCACTTGTTCTACACTTTATGACAGAAGACATCAAACAAGATGACTTCTTCACGGAATCTCCGTCTCCAAGTATATATTTAGTAGCCCCCTCGCGCGATATTGAACACGAGTTAGTGATTTATGTGAGCAATTAGCGGTGCACTTGTTCTGCACTTTATGACAGAAGACATCAAACAACATGACTTCTTCACGGAATCTCCGTCTCCAAGTATATATTTCGTAGCCCCCCTCGCGCGATATTGAACACGAATTAGTGATTTATGTGAGCAATTAGCGGTGCACTTGTTCTACACTTTATGACAGAAGACATCAAACAAGATGACTTCTTCACGGAATCTCCGTCTCCAAGTATATATTTAGTAGCCCCTCGCGCGATATTGAACACGAGTTAGTGATTTATGTGAGCAATTAGCGGTGCACTTGTTCTACACTTTATGACAGAAGACATCAAACAAGATGACTTCTTCACGGAATCTCCGTCTCCAAGTATATATTTAGTAGCCCTCGCGCGATATTGAAGACGAGTTAGTGATTTATGTGAGCAATTAGCGGTGCACTTGTTCTACACTTTATGACAGAAGACATCAAACAAGATGACTTCTTCACGGAATCTCCGTCTCCAAGTATATATTTAGTAGCCCCCCTCGCACGATATTGAACACGAGTTAGTGATTTATGTGAGCAATCAGCGGTGCACTTGTTCTACACTTTATGACAGAAGACATCAAACAAGATGACTTCTTCACGGAATCTCCGTCTCCAAGTATATATTTAGTAGCCCCCTCGCGCGATATTGAACACGAGTTAGTGATTTATGTGAGCAATTAGCGGTGCACTTGTTCTACACTTTATGAGAGAAGACATCAAACAAGATGACTTCTTCACGGAATCTCCGTCTCCAAGTATATATTTAGTAGCCCCCTCGCGCGATATTGAACACGAGTTAGTGATTTATGTGAGCAATTAGCGGTGCACTTGTTCTACACTTTATGACAGAAGACATCAAACAAGATGACTTCTTCACGGAATCTCCATCTCCAAGTATATATTTAGTAGCCCCCCTCGCGCGATATTGAACACGAGTTAGTGATTTATGTGAGTAATTGCGCTGCACTTGTTCTACACTTTATGACACAAGACATCAAACAAGATGACTTTCTCACGGAATCTCCGTCTCCAAGTATATATTTAGTAGCCCCCTAGCGCGTTATTGAACACGAGTTAGTGATTTATGTGAGCAATTAGCGGTGCACTTGTTCTACACTTTATGACAGAAGACATGAAACAAGATGACTTTTTCACGGAATTTCCGTCTCCAAGTATATATTTAGTAGCCCCCTCGCGCGATATTGAACACGAGTTAGTGATTTATGTGAGCAATTAGCGCTGCACTTGTTCTACACTTTATGACACAAGACATCAAACAAGATGACTTTTTCACGGAATCTCCGTCTCCAAGTATATATTTAGTAGCCCCCCTCGCGCGATATTGAACACGAGTTAGTGATTTATGTGAGCAATTAGCGGTGCACTTGTTCTGCACTTTATGACAGAAAACATCAAACAAGATGACTTCTTCACGGAATCTCCGTCTCCAAGTATATATTTAGTAGCCCCCCTCGCACGATATTGAACACGAGTTAGTGATTTATGTGAGCAATTAGCGGTGCACTTGTTCTACACTTTATGACAAGACATCAAACAAGATGACTTTTTCACGGAATCTCCGTCTCCAAGTATATATTTAGTAGCCCCCTCGCACGATATTGAACACGAGTTAGTGATTTATGTGAGCAATTAGCGGTGCACTTGTTCTACACTTTATGACAGAAGACATCAAACAAGATGACTTTTTCACGGAATCTCCGTCTCCAAGTATATATTTAGTAGCCCCCCTCGCACGATATTGAACACGAGTTAGTGATTTATGTGAGCAATTAGCGGTGCACTTGTTCTACACTTTATGACACAAGACATCAAACAAGATGACTTTTTCACGGAATCTCCGTCTCCAAGTATATATATAGTAGCCCCCTCGCGCGATATTGAACACGAGTTAGTGATTTATGTGAGCAGTCAGCGGTGCACTTGTTCTACACTTTATGAGAGAAGACATCAAACAAGATGACTTCTTCACGGAATCTCCGTCTCCAAGTATATATTTAGTAGCCCCCCTCGCACGATATTGAACACGAGTTAGTGATTTATGTGAGCAATTAGCGGTGCACTTGTTCTACACTTTATGACAGAAGACGTCAAACAAGATGGACCTCTTCATGGAATCTCTGTGTCCAAGTATATTTTTAGTAGCCCCCTCGCGCGATATTGAACACGAGTTAGTGATTTATGTGAGCAATTAGCGGTGCACTTGTTCTACACTTTATGACAGAAGACATCAAACAAGATGACTTCTTCACGGAATCTCCGTCTCCAAGTATATATTTAGTAGCCCCCCTCGCGCGATATTGAACACGAGTTAGTGATTTATGTGAGCAATTAGCGCTGCACTTGTTCTACACTTTATGACAAGACATCAAACAAGATGACTTTTTCACGGAATCTCCGTCTCCAAGTATATATTTAGTAGCCCCCCCTCGCACGATATTGAACACGAGTTAGTGATTTATGTGAGCAATTAGCGGTGCACTTGTTCTACACTTTATGACAGAAGACATCAAACAAGATGACTTCTTCACGGAATCTCCGTCTCCAAGTATATATTTAGTAGCCCCCCTCGCACGATATTGAACACGAGTTAGTGATTTATGTGAGCAATCAGCGGTGCACTTGTTCTACACTTTATGACAGAAGACATCAAACAAGATGACTTCTTCACGGAATCTCCGTCTCCAAGTATATATTTAGTAGCCCCCTCGCACGATATTGAACACGAGTTAGTGATTTATGTGAGCAATTAGCGGTGCACTTGTTCTACACTTTATGACAGAAGACATCAAACAAGATGACTTCTTCACGGAATCTCCGTCTCCAAGTATATATTTAGTAGCCCCCCTCGCACGATATTGAACACGAGTTAGTGATTTATGTGAGCAATCAGCGGTGCACTTGTTCTACACTTTATGACAGAAGACATCAAACAAGATGACTTCTTCACGGAATCTCCGTCTCCAAGTATATATTTAGTAGCCCCCTCGCGCGATATTGAAGACGAGTTAGTGATTTATGTGAGCAATTAGCGGTGCACTTGTTCTACACTTTATGACAGAAGACATCAAACAAGATGACTTCTTCACGGAATCTCCGTCTCCAAGTATATATTTAGTAGCCCCCTCGCGCGATATTGAACACGAGTTAGTGATTTATGTGAGCAATTAGCGGTGCACTTGTTCTACACTTTATGACAGAAGACATCAAACAAGATGACTTCTTCACGGAATCTCCGTCTCCAAGTATATATTTAGTAGCCCCCTCGCGCGATATTGAACACGAGTTAGTGATTTATGTGAGCAATTAGCGCTGCACTTGTTCTACACTTTATGACACAAGACATCAAACAAGATGACTTTCTCACGGAATCTCCGTCTCCAAGTATATATTTAGTAGCCCCCTCGCGCGTTATTGAACACGAGTTAGTGATTTATGTGAGCAATTAGCGGTGCACTTGTTCTGCACTTTATGACAGAAAACATCAAACGAGATGACTTTTTCACGGAATCTCCGTCTCCAAGTATATATTTAGTAGCCCCCTCGCGCGATATTGAACACGAGTTAGTGATTTATGTGAGCAATTAGCGCTGCACTTGTTCTACACTTTATGACACAAGACATCAAACAAGATGACTTTTTCACGGAATCTCCGTCTCCAAGTATATATTTAGTAGCCCCCTCGCGCGATATTGAACACGAGTTAGTGATTTATGTGAGCAATTAGCGGTGCACTTGTTCTGCACTTTATGACAGAAAACATCAAACGAGATGACTTTTTCACGGAATCTCCGTCTCCAAGTATATATTTAGTAGCCCCCTCGCGCGATATTGAACACGAGTTAGTGATTTATGTGAGCAATTAGCGGTGCACTTGTTCTACACTTTATGACAGAAAACATCAAACGAGATGACTTTTTCACGGAATCTCCGTCTCCAAGTATATATTTAGTAGCCCCCCTCGCGCGATATTGAACACGAGTTAGTGATTTATGTGAGCAATTAGCGGTGCACTTGTTCTGCACTTTATGACAGAAAACATCAAACGAGATGACTTTTTCACGGAATCTCCGTCTCTAAGTATATATTTAGTAGCCCCCCTCGCGCGATATTGAACACGAGTTAGACATTTATGTGAGCAATCAGCGGTGCACTTGTTCTACACTTTATGACAGAAGACATCAAACAAGATGACTTCTTCACGGAATCTCCGTCTCCAAGTATATATTTAGTAGCCCCCCCCTCGCACGATATTGAACACGAGTTAGTGATTTATGTGAGCAATTAGCGGTGCACTTGTTCTACACTTTATGACAGAAGACATCAAACAAGATGACTTTTTCACGGAATCTCCGTCTCCAAGTATATATTTAGTAGCCCCCCTCGCACGATATTGAACACGAGTTAGTGATTTATGTGAGCAATTAGCGGTGCACTTGTTCTACACTTTATGACAGAAGACATCAAACAAGATGACTTCTTCACGGAATCTCCGTCTCCAAGTATATATTTAGTAGCCCCCTCGCGCGTTATTGAACACGAGTTAGTGATTTATGTGAGCAATTAGCGGTGCACTTGTTCTACACTTTATGACAGAAGACATCAAACAAGATGACTTCTTCACGGAATCTCCGTCTCCAAGTATATATTTAGTAGCCCCCTCGCACGATATTGAACACGAGTTAGTGATTTATGTGAGCAATTAGCGGTGCACTTGTTCTACACTTTATGACAGAAGACATCAAACAAGATGACTTCTTCACGGAATCTCCGTCTCCAAGTATATATTTAGTAGCCCCCTCGCGCGTTATTGAACACGAGTTAGTGATTTATGTGAGCAATTAGCGGTGCACTTGTTCTACACTTTATGACAGAAGACATGAAACAAGATGACTTTTTCACGGAATTTCCGTCTCCAAGTATATATTTAGTAGCCCCTCGCGCGATATTGAACACGAGTTAGTGATTTATGTGAGCAATTAGCGCTGCACTTGTTCTACACTTTATGACACAAGACATCAAACAAGATGACTTTTTCACGGAATCTCCGTCTCCAAGTATATATTTAGTAGCCCCCCTCGCGCGATATTGAACACGAGTTAGTGATTTATGTGAGCAATCAGCGGTGCACTTGTTCTACACTTTATGACAGAAGACATCAAACAAGATGACTTCTTCACGGAATCTCCGTCTCCAAGTATATATTTAGTAGCACCCCCTCGCACGATATTGAACACGAGTTAGTGATTTATGTGAGCAATTAGCGGTGCACTTGTTCTACACTTTATGACAAGACATCAAGCAAGATGACTTTTTCACGGAATCTCCGTCTCCAAGTATATATTTAGTAGCCCCTCGCACGATATTGAACACGAGTTAGTGATTTATGTGAGCAATTAGCGGTGCACTTGTTCTACACTTTATGACAGAAGACATCAAACAAGATGACTTCTTCACGGAATCTCCGTCTCCAAGTATATATTTAGTAGCCCCCTCGCACGATATTGAACACGAGTTAGTGATTTATGTGAGCAATCAGCGGTGCACTTGTTCTACACTTTATGACAGAAGACATCAAACAAGATGACTTCTTCACGGAATCTCCGTCTCCAAGTATATATTTAGTAGCCCCCTCGCGCGATATTGAAGACGAGTTAGTGATTTATGTGAGCAATTAGCGGTGCACTTGTTCTACACTTTATGACAGAAGACATCAAACAAGATGACTTCTTCACGGAATCTCCGTCTCCAAGTATATATTTAGTAGCCCCCCTCGCGCGATATTGAACACGAGTTAGTGATTTATGTGAGCAATTAGCGGTGCACTTGTTCTACACTTTATGACAGAAGACATCAAACAAGATGACTTCTTCACGGAATCTCCGTCTCCAAGTATATATTTAGTAGCCCCCCTCGCGCGATATTGAACACGAGTTAGTGATTTATGTGAGTAATTAGCGCTGCACTTGTTCTACACTTTATGACACAAGACATCAAACAAGATGACTTTCTCACGGAATCTCCGTCTCCAAGTATATATTTAGTAGCCCCTCGCGCGATATTGAACACGAGTTAGTGATTTATGTGAGCAATTAGCGCTGCACTTGTTCTACACTTTATGACAGAAGACGTCAAACAAGATGGACCTCTTCATGGAATCTCTGTGTCCAAGTATATTTTTAGTAGCCCCCTCGCGCGATATTGAACACGAGTTAGTGATTTATGTGAGCAATTAGCGGTGCACTTGTTCTACACTTTATGACAGAAGACATCAAACAAGATGACTTCTTCACGGAATCTCCGTCTCCAAGTATATATTTAGTAGCCCCCCTCGCGCGATATTGAACACGAGTTAGTGATTTATGTGAGCAATTAGCGCTGCACTTGTTCTACACTTTATGACAGAAGACGTCAAACAAGATGGACCTCTTCATGGAATCTCTGTGTCCAAGTATATTTTTAGTAGCCCCCCTCGCGCGATATTGAACACGAGTTAGTGATTTATGTGAGCAATTAGCGGTGCACTTGTTCTACACTTTATGACAGAAGACATCAAACAAGATGACTTCTTCACGGAATCTCCGTCTCCAAGTATATATTTAGTAGCCCCCCTCGCGCGATATTGAACACGAGTTAGTGATTTATGTGAGCAATTAGCGGTGCACTTGTTCTACACTTTATGACAGAAGACATCAAACAAGATGACTTCTTCACGGAATCTCCGTCTCCAAGTATATATTTAGTAGCCCATCTCGCGCGATATTGAACACGAGTTAGTGATTTATGTGAGCAATTAGCGGTGCACTTGATCTACACTTTATGACAGAAGACATCAAACAAGATGACTTCTTCACGGAATCTCCGTCTCCAAGTATATATTTAGTAGCCCCCCTCGCGCGATATTGAACACGAGTTAGTGATTTATGTGAGCAATTAGCGGTGCACTTGTTCTACACTTTATGACAGAAGACATCAAACAAGATGACTTCTTCACGGAATCTCCGTCTCCAAGTATATATTTAGTAGCCCCCTCGCGCGATATTGAACACGAGTTAGTGATTTATGTGAGCAATTAGCGGTGCACTTGTTCTGCACTTTATGACAGAAGACATCAAACAACATGACTTCTTCACGGAATCTCCGTCTCCAAGTATATATTTCGTAGCCCCCTCGCGCGATATTGAACACGAATTAGTGATTTATGTGAGCAATTAGCGGTGCACTTGTTCTACACTTTATGACAGAAGACATCAAACAAGATGACTTCTTCACGGAATCTCCGTCTCCAAGTATATATTTAGTAGCCCCTCGCGCGATATTGAACACGAGTTAGTGATTTATGTGAGCAATTAGCGGTGCACTTGTTCTACACTTTATGACAGAAGACATCAAACAAGATGACTTCTTCACGGAATCTCCGTCTCCAAGTATATATTTAGTAGCCCCCTCGCGCGATATTGAAGACGAGTTAGTGATTTATGTGAGCAATTAGCGGTGCACTTGTTCTACACTTTATGACAGAAGACATCAAACAAGATGACTTCTTCACGGAATCTCCGTCTCCAAGTATATATTTAGTAGCCCCCCTCGCACGATATTGAACACGAGTTAGTGATTTATGTGAGCAATCAGCGGTGCACTTGTTCTACACTTTATGACAGAAGACATCAAACAAGATGACTTCTTCACGGAATCTCCGTCTCCAAGTATATATTTAGTAGCCCCCTCGCGCGATATTGAACACGAGTTAGTGATTTATGTGAGCAATTAGCGGTGCACTTGTTCTACACTTTATGAGAGAAGACATCAAACAAGATGACTTCTTCACGGAATCTCCGTCTCCAAGTATATATTTAGTAGCCCCCCTCGCGCGATATTGAACACGAGTTAGTGATTTATGTGAGCAATTAGCGGTGCACTTGTTCTACACTTTATGACAGAAGACATCAAACAAGATGACTTCTTCACGGAATCTCCATCTCCAAGTATATATTTAGTAGCCCCCTCGCGCGATATTGAACACGAGTTAGTGATTTATGTGAGTAATTAGCGCTGCACTTGTTCTACACTTTATGACACAAGACATCAAACAAGATGACTTTCTCACGGAATCTCCGTCTCCAAGTATATATTTAGTAGCCCCCTAGCGCGTTATTGAACACGAGTTAGTGATTTATGTGAGCAATTAGCGGTGCACTTGTTCTACACTTTATGACAGAAGACATGAAACAAGATGACTTTTTCACGGAATTTCCGTCTCCAAGTATATATTTAGTAGCCCCCTCGCGCGATATTGAACACGAGTTAGTGATTTATGTGAGCAATTAGCGCTGCACTTGTTCTACACTTTATGACACAAGACATCAAACAAGATGACTTTTTCACGGAATCTCCGTCTCCAAGTATATATTTAGTAGCCCCCCTCGCGCGATATTGAACACGAGTTAGTGATTTATGTGAGCAATTAGCGGTGCACTTGTTCTGCACTTTATGACAGAAAACATCAAACAAGATGACTTCTTCACGGAATCTCCGTCTCCAAGTATATATTTAGTAGCCCCTCGCACGATATTGAACACGAGTTAGTGATTTATGTGAGCAATTAGCGGTGCACTTGTTCTACACTTTATGACAAGACATCAAACAAGATGACTTTTTCACGGAATCTCCGTCTCCAAGTATATATTTAGTAGCCCCCTCGCACGATATTGAACACGAGTTAGTGATTTATGTGAGCAATTAGCGGTGCACTTGTTCTACACTTTATGACAGAAGACATCAAACAAGATGACTTTTTCACGGAATCTCCGTCTCCAAGTATATATTTAGTAGCCCCCTCGCACGATATTGAACACGAGTTAGTGATTTATGTGAGCAATTAGCGGTGCACTTGTTCTACACTTTATGACACAAGACATCAAACAAGATGACTTTTTCACGGAATCTCCGTCTCCAAGTATATATATAGTAGCCCCCTCGCGCGATATTGAACACGAGTTAGTGATTTATGTGAGCAGTCAGCGGTGCACTTGTTCTACACTTTATGAGAGAAGACATCAAACAAGATGACTTCTTCACGGAATCTCCGTCTCCAAGTATATATTTAGTAGCCCCCCTCGCACGATATTGAACACGAGTTAGTGATTTATGTGAGCAATTAGCGGTGCACTTGTTCTACACTTTATGACAAGACATCAAACAAGATGACTTTTTCACGGAATCTCCGTCTCCAAGTATATATTTAGTAGCCCCCCCTCGCACGATATTGAACACGAGTTAGTGATTTATGTGAGCAATTAGCGGTGCACTTGTTCTACACTTTATGACAGAAGACATCAAACAAGATGACTTCTTCACGGAATCTCCGTCTCCAAGTATATATTTAGTAGCCCCCCTCGCACGATATTGAACACGAGTTAGTGATTTATGTGAGCAATCAGCGGTGCACTTGTTCTACACTTTATGACAGAAGACATCAAACAAGATGACTTCTTCACGGAATCTCCGTCTCCAAGTATATATTTAGTAGCCCCCTCGCACGATATTGAACACGAGTTAGTGATTTATGTGAGCAATTAGCGGTGCACTTGTTCTACACTTTATGACAGAAGACATCAAACAAGATGACTTCTTCACGGAATCTCCGTCTCCAAGTATATATTTAGTAGCCCCCCTCGCACGATATTGAACACGAGTTAGTGATTTATGTGAGCAATCAGCGGTGCACTTGTTCTACACTTTATGACAGAAGACATCAAACAAGATGACTTCTTCACGGAATCTCCGTCTCCAAGTATATATTTAGTAGCCCCCCTCGCGCGATATTGAAGACGAGTTAGTGATTTATGTGAGCAATTAGCGGTGCACTTGTTCTACACTTTATGACAGAAGACATCAAACAAGATGACTTCTTCACGGAATCTCCGTCTCCAAGTATATATTTAGTAGCCCCCTCGCGCGATATTGAACACGAGTTAGTGATTTATGTGAGCAATTAGCGGTGCACTTGTTCTACACTTTATGACAGAAGACATCAAACAAGATGACTTCTTCACGGAATCTCCGTCTCCAAGTATATATTTAGTAGCCCCCTCGCGCGATATTGAACACGAGTTAGTGATTTATGTGAGCAATTAGCGCTGCACTTGTTCTACACTTTATGACACAAGACATCAAACAAGATGACTTTCTCACGGAATCTCCGTCTCCAAGTATATATTTAGTAGCCCCCCTCGCGCGTTATTGAACACGAGTTAGTGATTTATGTGAGCAATTAGCGGTGCACTTGTTCTGCACTTTATGACAGAAAACATCAAACGAGATGACTTTTTCACGGAATCTCCGTCTCCAAGTATATATTTAGTAGCCCCCTCGCGCGATATTGAACACGAGTTAGTGATTTATGTGAGCAATTAGCGCTGCACTTGTTCTACACTTTATGACACAAGACATCAAACAAGATGACTTTTTCACGGAATCTCCGTCTCCAAGTATATATTTAGTAGCCCCCTCGCGCGATATTGAACACGAGTTAGTGATTTATGTGAGCAATTAGCGGTGCACTTGTTCTGCACTTTATGACAGAAAACATCAAACGAGATGACTTTTTCACGGAATCTCCGTCTCCAAGTATATATTTAGTAGCCCCCCTCGCGCGATATTGAACACGAGTTAGTGATTTATGTGAGCAATTAGCGGTGCACTTGTTCTACACTTTATGACAGAAAACATCAAACGAGATGACTTTTTCACGGAATCTCCGTCTCCAAGTATATATTTAGTAGCCCCCTCGCGCGATATTGAACACGAGTTAGTGATTTATGTGAGCAATTAGCGGTGCACTTGTTCTGCACTTTATGACAGAAAACATCAAACGAGATGACTTTTTCACGGAATCTCCGTCTCTAAGTATATATTTAGTAGCCCCCTCGCGCGATATTGAACACGAGTTAGACATTTATGTGAGCAATCAGCGGTGCACTTGTTCTACACTTTATGACAGAAGACATCAAACAAGATGACTTCTTCACGGAATCTCCGTCTCCAAGTATATATTTAGTAGCCCCCCCCTCGCACGATATTGAACACGAGTTAGTGATTTATGTGAGCAATTAGCGGTGCACTTGTTCTACACTTTATGACAGAAGACATCAAACAAGATGACTTTTTCACGGAATCTCCGTCTCCAAGTATATATTTAGTAGCCCCTCGCACGATATTGAACACGAGTTAGTGATTTATGTGAGCAATTAGCGGTGCACTTGTTCTACACTTTATGACAGAAGACATCAAACAAGATGACTTCTTCACGGAATCTCCGTCTCCAAGTATATATTTAGTAGCCCCCTCGCGCGTTATTGAACACGAGTTAGTGATTTATGTGAGCAATTAGCGGTGCACTTGTTCTACACTTTATGACAGAAGACATCAAACAAGATGACTTCTTCACGGAATCTCCGTCTCCAAGTATATATTTAGTAGCCCCCCTCGCACGATATTGAACACGAGTTAGTGATTTATGTGAGCAATTAGCGGTGCACTTGTTCTACACTTTATGACAGAAGACATCAAACAAGATGACTTCTTCACGGAATCTCCGTCTCCAAGTATATATTTAGTAGCCCCCTCGCGCGTTATTGAACACGAGTTAGTGATTTATGTGAGCAATTAGCGGTGCACTTGTTCTACACTTTATGACAGAAGACATGAAACAAGATGACTTTTTCACGGAATTTCCGTCTCCAAGTATATATTTAGTAGCCCCCTCGCGCGATATTGAACACGAGTTAGTGATTTATGTGAGCAATTAGCGCTGCACTTGTTCTACACTTTATGACACAAGACATCAAACAAGATGACTTTTTCACGGAATCTCCGTCTCCAAGTATATATTTAGTAGCCCCCTCGCGCGATATTGAACACGAGTTAGTGATTTATGTGAGCAATCAGCGGTGCACTTGTTCTACACTTTATGACAGAAGACATCAAACAAGATGACTTCTTCACGGAATCTCCGTCTCCAAGTATATATTTAGTAGCACCCCTCGCACGATATTGAACACGAGTTAGTGATTTATGTGAGCAATTAGCGGTGCACTTGTTCTACACTTTATGACAGAAGACATCAAGCAAGATGACTTTTTCACGGAATCTCCGTCTCCAAGTATATATTTAGTAGCCCCCCTCGCACGATATTGAACACGAGTTAGTGATTTATGTGAGCAATTAGCGGTGCACTTGTTCTACACTTTATGACAGAAGACATCAAACAAGATGACTTCTTCACGGAATCTCCGTCTCCAAGTATATATTTAGTAGCCCCCTCGCACGATATTGAACACGAGTTAGTGATTTATGTGAGCAATCAGCGGTGCACTTGTTCTACACTTTATGACAGAAGACATCAAACAAGATGACTTCTTCACGGAATCTCCGTCTCCAAGTATATATTTAGTAGCCCCCCTCGCGCGATATTGAAGACGAGTTAGTGATTTATGTGAGCAATTAGCGGTGCACTTGTTCTACACTTTATGACAGAAGACATCAAACAAGATGACTTCTTCACGGAATCTCCGTCTCCAAGTATATATTTAGTAGCCCCCCTCGCGCGATATTGAACACGAGTTAGTGATTTATGTGAGCAATTAGCGGTGCACTTGTTCTACACTTTATGACAGAAGACATCAAACAAGATGACTTCTTCACGGAATCTCCGTCTCCAAGTATATATTTAGTAGCCCCCCTCGCGCGATATTGAACACGAGTTAGTGATTTATGTGAGTAATTAGCGCTGCACTTGTTCTACACTTTATGACACAAGACATCAAACAAGATGACTTTCTCACGGAATCTCCGTCTCCAAGTATATATTTAGTAGCCCCCTCGCGCGATATTGAACACGAGTTAGTGATTTATGTGAGCAATTAGCGCTGCACTTGTTCTACACTTTATGACAGAAGACGTCAAACAAGATGGACCTCTTCATGGAATCTCTGTGTCCAAGTATATATTTAGTAGCCCCCTCGCGCGATATTGAACACGAGTTAGTGATTTATGTGAGCAATTAGCGGTGCACTTGTTCTACACTTTATGACAGAAGACATCAAACAAGATGACTTCTTCACGGAATCTCCGTCTCCAAGTATATATTTAGTAGCCCCCCTCGCGCGATATTGAACACGAGTTAGTGATTTATGTGAGCAATTAGCGCTGCACTTGTTCTACACTTTATGACAGAAGACGTGAAACAAGATGACTTTCTCACGGAATCTCCGTCTCCAAGTATATATTTAGTAGCCCCCTCGCGCGATATTGAACACGAGTTAGTGATTTATGTGAGCAATTAGCGCTGCACTTGTTCTACACTTTATGACAGAAGACGTCAAACAAGATGGACCTCTTCATGGAATCTCTGTGTCCAAGTATATTATTTAGTAGCCCCCTCGCGCGATATTGAACACGAGTTAGTGATTTATGTGAGCAATTAGCGGTGCACTTGTTCTACACTTTATGACAGAAGACATCAAACAAGATGACTTCTTCACGGAATCTCCGTCTCCAAGTATATATTTAGTAGCCCCCCTCGCGCGATATTGAACACGAGTTAGTGATTTATGTGAGTAATTAGCGCTGCACTTGTTCTACACTTTATGACACAAGACATCAAACAAGATGACTTTCTCACGGAATCTCCGTCTCCAAGTATATATTTAGTAGCCCCCCTCGCGCGATATTGAACACGAGTTAGTGATTTATGTGAGCAATTAGCGCTGCACTTGTTCTACACTTTATGACAGAAGACGTCAAACAAGATGGACCTTCTTCATGGAATCTCTGTGTCCAAGTATATTTTTAGTAGCCCCCCTCGCGCGATATTGAACACGAGTTAGTGATTTATGTGAGCAATTAGCGGTGCACTTGTTCTACACTTTATGACAGAAGACATCAAACAAGATGACTTCTTCACGGAATCTCCGTCTCCAAGTATATATTTAGTAGCCCTCCTCGCGCGATATTGAACACGAGTTAGTGATTTATGTGAGCAATTAGCGCTGCACTTGTTCTACACTTTATGACAGAAGACGTGAAACAAGATGGACTTTTTCACGGAATTTCCGTCTCCAAGTATATATTTAGTAGCCCCCCTCGCGCGATATTGAACACGAGTTAGTGATTTATGTGAGCAATTAGCGCTGCACTTGTTCTACACTTTATGACACAAGACATCAAACAAGATGGACTTTTTCACGGAATCTCCGTCTCCAAGTATATATTTAGTAGCCCCCTCGCGCGATATTGAACACGAGTTAGTGATTTATGTGAGCAATTAGCGGTGCACTTGTTCTGCACTTTATGACAGAAAACATCAAACGAGATGACTTTTTCACGGAATCTCCGTCTCCAAGTATATATTTAGTAGCCCCCCTCGCGCGATATTGAACACGAGTTAGTGATTTATGTGAGCAATTAGCGGTGCACTTGTTCTGCACTTTATGACAGAAAACATCAAACGAGATGACTTTTTCACGGAATCTCCGTCTCCAAGTATATATTTAGTAGCCCCCTCGCGCGATATTGAACACGAGTTAGTGATTTATGTGAGCAATTAGCGGTGCACTTGTTCTACACTTTATGACAGAAAACATCAAACGAGATGACTTTTTCACGGAATCTCCGTCTCCAAGTATATATTTAGTAGCCCTCGCGCGATATTGAACACGAGTTAGTGATTTATGTGAGCAATTAGCGGTGCACTTGTTCTGCACTTTATGACAGAAAACATCAAACGAGATGACTTTTTCACGGAATCTCCGTCTCCAAGTATATATTTAGTAGCCCCCTCGCGCGATATTGAACACGAGTTAGTGATTTATGTGAGCAATCAGCGGTGCACTTGTTCTACACTTTATGACAGAAGACATCAAACAAGATGACTTCTTCACGGAATCTCCGTCTCCAAGTATATATTTAGTAGCACCCCCTCGCACGATATTGAACACGAGTTAGTGATTTATGTGAGCAATTAGCGGTGCACTTGTTCTACACTTTATGACAAGACATCAAGCAAGATGACTTTTTCACGGAATCTCCGTCTCCAAGTATATATTTAGTAGCCCCCTCGCACGATATTGAACACGAGTTAGTGATTTATGTGAGCAATTAGCGGTGCACTTGTTCTACACTTTATGACAGAAGACATCAAACAAGATGACTTCTTCACGGAATCTCCGTCTCCAAGTATATATTTAGTAGCCCCCCTCGCACGATATTGAACACGAGTTAGTGATTTATGTGAGCAATCAGCGGTGCACTTGTTCTACACTTTATGACAGAAGACATCAAACAAGATGACTTCTTCACGGAATCTCCGTCTCCAAGTATATATTTAGTAGCCCCCTCGCGCGATATTGAAGACGAGTTAGTGATTTATGTGAGCAATTAGCGGTGCACTTGTTCTACACTTTATGACAGAAGACATCAAACAAGATGACTTCTTCACGGAATCTCCGTCTCCAAGTATATATTTAGTAGCCCCCCTCGCGCGATATTGAACACGAGTTAGTGATTTATGTGAGCAATTAGCGGTGCACTTGTTCTACACTTTATGACAGAAGACATCAAACAAGATGACTTCTTCACGGAATCTCCGTCTCCAAGTATATATTTAGTAGCCCCCTCGCGCGATATTGAACACGAGTTAGTGATTTATGTGAGTAATTAGCGCTGCACTTGTTCTACACTTTATGACACAAGACATCAAACAAGATGACTTTCTCACGGAATCTCCGTCTCCAAGTATATATTTAGTAGCCCCCCTCGCGCGATATTGAACACGAGTTAGTGATTTATGTGAGCAATTAGCGCTGCACTTGTTCTACACTTTATGACAGAAGACGTCAAACAAGATGGACCTCTTCATGGAATCTCTGTGTCCAAGTATATTTTTAGTAGCCCCCTCGCGCGATATTGAACACGAGTTAGTGATTTATGTGAGCAATTAGCGGTGCACTTGTTCTACACTTTATGACAGAAGACATCAAACAAGATGACTTCTTCACGGAATCTCCGTCTCCAAGTATATATTTAGTAGCCCCCCTCGCGCGATATTGAACACGAGTTAGTGATTTATGTGAGCAATTAGCGCTGCACTTGTTCTACACTTTATGACAGAAGACGTGAAACAAGATGACTTTTTCACGGAATTTCCGTCTCCAAGTATATATTTAGTAGCCCCCTCGCGCGATATTGAACACGAGTTAGTGATTTATGTGAGCAATTAGCGCTGCACTTGTTCTACACTTTATGACACAAGACATCAAACAAGATGACTTTTTCACGGAATCTCCGTCTCCAAGTATATATTTAGTAGCCCTCCTCGCGCGATATTGAACACGAGTTAGTGATTTATGTGAGCAATTAGCGGTGCACTTGTTCTGCACTTTATGACAGAAAACATCAAACGAGATGACTTTTTCACGGAATCTCCGTCTCCAAGTATATATTTAGTAGCCCCCTCGCGCGATATTGAACACGAGTTAGTGATTTATGTGAGCAATTAGCGGTGCACTTGTTCTACACTTTATCACAGAAGACGTCAAACAAGATGGACCTCTTCATGGAATCTCTGTGTCCAAGTATATTTTTAGTAGCCCCCTCGCGCGATATTGAACACGAGTTAGTGATTTATGTGAGCAATTAGCGCTGCACTTGTTCTACATTTTATGACAGAAGACATGAAACAAGATGACTTTTTCACGGAATTTCCGTCTCCAAGTATATATTTAGTAGCCCCCCTTGCGCGATATTGAACACGAGTTAGTGATTTATGTGAGCAATTAGCGCTGCACTTGTTCTACACTTTATGACACAAGACATCAAACAAGATGACTTTTTCACGGAATCTCCGTCTCCAAGTATATATTTAGTAGCCCCCTCGCGCGATATTGAACACGAGTTAGTGATTTATGTGAGCAATTAGCGGTGCACTTGTTCTGCACTTTATGACAGAAAACATCAAACGAGATGACTTTTTCACGGAATCTCCGTCTCCAAGTATATATTTAGTAGCCCCCCTCGCGCGATATTGAACACGAGTTAGTGATTTATGTGAGCAATTAGCGGTGCACTTGTTCTACACTTTATGACAGAAAACATCAAACGAGATGACTTTTTCACGGAATCTCCGTCTCCAAGTATATATTTAGTAGCCCCCCTCGCGCGATATTGAACACGAGTTAGTGATTTATGTGAGCAATTAGCGGTGCACTTGTTCTGCACTTTATGACAGAAAACATCAAACGAGATGACTTTTTCACGGAATCTCCGTCTCCAAGTATATATTTAGTAGCCCCCCTCGCGCGATATTGAACACGAGTTAGTGATTTATGTGAGCAATTAGCGGTGCACTTGTTCTACACTTTATGACAGAAAACATCAAACGAGATGACTTTTTCACGGAATCTCCGTCTCCAAGTATATATTTAGTAGCCCCCTCGCGCGATATTGAACACGAGTTAGTGATTTATGTGAGCAATTAGCGGTGCACTTGTTCTGCACTTTATGACAGAAAACATCAAACGAGATGACTTTTTCACGGAATCTCCGTCTCCAAGTATATATTTAGTAGCCCCCTCGCGCGATATTGAACACGAGTTAGTGATTTATGTGAGCAATTAGCGGTGCACTTGTTCTACACTTTATGACAGAAAACATCAAACGAGATGACTTTTTCACGGAATCTCCGTCTCCAAGTATATATTTAGTAGCCCTCGCGCGATATTGAACACGAGTTAGTGATTTATGTGAGTAATTAGCGCTGCACTTGTTCTACACTTTATGACACAAGACATCAAACAAGATGACTTTCTCACGGAATCTCCGTCTCCAAGTATATATTTAGTAGCCCCCTCGCGCGATATTGAACACGAGTTAGTGATTTATGTGAGCAATTAGCGCTGCACTTGTTCTACACTTTATGACAGAAGACGTCAAACGAGATGACTTTTTCACGGAATCTCCGTCTCCAAGTATATATTTAGTAGCCCCCCTCGCGCGATATTGAACACGAGTTAGTGATTTATGTGAGCAATTAGCGGTGCACTTGTTCTACACTTTATGACAGAAGACATCAAACAAGATGACTTTTTCACGGAATCTCCGTCTCCAAGTATATATTTAGTAGCCCCCCTCGCACGATATTGAACACGAGTTAGTGATTTATGTGAGCAATTAGCGGTGCACTTGTTCTACACTTTATGACAGAAGACATCAAACAAGATGACTTCTTCACGGAATCTCCGTCTCCAAGTATATATTTAGTAGCCCCCCTCGCACGATATTGAACACGAGTTAGTGATTTATGTGAGCAATTAGCGGTGCACTTGTTCTACACTTTATGACAGAAGACATCAAACAAGATGACTTCTTCACGGAATCTCCGTCTCCAAGTATATATTTAGTAGCCCCCTCGCGCGATATTGAAGACGAGTTAGTGATTTATGTGAGCAATTAGCGGTGCACTTGTTCTACACTTTATGACAGAAGACATCAAACAAGATGACTTCTTCACGGAATCTCCGTCTCCAAGTATATATTTAGTAGCCCCCCTCGCGCGATATTGAACACGAGTTAGTGATTTATGTGAGCAATTAGCGGTGCACTTGTTCTACACTTTATGACAGAAGACATCAAACAAGATGACTTCTTCACGGAATCTCCGTCTCCAAGTATATATTTAGTAGCCCCCCTCGCGCGATATTGAACACGAGTTAGTGATTTATGTGAGTAATTAGCGCTGCACTTGTTCTACACTTTATGACACAAGACATCAAACAAGATGACTTTCTCACGGAATCTCCGTCTCCAAGTATATATTTAGTAGCCCCCCTCGCGCGATATTGAACACGAGTTAGTGATTTATGTGAGCAATTAGCGCTGCACTTGTTCTACACTTTATGACAGAAGACGTCAAACAAGATGGACCTCTTCATGGAATCTCTGTCTCCAAGTATATATTTAGTAGCCCCCCTCGCGCGATATTGAACACGAGTTAGTGATTTATGTGAGCAATTAGCGGTGCACTTGTTCTACACTTTATGACAGAAGACATCAAACAAGATGGACTTTTTCACGGAATCTCCGTCTCCAAGTATATATTTAGTAGCCCCCTCGCGCGATATTGAACACGAGTTAGTGATTTATGTGAGCAATTAGCGGTGCACTTGTTCTACACTTTATGACAGAAAACATCAAACGAGATGACTTTTTCACGGAATCTCCGTCTCCAAGTATATATTTAGTAGCCCCCTCGCGCGATATTGAACACGAGTTAGTGATTTATGTGAGTAATTAGCGCTGCACTTGTTCTACACTTTATGACACAAGACATCAAACAAGATGACTTTCTTCACGGAATCTCCGTCTCCAAGTATATATTTAGTAGCCCCCCTCGCGCGATATTGAACACGAGTTAGTGATTTATGTGAGCAATTAGCGGTGCACTTGTTCTACACTTTATGACAGAAGACATCAAACAAGATGACTTTTTCACGGAATCTCCGTCTCCAAGTATATATTTAGTAGCCCCCCTCGCGCGATATTGAACACGAGTTAGTGATTTATGTGAGCAATTAGCGGTGCACTTGTTCTACACTTTATGACAGAAGACATCAAACAAGATGACTTTTTCACGGAATCTCCGTCTCCAAGTATATATTTAGTAGCCCCCCTCGCGCGATATTGAACACGAGTTAGTGATTTATGTGAGCAATTAGCGGTGCACTTGTTCTACACTTTATGACAGAAGACATCAAACAAGATGACTTCTTCACGGAATCTCCGTCTCCAAGTATATATTTAGTAGCCCCCCTCGCGCGATATTGAACACGAGTTAGTGATTTATGTGAGCAATTAGCGGTGCACTTGTTCTACACTTTATGACAGAAGACATCAAACAAGATGACTTCTTCACGGAATCTCCGTCTCCAAGTATATATTTAGTAGCCCCCTCGCGCGATATTGAACACGAGTTAGTGATTTATGTGAGCAATTAGCGGTGCACTTGTTCTACACTTTATGACAGAAGACATCAAACAAGATGACTTTTTCACGGAATCTCCGTCTCCAAGTATATATTTAGTAGCCCCCTCGCGCGATATTGAACACGAGTTAGTGATTTATGTGAGCAATTAGCGGTGCACTTGTTCTACACTTTATGACAGAAGACATCAAACAAGATGACTTTTTCACGGAATCTCCGTCTCCAAGTATATATTTAGTAGCCCCCTCGCGCGATATTGAACACGAGTTAGTGATTTATGTGAGCAATTAGCGGTGCACTTGTTCTACACTTTATGACAGAAGACATCAAACAAGATGACTTCTTCACGGAATCTCCGTCTCCAAGTATATATTTAGTAGCACCCCCTCGCGCGATATTGAACACGAGTTAGTGATTTATGTGAGCAATTAGCGGTGCACTTGTTCTACACTTTATGACAGAAGACATCAAACAAGATGACTTTTTCACGGAATCTCCGTCTCCAAGTATATATTTAGTAGCCCCCTCGCACGATATTGAACACGAGTTAGTGATTTATGTGAGCAATTAGCGGTGCACTTGTTCTACACTTTATGACAGAAGACATCAAACAAGATGACTTCTTCACGGAATCTCCGTCTCCAAGTATATATTTAGTAGCCCCCCTCGCGCGATATTGAACACGAGTTAGTGATTTATGTGAGCAATTAGCGGTGCACTTGTTCTACACTTTATGACAGAAGACATCAAACAAGATGACTTCTTCACGGAATCTCCGTCTCCAAGTATATATTTAGTAGCCCCCTCGCGCGATATTGAACACGAGTTAGTGATTTATGTGAGCAATTAGCGGTGCACTTGTTCTACACTTTATGACAGAAGACATCAAACAAGATGACTTCTTCACGGAATCTCCGTCTCCAAGTATATATTTAGTAGCCCCCTCGCGCGATATTGAACACGAGTTAGTGATTTATGTGAGCAATTAGCGGTGCACTTGTTCTACACTTTATGACAGAAGACATCAAACAAGATGACTTCTTCACGGAATCTCCGTCTCCAAGTATATATTTAGTAGCCCCCTCGCGCGATATTGAACACGAGTTAGTGATTTATGTGAGCAATTAGCGCTGCACTTGTTCTACACTTTATGACAGAAGACATCAAACAAGATGACTTTCTCACGGAATCTCCGTCTCCAAGTATATATTTAGTAGCCCCCCTCGCGCGATATTGAACACGAGTTAGTGATTTATGTGAGCAATTAGCGCTGCACTTGTTCTACACTTTATGACAGAAGACATCAAACAAGATGACTTTTTCACGGAATCTCCGTCTCCAAGTATATATTTAGTAGCCCCCTCGCGCGATATTGAACACGAGTTAGTGATTTATGTGAGCAATTAGCGGTGCACTTGTTCTGCACTTTATGACAGAAGACATCAAACGAGATGACTTTTTCACGGAATCTCCGTCTCCAAGTATATATTTAGTAGCCCCCTCGCGCGATATTGAACACGAGTTAGTGATTTATGTGAGCAATTAGCGCTGCACTTGTTCTACACTTTATGACAGAAGACATGAAACAAGATGACTTTTTCACGGAATTTCCGTCTCCAAGTATATATTTAGTAGCCCTCGCGCGATATTGAACACGAGTTAGTGATTTATGTGAGCAATTAGCGCTGCACTTGTTCTGCACTTTATGACAGAAGACATCAAACAAGATGACTTTTTCACGGAATCTCCGTCTCCAAGTATATATTTAGTAGCCCCCTCGCGCGATATTGAACACGAGTTAGTGATTTATGTGAGCAATTAGCGGTGCACTTGTTCTACACTTTATGACAGAAAACATCAAACGAGATGACTTTTTCACGGAATCTCCGTCTCCAAGTATATATTTAGTAGCCCCCCTCGCGCGATATTGAACACGAGTTAGTGATTTATGTGAGTAATTAGCGCTGCACTTGTTCTACACTTTATGACACAAGACATAAAACAAGATGACTTTCTCACGGAATCTCCGTCTCCAAGTATATATTTAGTAGCCCCCTCGCGCGATATTGAACACGAGTTAGTGATTTATGTGAGCAATTAGCGCTGCACTTGTTCTACACTTTATGACAGAAGACGTCAAACGAGATGACTTTTTCACGGAATCTCCGTCTCCAAGTATATATTTAGTAGCCCCTCGCGCGATATTGAACACGAGTTAGTGATTTATGTGAGCAATTAGCGGTGCACTTGTTCTACACTTTATGACAGAAGACATCAAACAAGATGACTTCTTCACGGAATCTCCGTCTCCAAGTATATATTTAGTAGCCCTCCTCGCGCGATATTGAACACGAGTTAGTGATTTATGTGAGCAATTAGCGCTGCACTTGTTCTACACTTTATGACAGAAGACGTGAAACAAGATGACTTTTTCACGGAATTTCCGTCTCCAAGTATATATTTAGTAGCCCCCCTCGCGCGATATTGAACACGAGTTAGTGATTTATGTGAGCAATTAGCGCTGCACTTGTTCTACACTTTATGACACAAGACATCAAACAAGATGACTTTTTCACGGAATCTCCGTCTCCAAGTATATATTTAGTAGCCCCTCGCGCGATATTGAACACGAGTTAGTGATTTATGTGAGCAATTAGCGGTGCACTTGTTCTGCCCTTTATGACAGAAAACATCAAACGAGATGACTTTTTCACGGAATCTCCGTCTCCAAGTATATATTTAGTAGCCCCCCTCGCGCGATATTGAACACGAGTTAGTGATTTATGTGAGCAATTAGCGGTGCACTTGTTCTGCACTTTATGACAGAAAACATCAAACGAGATGACTTTTTCACGGAATCTCCGTCTCCAAGTATATATTTAGTAGCCCCCTCGCGCGATATTGAACACGAGTTAGTGATTTATGTGAGCAATTAGCGGTGCACTTGTTCTACACTTTATGACAGAAAACATCAAACGAGATGACTTTTTCACGGAATCTCCGTCTCCAAGTATATATTTAGTAGCCCCCCTCGCGCGATATTGAACACGAGTTAGTGATTTATGTGAGCAATTAGCGGTGCACTTGTTCTGCACTTTATGACAGAAAACATCAAACGAGATGACTTTTTCACGGAATCTCCGTCTCCAAGTATATATTTAGTAGCCCCCCTCGCGCGATATTAAACACGAGTTAGTGATTTATGTGAGCAATCAGCGGTGCACTTGTTCTACACTTTATGACAGAAGACATCAAACAAGATGACTTCTTCACGGAATCTCCGTCTCCAAGTATATATTTAGTAGCACCCCCTCGCACGATATTGAACACGAGTTAGTGATTTATGTGAGCAATTAGCGGTGCACTTGTTCTACACTTTATGACAGAAGACATCAAGCAAGATGACTTTTTCACGGAATCTCCGTCTCCAAGTATATATTTAGTAGCCCCCCTCGCACGATATTGAACACGAGTTAGTGATTTATGTGAGCAATTAGCGGTGCACTTGTTCTACACTTTATGACAGAAGACATCAAACAAGATGACTTCTTCACGGAATCTCCGTCTCCAAGTATATATTTAGTAGCCCCCTCGCACGATATTGAACACGAGTTAGTGATTTATGTGAGCAATCAGCGGTGCACTTGTTCTACACTTTATGACAGAAGACATCAAACAAGATGACTTCTTCACGGAATCTCCGTCTCCAAGTATATATTTAGTAGCCCCCTCGCGCGATATTGAAGACGAGTTAGTGATTTATGTGAGCAATTAGCGGTGCACTTGTTCTACACTTTATGACAGAAGACATCAAACAAGATGACTTCTTCACGGAATCTCCGTCTCCAAGTATATATTTAGTAGCCCCCTCGCGCGATATTGAACACGAGTTAGTGATTTATGTGAGCAATTAGCGGTGCACTTGTTCTACACTTTATGACAGAAGACATCAAACAAGATGACTTCTTCACGGAATCTCCGTCTCCAAGTATATATTTAGTAGCCCCCCTCGCGCGATATTGAACACGAGTTAGTGATTTATGTGAGTAATTAGCGCTGCACTTGTTCTACACTTTATGACACAAGACATCAAACAAGATGACTTTCTCACGGAATCTCCGTCTCCAAGTATATATTTAGTAGCCCCCCTCGCGCGATATTGAACACGAGTTAGTGATTTATGTGAGCAATTAGCGCTGCACTTGTTCTACACTTTATGACAGAAGACGTCAAACAAGATGGACCTCTTCATGGAATCTCTGTGTCCAAGTATATTTTTAGTAGCCCCCTCGCGCGATATTGAACACGAGTTAGTGATTTATGTGAGCAATTAGCGGTGCACTTGTTCTACACTTTATGACAGAAGACATCAAACAAGATGACTTCTTCACGGAATCTCCGTCTCCAAGTATATATTTAGTAGCCCCTCGCGCGATATTGAACACGAGTTAGTGATTTATGTGAGCAATTAGCGCTGCACTTGTTCTACACTTTATGACAGAAGACGTGAAACAAGATGACTTTTTCACGGAATTTCCGTCTCCAAGTATATATTTAGTAGCCCCCTCGCGCGATATTGAACACGAGTTAGTGATTTATGTGAGCAATTAGCGCTGCACTTGTTCTACACTTTATGACACAAGACATCAAACAAGATGACTTTTTCACGGAATCTCCGTCTCCAAGTATATATTTAGTAGCCCCCTCGCGCGATATTGAACACGAGTTAGTGATTTATGTGAGCAATTAGCGGTGCACTTGTTCTGCACTTTATGACAGAAAACATCAAACGAGATGACTTTTTCACGGAATCTCCGTCTCCAAGTATATATTTAGTAGCCCCCTCGCGCGATATTGAACACGAGTTAGTGATTTATGTGAGCAATTAGCGGTGCACTTGTTCTACACTTTATCACAGAAGACGTCAAACAAGATGGACCTCTTCATGGAATCTCTGTGTCCAAGTATATTTTTAGTAGCCCCCTCGCGCGATATTGAACACGAGTTAGTGATTTATGTGAGCAATTAGCGCTGCACTTGTTCTACATTTTATGACAGAAGACATGAAACAAGATGACTTTTTCACGGAATTTCCGTCTCCAAGTATATATTTAGTAGCCCCCCTTGCGCGATATTGAACACGAGTTAGTGATTTATGTGAGCAATTAGCGGTGCACTTGTTCTGCACTTTATGACAGAAAACATCAAACGAGATGACTTTTTCACGGAATCTCCGTCTCCAAGTATATATTTAGTAGCCCCCTCGCGCGATATTGAACACGAGTTAGTGATTTATGTGAGCAATTAGCGGTGCACTTGTTCTGCACTTTATGACAGAAAACATCAAACGAGATGACTTTTTCACGGAATCTCCGTCTCCAAGTATATATTTAGTAGCCCCCTCGCGCGATATTGAACACGAGTTAGTGATTTATGTGAGCAATTAGCGGTGCACTTGTTCTGCACTTTATGACAGAAAACATCAAACGAGATGACTTTTTCACGGAATCTCCGTCTCCAAGTATATATTTAGTAGCCCCCCTCGCGCGATATTGAACACGAGTTAGTGATTTATGTGAGCAATTAGCGGTGCACTTGTTCTACACTTTATGACAGAAAACATCAAACGAGATGACTTTTTCACGGAATCTCCGTCTCCAAGTATATATTTAGTAGCCCCCTCGCGCGATATTGAACACGAGTTAGTGATTTATGTGAGCAATTAGCGCTGCACTTGTTCTACACTTTATGACAGAAGACATCAAACGAGATGACTTTTTCACGGAATCTCCGTCTCCAAGTATATATTTAGTAGCCCCCTCGCGCGATATTGAACACGAGTTAGTGATTTATGTGAGCAATTAGCGGTGCACTTGTTCTACACTTTATGACAGAAGACATCAAACGAGATGACTTTTTCACGGAATCTCCGTCTCCAAGTATATATTTAGTAGCCCCCCTCGCGCGATATTGAACACGAGTTAGTGATTTATGTGAGCAATTAGCGGTGCACTTGTTCTACACTTTATGACAGAAGACATCAAACAAGATGACTTTTTCACGGAATCTCCGTCTCCAAGTATATATTTAGTAGCCCCCTCGCACGATATTGAACACGAGTTAGTGATTTATGTGAGCAATTAGCGGTGCACTTGTTCTACACTTTATGACAGAAGACATCAAACAAGATGACTTCTTCACGGAATCTCCGTCTCCAAGTATATATTTAGTAGCCCCCTCGCGCGATATTGAACACGAGTTAGTGATTTATGTGAGCAATTAGCGGTGCACTTGTTCTACACTTTATGACAGAAGACATCAAACAAGATGACTTTTTCACGGAATCTCCGTCTCCAAGTATATATTTAGTAGCCCCCTCGCGCGATATTGAACACGAGTTAGTGATTTATGTGAGCAATTAGCGGTGCACTTGTTCTACACTTTATGACAGAAGACATCAAACAAGATGACTTCTTCACGGAATCTCCGTCTCCAAGTATATATTTAGTAGCCCCCCTCGCGCGATATTGAACACGAGTTAGTGATTTATGTGAGCAATTAGCGCTGCACTTGTTCTACACTTTATGACAGAAGACATCAAACAAGATGACTTCTTCACGGAATCTCCGTCTCCAAGTATATATTTAGTAGCCCCCTCTCGCGCGATATTGAACACGAGTTAGTGATTTATGTGAGCAATTAGCGCTGCACTTGTTCTACACTTTATGACACAAGACATCAAACAAGATGGACTTTTTCACGGAATCTCCGTCTCCAAGTATATATTTAGTAGCCCCCCTCGCGCGATATTGAACACGAGTTAGTGATTTATGTGAGCAATTAGCGCTGCACTTGTTCTACACTTTATGACAGAAGACATCAAACAAGATGGACTTCTTCACGGAATCTCCGTCTCCAAGTATATATTTAGTAGCCCCCCTCGCGCGATATTGAACACGAGTTAGTGATTTATGTGAGCAATTAGCGGTGCACTTGTTCTACACTTTATGACAGAAGACATCAAACAAGATGACTTCTTCACGGAATCTCCGTCTCCAAGTATATATTTAGTAGCCCCCTCGCGCGATATTGAACACGAGTTAGTGATTTATGTGAGCAATTAGCGCTGCACTTGTTCTACACTTTATGACAGAAGACATCAAACAAGATGACTTTTTCACGGAATTCTCCGTCTCCAAGTATATATTTAGTAGCCCCCTCGCGCGATATTGAACACGAGTTAGTGATTTATGTGAGCAATTAGCGGTGCACTTGTTCTACACTTTATGACAGAAGACATCAAACAAGATGACTTTTTCACGGAATCTCCGTCTCCAAGTATATATTTAGTAGCCCCCTCGCGCGATATTGAACACGAGTTAGTGATTTATGTGAGCAATTAGCGGTGCACTTGTTCTACACTTTATGACAGAAGACATCAAACAAGATGGACTTCTTCACGGAATCTCCGTCTCCAAGTATATATTTAGTAGCCCCCCTCGCGCGATATTGAACACGAGTTAGTGATTTATGTGAGCAATTAGCGGTGCACTTGTTCTACACTTTATGACAGAAGACATCAAACAAGATGGACTTTTTCACGGAATCTCCGTCTCCAAGTATATATTTAGTAGCCCCCTCGCGCGATATTGAACACGAGTTAGTGATTTATGTGAGCAATTAGCGCTGCACTTGTTCTACACTTTATGACAGAAGACATCAAACAAGATGACTTTTTCACGGAATCTCCGTCTCCAAGTATATATTTAGTAGCCCCCCTCGCGCGATATTGAACACGAGTTAGTGATTTATGTGAGCAATTAGCGGTGCACTTGTTCTACACTTTATGACACAAGACATCAAACAAGATGACTTTTTCACGGAATCTCCGTCTCCAAGTATATATTTAGTAGCCCCCTCGCGCGATATTGAACACGAGTTAGTGATTTATGTGAGCAATTAGCGGTGCACTTGTTCTACACTTTATGACAGAAAACATCAAACGAGATGACTTTTTCACGGAATCTCCGTCTCCAAGTATATATTTAGTAGCCCCCTCGCGCGATATTGAACACGAGTTAGTGATTTATGTGAGCAATTAGCGGTGCACTTGTTCTACACTTTATGACAGAAAACATCAAACGAGATGACTTTTTCACGGAATCTCCGTCTCCAAGTATATATTTAGTAGCCCCCCTCGCGCGATATTGAACACGAGTTAGTGATTTATGTGAGCAATTAGCGGTGCACTTGTTCTACACTTTATGACAGAAAACATCAAACGAGATGACTTTTTCACGGAATCTCCGTCTCCAAGTATATATTTAGTAGCCCCCTCGCGCGATATTGAACACGAGTTAGTGATTTATGTGAGCAATTAGCGGTGCACTTGTTCTGCACTTTATGACAGAAAACATCAAACGAGATGACTTTTTCACGGAATCTCCGTCTCCAAGTATATATTTAGTAGCCCCTCGCGCGATATTGAACACGAGTTAGTGATTTATGTGAGCAATTAGCGGTGCACTTGTTCTACACTTTATGACAGAAAACATCAAACGAGATGACTTTTTCACGGAATCTCCGTCTCCAAGTATATATTTAGTAGCCCCCCTCGCGCGATATTGAACACGAGTTAGTGATTTATGTGAGTAATTAGCGCTGCACTTGTTCTACACTTTATGACACAAGACATCAAACAAGATGACTTTCTCACGGAATCTCCGTCTCCAAGTATATATTTAGTAGCCCCCTCGCGCGATATTGAACACGAGTTAGTGATTTATGTGAGCAATTAGCGCTGCACTTGTTCTACACTTTATGACAGAAGACGTCAAACGAGATGACTTTTTCACGGAATCTCCGTCTCCAAGTATATATTTAGTAGCCCCCCTCGCGCGATATTGAACACGAGTTAGTGATTTATGTGAGCAATTAGCGGTGCACTTGTTCTACACTTTATGACAGAAGACATCAAACAAGATGACTTCTTCACGGAATCTCCGTCTCCAAGTATATATTTAGTAGCCCTCCTCGCGCGATATTGAACACGAGTTAGTGATTTATGTGAGCAATTAGCGCTGCACTTGTTCTACACTTTATGACAGAAGACGTGAAACAAGATGACTTTTTCACGGAATTTCCGTCTCCAAGTATATATTTAGTAGCCCCCCTCGCGCGATATTGAACACGAGTTAGTGATTTATGTGAGCAATTAGCGCTGCACTTGTTCTACACTTTATGACACAAGACATCAAACAAGATGACTTTTTCACGGAATCTCCGTCTCCAAGTATATATTTAGTAGCCCCCCTCGCGCGATATTGAACACGAGTTAGTGATTTATGTGAGCAATTAGCGGTGCACTTGTTCTGCCCTTTATGACAGAAAACATCAAACGAGATGACTTTTTCACGGAATCTCCGTCTCCAAGTATATATTTAGTAGCCCCTCGCGCGATATTGAACACGAGTTAGTGATTTATGTGAGCAATTAGCGGTGCACTTGTTCTGCACTTTATGACAGAAAACATCAAACGAGATGACTTTTTCACGGAATCTCCGTCTCCAAGTATATATTTAGTAGCCCCCTCGCGCGATATTGAACACGAGTTAGTGATTTATGTGAGCAATTAGCGGTGCACTTGTTCTACACTTTATGACAGAAAACATCAAACGAGATGACTTTTTCACGGAATCTCCGTCTCCAAGTATATATTTAGTAGCCCCCTCGCGCGATATTGAACACGAGTTAGTGATTTATGTGAGCAATTAGCGGTGCACTTGTTCTGCACTTTATGACAGAAAACATCAAACGAGATGACTTTTTCACGGAATCTCCGTCTCCAAGTATATATTTAGTAGCCCCCTCGCGCGATATTAAACACGAGTTAGTGATTTATGTGAGCAATCAGCGGTGCACTTGTTCTACACTTTATGACAGAAGACATCAAACAAGATGACTTTTTCACGGAATCTCCGTCTCCAAGTATATATTTAGTAGCACCCCTCGCACGATATTGAACACGAGTTAGTGATTTATGTGAGCAATTAGCGGTGCACTTGTTCTACACTTTATGACAAGACATCAAGCAAGATGACTTTTTCACGGAATCTCCGTCTCCAAGTATATATTTAGTAGCCCCCCTCGCACGATATTGAACACGAGTTAGTGATTTATGTGAGCAATTAGCGGTGCACTTGTTCTACACTTTATGACAGAAGACATCAAACAAGATGACTTCTTCACGGAATCTCCGTCTCCAAGTATATATTTAGTAGCCCCCCCTCGCACGATATTGAACACGAGTTAGTGATTTATGTGAGCAATCAGCGGTGCACTTGTTCTACACTTTATGACAGAAGACATCAAACAAGATGACTTCTTCACGGAATCTCCGTCTCCAAGTATATATTTAGTAGCCCTCGCGCGATATTGAAGACGAGTTAGTGATTTATGTGAGCAATTAGCGGTGCACTTGTTCTACACTTTATGACAGAAGACATCAAACAAGATGACTTCTTCACGGAATCTCCGTCTCCAAGTATATATTTAGTAGCCCCCTCGCGCGATATTGAACACGAGTTAGTGATTTATGTGAGCAATTAGCGGTGCACTTGTTCTACACTTTATGACAGAAGACATCAAACAAGATGACTTCTTCACGGAATCTCCGTCTCCAAGTATATATTTAGTAGCCCCCCTCGCGCGATATTGAACACGAGTTAGTGATTTATGTGAGTAATTAGCGCTGCACTTGTTCTACACTTTATGACACAAGACATCAAACAAGATGACTTTCTCACGGAATCTCCGTCTCCAAGTATATATTTAGTAGCCCCCCCTCGCGCGATATTGAACACGAGTTAGTGATTTATGTGAGCAATTAGCGCTGCACTTGTTCTACACTTTATGACAGAAGACGTCAAACAAGATGGACCTCTTCATGGAATCTCTGTGTCCAAGTATATTTTTAGTAGCCCCCCTCGCGCGATATTGAACACGAGTTAGTGATTTATGTGAGCAATTAGCGGTGCACTTGTTCTACACTTTATGACAGAAGACATCAAACAAGATGACTTCTTCACGGAATCTCCGTCTCCAAGTATATATTTAGTAGCCCCCCTCGCGCGATATTGAACACGAGTTAGTGATTTATGTGAGCAATTAGCGCTGCACTTGTTCTACACTTTATGACAGAAGACGTGAAACAAGATGGACCTTTTTCACGGAATTTCCGTCTCCAAGTATATATTTTTAGTAGCCCCCCTCGCGCGATATTGAACACGAGTTAGTGATTTATGTGAGCAATTAGCGCTGCACTTGTTCTACACTTTATGACACAAGACATCAAACAAGATGACTTTTTCACGGAATCTCCGTCTCCAAGTATATATTTAGTAGCCCCCCTCGCGCGATATTGAACACGAGTTAGTGATTTATGTGAGCAATTAGCGGTGCACTTGTTCTGCACTTTATGACAGAAAACATCAAACGAGATGACTTTTTCACGGAATCTCCGTCTCCAAGTATATATTTAGTAGCCCCCTCGCGCGATATTGAACACGAGTTAGTGATTTATGTGAGCAATTAGCGGTGCACTTGTTCTACACTTTATCACAGAAGACATCAAACAAGATGGACCTCTTCACGGAATCTCTGTCTCCAAGTATATATTTAGTAGCCCCCCTCGCGCGATATTGAACACGAGTTAGTGATTTATGTGAGCAATTAGCGCTGCACTTGTTCTACATTTTATGACAGAAGACATGAAACAAGATGACTTTTTCACGGAATTTCCGTCTCCAAGTATATATTTAGTAGCCCCCTCGCGCGATATTGAACACGAGTTAGTGATTTATGTGAGCAATTAGCGCTGCACTTGTTCTACACTTTATGACAGAAGACATCAAACAAGATGGACCTCTTCACGGAATCTCCGTCTCCAAGTATATATTTAGTAGCCCCCCTCGCGCGATATTGAACACGAGTTAGTGATTTATGTGAGCAATTAGCGCTGCACTTGTTCTACATTTTATGACAGAAGACATGAAACAAGATGACTTTTTCACGGAATTTCCGTCTCCAAGTATATATTTAGTAGCCCCCTTGCGCGATATTGAACACGAGTTAGTGATTTATGTGAGCAATTAGCGCTGCACTTGTTCTACACTTTATGACACAAGACATCAAACAAGATGACTTTTTCACGGAATCTCCGTCTCCAAGTATATATTTAGTAGCCCCCCTCGCGCGATATTGAACACGAGTTAGTGATTTATGTGAGCAATTAGCGGTGCACTTGTTCTGCACTTTATGACAGAAAACATCAAACGAGATGACTTTTTCACGGAATCTCCGTCTCCAAGTATATATTTAGTAGCCCCCCTCGCGCGATATTGAACACGAGTTAGTGATTTATGTGAGCAATTAGCGGTGCACTTGTTCTACACTTTATGACAGAAAACATCAAACGAGATGACTTTTTCACGGAATCTCCGTCTCCAAGTATATATTTAGTAGCCCCCTCGCGCGATATTGAACACGAGTTAGTGATTTATGTGAGCAATTAGCGGTGCACTTGTTCTGCACTTTATGACAGAAAACATCAAACGAGATGACTTTTTCACGGAATCTCCGTCTCCAAGTATATATTTAGTAGCCCCCCTCGCGCGATATTGAACACGAGTTAGTGATTTATGTGAGCAATTAGCGGTGCACTTGTTCTACACTTTATGACAGAAAACATCAAACGAGATGACTTTTTCACGGAATCTCCGTCTCCAAGTATATATTTAGTAGCCCCCCTCGCGCGATATTGAACACGAGTTAGTGATTTATGTGAGCAATTAGCGGTGCACTTGTTCTGCACTTTATGACAGAAAACATCAAACGAGATGACTTTTTCACGGAATCTCCGTCTCCAAGTATATATTTAGTAGCCCCCTCGCGCGATATTGAACACGAGTTAGTGATTTATGTGAGCAATTAGCGGTGCACTTGTTCTACACTTTATGACAGAAAACATCAAACGAGATGACTTTTTCACGGAATCTCCGTCTCCAAGTATATATTTAGTAGCCCCCTCGCGCGATATTGAACACGAGTTAGTGATTTATGTGAGCAATTAGCGGTGCACTTGTTCTACACTTTATCACAGAAGACGTCAAACAAGATGGACCTCTTCATGGAATCTCTGTGTCCAAGTATATTTTTAGTTGCCCCCCTCGCGCGATATTGAAGACGAGTTAGTGATTTATGTCAGTAATAGATATAATTAGCATAGAGCTACCGCGCGGAGGTCGGGAGGGAAATGTTATCAGCGTATTATGAACTATCTCTAGTTCTTGAAGAAATGTTTTTCTTCGCAGAAATCCAGTAATTTATGGCCTATGGTATTTTTTCCCCCAACCTGGAATGAATTGTCGTGCCGAGTTCCCACACCCCATCCAGACCCAGTTGCCGAAGTATTCTCTTTAACACGTAGAAAGTGTAAAAATGTCTCATGTGCTAAATCGTACGAAATCGCATTTAAAAAAGCGCCCGAGCCCGAACTTTTTTTGGATTGGAGTCCCTAATTTAGGCCCACTGTTTCCAGGGAAGGGAGAGAACCAGTGCCGTAAGACAAACACAACATCCATGCCTCACCGGGATTCGAAACCGGACCCCTTTCGTTCTTTTTTTTTTTTGATTGGAGGTTTAACGACTACCGTGAGCAACTCAATGGGCTATAAGCAGCCGCCCGTCCCTAATTTAGGGTCACTGGTTCCAGGGAATGGAGAGAGCCAGTGCCGTAAGACAAGCACAACATCCATGCCTCACCGGGATTTGAAACCGGACCCCTATCGTTTTTTTTTTTTTTTTTTTTATTGGAGGTTTAACGACTACCGTGAGCAACTCAATGGGCTATAAGCAGTCGCCCGTCCCTAATTTAGGGCCACTGTTTCCAGGGAAGGGAGAGAACCAGTGCCGTAAGACAAACACAACATCCATGCCTCACCAAGATTCGAAACCGGACCCCTATCGTTCTTTTTTTTTTTTTAATTGAAGGTTTAACGACTACCGTGAGCAACTCAATGGGCTATAAGCAGTCGCCCGTCCCTAATTTAGGGTCACTGGTTCCAGGGAAGGGAGAGAACCAGTGCCGTAAGACAAACACAACATCCATGCCTCACCAGGATTCGAAACCGGTCCCCTTTCGTTCTTTTTTTTTTTTGATTGGAGGTTTAACGATCACCGTGAGCAACTCAATGGGCTATAAGCAGTCGCCCGTCCCTAATTTAGGGCCACTGGTTCCAGGGAAGGGAGAGAGCCAGTGCCGTAAGACAAACACAACATCCATGCCTGACCGGGATTCGAACCCGGACCCCTTACGGACGAATGATCACAGGCCAGCGCCTTAGACCACTGCGCCACCGGGGCTGCCGAATGTTTTGTAATACGTATTTGCATAAACGCATGTGCTGCGGCGGGTATGTCACGTGTTTAAATTAGTTCAAGTCGCGCACTGCAGTCAGTCGAAAGGGATATAAAGTGGTAGTCGTTGCAGTGAACAGCATTGCATTTCGTCCTTCTGTCTGTGGTTGGTACGCCTAAAAGATGAACAGCCACAACCGGCTAATTAGAGAACTTTTGCTTTTGCGAGTTTGAACTCGGACATAAATCTGCTCAAGAAACGCGAAATATGTATTTGGCATGCGAAAGGGGAAGGCTCCGTGGACCACAGCTTCGTAACCAGATGGTTCAAGAAATTTCTTTCAGGTGATAGAAACCTTGACGATCAGCCAAGGTCAGATACGCCGCGAACTGTGGATTCGGAGGTATTGCTCCAGGCCGTAGAGGAAAATCCGACGACCAACACTCCGAGACTATCGGGAGAGCTGGGCATATCACAGACCGCCGTGGTTCGTCGCCTTCAGGACCTCGGCAAGGTCAAAAGGAGTTGCCGCATTGTCCCTCACGAACTGACGCAAACCGCCGAGTGGAAATGTGCAAGAAATTCCTAGAAAACCGCGCGATGTACGTTTCATCAAGAGAATTGTTACGTGCGATGAAAAGTGGACCGATGTCCTTAATTCTAACACACAACGCCAGTGGTTGAGCTCGGGCCAGCTTCCTGAACCTGTTGCCAAACGTGGGCGCTTCGAGCACAAGGTGATGCTCTGCGCCTGGTAGAATTTCGAGGGGATCCATTACGGATTTGTTCCACTCGGTCGGACCATCAACGCCAATCTCTACTCTGAACAACTGGAGCGGATGTATGCCGTTTTGCAGAAGAAGTACCGGGACTGCTGAACAGAAAGCCGATTCTCCTACAGCAGGACAAAGCTCTGCCTCATACCGCGCTAACAACCCGGGCAAAACTCCAGGTACTTGAGGGCATCAAACTGATGTCACAACCAGCGTATAGTCCGGACCTTGTCCTGTCAGATAATTACTTGTTCCGGTCCTTCCTTCGTGGGCGGCACTTCAAAAACTAGGAGGAGGTGGCAGGTGGAGTGAAGGAGTTCTTCGCCTAGAAGGACAAGAAATGGTACCGCCGCGGAATCGAACACGATGGCATATAGTTCGAATGCTAGTTAGCTTTCGTCGTAAAGGCACGTATGAAGACATAAAGTGATCCAAATATTACAATACTTTCGACTCACCGTCTGTATATCGACGCTGAAACGAAAAAATACGATAGAGAGGAACACAAATATTGAAAAGGAAGTGAAACACTTCAAATCGTAACACACTGCAGGAAAAGCCAATACATGCAGTAGGTATAGCTGTACATATAGTTTTGGCGTGAAAGGAGGAGTATCAACATGTCTCCAAAGTTTAGACCAAAGACCTTTAAGATACATAGACTGGAAGTTATTATGTAAATGAGTGGTAGCAGCAGCTGGCGACATTTTGATCGCAGTGCTTGAACGGCAAAACCAAAGACCTTTATGATACATAGACTGGACGTTTTTGTGTAAATGAGTGGCAGCAGCTGGCGACATTTTGATCTCAGAGCTTGTACGGCAAAACCAAAGACCTTTAAGATACAATTGACTGGAAGTTCTTGTGTAAGTGAGTGGCAGCAGTTGGCGACATTTTGATCTCAGAGCTTGTACGGCAAAACCAAAGACCTTTAAGATACATAGACTGGAAGTTATTGCGTAAATGAGTGGCAATAGCTGGCGACATTTTGATCTCAGAGCTTGTACGGCAAAACCAAAGACCTTTAAGATACATAGACTGGAAGTTATTGCGTAAATGAGTGGCAATAGCTGGCGACATTTTGATCTCAGAGCTTGTACGGCAAAACCAAAGACCTTTAAGATACAATTGACTGGAAGTTCTTGTGTAAGTGAGTGGCAGCAGTTGGCGACATTTTGATCTCAGAGCTTGTACGGCAAAACCAAAGACCTTTAAGATACATAGACTGGAAGTTCTTGTGTAAGTGAGTGGCAGAAGCTGACGACATTTTGATCTCAGAGCTTGTACGGCAAAACCAAAGACCTTTAAGATACAATTGACTGGAAGTTCTTGTGTAAGTGAGTGGCAGCAGTTGGCGACATTTTGATCTCAGAGCTTGTACGGCAAAACCAAAGACCTTTAAGATACAATTGACTGGAAGTTCTTGTGTAAGTGAGTGGCAGCAGTTGGCGACATTTTGATCTCAGAGCTTGTACGGCAAAACCAAAGACCTTTAAGATACATAGACTGGAAGTTATTGCGTAAATGAGTGGCAATAGCTGGCGACATTTTGATCTCAGAGCTTGTACGGCAAAACCAAAGACCTTTAAGATACACTTGACTGGAAGTTCTCGTGTAAGTGAGTGGCAGCAGTTGGCGACATTTTGATCTCAGAGCTTGTACGGCAAAACCAAAAACCTTTAAGATACATAGACTGGAAGTTCTTGTTTAAATGAGTGGCAGCAGCTGGCGACATTTTGATCTCAGAGCTTTTACGGCAAAACCAAAGACCTTTAAGATACATAGACTGGAAGTTCTTGTTTAAATGAGTGGCAGCAGCTGGCGACATTTTGATCTCAGAGCTTGTACGGCAAAACCAAAGACCTTTAAGATACGTAGACTGGAAGTTCTTGTGTAAATGAGTGGCAGCAGCTGACGACATTTTGATGGCAGAGCTTGTACGGCAAAATGGCATGATTGCTATGTAATTAAGCTCTTTTACCTGCCCGAAAAAAGGGATTTTACGTTGTTTTAATACTGCGTATTAATTTAGTTTAAATGAGGGATAAATTGGACGTTGCACCTTTTAACTTACGATTAAACAAAACATCATTATCGTAATTTTGGGGGATATGAAATAACTGAAGGAAAACGTCGCTTGTCCTACGTGTAAAATATATTACGGCTTCAGCTGCTTACAAACTGTGTGATCTAGTTACAAGAAATTCGTATTTCACACTCTAAGTAATGTCAAAAATCCTTTTAATGTGGCCATTTGCTTATTCTTAAGAGAAGTTGCAGAGAACAAAACTTCTAATTGGAGGTTTTTCCCTTAGTATTATGAGTTCGTAATAGCTACTGAAGGGGAGAAAAAATAAATAAAATTAAATATGAAAGAAAGAAATGCCCTCTTTACATAATTTAGAGTTTAGACAATTTCAAATCTCGGGGATTCTCGGAAAAGAGCATTGTTCAAATTGAGAAATTTGTAACTCATTAAAAAGTTTTGTTTAATTGACAATTTGTTTAGCCCATTAAATCTGGCTATACTATTTTCTAAAAATATTTTAAAATATATACATACTATTATAAAAACAAAATATGATAAATCTTACTGGTTATACATATAAAAAATAGATGTAACTGATATAAACAAGCGAACGTCTATAGTAAAGAACGAAACAGATTCTTTCCGTACAACGCTGAACTTCAAATGTCGCCCGGTTGACTTACGGTTTTCCAGTCTATGTATCTTAAAGGTCTTTGGTTTAGACACAGCATAAATGTAATGCAAAAGATACAATTCTTGGACGTGAATGGTATTTGCAGACACCTGTATCAATTTAATAAGTTAGTAAGATCATGCAACGCATTGATTACGATACGCTTTGCAACATACCAGCCATCATTACTCAAGTTATGAGGATAATGACTGTGGAACAAATCTCGCTCCTGTGTCCTGACCTTTGACCCCATTTCGATTATATTAAACAGAATTAGCTCAGTATACCACCGGAACAGCATACTAAAGATTTGTCGCAATGGAAGCATTTTTAGTCAAGTTATGAAGGTAATGGCTGTGGAATAAATTTCGCTCCTGTGCCCTGACCTTTGACCCCATTTCGATTATATTAAACAGAATTAGCTCAGTATACCTCCGGAACAGCATACTAAAGATTTGTCGCAATGGAAGCATTTTTAGTCAAGTTATGAGGATAATGGCTGTGGAATAAATTTCGCTCCTGTGTTCTGACCTTTGACCCCATTTCTATGATATTCAACAGAACCGTATCAGTATACCTCCGGAACAACATACTGAAGTTCTGTCGCAATAGAAGAATTTTTAGTCAAGTTATGAGGATAATGGCTGTGGAATAAATTTTGCTGCTGTGCCCTGACCTTTGACCCCATTTCGATGATATTCAACAGAACCGTCTCAGTATACCTCCGGAACAACATACTAAAGTTCTGTCGGAATAGAAACATTTTTAGTCAAGTTATGCGGTTATGAGGCTGTGGAATAAATCTCGCTCCTTTGACCCCATTTCGATTATATTAAACAGAATTAGCTCAGTATACCTCCGGAACAGCATACTAAAGATTTGTCGCAATGGAAGCATTTTTAGTCAAGTTATGAGGATAATGGCTGTGGAATAAATTTCGCTCCTGTGTTCTGACCTTTGACCCCATTTCGATGATATTCAACAGAACCGTTTCAGTATACCTCCGGAACAACATACTAAAGTTCTGTCGCAATAGAAGCATTTTTACGTAAGCTATGACGCATAAGGGCAATGGAATGGATCCCGCTCCTATGTCCTGATCTTTGACCTCATTTCGTCTGTTTTGAATAGGGTTCGTCTCCAGGTGGTCCCCTGCCAGATACTAAAATTTCATCGAAATCGAACCGTTTTTACGCAAGTTATGATGCGTACGTGCAATTACATGTACACCCTTAATACAGTATTGCTGTGCTTATTTCTCAATCAATACTGTGATATTGGGTTAAAATTAATTTACAGAAGTTACTAAAAAAATTGCTACCATCCCTAGAATTTACCTGTTGCTACGGCCCTGAACAACGCGGTGCGGAAGGACGCAAGACAACAGGGAAACAACTTGATGCGCGTGGTTTTACAATGGATTTTGCAAGTTCCGTTTGGCAACAATAGTGACGCAGGTGGAGGAAGAAAAAAATGGAGGTCACAAGATAACAGCATTGAGCGTTGTTTTCTGCGATCATGGAGTTGTTTCGCTTGAAAATGAATGCGTAGAATTTTGTAAACGGTCTAGGTGAACGTAGTTCATCTCTTGCATGGGTGACTCCGTGCTGTGTTTTATGGAATACCAGGAAGTTCGTTCAGGGGTGACACAAGAAGTTTGGTATAATAAGATTTCTGGAGGTGGCCGTGGGTCTCTTAACCGTAAAACCGGAATCATCATCAAAACTGTGCGAATTTTGATGTTGTATGCAATGGAGTTTTTTTTTCGATATTTTAGTAATTCTTTTTTTTTTTTTTTTTTTTAAGAATATAACTCGATTAAGCATCAGTATGCCCGTCCCTTCATCTGCGGGCCATAACTCCTTGTCTATTTTCCCGATTTGTAACGTAATTTTTTTTTTTGTATTGCGAAGCCTGAACTCTGAAAACGGTGATCCACGCATTTTGATCGTCTTCCCTGACAAAATTTTGCCGCTGGGCAGGAATACGAATGAAACCGAATTAAAAAAAAATGTTTTATTTGTTGTTGCTAAAAGTTCGGTTGAAACAATTTTTTTCATTCGCTTATCAGCGGTTGCTCTGGCTTTTTTACACTTTCCAACCGTAGGTTGGAAAGCGTATATGCTGCAGCTTTGTCCGTCCGTCTGTCTGTCCGCCGTCCGCTCCACAACTCGCGTAAAAATGTTTCGATTTCGATAAAATTTTAGTATGTGGTACAGGGCAACCTGGGGACGAACAATATTGAAAATGGGAAAAATGGGGGCAAAGTTCAGGACATAGGAGCGGGATGAATTCCACTGCCCTTATGCGTCATAACTTGCGTAAATATTGTTCCATTTCAATGAAATTTTAGCATGTGGTAGAGGACCACCTGTGGACGAACCGTATTGAAAATGGGGGAAGTGGGGTCAAGGGTCAGGACATAGGAGCGGTGTGCATTCCATTGCTCGTATGCGTCATGACTTGCGTAAAAATGGTCCGGTTTCGATGGAATTTTAGTATGTCGTAAGGGACCACTTAGGGACGAACCCTATTGAAAATGGGCGAAATGGGGTCAAATGTTAGGACATAGGAGCGGGATCCATTCTATCGCCCTTATGCGTTATAACTTACGTAAAAATCCTTCTATTGCGACAAAACGTTAGCATGTTGTTCCGGAGGTATACTGAACCAGTTCTGTTTAATATAATCGAAATGGGGTCAAAGGTCAGAGCACAGGAGCGAGATTTATTCCACAGCCATTATCCTCATAACTTGAGTAATGATTTCTGGTATGTTGGAAAGCTTATCCTAATCAATGCATTGCATGATTTTACTAACGTGTTTTATTTTGTCGGAAACTTGTTTTTTACGACTGCAGACCAATCGTATAAAATAAGTTTCCGACAAAATCAACCGTCGTAAATAATCAGTTAAAATTTATCTTGTGCTATGTATTTCTTTGCGAAGCTAACCTCTGAATCTCAGAGAACAGCTTAGTGATATGTATAACTGATTATTTACGACGGTTGATTTGTCGAAAACTTATTTGTACGATTGGACAAACACAACATCCATGCCTCACTGGGAATCGAACCCGGAGCCTACTGGAACGAATAGTCATAAGCCAGCTCTTAAACCACGGGGGCAGCTCTAAGTTATTTGATAGGTTTTATTTGAACGCAATAAATTTCAGAAAAATAAAATAAAATGTGGGTGGTCTGGATAAATGGGACACACAATTAGGCCGCGGGGAGCCTAGTGGGCAACGTTCGTGACTGTCATGGAAAGGGCCTCAGGTTCGATCCACTAAAGATCCGCCGTGCGTCGGATGGGCACGTTAAGCCATCGGACTTAGGGTACTGGCCCCCCAGTAGTAAATAAGGGTGTCTTCTACCTCGCTTCCGTGTCACTTTCCTATCAGGCACTCTAGCCCAAATCTCTTAGCTTCCTATTTCTAAGGGTTGTTTAAGACCTGGGGTCAGACACTCGCTTCCTAAAATCCTCTACATATGATCTGATCTGATCTACAAGAGCATTGTGGGCACGTTAAGCCCTCGGGCCACAGGTACTGGCCCCCCGGTAGTAAATAAGGGCGTCTTCTACCTCGCTTCCGTGTCACTTTCCTATCGGGCACTCTAGCCCAAATCTCCTAGCTTCCTATTTCTAAGGGTTGTTTAAGACCTGGGGTCAGACACTCCCTTCCTAAAATCCTCTACATATGATCTGATCTGATCTACAAGAGCATTGTGGGCACGTGAAGCCCTCAGGCCACAGGTACTGTCCCCCCGGTAGTAAATAAGGGTGTCTTCTACCTCGCTTCCGTGTCACTTTCCTATCGGGCACTCTAGCCCAAATCTCCTAGCTTCCTATTTCTAAGGGTTGTTTAAGACCTGGGGTCAGACACTCCCTTCCTAAAATCCTCTACATATGATCTGATCTGATCTACAAGAGCATTGTGGGCACGTTAAGCCCTCGGGCCACAGGTACTGGCCCCCCGGTAGTAAATAAGGGCGTCTTCTACCTCGCTTCCGTGTCACTTTCCTATCGGGCACTCTAGCCCAAATCTCCTAGCTTCCTATTTCTAAGGGTTGTTTAAGACCTGGGGTCAGACACTCCCTTCCTAAAATCCTCTACATATGATCTGATCTGATCTACAAGAGCATTGTGGGCACGTTTAGCCCTCGGGCCACAGGTACTGGCCCCCGGTAGTAAATAAGGGCGTCTTCTACCTCGCTTCCGTGTCACTTTCCTATCGGGCACTCTAGCCCAAATCTCCTAGCTTCCTATTTCTAAGGGTTGTTTAAGACCTGGGGTCAGACACTCCCTTCCTAAAATCCTCTACATATGATCTGATCTGATCTACAAGAGCATTGTGGGCACGTTAAGCCCTCGGGCCACAGGTCCTGGCCCCCGGTAGTAAATAAGGGCGTCTTCTACCTCGCTTCCGTGTCACTTTCCTATCGGGCACTCTAGCCCAAATCTCCTAGCTTCCTATTTCTAAGGGTTGTTTAAGACCTGGGGTCAGACACTCGCTTCCTAAAATCCTCTACATATGATCTGATCTGATCTACAAGAGCATTGTGGGCACGTTAAGCCCTCGGGCCACAGGTACTGGCCCCCCGGTAGTAAATAAGGGCGTCTTCTACCTCGCTTCCGTGTCACTTTCCTATCGGGCACTCTAGCCCAAATCTCCTACCTTCCTATTTCTAAGGGTTGTTTAAGACCTGGGGTCAGACACTCCCTTCCTAAAATCCTCTACATATGATCTGATCTGATCTACAAGAGCATTGTGGGCACGTTAAGCCTTCGGGCCACAGGTCCTGGCCCCCGGTAGTAAATAAGGGCGTCTTCTACCTCGCTTCCGTGTCACTTTCCTATCGGGCACTCTAGCCCAAATCTCCTAGCTTGCTATTTCTAAGGGTTGTTTAAGACCTGGGGTCAGACACTCCCTTCCTAAAATCCTCTACATATGATCTGATCTGATCTACAAGAGCATTGTGGGCACGTTAAGCCTTCGGGCCACAGGTCCTGGCCCCCGGTAGTAAATAAGGGCGTCTTCTACCTCGCTTCCGTGTCACTTTCCTATCGGTCACTCTAGCCCAAATCTCCTAGCTTCCTATTTCTAAGGGTTGTTTAAGACCTGGGGTCAGACACTCCCTTCCTGAAATCCTCTACATATGATCTGATCTGATCTACAAGAGCATTGTGGGCACGTTAAGCCCTCTGGCCACAGGTACTGGCCCCCGGTAGTAAATAAGGGCGTCTTCTACCTCGCTTCCGTGTCACTTTCCTATAGAGCACTTTAGCCCAAATCTCCTAGCTTCCTATTTCTAAGGGTTGTTTAAGACCTGGGGTCAGACACTCCCTTCCTAAAATCCTCTACATATGATCTGATCTGATCTACAAGAGCATTGTGGGCACGTTAAGCCCTCGGGCCACAGGTACTGGCCCCCGGTAGTAAATAAGGGCGTCTTCTACCTCGCTTCCGTGTCACTTTCCTATCGGGCACTCTAGCCCAAATCTCCTAGCTTGCTATTTCTAAGGGTTGTTTAAGACCTGGGGTCAGACACTCCCTTCCTAAAATCCTCTACATATGATCTGATCTGATCTACAAGAGCATTGTGGGCACGTTAAGCCTTCGGGCCACAGGTCCTGGCCCCCCGGTAGTAAATAAGGGCGTCTTCTACCTCGCTTCCGTGTCACTTTCCTATCGGTCACTCTAGCCCAAATCTCCTAGCTTCCTATTTCTAAGGGTTGTTTAAGACCTGGGGTCAGACACTCCCTTCCTGAAATCCTCTACATATGATCTGATCTGATCTACAAGAGCATTGTGGGCACGTTAAGCCTTCGGGCCACAGGTCCTGGCCCCCGGTAGTAAATAAGGGCGTCTTCTACCTCGCTTCCGTGTCACTTTCCTATCGGGCACTCTAGCCCAAATCTCCTAGCTTGCTATTTCTAAGGGTTGTTTAAGACCTGGGGTCAGACACTCCCTTCCTAAAATCCTCTACATATGATCTGATCTGATCTACAAGAGCATTGTGGGCACGTTAAGCCTTCGGGCCACAGGTCCTGGCCCCCCGGTAGTAAATAAGGGCGTCTTCTACCTCGCTTCCGTGTCACTTTCCTATCGGTCACTCTAGCCCAAATCTCCTAGCTTCCTATTTCTAAGGGTTGTTTAAGACCTGGGGTCAGACACTCCCTTCCTGAAATCCTCTACATATGATCTGATCTGATCTACAAGAGCATTGTGGGCACGTTAAGCCTTCGGGCCACAGGTCCTGGCCCCCCGGTAGTAAATAAGGGCGTCTTCTACCTCGCTTCCGTGTCACTTTCCTATCGGGCACTCTAGCCCAAATCTCCTAGCTTCCTATTTCTAAGGGTTGTTTAAGACCTGGGGTCAGACACTCCCTTCCTAAAATCCTCTACATATGATCTGATCTGATCTACAAGAGCATTGTGGGCACGTTAAGCCTTCGGGCCACAGGTCCTGGCCCCCGGTAGTAAATAAGGGCGTCTTCTACCTCGCTTCCGTGTCACTTTCCTATCGGTCACTCTAGCCCAAATCTCCTAGCTTCCTATTTCTAAGGGTTGTTTAAGACCTGGGGTCAGACACTCCCTTCCTAAAATCCTCTACATATGATCTGATCTGATCTACAAGAGCATTGTGGGCACGTTAAGCCTTCGGGCCACAGGTCCTGGCCCCCCGGTAGTAAATAAGGGCGTCTTCTACCTCGCTTCCGTGTCACTTTCCTATCGGGCACTCTGGCCCAAATCTCCTAGTATCCTATTTCTAAGGGTTGTTTAAGACCTGGGGTCAGACACTCCCTTCCTAAAATCCTCTACATATGATCTGATCTGATCTACAAGAGCATTGTGGGCACGTTAAGCCTTCGGGCCACAGGTCCTGGCCCCCGGTAGTAAATAAGGGCGTCTTCTACCTCGCTTCCGTGTCACTTTCCTATCGGGCACTCTGGCCCAAATCTCCTAGTATCCTATTTCTAAGGGTTGTTTAAGACCTGGGGTCAGACACTCCCTTCCTAAAATCCTCTACATATGATCTGATCTGATCTACAAGAGCATTGTGGGCACGTTAAGCCTTCGGGCCACAGGTCCTGGCCCCCCGGTAGTAAATAAGGGCGTCTTCTACCTCGCTCCCGTGTCACTTTCCTATCGGGCACTCTAGCCCAAATCTCCTAGCTTCCTATTTCTAAGGGTTGTTTAAGACCTGGGGTCAGACACTCCCTTCCTAAAATCCTCTACATATGATCTGATCTGATCTACAAGAGCATTGTGGGCACGTTAAGCCTTCGGGCCACAGGTCCTGGCCCCCCGGTAGTAAATAAGGGCGTCTTCTACCTCGCTTCCGTGTCACTTTCCTATCGGGCACTCTGGCCCAAATCTCCTAGCTTCCTATTTCTAAGGGTTGTTTAAGACCTGGGGTCAGACACTCCCTTCCTAAAATCCTCTACATATGATCTGATCTGATCTACAAGAGCATTGTGGGCACGTTAAGCCTTCGGGCCACAGGTCCTGGCCCCCGGTAGTAAATAAGGGCGTCTTCTACCTCGCTTCCGTGTCACTTTCCTATCGGGCACTCTGGCCCAAATCTCCTAGTATCCTATTTCTAAGGGTTGTTTAAGACCTGGGGTCAGACACTCCCTTCCTAAAATCCTCTACATATGATCTGATCTGATCTACAAGAGCATTGTGGGCACGTTAAGCCTTCGGGCCACAGGTCCTGGCCCCCGGTAGTAAATAAGGGCGTCTTCTACCTCGCTTCCGTGTCACTTTCCTATCGGTCACTCTAGCCCAAATCTCCTAGCTTCCTATTTCTAAGGGTTGTTTAAGACCTGGGGTCAGACACTCCCTTCCTAAAATCCTCTACATATGATCTGATCTGATCTACAAGAGCATTGTGGGCACGTTAAGCCTTCGGGCCACAGGTCCTGGCCCCCCGGTAGTAAATAAGGGCGTCTTCTACCTCGCTTCCGTGTCACTTTCCTATCGGGCACTCTAGCCCAAATCTCCTAGCTTCCTATTTCTAAGGGTTGTTTAAGACCTGGGGTCAAACACTCCCTTCCTAAAATCCTCTACATATGATCTGATCTGATCTACAAGAGCATTGTGGGCACGTTAAGCCCTCGGGCCACAGGTCCTGGCCCCCCGGTAGTAAATAAGGGCGTCTTCTACCTCGCTGTCGTGTCACTTTCCTATTGGGCACTCTAGCCCAAATCTCCTAGCTTCCTATATAACGAAGTGAATTTCTCCGTCATTTTTATCCGCGCCGGGGTTCGAACCCGGGTCCACTCATTCCGGAATAAGTTGCTCTACCAATTAAGCTACGCGGACATGTATTCTGATTCCTATCTGCCTTTATGTCGTGTGCGTCCTTCTGGCAGGTACGTCACATCTCCTGGTACGTTACACCTATTTCTAAGGGTTGTTTAAGACCTGGGGTCAGACACTCCCTTCCTAAAATCCTCTACATATGATCTGATCTGATCTACAAGAGCATTGTGGGCACGTTAAGCCCTTGGGCCACAGGTCCTGGCCCCCCGGTAGTAAATAAGGGCGTCTTCTACCTCGCTGTCGTGTCACTTTCCTATTGGGCACTCTAGCCCAAATCTCCTAGCTTCCTATTTCTAAGGGTTGTTTAAGACCTGGGGTCAGACACTCCCTTCCTAAAATCCTCTACATATGATCTGATCTGATCTACAAGAGCATTGTGGGCACGTTAAGCCCTCGGGCCACAGGTACTGGCCCCCCGGTAGTAAATAAGGGCGTCTTCTACCTCGCTTCCGTGTCACTTTCCTATCGGGCACTCTAGCCCAAATCTCCTAGTTTTTTATTTCTAAGGGTTGTTTAAGACCTGGGGTCAGACACTCACTTCCTAAAATCCTCTACATATGATCTGATCTGATTTACAAGAGCATTGTGGGCACGTTAAGCCTTCGGGCCACAGGTACTGGCCCCCGGTAGTAAATAAGGGCGTCTTCTACCTCGCTTCTGTGTGACTTTCCTATCGGGCACTCTAGCCCAAATCTCCTAGCTTCCTATTTCTAAGGGTTGTTTAAGACCTGGGGTCAGACACTCCCTTCTTAAAATCCTCTACATATGATCTGATCTGATCTACAAGAGCATTGTGAGCACGTTCAGCCCTCGGGCCACAGGTCCTGGCCCCCGGTAGTAAATAAGGGCGTCTTCTACCTCGCTTCTGTGTGACTTTCCTATCGGGCACTCTAGCCCAAATCTCCTAGCTTCCTATTTCTAAGGGTTGTTTAAGACCTGGGATCAGACACTCCCTTCCGAAAATCCTCTACATATGATCTGATCTGATCTACAAGAGCATTGTGGGCACGTTAAGCCCTCGGGCCACAGGTACTGCCCCCGGTAGTAAATAAGGGCGTCTTCTACCTCGCTTCCGTGTCACTTTCCTATCGGGCACTCTAGCCCAAATCTCCTAGCTTCCTATTTCTAAGGGTTGTTTAAGACCTGGGGTCAGACACTCCCTTCCTAAAATCCTCTACATATGATCTGATCTGATCTACAAGAGCATTGTGGGCACGTTAAGCCCTTGGGCCACAGGTACTGGCCCCCGGTAGTAAATAAGGGCGTCTTCTACCTCGCTTCCGTGTCAATTTCCTATCGGGCACTCTAGCCCAAATCTCCTAGCTTCCTATTTCTAAGGGTTGTTTAAGACCTGGGGTCAGACACTCCCTTCCTAAAATCCTCTACATATGATCTGATCTGATCTACAATTGATCTGATCTGATCTACAAGAGCATTGTGGGCACGTCAAGCCCTTGGGCCACAGGTACTGGCCCCCCGGTAGTAAATAAGGGCGTCTTCTACCTCGCTTCCGTGTCACTTTCCTATAGGGCACTCTAGCCCAAATCTCCTAGCTTCCTATTTCTAAGGGTTGTTTAAGACCTGGGGTCAGACACTCCCTTCCTAAAATCCTCTACATATGATCTGATCTGATCTACAAGAGCATTGTGGGCACGTTAAGACCTCGGGCCACAGGTACTGGCCCCCCGGTAGTAAATAAGGGCGTCTTCTACCTCGCTTCCGTGTCACTTTCCTATAGAGCACTTTAGCCCAAATCTCCTAGCTTCCTATTTCTAAGGGTTGTTTAAGACCTGGGGTCAGACACTCCCTTCCTAAAATCCTCTACATATGATCTGATCTGATCTACAAGAGCATTGTGGGCACGTTAAGCCCTCGGGCCACAGGTACTGGCCCCCCGGTAGTAAATAAGGGCGTCTTCTACCTCGCTTCCGTGTCACTTTCCTATCGGGCACTCTAGCCCAAATCTCCTAGCTTCCTATTTCTAAGGGTTGTTTAAGACCTGGGGTCAGACACTCCCTCCCTAAAATCCTCTACATATGATGTGATCTGATCTACAAGAGCATTGTGGGCACGTTAAGCCCTCGGGCCACAGGTACTGGCCCCCCGGTAGTAAATAAGGGCGTCTTCTACCTCGCTTCCGTGTCACTTTCCTATAGGGCACTCTAGCCCAAATCTCCTAGCTTCCTATTTCTAAGGGTTGTTTAAGACCTGGGGTCAGACACTCACTTCCTAAAATCCTCTACATATGATCTGATCTGATCTACAAGAGCATTGTGGGCACGTTAAGCCCTCGGGCCACAGGTACTGGCCCCCCGGTAGTAAATAAGGGCGTCTTCTACCTCGCTTCCGTGTCACTTTCCTATAGAGCACTTTAGCCCAAATCTCCTAGCTTCCTATTTCTGAGGGTTGTTTAAGACCTGGGGTCAGACACTCACTTCCTAAAATCCTCTACATATGATCTGATCTGATCTACAAGAGCATTGTGGGCACGTTAAGCCCTCGGGCCACAGGTACTGGCCCCCCGGTAGTAAATAAGGGCGTCTTCTACCTCGCTTCCGTGTCACTTTCCTATAGAGCACTTTAGCCCAAATCTCCTAGCTTCCTATTTCTAAGGGTTGTTTAAGACCTGGGGTCAGACACTCACTTCCTAAAATCCTCTACATATGATCTGATCTGATCTACAAGAGCATTGTGGGCACGTTAAGCCCTCGGGCCACAGGTACTGGCCCCCCGGTAGTAAATAAGGGCGTCTTCTACCTCGCTTCCGTGTCACTTTCCTATAGAGCACTCTAGCCCAAATCTCCTAGCTTTCCTATCGGGCACTCTATCCCAAATCTCCTAGCTTCCTATTTCTAAGGGTTGTTTAAGACCTGGGGTCAGACACTCCCTTCCTAAAATCCTCTACATATGATCTGATCTGATCTACAAGAGCATTGTGGGCACGTTAAGCCCTCGGGCCACAGGTACTGGCCCCCGGTAGTAAATAAGGGCGTCTTCAACCGCGCTTCCGTGTCACTTTCCAATCGGGCACCCTAGCCCAAATCTCCTAGCTTCCTATTTCTAAGGGTTGTTTAAGCCTTGGGGTCAGACACTCCCTTCCTAAAATCCTCTACATATGATGTGATCTGATCTACAAGAGCATTGTGGGCACGTTAAGCCCTCGGGCCACAGGTACTGACCCCCAGTAGTAAATAAGGGCGTCTTCTACCTCGCTTCCGTGTCACTTTCCTATAGAGCACTTTAGCCCAAATCTCCTAGCTTCCTATTTCTAAGGGTTGTTTAAGACCTGGGGTCAGACACTCCCTTCCTAAAATCCTCTACATATGATCTGATCTGATCTACAAGAGCATTGTGGGCACGTTAAGCCCTCGGGCCACAGGTACTGGCCCCCCGGTAGTAAATAAGGGCGTCTTCTACCTCGCTTCCGTGTCACTTTCCTATCGGGCACTCTAGCCCAAATCTCCTAGCTACCTATTTCTAAGGGTTGTTTAAGACCTGGGGTCAGACACTCCCTCCCTAAAATCCTCTACATATGATGTGATCTGATCTACAAGAGCATTGTGGGCACGTTAAGCCCTCGGGCCACAGGTACTGGCCTCCCGGTAGTAAATAAGGGCGTCTTCTACCTCGCTTCCGTGTCACTTTCCTATAGGGCACTCTAGCCCAAATCTCCTAGCTTCCTATTTCTAAGGATTGTTTAAGACCTGGGGTCAGACACTCACTTCCTAAAATCCTCTACATATGATCTGATCTGATCTACAAGAGCATTGTAGGCACGTTAAGCCCTCGGGCCACAGGTACTGGCCCCCGGTAGTAAATAAGGGCGTCTTCTACCTCGCTTTCGTGTCACTTTCCTATAGAGCACTTTAGCCCAAATCTCCTAGCTTCCTATTTCTAAGGGTTGTTTAAGACCTGGGGTCAGACACTCACTTCCTAAAATCCTCTACATATGATCTGATCTGATCTACAAGAGCATTGTGGGCACGTTAAGCCCTCGGGCCACAGGTACTGGCCCCCGGTAGTAAATAAGGGCGTCTTCTACCTCGCTTCCGTGTCACTTTCCTATAGAGCACTTTAGCCCAAATCTCCTAGCTTCCTATTTCTAAGGGTTGTTTAAGACCTGGGGTCAGACACTCCCTTCCTAAAATCCTCTACATATGATCTGATCTGATCTACAAGAGCATTGTGGGCACGTTAAGCCCTCGGGCCACAGGTACTGGCCCCCCGGTAGTAAATAAGGGCGTCTTCTACCTCGCTTCCGTGTCACTTTCCTATAGAGCACTTTAGCCCAAATCTCCTAGCTTCCTATTTCTAAGGGTTGTTTAAGACCTGGGGTCAGACACTCACTTCCTAAAATCCTCTACATATGATCTGATCTGATCTACAAGAGCATTGTGGGCACGTTAAGCCCTCGGGCCACAGGTACTGGCCCCCGGTAGTAAATAAGGGCGTCTTCTACCTCGCTTCCGTGTCACTTTGCTATCGGGCACTCTAGCCCAAATCTCCTATCTTCCTATTTCTAAGGGTTGTTTAAGACCTGGGGTCAGACACTCACTTCCTAAAATCCTCTACATATGATCTGATCTGATCTACAAGAGCATTGTGGGCACGTTAAGCCCTCGGGCCACAGGTACTGGCCCCCCGGTAGTAAATAAGGGCGTCTTCTACCTCGCTTCCGTGTCACTTTCCTATAGAGCACTTTAGCCCAAATCTCCTAGCTTCCTATTTCTAAGGGTTGTTTAAGACCTGGGGTCAGACACTCACTTCCTAAAATCCTCTACATATGATCTGATCTGATCTACAAGAGCATTGTGGGCACGTTAAGCCCTCGAGCCACAGGTACTGGCCCCCGGTAGTAAATAAGGGCGTCTTCTACCTCGCTTCCGTGTCACTTTCCTATCGGGCACTCTAGCCCAAATCTCCTAGCTTCCTATTTCTTAGGGTTGTTTAAGACCTGGGGTCAGACACTCCCTTCCTAAAATCCTCTACATATGATCTGATCTGATCTACAAGAGCATTGTGGGCACGTTAAGCCCTCGGGCCACAGTTACTGACCCCCCGGTAGTAAATAAGGGCGTCTTCTACCTCGCTTCCGTGTCACTTTCCTATTGGGCACTCTAGCCCAAATCTCCTAGCTTCCTATTTCTTAGGGTTGTTTAAGACCTGGGGTCAGACACTCCCTTCCTAAAATCCTCTACATATGATCTGATCTGATCTACAAGAGCATTGTGGGCACGTTAAGCCCTCGGGCCACAAGTACTGGCCCCCCGGTAGTAAATAAGGGCGTCTTCTACCTCGCTTCCGTGTCACTTTCCTATCGGGCACTCTGGCCCAAATCTCCTAGTATCCTATTTCTAAGGGTTGTTTAAGACCTGGGGTCAGACACTCCCTTCCTAAAATCCTCTACATATGATCTGATCTGATCTACAAGAGCATTGTGGGCACGTTAAGCCCTCGGGCCACAGGTACTGCCCCCGGTAGTAAATAAGGGCGTCTTCTACCTCGCTTCCGTGTCACTTTCCTATCAGGCACTCTAGCCCAAATCTCCTAGCTTCCTATTTCTAAGGGTTGTTTAAGACCTGGGGTCAGACACTCCCTTCCCAAAATCCTATACATATGATCTGATCTACAAGAGCATTGTGGGCACGTTAAGCCCTCGGGCCACAGGTACTGGCCCACCGGTAGTAAAATAAGGGCGTCTTCTACCTCGCTTCCGTGTCACTTTCCTATCGGGCACTCTAGCCCAAATCTCCTAGCTTCCTATTTCTAAGGGTTGTTTAAGACCTGGGGTCAGACACTCCCTTCCTAAAATCCTCTACATATGATCTGATCTGATCTACAAGAGCATTGTGGGCACGTTAAGCCCTCGGGCCACAGGTACTGGCCCCCGGTAGTAAATAAGGGCGTCTTCTACCTCGCTTCCGTGTCACTTTCCTATCGGGCACTCTAGCCCAAATCTCCTAGCTTCCTATTTCTAAGGGTTGTTTAAGACCTGGGGTCAGACACTCCCTTCCTAAAATCCTCTACATATGATCTGATCTGATCTACAAGAGCATTGTGGGCACGTTAAGCCCTCGGGCCACAGGTACTGGCCCCCCGGTAGTAAATAAGGGCGTCTTCTACCTCGCTTCCGTGTCACTTTCCTATCGGGCACTCTAGCCCAAATCTCCTAGCTTCCTATTTCTAAGGGTTGTTTAAGACCTGGGGTCAGGCACTCCCTTCCTAAAATCCTCTACATATGATCTGATCTGATCTACAAGAGCATTGTGGGCACGTTAAGCCCTCGGGCCACAGGTACTGGCCCCCCGGTAGTAAATAAGGGCGTCTTCTACCTCGCTTCCGTGTCACTTTCCTATCGGGCACTCTAGCCCAAATCTCCTAGCTTTCTATTTCTAATGGTTGTTTAAGACCTGGGGTCAGGCACTCCCTTCCTAAAATCCTCTACATATGATCTGATCTGATCTAGAAGAGCATTGTGGGCACGTTAAGCCCTCGGGCCACAGGTACTGGCCCCCGGTAGTAAATAAGGGCGTCTTCTACCTCGCTTCCGTGTCACTTTCCTATCGGGCACTCTAGCCCAAATCTCCTAGCTTCCTATTTCTAAGGGTTGTTTAAGACCTGGGGTCAGACACTCACTTCCTAAAATCCTCTACATATGATCTGATCTGATCTAGAAGAGCATTGTGGGCACGTTAAGCCCTCGGGCCACAGGTACTGGCCCCCGGTAGTAAATAAGGGCGTCTTCTACCTCGCTTCCGTGTCACTTTCCTATCGGGCACTCTAGCCCAAATCTCCTACCTTCCTATTTCTAATGGTTGTTTAAGACCTGGGGTCAGACACTCCCTTCCTAAAATCCTCTACATATGATCTGATCTGATCTAGAAGAGCATTGTGGGCACGTTAAGCCCTCGGGCCACAGGTACTGGCCCCCGGTAGTAAATAAGGGCGTCTTCTACCTCGCTTCCGTGTCACTTTCCTATCGGGCACTCTAGCCCAAATCTCCTAGCTTCCTATTTCTAAGGGTTGTTTAAGACCTGGGGTCAGACACTCACTTCCTAAAATCCTCTTTATTTGATCATTTAAATGGCACACACACACACACTCACTCACTCACTCACACACACACACACACACACACACACACACACACACACACACACACACACACACACACAAAATCACCCATGCTCAGTGCACGTGTAGGAGAGGGGTCAGAGAAGCGGACTTTTGGCTGTTCATACGAAATGGGCGTAGGTTCGAATACCGCATGAGCATTCTCAGTTAAGCTGTACCAGGGCGGTCGGAGAAGCGGTCTTCTGTCTGGTCATCCGACATGTGGCACATTCAGTGCACCTGTAGCATATGAGCGTGTTTCGGATCCCGCATTAGGGATGGATGATGTGTTTGTAGGAGTGGATGATGTGTTTGTCTTGCGGCACTTTCCCTGGAATTAGTGGCCCCCAAGTTAGGGTCGTTTAACACTCGGAATTTCTCTTAGGGTGGTCGTTTGATCCCGAAAAGAAAAATAAATCTTAGAAGATGGCATACACAGTATATTGATAGTTTGAAACGCGAAGATTTCTGGCTCTTGTTTGTTACAATCGCTTGGTCGTTTAAACTCGTGCGATCCAAACGCGGTCAACGGAATTGAAGCGTTACAGGCTGATCATTTGTTTAAGGGAAAAATACCCACTTCAAGAAAGCGCCGACGCCCAGCAGCGCTCACACATCGCCCCCACACGTTTGTTGTCAGGTATTTGACACGGTTGCCATGTAGAACAAAGAAATAGGTCACAGATATCTAAATTCATCGCGATTCTTTCCGTCGCCGTTGTTATTTGAAGTGCATCTAAGATAACCTCCTGCTCAGAACTCCGCAAAGCCGAGAGAATGAATGATCCAAACATTTTTGACAGGTTGGGCCCTGATTTTGACAAGTTTTCTTGCAGGTACGGACAGAGGAGGGCCTGAAGCAGAGGCGTAACTAGACATTTCTACGTCCGGGGCAACCATAAAATATTGCGCCCCATCTGATTTCTTCTTATGTAAACATAATATATTAAAATTTGACAGTTCTCTTTCTCTCTACCCCCCTCTCTCTCTCTCTACCTCTCTCTCTCTTTCTACCTTCACTCTCTCTTTCTACCTCCCTCTGTACCTCTCTCGCTACTTCTCTCTCTGCCTCTCTGCCTCTCTATTTGTTCTGCCTCTCTCTACCTCTCTCTGTTTCTCTGCCTCTCTCTCTATTTTTTCTGCCTCTTTCTACCTCTCTCTGTTTCTCCCTCTACCTTTCTACCTCTACCTTTCTCTCTCTCTACCTCTCTCTGTTTCTCCCTTTCTACCTTTTTCTCTCTTTCTACCTCTCTCTGTACCTCTTTCTCGCTACTTCTCTCTCTGCCTCTCTCTATCTCTCTGTTTCTCTCTCTACCTTTCTATCTCTTTCTACCTTTCTCTCTCTCTCTACTTTCACTCTCTTTCTACCTCCCTCTGTACCTCTCTCGCCACTTCTCTCTCTGCCTTTCTGCCTCTCTCTCTCTATTTCTTCTGCCTCTCTCTACCTCTCTCTGTTTCTCTCTCTACCTTTCTATCTCTCTCTACCTCTCTCTTTTTCTCCCTCTCTACTTTCTCTCTCTTTCTACCTCCCTCTGTTGCTCTCTCTCGCTACTTCTCTCTCTGCCTCTCTCTCTCTCTCTTTTTCTTCTGCCTCTCTCTACCTCTCTGTTTCTCTCTCTACCTTTCTATCTCTTTCTACCTTTCTCTCTCTCTACCTTCACTCTCGCTTTCTACCTCCCTATGTACCTCTCTCGCTACTTCTCTCTCTGCCTTTCTGCATATTTCTCTCTCTGCCTCTTTCTCTATTTCTCTCTGTGCCTTTCTGTACCTCTCTCTCTCTCTCTCTCTCTCTCTCTCTCTATTTCTTCTGCCTCTCTCTACCGCTCTGTTTCTCTCTCTACCTTTCTATTTCTCTCTACCTTTCTTTGTTTCTCTCTCTCTGCCTCTCTCTCTATTTCTTTCTCTGCCTTTCTGTACCTCTCTCTCTCTCTGCCTCTCTCTCTATTTCTTTCTCTGCTTTTCTGTACCTCTCTCTCTCTCTCTCTCTCTCTCTATTTCTTCTGCCTCTCTCTACCTCTCTGTTTCTCTCTATTTCTTCTGCCTCTCTCTACCGCTCTCTGTTTCTCTCTCTACCTTTACTCTCTCTTTCTACCTCCCTCTGTACCTCTCTCTCGCTATTGCCCCTCTCTCTCTCTCTCTCTCTCTCTCTCTCTCTCTCTCTTTCTTCTGTCTCTCTCTACCTTCCTCTCTGTTTCTCTTTCTCCCTCTCTATACCTCTCTCTATTTCCCTCTCTTTGCCTATCTCCACCTCTCTCTATTTCTCTCTCTGCCTCTCTCTTACTCTGTCTACCTTTCTTTCTCTCTACCTCTATCTACCGCTCTCTACCTTTCTCTCTCTACCTCTCGCTACCTTTCACCCTCTCTACCTCTCCATGTACCTCTCTCTCTCAAATCAAATTTGAGGTCATATCAAACTATGGCTGTTTGTACAATTTTTTACTAACTTCTTCGGAGTCTAGACCTTCTGTACCACATCATACGAACCGAATGCAACTGGCAGTCGAAGCTCAAAGACATGGCAATTATCGAATAGCCCGCAGAGAATCTTCAGCCACATGAACGACATCCTTATCTTGCAACGTACCTAACTAAAAAAGACCACAGGCACCACTGTTGTCTACGAAGGCGGTGGTTCTTGTTTAGTTGAACGGACTATACAACCGCACCTTCATTCCTTAATGTAGGCAACAAGCGTCGCGTAAATGTTTTGATGAAGAAACTTAGATTTTACGCTGTAAAGGATACCGATATACTGGCGAACCACACTATGAGCAAATTCTGTAAATGGACAAGTGACAAAATATGGTGCTAAAAGACTATAACAGAAACTGGTGCAAAAGTTTCAATCCCAGTTTTTATCAGATTGTAAGCAGTGATTTTTGCGCCCTCGTTTGAGCAGCGCCCGGGGCAGATGCCCCGCCATAGTTACGCCTCTGGCCTGAGGGACTACCCCTTTGTAATTTTTGTACATGCTTCTATGTTTCGGGAAAACAACTGCTCTAAGGAGAGATAAACGCCTCGCCCTCCAACAGCAAATTGAAAAAAAAAGTTAGGTGTTTTCTAGTACACAGTGTACATAATATTGATTCGGTTACAAACTTTGCTCGTGGCGCAGTGGTGTAAGTGTTGGCTTCTGTCCAATCGTCCGATATGAGTTTGCGTTCGAATCCCCGGTGAGACATGGCTGTTGCGTTTGTCTTACGGCTCTGGCTTTATCCCTTCCCTGGAACCAGTGGCTCTAAATTAGGGACAGGTGACTGCTTGTAGTCCACTGAGTTGCTCACGGTGGACGTTAAACCCGAAACAAAAACAAAAACAAAAACAAAACAAAACTTTTGCTAATGTTCTGACTATTCGTTGGAGATGGGTGCCGGTTCGAATCAAGTGAGGCATGGATGTTGTGTATGTTTCACAGCACTGGCCCTAATACTCTGGTTCTAGCATTCGTCCGAGATGGGTCCAGTTCGAATCCCGGTGAGGCATGGATGTTGTGTTTGTCTTACGGCATCGGCTCTCTCCCTTCCCTGGAACCAGTGACCCTAAATTAGGGACGGGCGACAGCTTATAGCCCATCGAATAGCTCATGGTGGTCGTTAAAGCTCCAATAAAAAACAACAACTTTACTCTGGTTCTAATATTCGTCCAAGATTGATCCAGGTTCGAATCTCGGTTAGGCTTGGATGTTGTGTTTGTCTTACGGCACTGGCTCTCTCCCTTCCCTCGAACCAGTGGCCCTAAATTAGGAATGAGAGACTGCTTATAGCTCATCGAGTTGCTCACCATAGTCGTTAAATCTCCAAACAAACAAAAAAACTTTGTTCTGGTTCTGAACATTTGTTCGGGATGGGAGCTGGTTCAAATCTTGGTGAAGCATGGATTTTGTGTTTGTCTTACGGCACTGGCTCTCTTCCTTCCCTGGAACGGGCGACTGCTTATAGCTTATTGAGTTGCTCACAGTTGTCGTTAACCCAACCCCCAAAAAAGTATATAGTGACGCACATAGTGATGAAAGTTATCTCGTAAAAATGCTATTCTTTTTTATACAGAGTCGAGTCACATTATTGTGACCACCTCCTACTTTTGACGTCAACAGTTCGTAGCCAATGAAAGAAGGCACGTGTCGTGAGCTGGCTTGATTTTTTTTGTTTTTTTTTTAATTGGAAGTTTAACGACCACCGTGAGCAACTCAATGGGCTATAAGCAGTCGCCCGTCCCTAATTTAAGGCCACTGGTTCCAGGGAGGGAGAGAGCCAGTGCCGTAAGACAAACACAACATCCATGCCTCACCGGGATTCGAACCCGGACCCCTTTCGGACGAATGATCATAAGCTATCGCTTAGACCACTGCGCCACCGGGGCGGCTGAGATGGCTTGGAGGGTATATAAGGTGTGCTGTTGGCATTCTGAAAGCATATCGGGGCCGCGGGTAACCTAGTGGGCAACGTTCGTGACTGCCACGGAAAGGACCTCAGGTTCGATCCCAGGCAGGTACGAACGTTCGATCTAGTAAATATCCGCCGTGCGTCGGATGGGCACGTTAAGCCGTCGGACCCCGGGTGCTGGCCCCCCGGTAATAAATAAGGGCGTGTCCCTTTCCTATCGGGCACTCTAGCCCAAATCTCGTAGCTTCCTATTTCTAAGGGTTGTTTAAGACCTGGGGTCAGACACTCCCTTCCTAAAATCCTCTACATATGATCATCTGAAAACATATCACTCGTTGCTGTCATGGATAAAAAGGAGCGATTCATCAGATTTGCAAAAAGGGTTGATTTTCGGTTTACGGGCCAAGGGGTGGCAGTATTTCTGAAACAGCGCAGTTTGGGAACTGTTAGGCGTGTCTGCTGTGTTTAAAGTGCATCGTGATTGGAGAAATGGCACCATTGCGAATAAGCGATGTGGAAACTGCAGAGCACCACGTGCCATTGGTGTGAGAGATAAACGTCGCCTTCGAAGGTGCGTGAGGGCCGTTCGACACGCAACAGTGGAACAACTCACTGTCCGAATGAACCAGGGGGCTACCGGAAGTGAGTCTAAAACGACAGTTCAGCGAGCCCTGCTGCGTATGGGGCCCCGATGTTGACGGACGGTTGCTGCACCTATGCTAACGAAGGTGCATCGGCAGAAAAGGCTTACATTTGCAAGGTACTATCGGAATTGGACCTCCGCTGATTGGTAAAGGATTGTCTTCTCCGACGAGTCACGTTTTCTGCTTCATCGAACGGATGGACGTTGGCGTATAAGTCGAGAAACATCGGAAAACAAACACTCTTCAACCATTGCTGGCAGAACACAAGCTGGTGTGGGCAGTGTTATGGTCTGGGGATGGCATTCTCTGGGTTCACTCATACCTATGGAATGCAATATGGACAGAATTCGTTATGAATCCATCCTTGCAGACCACATACACACATACATGCTGATTGTCTTCCCTGGGACGGATGAGATCTTCCACCACGACAATGCGATGTGTCACACAACTAGAAATGTCCGAGAGTGGTTGGAAGAGCATGATGAAGACATCAAAATACTTCCCTGGTCTCCTAATTCACCAGATTTAAACCCAATTGAGCATCTGTGGGACTACTTCGCTCGTGTTGTTCGCTCTATGGATCCTCCACCACGCACCCTTCAGCAACTGTTAGATGCACTGCAGTCAGCATGGCTCCACATACCTGTGAACACCTTGCAGCACATTATTGAGTCACTCCCATCCCGTCTAGCTGCTGTCTGCGCTGCACACAGCGGTTACTCTGGATATTAGCTGGTGGTCACAATAATGTAACTCGACCGTGTATTTCGTTCTACTTTGTGGTGCGCGTTGGAAACAAATGCAAACCCATGCGCGCATCTAGAGATCTGGAGACAAAGAATCTAGTACTCGTAGGTTGTAAATTATCGCACGTAAGATCCGTCTTTTTTTGTTTGTGGTTTTTACGACCTCCTTGAGCAAATCAGTGGGCTATAACGAGTTGGATCTTTCTCGGATGAATGGTCACAAGCCATAGCGCTTAGAAACTACTGCACCAACGGGGCAGAAGAACAGGTTTGGGGAAACTTCTTCGAGTCACTTTACTGGTAAAGAATGCTGCTACAATCGCGAAAGGAAGGGCCTGCCTGAATTGGAAGAACAATAAAAAATTGCTCACAATTCTTTTCTGTCTTATCAGCGAAACTGTGGGGAGTCGAAACAGGTGCTTCAATATCATACGATCGTTGTTGTAATGATGATGATATCATTGAAATGATTCATTCCGATACGGTTACAGAGCGATCCGATCGATAAATGACATCGCAGTTCATACCGATATAATTGCTACCTGAAGTCGGAATGATTCGTCCAACTCGCACTAAAAGGGTTAAACAGCCGTTCGTTATCTCAGGTCACTCTCTCATTTAAAATGTCCCGTGGCTTTGGTCACATGACGCCGGAACCTGATAAAGAACAAGGGCGTAGTTGTAACTGTAATCATCAAACACAGATTATTTTGTACCTCCGCAAAATGTTACTGGTGTATATGTCGACCTCATAATATGTTTCATAAATATGATCTTTGAAACTTGACCTATGCACCAGTATGAGCGGCAACTTCACGGGTACTAATGTAGGCTTAAGTTCATTAAAGAACAAAGCTTGTGGCGTTTTCATCTGTTTAATATTCCTTTTTGTTTCTGTTCTCTTATTTAAATTTATTTACTCATCCATTTATGATCACGTTCGAAGAGCTTTTGCTCATTCTTCAAGCCTGAAACTGCGCAGAGCAGAGCTTCGACAGATTAAGGACATAGATACAAACTATGGGTTCTCCCTTTCAACTGTTGGCAATATTATTAAAAAAGTGAAGAGATTGACTACGTTATCGAGAGACCATATTTCTGCAAGATATGTAGGCTCCATGGACTTTATTCATAGACTCTCTCGTTCTCTTAACAACATTTGTCGACGTCATAGCATGAATTTTGGACTAAAAACAAATGACATCCTCTCCATTATTAATGAGAAAGACCGTGATCGTGTGCAAGAGTACAATAAACACGAAATTTACAGTATTCCCCTAAAAGCAGTACACCTGGAGCATACAAATCTATGTTAAATTGGTTCAACTGCTCGGACATTAAAAACTAGATTGACTGAACATAAATATATAAAACTAGTGCTATGACTACAGCTCTGTCTCGTCTAGTTCACGGAGGTACCCACTTCCCTATGTGGGACGAAGCAACAATTCTTGCTACCTCTCCTTCAAAATCACGAATGTTATTATCAGAAAGTATGTTCATCCACAAATTTGCACATAGATGCTGTAATGAAGATAGCCCATTAAGCACTCCTCAACCTTGGAAGGTATTACTTAATAATGACTTATCTGTTCAAATTCAAATCAACTTCACTATTTGTTGTTCGTAAAACTTTTCACCCAACTCAGAAGATACTGTAGCTTACGTTATAAAAAAACGTGAGCGCGTGCATTCTACGGGCGTGGCCCAAGAGTTTGTTATGACTACCGCTAGATGGCAGCACGAGGGTCCAAACACCCGCTATGCTTAGTGAGTGAGAAGATGGCGTCGAAGCAACAGAAGGCGTTTTGTGTGTTCGAATTTAGCAAGACCAAGTCCGTGATGACGGTGCATTGTGCGTTTAAACGGCGTTACGGGCAGTGCTCCACCAGTTCGTCGTTGGTATCGGCAATTTGAAGAAACAGGGTGTTTATGTAAGGGAAAGAGTCCTGGACGACCAACCACCCCAGCGACGGACAACACAGTTACGGGCAACTTCTATCTTGCAAAGCTGAAGGACTGGCTACTTCCACAGCTGCAGGGCGACTCTGAAGATTACATTTTGCAGCAGGACGGCGCACCGCCACATTGGAATCTCCAAGTTCGTCGGTTTCTAAACGACACATTGCCTCAGCGTTGGATTGGACGCAGGGGATCCCATGACTTGGCACTACACGCTTGGCCTCCGAGATCTCCAGACATTACACCATGTGACTTTTTTTATGGGGATACGTAAAAGACCGTGTTTATGTCCCCCCTTTATCCGCAGACTTGCATGAGCTCCGAACGAGAATCACGGCAGCGGTAAATTCTGTGACTGAAGACACTCTCCGACGCGTTTGGGATGAATTCAGCTATTGGCTTGATGATGTCCGTGCAGTAGGTGGAGGGCACATTTGAGCATTTGTAATTGTGGTGAGTGAAACTTTAGACCTTCCTTCATAAAAAAAATGAAACTTTAGACCTTCCTTCATTGGCACTTTGTTTTGTAATTATCCCACATTTGCCTTATTAAATATACTACTTTGAAATCGGGTCATTCTTTTTGAAACACCCTGTATGTCATTTCCGTTACGATGTTAATTTTTTAAATTGTAACATTTTCTATTCGCAGTCAATGTTTTCTGAAGATGGATCCATTGTGTATCTGAAAGTTCTTTAAGTTTATTTTCTTCTAATTTGTAGCTGTTTTTCTCGACGTTGGGATATTTATCGCAAAGTTTAAATCGTGCAAAGACAGTTCGATGTTAATGTACTTATTCGTAGAGCCATGTTGCACGCACACCTTCCTAAGAAATCGCCATCGTATCGTCGCTACGTGCAACTAATCTTCACCGCAACGTTCTGTCCTTAGAATCTCTTCTTTCGCGCAGAGCACCCTGGGATGTTTACGTCACCTCAGGCCCGCAGTAGCCTGCATTACACACGCCACATTCGATTTTTTCTGGAAACGTTCTTTACAACCTGATTGTTGATGTGGAGTTGTCGAGAAATTTATGTACGCTAAAATTAAAACCATTTATGTGTACGACGAGATTTGTGTACAGGAGAATATTACACTGGCGTGCAAAAATTAAGGACGAGACGGTTTTTCGAATGTAACGTTGTGCAGAAGTGCTCCACATCGACTCAAATCATACCATAAGATCCCCAAGATGTAAGAATATGGCACAAGTCAGCAAAACCGTCCAAACAAGGAATCCAAAGGATACAAAGGCACTTTATTGAAAAGGTAGTTTCCAGCACAACTGTACAGAAGACAGAAACGTTCATGTGACAGGCGGTTGCCAAGAAAAACCCAGTCTTTAGTAGAGGACATGATCACCCCTGACTGCGTTGCAGGATTCACAACGTCTGTCCATGCTGAGGACGAGGTTGCCAAGGAGCTGTTGAGGCATCGCGGCCCATTCCTCCGGGACCTTGCGGGCCAATCCATGCATTGAATATCTTCACTCTCTAACAGCTCTGCGACAACCACTGTACGATGAGGTGTAACGTAGTCGTCCATGAAGAGGAACTCAGGACCCACAGCACCTCTAACCAGACGCACGTGAGGCAGGAGAACCTCGGTACAATAGCGGACACCAGTGACTGAACCTCCTTGGAAGATGTGGAGGTCAGTACGGCTACCAAGCATGATACCGCCCCAAACGAGAACTCCGACACCACCAACCCAGTCCCTTTCGATGATGTTGGAGGTGTGATTGCGTGTTCCCTGCTCTCTCCAGATGTGTATACGTCCAGAATCGCTTGCCAGACTAAATCGGCTCTCATCCGTAAAGAGAACTCGACCCCTTTGCTGATGTGTCCAGTTTTTGTGTTCATGGCACCACAGAAACCACCGTCTCCGATGACCAGGCGTTAATGTCCCACACCGTACTGGTCGTCGTGCAAATAGACCACTTTTGTGCAGCCTCCTGGCCACGGTAAAACGCGATAACGAACGTCCAGTTGTCTGTTGCATGTGCCTTGCGATTTCTCCCGCTGTCTGCCGTCTGTCTCTTCTCGCCTGTAGGACAATATACCAGTCATCCGCCGCCGTGGTTGCTCGCGGACGACCACTGTTAAACTCTCGGACAGCTGTTCCTGTCGTTTGAAATGCTCTTTAAGCTCGTGAAACGATGCTGTGAGCGATCCCGAATTCCTCGGCCACACTAGTCACACTTCGACCTTCTTCCAACTTCCCAATGACGCGACCTCGGGTAAATTCATCCAGATGTCGTCTACTGGATTGCCTGTATGCCATATCCCACGGTGGCAGCAACTCGACGTCGTTCAAACCGATGTACACCGTGCAATAGCTTTCACCGAATTGCTGAGGGTACACAGCCCGTGTGCTTTATACCCTTCCAACACTCCCCCTTCTACGTCATGCTGCATATATGCGCATGCCCTACCGTACCGGACCCTAGTCTATCTCCTGAGTGGTCTTTCGGTCCGTTCTGCCTGCTCGTTCCGCTGTTATGCTAATTTCTCCTCTTCGTCCTTAGTTTTTGCACACCAGTGTATTATGCGCTGTTATTAAAATTGGTGTGATTAACGAACGAATATATCAGGTCATCCCAAAAATACTGTCGTTTTTTCAGCGTGTGAAGAAAAGAAAGAAAAACGTACCTGGAACAGATGTTTTAATCCATATAGTAAGTGCCCCCGCTAGTTACAACCTTCTCCCATCGATCGGCAAGGTTTTGAATCCCAGACTTGTAGAATTCCATGGGTTTCGATGCAAAAACGGCAGAAAGGGTACGCCGTACGTCCTCCACATTTCGAAGTGTAGTCCCAGCAAGATGGGTTTGCAGGCTGCGAAAGAGGTGGTAGTATGATGGGGAGATGTCGGGGGAATATGCTGGATGCGAAAGTTTTCCCCATCAGAAGTCCTGCAACGTGGCACTGGTCTTTTTGCTGTGCGTGGTTTTGCGTTGTCCTACTCCAGCAGCAAGCCTTTGCGATTCACGAGTGTTGGACGTTTATCCTGCAAAGCAGTGCGCAGACGCTGCAGCTGCTGACAGTAGACTTCCGCTGTAGTGGTTTTGTTGGGTGGCCGCAGCTTGTAATGGATTATGCCTTGCATATCCCACCACACAGGCATCAAAACATTTTGTGGGAAACGTCCTAGTTTCGCCACTGCTACATTCACATTCCCTTTGGGAAGCCACTGCCGTTTACACTTAATGTTGTGATAAACAATCCATCTTTCATCGCCAGTGACAATTCTGCGGAAAAACAGCAAAAAAGTGCAAATGTCCACACGCTGTTTCGGCGGTTTTGGAGTGAGATCGTGGGGTGCCCACTTATCCAGTTTCGACTCATAGCCAAGGTCCTGCAGGTGGCGGTGAACAGTGGAATGAGTTGAATGAACAAGTCTGGCCAATTCCTCGACTGTTACATGCGGATTTCCCTCAACAGCAGCTTTCAGCACGTCGATATCTAGTCCGGGTCGCTGCATGTCCTTAAGGCTGGTGTTCCTCCGTCGAAATTTCTGGAACCAGCGTTGACATTTCCTGACCTTCAGGGTACCCGGCCCATATACGGCATTGATGTTTCGTGTTGCTACCGTCACTGAATGTCGATGGTGGAACTCATACAGCATAATGTGCCTAATGTGGTCTTCTGACACTGCCATTTCCTATGCGGTTTTAGTACACAACGACTGCACCTAGAACTCCCGTTCGCGGTCTGAATGTCTGCTCGCGTGATCCCTCTTATAATCACTGTGGTCTACGTCATAGTCTGGGCACCAGGGTAACCACTACTGTTGGGCTTGCGCCAAACGACATTACTTCTGGGATGACCTAATAATTACTGATGAATATAGAGTACGAGTGACTGACTCTGCCCGTGTGGTGGGTGAATAAAAGACGTAGAACTGTTCTTAAGTTATCATATATTTGTTTTTCTGACCATTTGGGTACAATTTTGACAAAGTGATATAAGCTCACGACGTTCATTATGAGTTCCGGGACTGATGGCATGACTGAAGTAACAGTAATGTGATAAAAACATCACGGGTATGCCAGAAGACAGCAGTCCTTGACCAATCAGCGTACAGCTGGGAACCGATTTACACCGGTACCGACAGGTGGCAGGCGGGCATTAAAGGAGCCATAGCAAGTGGTCTAGTCCCATTTAATTTTGGACATGGAAGAGCAGAGAGTAAACATCCATTTTTTACGCTTTTCAACCGTAGGTTGAAGAAGTGTATATGCTCCAGCTTTGTCCGTCCGTCTGTCTGTCGGCACGATAACTCGCGTAAAAATAGTTCGATTTCGATGAAATTTTAGTATGTGGTAGGGGACCAGCTGGGGACGAACCCTATTGAATATGGACGAAATGGGGTCAAGGGTCACGACATAGGAGCGGGATCCATTTCATTGCCCTTATGCGTCATAACTTGCGTAAATATGGTTCGATGTCGATGAAATTTTTATATGTGGTAGGGGACCACCTAAGAAGGAACCCTATTCAAAATGGGGGAAGTGGGGTGAAAGGTCATTACATAACAGCGGGATGCATTCCATTGCTTTTATGCGTCAGAACGTGCGTGAATATAGTTCGATTTCGATGAAATTATAGTATGTCGTAGGGGACCACCTGGGGACAAACCCTGTTGAAAATGGACGAAATGGGGTCAAAGGTCAGTACATAGGATCGGGATTCATTCCATCGCCCTTATCACATACTATTAAAGGAGCACTTCTTGTATGTATGTAAATTTTATTTTGAAAACGGCTCTAGGGATTTTGATGAAAGTCGTTAACCTACCGTTTTCTGGTACTAGAAATCGATTTAGCTTGATCTCGACTTTAGGAAAATTCGTTTAGTGGGTTAAATAACCACCCCGAATTATAACGTTTTTAGTGTCATAGCGTCGTCCCATTAATTTTACCCATGCTTAGAAATCTTATGACGTCACAATCTCGCGTTTGAGAATGTTGGCGCGGAGTCACGCCATTTGTCTCATTACGTCACGCGTTGTGTGTGGATCCTATTAAAGTTTTATGGCGTCACACTCTTGCGAGCAGATGGTCGTGATTCCTATCTGCCTCATTACGTCACGCGTTGTGTGCGAGTGTCCGCCGTATGTAAAAATGCTTCGATTGCGACAAAACTTTATCATGTTGTTCCGGAGGTATACTGTACCAATTCGGTTTAATATCATTAAAATAGGGTCAAAGGTCAGGGCACAGGAACGAGATTTACCTTACAGCCATTATCCTCATAACTTGAGTAATGATTTATGGTATGTTGGAAAGCGTATCATAATCAATGCATTTGCATGATTTTACTAACTTCTTCTAGTAGTACTTATATTTCTTTTGTCTCTTGCAGGAGTGATATCTGAGTGATTTCTACCGTTTGGAGTTTCAACAGAGCTAATTATGGCTGGTTATCCCCAAAACTATGGCTACAATCAACCCCTCCACCAGGGGTTTGCTATCCAACTGGACCACCACCCCCACAGCCATACTATCCACCTGGGCCTGGACAGCCTTACTATCCTCCTAACCAACCACAAGTAATGCAGCCTGGAACATGCTATCCACCACCCACGCAGACGATGTAAGTTGATGAAGATTAAGTGCTTAATAAGTACTTAATCTTTACCTGTTGCATGCACCTTTCAGTTATGATATTACGCACTGCACGCAGCTCAAACACCCTGGGAACAAAGCCTCCACGTGACTATGACGTAATTACTAGTAGGCCGTTGCTTATGGCAAGTCGATTCGTGGCTTACATGTCTCTGCCGAGAAGTATTTCATGACACGATTCGGGCAAACGGCAGACTGTTTTACTGTTAAATACTTCGTGACTTACACACTAAATGTTTTATTGTCAAGTACATCGTCACTTACTAAAGGTTTTACTGTTAAATACTTCGTCACTTACACACTAAATGTTTTACTGTTAAGTACATCGTCACTTACTAAAGGTTTTACTGTTAAATACTTCGTCACTTACACACTAAATGTTTTACTGTTAAGTACATCGTCACTTACTAAAGGTTTTACTGTTAAATACTTCGTCACTTACACACTAAATATTTTACTGTCAAGTACATCCTCACTTACTAAAGGTTTTGCTGTTAAATACTTCGTCACTTACTAAAGGTTTTGTTGTTAAATACTTCGTCACTTACACACTAAATGTTTTACTGTTAAATACTTCGTCACTTACACGCTAAGTGCTTTACTGTTAAATACTTCGTCACTTACACCCTAAATGTTTTACTGTTAAGTACATCGTCACTTACTAAAGGTTTTACTGCTAAATACTTCGTCACTTACTAAAGGTTTTACTGCTAAATACTTCGTCACTTACACACTAAATGTTTTACTGTTAAGTACATCGTCACTTACTAAAGGTTTTACTGTTAAATACTTCGTCACTTACACACTAAATATTTTGCCGTTAAATACTTCGTCACTTACACACTAAATGTTTTACTGTTAAATACTTCGTCACTTACACACTAAATCTTTTACAGTTAAATACTTTTTCACTTAGACACTAAATGCTTAACAATAACACTTAATTAACATTTAACGGTCACAAGGATCGATATAACCAGTGTTTTTTTTTTTTCCAAAATAAAGTTTACCGGTACTCTCGCATCCTATCCCCTTACACAGCTCCATTGTTTCTACCCGCACAATGTAGAATGATAATAATAATTAAAAATAAATTTATATTATTTAATAATAATCATAATAGCAACAACAAATATGAATAGTTGAGTGCTTCATATCGAAGCAGATTCCAAAAAGGCCATCAATGATTTGTCGCTGCCATTTCCACTGGCTCTTGCTTTGCTATTCGTGTCACTTAGTAGATGTTTACTTTTCAGGAACCAGGAATTTACGTAAGGTTAAAGGTCAAGACAGACGTAGAAGAGGACCTAGCAGGCTAATGAACATCAGTGACAAAACAAATACAATATAATCCGTATTTATTGGTGTAGGAAAAAACAATCTTCCCGCAAGCTTTCCCCATCGACGGCTGGCTTCTTCAGGCGGTTACAGAGGAAAACAAAATCAAACTAATAGATGAATACGCATACACATAAATAAATAAATAAATATGATATGTAGAACACCACGCGCGCGCATGCCAAGCACGCGGGTAACAGCTGAAATAATACAGTATATGATACATGATCAAAACCTACTAAGTCGTTAATGTATACAGAATCATTGCATTCTACTTTTTATGCCAAGCAGATGGCTTTAGGCCATAGGGAGCTCAATTGAGACTTCTGGGTTGCACACATCATGGCGTGTTAATATTTCACTCGTTTCTCTAATGGCTGCTCTTCTAGCGTGTGGTAAGTTGTGGTAAGTTTATTTGCTTCACGTCCCTTTTGTGCTCTGACATTCTCACACTAAAGGACCTTTTAGTGAGTCCCACGTAATACTTAGTGGACGAGTCCTGGTACTGTAGTGGAAGGCTGTAGATGCCTGCGTCCGTAAGGCATGTGGAGCCACTTTTTTCGGTACTGAGTACCGTAGCCATTAATTTAGATGATTTCAAACCTACACCCAGACCGCTCCTTCGAAAAAGTTTCTTGATGAAATATGAAATTCTGGGTATGTAGGGAATAGCTCCAACAAATTTCAATGTTGCCTTTTCACTTACCGTAATTCATTTGCTTGCCTCCGTTTTCGCTATGGTGTTTCCCACTTTGGAAGTGTCAAATCCTGCAGCTTTGGCGAGATCTTTCAGAGCTCCAATTTCTGTTTTATGTGTACCTTCTCAGTACATAGCTCTCTGGCCCTTTTAGTTCTGTATTAGAAGAGTGCGTATTTGTGGGTTGTTGGGTTGGCTGAGGTTGGTAGTATGGGGTTATTTACGTGCGTGGTCTTATACACTGAGTGGCTACTTTATTATGACCACCCCTCAGTACTTCGTTGGGCCACCTTTTGCCTTTCATACTGCGTCGATTCTTCGTCGCATGGACTCCACGAGATGTTGATATGTGGTTTGTGGAATCTGAGACCATGCTTGATGAATAGCACTTTCCAGGAGTGTGAGATTGCAGAGTTGTGAATCCAGCTGTCTGATGGCTCGTTCAACTTCATCCCACAAATTTTTAATGGGGTTGAGATCTGGAGATTGTGAAGGCCACCTAAGCAAAGTAAACTCACCGGCATGTTCCTGAAACCAATCCTGTACAATACGAGCACTATGGCAGGACGCATTATCTTGTTGAAAGTAGCCATCGCCATTGGGATAAACTATCCACATGACAGGATGCGCTTGGTCCGCAACGATGTTTAGATATGATGTGCCAGTCAGACACGAATTAAAGGGCCCAAAGCATGCCAGGGAAAACATTCCCCAAACCATAACGTTGCCTCCACCAGCTTGAAGGGTTGAAGCAATGCATTTGGGGTCCATGCTTTCGTGCTGTTTTCACCAAATTCTGGCTCGGCCATCGGCATGGTGCAACTGAAAACGTGATTCATTGGACCACATAATTTGTTTCCAATCATCGACTGTCCAATCCTTGTGCTCCTGTGCGAACTGGAGACGTTTTCTCTTGTTAACTGCAGACAGCAAAGGTGTTGGAACAGGCCTTCGGCTGCCATATCCTATCCGACGCAGTGCACAGCGAACAGTGCGTGCAGAGATCATTTGAGGGGATCCTTTATTAAGATGGACTGTAATTTGCTGCACTGTTGCGCTTCTGTTGTCTGTTACCAGTCTGGACACTCTCCGTTCCGCCCGAGCAGTCACTAGTCGATGACGACCACACGTTGCACGTAGAGACCCAGTTTTTTGGCTGACAGTCCAGTCTTTAAACACTTTAACAACAGCTGTTCTGGAACATTTCACGAACGCGGCGGTTTTAGTGATACTCGCTCCATGGCTCCGAGCTCTTACAATCATCCCACATTGAAAGTCCGTCAAATCGCATTTTTTACCCATCTCGTCACCCAAAAATTCCTTCTACTACTGTCGCAAGTCACAGTATTTGTCATTTTCTTGTAGGACTTCCGTCCACAGTGAGTAGAGTTTAGGTCCCAGCCACCTACAGCGAGATCGCCTTTTGGGCAGGACACAGAAACGGAAGGAATGAGAGCAAGTCTAGTGACTTTGACAGAACAGTTTGTAGTGAGATTGGAGTACAGTAGATGGCGCCACCGTACAAGTACGATGTTGCACACAGAGGGGTGAGAGAATTTCAGGGGGAGCATAGGAAAGGATACCCATTTAATCAGTGGGTCCAGCCTGGGGACCGTCACTTAACGTGCTCGTCCGATGCACTGCGGATATTCAGCGATTGTTAGGAAATCACACCATCTCTGAAAGATCAGCCCAGGTTCGAACCTGAGGACCTCACAATGATAGTCTGACTCGCTAACCAGTAAGTCATCCGCGGCTCCTACTGTCGCAAGCACTAAGCTTTCTCTTTTTATACTAGCTTCGCCCTCTGGCGGCAACAGCGTGCAGCCATAGCTCATTTGCTTAAAACTGTCAGGTGGTCATAATAAAGTGGCCACTCAGTGTAGTACACTTTAGTACTAATCGCGCCTGATGCTAATCTCTTCACGAGCACATCTAAGAAGGGTAATTCCCCTTCGTTTTCTATTTCAACATCGAATTTTATGTCATCATGTACTTTGTTCATAGAAACGAGAAAGTCTTGCAAGTAATGTTCTCCTTGTTCTCAGACAAAAAAGACATCATTCGCACTGCGCAACCATAATTTCGGGGTTCTGGGTAGGGTATTGAGTATGGTGTCTTCTAGTGGTCTCATCACAGCTTCTGCGAGCAACGGAAACAATGCTGATCCCATCGGTACGCCTTTGGATTGTTTGTAAACATGCGAGTCGTAGGAAAAGTAACTCGAATTCGTAGCAATGTCCATGGTCTTTAAAATATCTTTCAGAGATTCTTGGCAGTATAGGTTGGATTCAAACAGTGATTGCTTGATTTTCCTTGTCGCTTCTGCCACAGGTAACGAGGGATATAGAGATACTGGGTGATGTTTCTCACTTTAAAGACAAATTCCTCTGAGGAGTGTAGTACTCTCTCCGCCGAAAGAAACGGTAACACAAAAACTGAAAGAGCTTTCTCGAGATGCCTCGATGGCGCTTGTTTCCTGGAGGCAATTGGCCTGATCGGGTTGCCTTCTTTACCGTGCTTCAATCTCCCGAATAACTTAGGTATAGCTGGACAAGGGGGAAGTCTCGCTCCTATTCTTATGGCATCTGGAAGCTTCTTCAAATGAGCTGCTTTCTTGATCTGCGCTATCCAGCGGTTGAGAGGGTCCACTGTTTGTTGCACTGAGGTCGTTTCACCAATGAAGGCCTTAAGTTTGTATCTTAATCTTTTCTGTCCATCTGCCTTAATTTGTCCGTTAGCACGAAAATGATGTTGTGGTCAGCTGTAAGGCAGCCAATCTCTGATCTGATGCTAGGTTTGTTGTTCTCTTCTTGCCTCCCTTTTCTCTCCGCAAGCATGGCGGCACATTGGTATCTAACGGGGTCACGCTCACCAGTAGGTAAGTGCTGTAGTATACTTTCAATTTGTGGAACGAACTACGTGTGTCGGAGAGGCTCCTCAAATGTAAATTTCGGACCTTTTTGTAGGAACCCCAGCTCCGCAGGCGTAAGCGTTCTCGAAGAAATGTTCACAATAGGTATCGAGAACTGCTGCTGTGTGCTTGCACGCAGCATCTCGGTTTTAGCCCCCACATTCTTCTTCGCCGATGAAATCTTGCCACATTTAATGTACACAATCAACACCGTGGATCCTGTTGCTCTTGAAACACCAAACAATTTGGCTCTTATTTTTATAGACGCTCCTGATAAACGGGCTCACACGATTTGTTCTCTTTAGAAGTCTGACAGCTCCCCCATTTCGCCGACCGCAAGTGCGAACCGCTGCCGGACACCTAGAAGAGAAACACAACATAGCATTTATTGACATAGTACGGTGTCGGTCCACCTTTGGCTTTAATGCATGTACTGACCTTTCGAGACATACTTTCGACAAGGTTTTGAAACACAGCAATAGGCATGCGCTTCCATTCAGTACATTATGCGGGCGCTAACTGTTGCTTTGTAGTAGGCCTTGGTTCCAAAATTCTTATGCGGCGCTCTAATTCATTCCATAGGTGCTGTATGGGATTAAGATCAGGGCTCTGTGCTGGCCAGTCCACACACGATACAGAATTATTGTCAAACCACGCAGTAAAAGTCCTTGCCTTATGGCTCGGTGCATTATCCTGCTGGTACCAACGAGGCTCGGTTCGACAGTATTGCCACAGAGCTGGTAGGGCATAATTGTCTAGAATATCAAGGTAGACATGCTAGTTAACATGTTTGTCCACGATAACCAATGGGCTGGGATCACACCTCAAAAAACACCCCCACACGAGTACACTGCCAACTCCAAGTTTGACCATAGGAACAGTACAATGTGGTAAATAGCATTCCCCCGACTGCCGCCATACCCACACACGGCCATCAGACTGATGGTTCGTATATCTGGATTCATCAGTCCATAGGGCTCGTTTCCATTGATCTACGGTCCACGATAAATGTTCTTTACACCATTCCTAAGCATTCCGAGTGGAGATGAAAGGTTTATGAGCAGCCGCACGACCACGGCAACCCATGGAATGAAGTTCTCTGCGAATGGTACGTATACATACCGAGATTTCAGCATTTTTACTCACCTGTACACTGAGGTCTTGTGCAGTACTCCGTCGATTAGCTGTAACGGCTGTCCTGAGGCTTCGACGTCCTCTATAACTGATTTTCTTTGATCTGCCGGTACGTTTTGCTGCTTCAGGCAAACCCTGTGTCTTCCACTTATTCAGCACATCCAAAACAGTTGACTAGGGTATGTTTAAACACCTCTCGGTTTCTCTTATAGACAACCCACTAATGTAACACCCAACAATATTTCCTTTCTCAAAGTCAGTTCAGTGACATTTTCACTCAAACTCACAGTACGATATGATCACGGTCAGCTGCAGGCTTGTTTTTTATACCGTTTGCAGCTGTGCTGCGCATCGTAGCAACGCAGCGAATTCGTTCATTTGGTTTGAAGGGGTGTCTGGTGACTTTTGTCAATATAGTGTATACAAAGAACAGATACACAAGACATAATAACAACAGTTTTTTTGCATTGTATCCTGCATGAATCATATTAACACCTATAATCCTAGTGTTCACATTATTTTGTCCAACCTCTGTGCTTATTGATTCTCCCAGGTACATAAGTCTTCAGAGAAAAGATGAATGGTACAAAGGCCGTTCCATAAAAATTGAGAGAATTTTTTTAGTTGGCAACAGTGCGGAGGGAGGGGGGATAACCACTCAAAGGACTAACTGAATTAAGGAAGTATCTATGGCAACAGTTATTAGCCGTGGCAGACGATTCTGGTTTTGTTATTGCGCAGTTGTTTAAGGTACGTCTGCATTTCGCCATACAGCTATGGAGGTGAGTAATTCGGAATTAAGAAGTGAAATGCGTTGTACGATAAAATTTTGCTTTTATTTGAGTAAAACGGCTCCAGAAACAGTTGATTTAATGAAAAAAGCTTACAAAGGTAAGTGTTTGGGTGAGACAACAATTTTTGGATGGCACCATAACTTCAAAAAAGGGCGTTTGCCGGCAGAACTCGCTCCTTGGCCTGGTCGACCTGAAAGTGTTGTTACGGAGCGTATTGTTAACACTGTTTGGGCAATTCTGCAAGAAGATCGACGAATGATGTGTGAAGACAGCGGCGTCAACTAATATTTCAAAAACGTCGCCATTCCGCATTCTACGCGTCAAATTACTGCTGCACCGTGTGTGTTCCAGATGGGTACCTCATCACGTGACGAGAGAACAATTGTTTGCCAAAGTTCAGGTGCGTCATGAGTGGAAACAAATTATTGCAAAGGATCCAAACTTTCTAAACACAGTAATAACTACAAATTTTGAAGATCACAATCCGATTTTTCGTGTAAATGTGATAAGGATGGTAAGTCAGAGATTACCCGAAAACTTGAAAATTTCATCGTCGTGGAGCGGGACTCGAACCCGCGTCTCCCAGTTAACGCCCGGGTATGCTAACCATTACACCACCCAGAACGACCAAGTCTCAATTTCCGATTGATTTGAATATAACCATCACAGGATTCGCTAGTCGAAGCAACCGGCATTCATGTTTAGCGAATCTGGAGGTTAAAAATCCTATCCCGTGGTTGCTCAGGAGGAGCAGATAAATCATGAAAGAAATACGGAATTACACCATATAACACAAATTTTGAAGATGACAATCCGATTTTTGGTGTAAATGTGACAAGGATGGTAAGTCAGATAGTATCCGAAAACTTGAAAATTTCATCGTCCTGGAGCGGGACTCGAATCCGCGTCTCTCAGATTGCGCCCGCGTATGCGAACCACTACACTTCCCTGAACGACCAAGTCTGAAGTTTCCGATTAATTTGAATATAACCATCACAGGATTCGCTAGTCGAAGCGACCGGCAGTCATATTTTTTACACCAAAAATCGGATTGCCATCTTCAAAATTTGTATTATATGGTGTAATCCCGTGTTTCTTTCAGGACAGTAATAACTGTCGATGAAACATGGGTCGACTATTTCGACCTCCTCACGAAGCGCGCAACGAGTGTCTGGAAACACACAGGCTCATCTCCTCCGAAAAAAGTCCACCAAACCAAATCAGCTGGAAAGGTGATGATGATAATTTTGTTTGATCATAAAGGTGTAGTCTACAGGCATGCCGTTCCTCCACAAATTACTGTCAGTATTACATTTCAGCCTTGATGCGTCCGGAAGGATACATATCGATTAAGCGACCTGACCTGGTTGGAAGGTGGACTCTACACCATGATGATGCCCACCCACATGTGGCAGCTTGTGTTCAACAGTTTCTTACGAAATGCAGTATTGAAATCATGCCACAGCCTGCCTACAGTCCTGACCTCGCTCCGTGCGATTTCTGGTTGTTTGCACCAATGAAGGAGAAGTTCCTTGGCAACACAGATGCTGACGTTATTCAAGCTGTACAGGGGTCATCGCTAAAGCAGCTTCCACAAAATGCCTTCGCCACATGCTTTGAAAAGTAAACTGAACGATGAGACCGTTGCCTATCATCCCAGGAAAGATACTTTGAGAAAGAATAGCATATATTTTGCTGTACCTATGTTTCTTCCTTTTTTGTGATTTTACTACCGGTTTTTATGGAACGACCGTGTAGTAATAAAATGTATCACAGATCAGAAACTCATGAACTTCTTGTTTAACGTGAAGCTTTATTTTTCGTTTTGTCTTTTAAGGTATAGGTATTTTGGACCTCTGGAAATAGCAAAACCTGACACTTAACACTCAGTACTCGTACAAAACGTTGTACATTCACTCCGTAAAACGAAAAAAAAAAAAAAAGGTGAACTTGGCAAATCTCCTGGAATCCTTATTTGGACGGCATAACACTCAGAGTTGGGCAAAATCGTAATTGAGTTAATCGATAATGCATTATAGTGTAATGGAAATGGGAACAAGACTTAGCGTTACCATTACATGGCAATGATGAACTAGTCATTAGAATTACATTGTAATGGTAATGACATGTAGCAATTACCCATTACACTGAAGAGCAATTGAATTAGAAATACCTGTATAGTAACGTGTAGCACCACCTTTCGCCCTGATGACGGCGGCGATTCGTCTCGGCATGGACTCGACAAGACACCGGAAGCATTGGGAAGCCATACGGATCCACGACCCCTGAACAAGCTCCCACAGTTCACGAAGATTTGATGGAGGGGGTCATCTCTCTCGATAGCATCCCAGATGTGCTTGATTGGATTGAGGTCAGGTGACCTAGCTGGCCAAGGAAGCGAGGTCACGTCGGTGCAGTGTTCATCCAACGATTCGGATACAATTCGGGAGCGATGGCACGGTGCATTGCCTTCTTGCAAGATGAGGTCCACAGTGGAATGTTGAAGACGCACAAACGGGAGCAAATGGTCGTCCAGGATATCCCGGTAACGTTGACCTGTGAGGGACGATGTCACACGTACTAGGGGTCCCATTTCAGTCTATGTAAACAGTCCCCAGAAGAGAATGCCACCCCCACCAGCTTGAAGAGTACCCTGCTGGCAAGAAGGATCCATCGTTTCATGTGGGTTGCGCCGTACTCGTATCCTGCCATCCGCATGTACCAACGTGAATCTCGACACATCAGTCCAGGCAACATTTTTCCACATGTCTAGAGTCCAGTGGCGATGTTCCCACGCCCATGCTAATCTTTGCACCCTGTGACATGCGGTCAGCAGCGGTACCCTCGTGGGGCGATGGTTCTGGATGGTGTGGCTGCTTACACGTTTTTGTGCACCAGCGTTAAACTGCCGAGTGATTTCTTGCACTGTGGCCCGTCTATCCGTTGTTACAATGCGAGCTAGCCGACGATGACCCCGCTCATCCACACGTTGTTGTCCACGGCAGTAGGCCCTTGCAGGGATGGTTTTACCGGATTCGATGTACTCACGGTGCACCCGTGACACAGTGGCTCGTGAAAATCCCAGTGCCCGCACGACTTCCGAGATGGAGTGACCCATTCATCGGGCCCTGACAATTTGCCCACGATCAAATGCGCTTAGATCCTTCGTCTTACCCATACTGCGTCCGACACTTACTGATTCCCGTCGCATCACTCCTTATACTGTCGGATCGCTGCATACGTCATGTCGTTTCCGTTTACAGGGCCGCGCACAGCGCCACAGTTGCATAACGTCAGCTGTCTCTAATTCAATTGCTCTTCAGTGTATAATTCTAATGGTTAATGGTTAACTATATGTTGGTGATTAACCAATAACGTATGGGTAACAGTACAACGTGAATAAAACAGCAACTAGTACATCCTTACACGTTGTGTAGGTTATTTGACAATTCTTCCAACCCTCGGACCTCAAATGCGTGTATGTAGGTATTGGAGATTGTACGTGTATGGCATGAGTAGTTTCCCCGTCTTCGCCGCAAGTAAAGTGATTTGAACGAAATAATACATATGAAGTAAGTACGAATGAGGTGTTTATTTCGGTTAGAGATACTCATTTCGTCAATCTGCAGTAAAGTATTATCATCCATTACATACGTTTCTCTGTCCAAAATAATTACCCCTCTGTAGCCATAAGCACATATTAGCACTACACTCACAGTTCAGCAACTGAGGGTTCACTGCCGAATATTACAGAAATCAGCAAACTCTTGACAATTTTGCGGTAAGTGTTATTGTCCATTACTTGTCCGAAACGAACACTAGGCTGCCGCCCCGGTGGCGCAGTGGTCTAAGGCGCTGGCCTCTGATCATTCGTCCGTAAGGGGCCCGGGTTCGTATCCCGGTGAGGCATGGATGTTGTGTTTGTCTTACGGCACTGGCTCTCTCCCTTCCCTGGAACCAGTGACCCTAAATTAGGGACGGGCCACTGCTTATAGCCCATTGAGTTGCTCACGGTGGTCGTTAAACCTCCAATCAAAAAAAAAAAAAAAAAAACACTGGGCTAGCGATCGACTGACTCCTTTATATATACTTCACGACAGGACCTGAACCTTCTGGAATATTCTTGATTTACACAAAGCTCTCCAACTTCCCATCATTCTGGTACATTCTACAAACGTCTAACCCATTCTTGACGCTTCTAGAACATTCTACACGACACTTCGGTCTCTGTCTTTAATGTTCCATGGCCGAGTTTTCTAGACATAGTTTTTGTCACACGTACATTTCTATAAACTATTAGTATGTAATTATTATTTGCAAATTGTGTAATTTAATTACCAATTAATTCCATTGCGTTTGAATGGTATTATTAAATAATTGAATTATATCCTCTTTATTGTGATGCATTACAGAGTATTTCCATTTCCTTGTGCAAACCATACTTGGGATTAACTTGTAATGCATTCCTGCCCAACTCTGATAACACTCCTCCAAACTTCTCATAAAGAATCTTAGAGCATTCTTCCTAACGTCTTCGCGCAATGGAATCCATCCCGCTCGATGACTCCATTGCGCGAAGAACTTGGGAAGAGTTTTATGAGCGAATACACCGTTTGGACCAGGAATTTAGGGAATTGTGCTCCGCCTAAGGTAAATGTAGATAACGGTTGCCTCTGTTGGCCAAGGTAAAAAAAAAAAAACTGTTGCCCAAGCTCAATGTAGGTAGCGGTTACCACTAGATATCTTCCATCAGTCTCTAAATCCTCATTTCTTGTAAAAGTATTGTTCATTAATTTTGTTTTGTGTAAGTTCGTTTTTAATGTCACTCTTGTGAGCAAGTTCCTGAATCATACCCTGCAGCTTTGATGGGGTACTTGCAATAATGATTATATCTTCAGGAAAACGTACGCGGGTTTCATAATTTCAATTAATCACTATTTTCGTGTCTTCCCAGTTACAATGATTGAAAGATGTTCTATTTACAATGATGCAGTACTGAGAAATAAAGTGTCCCCTTCTCTCACCACCTTTCGAAATTTTATGCATGCAGCGTCCCTCCAACAGTCGAATTTGCCATTACTGCTACGACTTTTTTGAATGCTTATCTAAACTTGTCATTAGGTGTAACGACTTGTTTGAAAGCTTGTCTAAACTCGTCATCGCAGCTACGACTTTTTTTAAAACTTGTCTAAACTTGTCATTACCGCTACGGCTTGTTTGAAAGCTTGTCAAAACTTGTGATTGCAGCTACGATTTATTTGAAAGCTAGTGTAAACTTTTCATTGCTACTGCGTCTCGTACGACTTATTTGAAAGCTTGTCTAAACTTTTCGTTACTGCTGCGACTCGTTTGAAAGCTTGTTTAAACTTGTCGTTACTGCTGCGACTCCTTTGAAAGCTTGCCAGAACTTGTCATTGCAGCTATGATTTGTTTAAAAGCTTGTTTGAACTGGTCGTTACAGCTACAACTTGTTTGAAAGCTTGTCTAAACTTGTCGTTACTGCTGGGCTTGTTTGTAAGCTTGCCAAAACTTTTCATTTCAGCTACGACTTGTCTTTCAACGAATTTTCCAAGTAATTTTTTAATGTAGGCCTATGCAGTTCGGAAAGCGGGGTGTTAACTTCGCAAAAGGCGCCAGTTAATTTTAAAAGCTCAGTTGTTTTCTCAATGAAACAATTCAGAATAGAACTTAATTATTTCATCAACACATTTCTGCATTATTTTCGGTTGACTTTTCGGACACAAATTCATTTATTGAGCTTGCTTGCTAATGATTCTCACAGCTGTCTTTCCTTGAAAAATCCACTGGTATGTTGCAGCACGTACAGAACAGCAGATATTTGTTCACATGAAACGTTCCTTTGCATCTTTCGGATGTAATAATTTTACTCACGTGGCTCATTCACAAAATTAACAAACAATATTTAGAAACTTTAATAACTAAATACGCGAAAGTACAAACATTTTCAAAGCTAAGCGTCTGCGAAACTCATTCTTTTCTGTGAGCTACTTTTCCCAGCTAAAACTGCTCATACAATTGACGACATCCGGTTTACTAGTGCGGCAAGTCGCCAAGGTCTTTCATCAGTAACGGGGGAAGGAGCACGAAAGACCACGCGTGCATTCTTCAGCCGAGTGCACGTGACCTGGAAATTACCCGTCATGCTTGTTCGATGAGAATGTCTTCGTAACGAACAATCTTGAGGGGAAATTCAAGGTTTCAAGTTCTGGTTTGGACTTTGGAGTAGGATCACTTTGCAATATATTTTTGCGTAAATTCTAATTAACTAATAACATTATTTAAATATGAAAAATAATCTAAAATTTATAATAAAATTTCGGGAAAAAGTACGAAAAAAATTATGAAATTTAGAGGATATATTTTGATTTTCGCGAAATTACAGAAAAAAAAACCCTAAAATTCACAGAAATCCGCGCCGCGAAACGATTACTAACCTAGCTATAAGCCATCCACCATCTCTAAATTAGAACCACTGGTTCCAGGGAAGAGAGAGGGCCAGTGCTTAGACCACGGCGGCAACTGGGCGGCATACAGAATTTGGAAGGAATTTTGAAGGATAGTAGAAATTTTCTTGAGGTAAGTGCAGGTACGTTTTTTACGCTCCACATACGATGTGCTCCCTTGAGGTGATGCAGTCGTGATTATGCGAAACAGCTCGTAGAACTGTGCGTTTCTCTGCTAACTATTCTTTCCCTAATCTCTCCAACTTATTATTTCACTAACACACATAGTTTCTTACTTTCAGCTCTAATTGTTAACTAATATTAAATTTCTTACCTGCTTATAACCCAATAACAATCTTTGTGCACGACATTTATTTTCTTTCGTAGAATTGTGGAAGAGAAACAAGATGACTGCGCGAGAGACTGCGCCATTTGCGCTCTGTGCATGGCTCTGTGCTGTTTCTGTTGTAGTGACTGAAGCCGCTACTTTGGTGTATTCTACTTATTTGGCAACTACTAAAATACTCGACGATGATGAAATAACATTCATTATATATGTAAAAATATTCCTAAGGACAATTTTGTATCCAACGCGATGATGTACTTAATACTTATTTTTGTACTATTGTAATCCAGTTATTGTTTTTAAACCGAAAGTGTAAAAGATTACTAGCGGAGCTTTCAGTTATTTTTGCACCATTGTTTATTTGTGTTGCTTGTAGATTTTTAATTTCTGTCAGAACAAACAAAGAATGGCCAACCAGGAAGAAGGCTAAAATCAGAAGATTATCTCCTCCCGCCCCCTCATATTTTCACCCTTTCATTTTCACATGGTTTCCTTCCTTTTTTATTTTCTTTCCTGCGATTTATTCATAACCAGGTTAACCAGGTTCCCAAATATGTAAAAAGAAATACAGAATATGTTCAGATATTTTTTTATAAAGGTTTTGATAAGAAATTACAGAAAATAAAAGAAGTTCAAAAAACTAAAACTGGCAACAGCGTATTAGTTGAACACGAAAGAAATATCTGCTGTAGTTAAGGTGGACTTCTAGTGATTTTGCTTCCTATAACTTCCAATGGGCAAACTTCTGCACACATTTTTTTCACAATTTATGCGTTTCCAAGGATGAAAATTTGAACAACGCTTAAAATAACTTCATATTATAACTTGGAATACTTAATATTTTCTAAAATATAACCATAATTATGCAATCCAACATTTGTTTGTCTACTGACGTCATCAAAGTACAGGTCGCGCCATCTTTTTCCTGGACAACTAATGCGTTCCCAAGGATGAAAATTTGAACATCGATTAAAATAGCTTCATTTTATACCTTGGAATACTTAATATTTTCTAAAACATAACCACAATTATGCAATCCAACATTTATTTGTCCACTAACGTCATCAAAGTACAGGTCGCGCCACCTTTTTTCTGGACAATTAATGCGTTGCCAAGGATGAAAATTTTAAAATCGATTAAAATAGATTCATTTTATAACTTGGAATACTTAATATTTTCTAAAACATAACCATGATTATGCAATACAACATTTGTTTGTCTACTGACGTCATCAAAGTACAGGTCGCGCCATCTTTTTTCTGGGCCATCAATGCGTTACCAAGGAGGAAAATTTGAACATCGATTAAAATAATTTCATATTTTAACTTGGAATTCTTAATATTTTCTAAATCATAAGCATAATTATATTAAAAATCAATAACTTTTCCTTTGAAGGTGTTGAAACCAGAAAAGAGATGGCGCTATCTGTACTTTGATGACGTCAGTAGACAAACAAATGTTGGATTGCATAATTATGGTTATGTTTTAGAAGATATTAAGTATTCCAAGTTATAAAATGAAGGTATTTTAATGGATGTTCAAATTTTCATCCTTGGGAACGCATTAATTGTGAAGAAAATGTGTACAGAAGTTTGCCCATTGGAAGTATAGGAAGCAAAATCACTAGACGTCCATCTTAAACATCGTCTGCTAAGAAAATGGCGCACGTAAACAAGCTGTAGATAGCAGGTAATATTTTTGCCCTTTACGAAGAGAAATATTAGTATTCTGTAATTAAACAAACGCTGTGAAAATAATGGAATTAGCATTTCTCAATGTAAAATAAGCAATATTATTAATAATAGAAATCGTCAAGCTTGCTTTAACGTGGGTAAAACACCAAAACGAACATCCAAAGAAGGTATGTACTTTTACGATTATATATCAGGTGGGATGTAAGGTCAGGTGATGCGTAACATCACAGCCTCTCCTTGACAAATGTCAAACCCGCCTTCTCGTGGTGCATCCTGTTCCCACTAAAGGGGCTCTGACGACCGCCAATAGCGGTATAACTATACCATCGGGATCAGAGGAAATGCTATCCCACACTCACCAACCCGCTTGGCCAGCGTGGTGAGTTATGGCCAAACACCTCCAAAATGACTCTACAACTTAAATCTTGGCCCTCAGTCTCCGGCAGCTGGAATGTACCTGGCCAAGGCAGCGGCCAGTGCGACATGAAGGCAGAGGGTGCTAAGAATTCCCGGAGGACCGGACTAGGCTGCCATTTGATGCTGACCTTGGCTACCTATAACGGACGCTCCCTATCTTCTGATTCAAGGCTTCTTGAATTGGAAGAGGAACTACAAAGGATCAAGTGGGACATCGTCGGGCTCAGTGAGGTAAGGAGAAAACGAGAAGATCTCATTGAACTGAAAAGTGGACATCTCTTCTATTATCGTGGGACAGATACTGGCAGAACTAGTGGTGTTGGATTTATAATAAACAAGAAACTGAAGGATAAAGTGGTAGAAGTTGAAAGTTCCTCTGACAGAGCTGCACGACTCGTTATCCAACTATCGAGAAGATACCAGGCTCAGATTATTCAAACTTATGCACCCACCACAAGTCATCCTGAAGAAGAAATTGAAGAATTTTATGAGGAAATTCGTCATCTAAATAATAAAGGTAAGCAGCACTTGAAGATAATTATGGGAGATTTCAATGCAAAAATAGGGCAACGGCAACAGAATGAAACTTCAGTAGGTAAATTCGGTCACGGCAACAGAAACCAGCGTGGAAATACTCTCGTTGAGTTTGCAGAGGCAGAAGGATTTTTCATCTTGAACTCCTTTTTCAAGAAAAAGCCACACAGGAAATGGACATGGAGACATCCAATTGGGACGACAAGTGAAATTGATTTTATTATGTGTAACAAAAAATTCGTCATCGAAGACTGCAGTGTGCTGAACAAGTTCAACACAGGTAGTGACCATAGATTGGTGAGATGTAAGATGCACCTCAACACTAAACTGGAACGTGGCAAGCTCATAAGACAAACAAAATGTATTCACATAACCAACCTTAAAAAACACCATAATACTTTCAAGTTGGAACTGAAGAACAGATTCTCTGCTTTAGAAGGCCTAACATCGGAAGAAGTGGATATTTCGGAAGTTAACAGAAAAGTAACCAAAGCTCTAATGGAAACAGCAACAAAATTAGCTGGGTCTAAGAACAAGTTGCATGTGAACAAATTATCAGGAAAAACCAAAATGTTGATGCAAAAAAGAAGAGAGATGAGGACAACTAAAGTAGATGTGACTTCCAAAGTGGAATATATAGAGCTATGCAAGACAACACGAAAAAGTATCACTGAAGACGTAAGGAAATTCAACTGTGAGCTAGTGAGGAAAGCAATTGAAAACAACCAAAGCCTTAAGATAGCAAAGGGACATCTCAGTAAGGGAAGAAAACAGATTATGGCTCTGAGAAAAGAAGATGGTTCTATAACAAGAAATAGAGGCGAAATTTTGACAAGAGTGAAAGATGTCTACTCCAAATTATATGAAAGGGATGATACATGTACTCCAGACATCATGAAAGGTACCAGAGTTCTTCCAGTCCTCTCAGCAGAAGTTGTTCATGCAATCAAGAACATGAAGCGGGGGAAAGCTCCAGGAGAAGATGGAATTACTATAGACATCATACAAGAAGCAAGTGGAGAAATTGAAACAGTACTCGCCCAAATTTTCACTCGATGCCTTAATGAAGGGAAGATTCCTGAGGATTGGAACAACGCTACAATGATCCTGCTACATAAAAAAGGTGACATTGAGGATCTCAGGAACTACAGACCTATCAGCCTCCTATCAGTGGTTTATAAAATCTTCACTAAAGTTCTTTCACACCGCTTGAAGGTAACACTGGACATGGCTCAACCGAGAGAACAAGCTGGATTCAGGAGTGGCTACAGCACAATAGATCATATCCACGTACTGAGAGAACTAATTGAAAGAGCGAGGGAATATGAACTTCCATTGTGCATGGCTTTTATCGATTATGAAAAAGCCTTTGATTCGGTGAAACCATCAGCAGTTACCACGGCTCTGAAATCCTGCGGTATTGAAGATGCATACATTAATATTATTAATAACATCTATGAAAATGCAAGTGCAAAGATTCGGCTGTTTGAAAATACAACACACATAAAAATTGGAAAGGGAGTGAGACAAGGTGACACCATATCTCCGAAGCTCTTTAATGCCACATTGGAAAATGTCTTTCAATCACTGAACTGGGAAAACAAAGGGATAAAGATTAATGGAGATTATCTAGCCCACCTTCGTTTTGCTGATGACGTAGTCATTTTTGCAACTACCCCATCAGAGCTGCAGAGTATGATCCAGGAACTTGCTGACAAGAGTAAAGAAGTGGGATTAAAAATGAACTTTCAGAAGACAAAAGTGATGTTCAATGCTTTTACAAGAAATGAAGATTTATCGATTGATGGAGAAAAACTGGAGATAACAGATACATATGTTTATCTTGGACAGCAGATATCAAGTGAGGGTCACATTGATGAAGAAATTAATCGGCGTACAAAACTTGCCTGGAGAGCTTTTGGAAGAAACAGCATAATTTTCAAGAGCAATATGCCATTATGTCTTAAAAGAAAAGTGTTTGATCAATGCATCCTTCCAGTGCTTACGTATGGTGCAGAGACGTGGACCTTAACTAAAAGAGACATACAAAGGCTGCAGACAACTCAAAGCAGCATGGAGAGGTGCATGCTTGGTATAACCAGGAGAGATAAGAAGAGGAACTCGTGGATCCGAAAAATGACGAGAGTGGAAGACATCATGATCAGAGTTAAATCCCTGAAATGGCAATGGGCTGGACATACTGCCAGAAGGACAGACCATAGATGGACAGCCGAAATTTTAGATTGGATTCCAAGGGACAGGAAAAGACCCAGAAAAAGACCACATGGGAGATGGGTGGATGAAATTCGTAAATATGCGGGAGTGACATGGAGGAGACTGGCACAAGACAGACCGTTGTGGAGGAAACTTGGGGAGACCTTCGTCCAGCAGTGGATTGATAATGGTTTACAATGATGATGATGATGATGATGATATCAGGTAATCCCAGAAATACTGTCGTTTTTTCAACGTGTGAAGAAAAGAAACAAAAACGTACCTGGAACAGATGTTTTAATCCATGTAATATGTGCCCCCGATAGTTACAACCTTCTCCCATCGATCGACAAGGTTTTGAATCCCAGACTTGTAGAATCCCATGCGTTTCGATGCAAAAAAGGCAGAAAAGGTTCGCCGTACCTCCTCCACATTTCGAAGCGTAGTCCCAGCAAGATTGTTTTGCAGGCTGCGAAAGAGGTTGTAGTCGGATGGGAAGATGTTAGGAGAATATGCTGGATGTGGAAGTTTTTTCCCATCCGAAGTCCTACAGCGTGGCACTTGGTCATTTTCGCTGTGCGTGGTTTTGCGTTGTCCTTCTGCAGCAGAACGCCTTTACGATTCACGAGTGCTGGACGTTTATCTTGCAAAGCAGTGCGTAGACGCTGCAGCTGCTGAGAGTAGACTTCCCCTGTAATGGTTTTGTTGGGTGGCAGCAGCTCGTAATGGATTATGCCTTGCATATCCCACCACACAGACATCAAAACCTTTTGTGGGAAACGTCCTGGTTTCGCCACTGCTACAGACACATTCCCTTTGGGAAGCCACTGCCGTTTACGCTTAATGTTGTGATCCATTTTTCATCGCCCGTGACAAATCTGTGCAAAACGGCTCCCTTTTTTCACGGGAGAGCAAAGAAGTGCAAATGTCCACACGCTGTTGCAGCTGTTGTGGAGTGACCTCATGGGGTACCCACTTATCCAGTTTTGACACATAACCAAGGTCCTGCAGATGCGGGCGAACAATGGAATGGGTTGAATGAACAAGTGTGGCCAATTCCTCGACTGTTGCCTGCGGATTTCCTTCAACAGCAGCTTTCAGCACGTCATTATCCAGCTCAACAGGACATCCGGGTTGCTTCATATCCTTGAGGTTGGTGTCCTCCCTTTGAAATTTCTGGAACCATCGTTGACATTTCCTGACCTCCAGGGTACCCGGCCCATGCATGGTATTGATGTTTCGTGTTGCTATCGTCGCTGAATATCGATGGTGGAACTCATACAGAATAATGTGCCTAATGTGGTCTTCAGACACTGCCTTTTCCTATGCGGTTTAAGTACACAACGACTGCATCTAGAATTCCCATTGGCTGTCTCAAGTGACTTGAAGGTCTGCTCGCGTGATCCTTTTTATACTCACCGTGGTCGACGTTATAGTCTGGACACCAGGGGACTCACTACTGTTGGGCTTGCCCAAAACGACATTACTTCTGAGATGACCTGATGTTTCCAAAGTAAGGTCCGCCGCCCCGGTGGCGCAGTGGTCTAAGCGATGGCCTCTGATCATTCGTCCAGAAGGGGTCCGGGTTCGAATCCCGGTCAGGCATGGATGTTGTGTTTGCCTTACGGCACTGGTTCTCTCCTTCCCTGGAACCAGTGACCCTAAATTAGGGACGGGCGACTGCTTATAGCCCATTGAGTTGCTCACTGTGGTCGTTAAACCTCCAATAAAAAAAAAAAAGTAAGGTCTCCAGTCTAAAAAGAAAGTCGTTAAAAATCTCTGTATCAACTGTAACAAAGCAATAAACAAAGATTTGAATGTGAAAAAAAGATACCGCCTTTTGCCTAGGCACGTGGCTGAGCGCAGAACACGGTGTGGACTTCTTTGTGAAAATCGCTTAGCTGGAGACAGATGGAAAATTATTGTGACTATTGATGAAGCATGGATCTACCTGAACGACTGTGACTAAAAAAAAGGTCGATTTACTATCGCGAAAGGGCAGAAAAAGACTTACAAACTTGGTTCTAAGAATCCAAAGAAAGTTTCAGTAAAGAATTCATGATTATTCCCCGGTTCCTCATACAATGGAAAATCAAAGTTAAGAAAAGTTGAGAAGAATGTTATAATCTATTAAATGTTAAGCCTTCTAGCAAAGGTCCAGGGCAGGGCAGGATTAAAATGTTAAACCATCCAGTAAAGGTCCAGGGCCGGGCAGGAGAAAAGTGTTAAACCTTCCAGTAATGATCCAGGGCCGGGCAGGAGAAAAATGTTAAACCTTCCAGTAATGGTTCAGGTCCTGGCAGGAGCAAAATGTTAAACCTTCCAGTAAAGGTCCAGGCCCGGGCAGAAGCTAAATGTTAAACCTTTCAGTAATGTTCCAGGTCCTGGCAGGAGCAAAATGTTAAACCTTCTAGTAAAGGTCGAATGCAGGGCAGAAGCAAAATGTTGAACCTCCCAGTAGAGGTCCAGGCCCGGGCAAGAGAAAAATGTTAAACCTTCCAATAAAGGTCCAAGCCCGGGCAGAAGCAAAATGTTAAACCTTCCAGTAAAAGTAAAGACACGGGCAGGAGCAAAATGCTAAACCTTCTAGTAAAGGTCGAATGCAGAGCAGAAACAAAATGTTGAACCTCCCAGTAGAGGTCCAGGCCCGGGCAAGATAAAAATGTTAAACCTTCCAATAAAGGTCCAAGCCCGGGCAGAAGCAAAATGTTAAACCTTCCAGTAAAGGCAAAGACACGGGCAGGAGCAAAATGTTAAACCTTCTAGTAAAGGTCCGAGGCAAGGCAGGGGCGAAATGTTGAACCTTCCATTAGAAGTCCAGGCCCGGGCAGGAGAAAAATGTTAAACTTTACAGTAAAGGTCCAGGGCGATGCAAGAGTAAAATGTTAAACCTACCATAAAGATCGGGCAGGAGTAAAATGTTAAACCTTTCAGTAAAGATCCAGGGCAGGAACAAAATGTTAAACCTTCCAGTAATGGTCCAGCGCCTGGCAGGTGCAAAATGTTAAATCTTCTAGTAAAGGTCCAGGGCAGGATTAAAATGTTAAACCTTCCAGTAAAGGTCCAGGGCCGGACAGGAGAAAAATGTTAAATCTTCTAGTAAATGGTCCAGGGCAAGGCAAGAGCAAAATGTTAAACCTTCCAGTAAAGGTCCAGTTCCGGACAGAAGCAAAATAATAAACCTTCCAGTAAAGGTCCAGGGCTGGGCGGGAGAAAAATGTTATACCTTACAGTAAAGGTCCAGGGCCAGGCAGAAGTAACATGTTAAACCTTCCGGCAGAGGTCCAGGGCAAGGCAAGAGCAAAATGTTAAACCTTCCAGTAAAGGTCTAGGCCCGGGCAGAAGCAAAATGTTAAACCTTCCAGTAATAGCCCAGGGTCTGGCAGGAGCAAAATGTTAAGCCTTTCCAGTAATGGCCGAGGGTCTGGCAGGAGCAAAATGTTAAACCTTCTAGTAAAGATCCAGGGCCGGGCAAGAACAAAATGTCAAACCTTCTAGTAAAGGTCGAAGTCAGGGCAGGAGCAAAATGTTGAACCTTGCAGTAGAGGTCCAGCCCCGAGCAGGAGAGAAATGTAAAAACTTTCAATAAAGGTCCAGGCCCGAGCAAAAGCAAAATATTAAACCTTCCAGTAAAGGTACAGGCCCGGACAGTAGCAAAATGTTAAACCTTCCAGTAATGGTCCAGGGTCTGGCAGGAGCAAAATGTTAAACCTTCTAGTAAAGATCCAGGGCCGGGCAAGAACAAAATGATAAACCTTCCAGTAAAGGTCCAAGGCAGGGCAGGAGCAAAATGTTGAACCTTCCAGTAGAGGTCCAGGCCCGTGAAGGAGAAAAATGTTAAACCTTCTAATAAAGGTCCAGGCCCGGGCAGAAGCAAAATATTAAACGCTCCAGTAATGGCCCAGGGTCTGGCAGGAGCAAAAAGTTAAACCTTGTAGTAAAGATCCAGGGCCGGGCAAGAACAAAATGTTAAACCTACCAGTAAAGGTCCAAGGCAGGGCAGGAGCAAAATGTTGAGCCTTCCAGTAGAGGTCCAGGCCCAGGCAGGATAAAAATGTTAAACTTTCCAGTAAAGGTGCAGGGCCGGGCAGGAGTAACATGTTATGCATTCCAGTAATGGTCCAGGGCAGGGCAGGGCAGGGCAGGGCAGGGAAGGGCAGGGCAGGGCAGGGAAGGGCAAGGCTGGAGCAAAATGTTAAACTTTCCAGTAAAGGTCCAGGGCTGGGCGGGAGAAAAATGTTATACCTTCCAGTAAAGGTCCAGGGCCGGCAGGAGTAACATGTTAAACCTTCCAGTAATGGTTCAGGGCAGGGCAGGGCAGGGCAGGGCAAGGCTGGAGCAAAATGTTAAACCCTCCAGTAAATGTTCCGGCCCGAGCCCTGAATTTTTTACTTAACTAATGAAAAAAAAAACGCCTGGCACAGCCCGAGCTAAGCATGTTCAGACCTCTAGAAGAGAGCTCCAAGTCGTACATCAACTTTTGCAGGTATTCATTCAATTAGGAGCCGCACTGATGGATAAAATGCTGCTGATTATGTGCTCTTCGGAACTGTCATGTTGAGTATTTTCCCCACACGCACACAGTGGCCAAAGAAAGACGAACTTTTATTGACTATCAAGTACGGCCACCTTTGTTGTAGAGCATGCATGCAACGGGGCAAGAATTCTATGAGGAGATTGAGTTTGTTTTGATACAAAGGTAACCATTCGTGCAGCAAAATATCCTGCAATTTGACGGAAGAGGGCAGCGACGTCGAATTGCTCTTTCCAGCATGTCTCACACATTTTCAGTAGGATTGAGATCAGGAGACTGGACTGTGCAGGCTTGGGGAGAGGATCGAAGTCTTCCTCGTGCTCATCAAATCATTCTTGCACGACTCTAGCACGATGTGCTGTTGCATTAACATCCATAAACACGTCATCAGATGTAGGAAAAAAGGGAGTAACATTTCATTTGATGCGCTATAACATTCAGGTACTCTCTACCTGCCATCATACTTTCCACTGGTGTTTACGGACCCAGTCGATGACAGCATGACATCATCCGCGGTGTCTCCTTCAGATGCTTGGATTGCGTTCACAAGGTATGCCGGAAAGTTCTTGCCACACTCTGTGCCGACCATCAGTGCAAAAGAATGTGTACTGTGATTCACTGACCATTCCACCTTCTTCCACTACTCTAGTATTCATTCACGGCGTTCTGGAAACCACAGTGAACAGATTTTTTCTGTTTCATTTTTCCGAGATCAGTAGCTTTCTAATGGGCAGACAAATTACAAGGCCCAAATTTTCTTAACTCCCTGCGCATTGTTGGGGACGAAATGGTGAACTACTAGACCACTGAATTCAGCAGTCAGCGAGGGCACACTGAAAGGCTTGTTATCCCGTATAACCTCCTCACCGTACGACATTCAGATAAGATCAGATCATATGTAGAGGATTTTAGGAAGGGAGTATCTAATCCCAGGTTTTAAACAACCCTTAGATATAGGAAGCTAGGAGATTTGAGCCAGAGTGCCAGTTAGGAAAGTGACACGGAAGCGAGATAGAAAGGGGGATGAAGACGCCCTTATCTATCACCGTGGGCCAGCACCCGGAGTCCGACCGCTTAACGTACCCATCCAACGCACGGCGGATGTTTAGTGGTTCGAGGGGGCGTACCTGCCCGGGATCGAACCTGAGGTTTCTCCGTGGCAGCCACGAACGTTGACCACTAGGCCATCCGCGGCCCTGTACGATGTTCACGCTCTGTATTGCCAGTTTTATGGCCACACTTATGTCTTTTGTACATCGAAGATAACAACCACCGTGACGAACTCAATGGGCTATAAGAAGTCGTGTGTCGCTAAATTAAGGCCATTGGTTTCAGGGAAGTGAGACACCCACTGTCGTAAGACAAGCACACCATCCATGCCTCATCCAGACTCGAACCCGGACTCATCTCGGACGAATGGTTAGAAGCAGCACTTCCTATCAATGGATCACCTGGGCGGCTCAGCATAAATTTCGGAAGTGTAATTAGTTGAAACTGGTGGAATTATTCTTTCGAGTACGTGCGAATATTTTTGTTGTTCCGAAATTCCAGGGAGATTTCCAGAATTTTATTTTGGCCTCCCCAGTGGCGTAGTGGTCTAAGCTCTGGCTTCTGATCATACGCCCGAGGTGGAGCTGGGTTCGAATCCCGGGTGCCATGGATGGTGTGCTTGTCTTACGGCACTGGCTCTCTCCTTTCCCAGAAGCCACTGGTCCCAAATTAGGGACGGGTAACTGTTCGCTCACAGTTGTCGTTAAACCCCAACAACAGAAAACAAGATCGCAGTCCTCGAGAGTTATAAGTGTAAGTGGTTAAAAACGTTGTCTTACAGTTTTCCAAATTTTGTGGTAGGTTGCACCAAAATGTGGTGCTGCACCACCTGCACCACTTTCTGAGAAAAGATACGTCATTGTATAGTGCCAACAAAACCCAACAACATGGTGAAACGTTGCACCATAACGTGGGCAGCCCTGTATCATAATGTGGGGCAACCTCAAATCACAACGTGGGGCAATCTTGTGTCATAATGTGGAGCAAACTTGTGTGATAACGTGGGGCAACCTTGTGTCATAATGTGGGACAACCTTGTGTCATAATGTGGGGCAACCTTGTGTCCTAATGTGGGGTAATCTTGTATCATAACGTGGGGCAAACTTGTATCATAACGTGGGGCAACCTTGTGTCATAATGTGGGGCAATCTTGTGTCATAATGTGGGGCAACCTTGTATTATAAAGTGGGGCAACCTTGTATCATAACGTTGGGTAACCTTGTATCATAACGTGGGGCAAGTATCATAACGTGGGGCAGGTATCATAACGTGGAGCAACCTTGTATCATAACGTGGGGCAACCTTGTGTCATAATGTGGGGCAACCTTGTATCATAACGTGGGGAAACCTTCTATCATAACGTGTGGCAACCTTGTATCATACCGTGAGGCAAGGTTGCACATGTTTCTCGGTTTTGTTTTTACCACATAGTGGTATATCGTTTCTCAGAAAGTAGTGCAGCACCATTTTTTTGGTGCAACCTACCACAATTTTCTTTGGAGGTTGAACTACCACCGTGAGAAATTCAGTGGGCTGTAAAAAGTCGCCCGTCCCGAATTGAGGGCCACTCGTTCCAGGGAAGGGAGAGTGATCCAGTGACGCAAGACAAACACAACGCCCATGCCTCACCAGGATTCTAACCCGGACCGATCTCGAACGAATGATCAGAAGCCATCGCTTAGACCACTGTGCCACCGGGGCAGCCACACAAAATGTTTGACAGTGTAAGGGTGAAGTGAATGAACGGTTACAAATGCTTCATGCCATCCCGGTGGCGCGGTGGTCTAATCGCTGATTTCTTCCCGTTCGTCCGAGATCGGTCCGGGTTCAAATCCCGTTGAGGCATGGATATTGTGTTTGTATTATGACACTGTCCCTTTCCCTTCCCTGGAACCAATGGCCCTAAATGAGGTACAGGCGACTGCTTATAGCCCATCGAGTTGCTCGCGGTGGTCTTTAAACCTCCAATTCCAACTTAAAATGTTTGATTTAGTCTCAAAATGCACTAAAAACCCTTTAAGCGAGGAAGCCATGCTCCATAAGGTTCCTGCGCGTTTCGTAGACATTTTTTTATTTTTCCATACCCCTTGCGGAAGTTATGAGTTTGCCATACCCGTACGGTCTCTCTCACATCATGAACGCCTTATGGAGTCTCTTGACAGCGTCCATAAATCTATTCTTACGAAGTCTCTTATCAGAGTCCATAAATCTGTGTGTCATCTATACTTTCTCGAAGGCGCCGCGGACTCTTTACGAAAAGTCACTAAGTATGCGAATCGCTTACGATGTCCATATGGACTCCCCGATAGCGCAATGGTCTAAGGACTGGCTTCTGACCATTCGTCCGAGATAGGTTCGAATCCCGGTGACGCATGGATGCTGTATTTGTATTATGGCACTGTCCCTCTACCCTCCCTGGAATCCGTGGTCCTAATTGTTTTTTTCTTTTTGGAGGTTTTTTTTTTTTTTTTGATTGGAGGTTTAACGACCACCGTGAGCAACTCAATGGGCTATAAGCAGTCGCCCGTCCCTAATTTAGGGTCACTGGTTCCAGGGAAGGGAGAGAGCCAGTGCCGTAAGACAAACACAACATCCATTCCTCACCAGGATTCGAACCCGGACCCCTTACGGACGAATGGTCATAAGCCATCGCTTAGACTACTGCGCCACCGGGGCGGTAGGCCCTAAATTAGGGACGGGCTACTTCTTATTCCCCACCGAGTTGCTCACGGTTGTCGTTAAACCAAAGCCCTCCAAAGAAAGTCCATTTTACGAATCTTCTCTTTTTGGTTACTCAGTCCAAGGACTGGTTGTTCAATAGATGTGCTCTGTCTTCCCATTCCTCCCTATTTTCCACCATTCTCTTCAAGTCAAGTTATGTTCTAGCATTAATGTCTCGGAGTAACTGCGCAACAAAACCATTCCTTGGCCGTCCTCTTCCTTTCTTGCCTTGAATATTCCCTTCCAAAATTTCCAAAATCGGGCCTCCATTGCGCAATGTGTGTCCCATCCATAATATTCTTCTTCTTTTTAACATTTTAGTCGCTAAATTTGCGTACCCCTTATTGGTAGTTCCTCTGACAATGGGAACTCCGTAGTCGCTCATTCTGAAGATTCCATCAGAAATATTTGACACCTCGATCTCTTTATTTGGGTGCTTAAAGCTACGTTCCTCATTATAAAATATCCCGGACACTGGGGACTCCTTAAGAATAGACACTAGTTATGAAAACATCTCTTAGGAATTCTCATTTCCAAGAGTTTTTAAGTCCCCGACCTCTTCAGTCAGACACCGCGTACCTTTTAAAGCTTCGACTAGCGGAAATCTGTAAAGGTTCAGATTCTTAGAACTTAGATACTTGGAACTTTGTTGTCCGAAGTGGATAACTTGCTCGAACGGAAATTGAGAGATGCGGGTTCGATTCTCGCTATAGGGTGATGCAACTCTCAAGATTTCTGATGTGATTTAGGTTACGTGTTAAACAGGTAATACTGTCGAATGAATAATTAATACAGAAATGTAACGTGGACCAGGAACATCAAACAAAGATCTTCGCTCATTCCACGTTTATAAGTGAGTCACGGAAAAATTCTCATTGGCCGCCATCGGGAGCCGAACACAAGGTCTTCCAGTTACGCGCCGGATCGCTGTGGTGTAGCGGAAGCATATCCGGCAAGTAACTGGAAGACCCTGGGTTCGACTCCCGGTGGCAGCCAATGAGAATTTTTCCGTGACTCACTTATAAACGTGGAATGAGCGAAGATCTTTGTTTGATATTCCTGGTCCTCGTTAAATTTCTGTATTAATTATTCATTCGCCTTCTAATTATTTCTTCAGTTCCTGCTTACCATCTTTGGTGAATCCCCAGCATTGTGCGGGGCTCCAAGAAGCAACCTGCCAAATTGGCTTGGCAGTTAGCGTGTGTGAGTCTGGAGGAATTCGAGGCCACTGTTGTGTAGCGGAAGCATATCCGGCGCGTAACTGGAAGACCCTGGGTTCGACTCCCGGTAGCGGCCAATGAGACTTTTTCCGTGACTCACTTATAAACGTGGAATGAGCGAAGATCTTTGTTTGAGGTAATACTGGCAATTCACGCATATCTGATTATTAAGTTAATTATTCCGACCACGTATCCTTTACTAGAATATTTAAAAGTAGTGCAGATCTTGCAGCTATCTGCAAGATCTGTAAGAAGAACAGATAAATATGTGAAGTCTAACACAGCAAACTCGTTACGAAGAGTCATTAACATGGATCCACCTTAAAATCTTTGCCTTGTATTTCCAATGGGAAAACTTCTGTAGCCATTTTCTTCACAATCAATGCGTTTCCAAGGATGAGAATTTTAACATCGATAAAAATAGCTTCACATTATATCCTAGTATACTTAATATTTTCTAAAACGTAACCATAATTATATTAAAAATCAATAACTTTTTGTTTGGTGGTGTTGAGACCAGAAAATAGATGGCGCAACATGTACATTGATGACGTCAGTAGACAAACAAATGTTGGATTGCTTGATTATGGTTAAATGTCAGAAAACATTAAGTATACCAGGCTATAATGTGAAGTTATTTTATTGATGCTCAAATTTTTATCCTTGGGAACGCATCAATTGTGGAAAAAATGGCTACAGAAGTTTACCTATTGGAAATACAAGGCAATAATTTTAGGTGAATCCACCTTAAATTTACAAACTTTTTCTGACAGTTGCTAATTCAGGAACTCGCTTTCCGAAAATTATCAGCTTTATTTAAGTTAAGTAGAACATGGTCTAAGCGATGGCTTCTGATCGTTCGTTCGAGATGGGTCCGGGTCCGAATCCCGGTGAGGCATGGATGTTGTGTTTGTCTTACGGCACTGGCTCTCTCCCTTCCCTGGAACCAGTGACCCTAAATTAGGGACGGGCGACTGCTTATAGCCCATTGAGTTGCTCACGGCGGTCGTTAAACCTCCAATCAAAAAAAAAAAAAAAAACATAGAGTGCCTAAAACACAATACATGCATTCATGATTTTTTTTAGGTGTGATCAGTCAACAGACAGGAAAAAGAATTAATCCATGGCGTCATATCGATTTGAAATGTTGCCACTTAAGGTAAATCTGATTGAAATGGAGAAAAAGTACATAATGCTTTAGCATCATTTCCTCGTGACGTCAATCTAAATTGAGCTGTTAGGCTTACAGGAAACGTGACTGAAATGGTGCAAAAAGTCCAAACTGTTTATTAATTTTTTTTATGTTTAACGACCAGGAGGTTTAACGACCACCGTGAGCAACTCAATGGGCTATAAGCAGTCGCCCGTCCCTAATTTAAGGTCCCTGGTTCCGGGGAAGGGAGAGAGCCAGTGCCGTAAGACAAATACAACATCCATGCCTGACCGGGATTCGAACCCGAACCCCTTTCGGAAGAATGATTTTCATCATTTCCCTGTGACGTCATTCCAAATTGAGCGGTTAGTACTTACGGGTAACGTGATTCAAAGGCTTGTAAAAAGTCGAAAATACTTCAGCATCATTTCCTCGTGACGTCATTCCAAATTGAACAGTTGCCACCTACGGAAAAACGCTCTAAAACTGCCAAAAAGGGTGAAATACGACTGCAGATCATAATTTGTGACTTCATACCCTAAGGCCTGGGTTTTTGTCTTATAACTGTTGTTGGGCCTGGATTTGAGTCTCTTTAGGCGTGGTAGTGTGTTTGTTCTACGGCGCTGGTTCTGTCGCTTCCCTAAGCCAGTTGCCCTAAATTAGGGACTGGTGACACCGTATATTCTTAGATCCTCAGGGTGGATGTTGAACTCCGAAACAAAAGCCATATTGTTTTGGCAAAACTGAAAGAAATATTATTACATTTTTTTTTTGTATCTCATAACTGTAACTACTTCTAAATTTCTGTAACAATTTCTTAAGCTTTTCTGTTGTAAAATGCTTCTACAAAGAGTAGTAATTACTTGTTCAGTACTTTTCCGTGTCTGCTTTTTTGTTATTGTTTTAACTGCACTGTCAGCTTCTAAAACCACAAGGAGTCACCTGTCCCTACGTTAGGGACACGAGCTGCAGAAAAGGTACAAAACATGTCTCTGTACGACCAAGGAGGGTAGAATAATATCTCTAGAATGCCCCGAGTTTTATAACCGTGAAACCGCAAAGTGTGGGTGTTACATTGTGAGTGTTACATGCTCTCTGTGCCACACCCTTACCCAAAACTCCGCAATGGTTACGGACATGTTCAGTCATGTACTTGAGTGCGTCGTGCAAGTTTCCGCATCTTTTACAACTTTTCCTTTTACGGCTTACGACAGCATTCACTGAAATTTATTGACACGCCTTGTATACACAAACGAAATTCTGAAATTTCGCTTCGTGGATTAACGAAGCACATTTCTGATACAACCCTTTCCGTGAAATGACGGAAATAAACCTCAATTTAACGGATCTTTCGTGCTCCAGGAAAATTTTGAATTTTCAGAAACCTTATCTCAATTTTTTTCTTATATTGAAAGGTAAATTTCCGTTTTTAAAATGTGTTAACAAAAAATTCTGAATTTTCAGAAACCTTATCCCAATTCCTTTCTTATATTGACGGTAAATATCAGTTTTTAAAATGTGTTAGCGGAAAATTCTGAATTTTCAGAAACCTTTTCGTTGTTTTTTTCTTATATTAACGGTAAATTTCCGTTTTTAAAATGTGTTAACAGAAAATTCTGAATTTTCAGAAACCTTACGCCAATTCCTATCTTATATTGAAGGTAAATTTCCGTTTTTAAAATGTGTTAACAGAAAATTCTGAATTTTCAGAAACCTTACGCCAATTCTTTTCTCATAGTGACGGTAAATTTCCGTTTTTAAAATGTGTTAGCGGAAAATTCTGAATTTTCAGAAACCTTCCCCAATTCATTTCTTATATTGACGGTAAATTTCCGTTTTTAAAATGCGTTAACGGAAATTTCTGAATTTTCAGAAGCCTTACCCCAATTCCTTTCTTATATTGACGGTAAATTTCCATTTTTAAAATGCGTTAACGGAAAATTCTGAATTTTTAGAAACCTTTCCGGGTTTTTTCTTGTATTGACGGTAAATTTCCGTTTTTAAAATGTGTTAAAGGAAAATTCTGAATTTTCAGAAACCTTACGCCAATTCCTTTCTTATATTGACGGTAAATTTCCGTTTTTAAAATGCGTTAACGGACATTTCGGAATTTTCAGAAACCTTACCCCAATTTCTTTCTTATATTGACGGTAAATTTCCGTTTTAAAATGTGTTAAAGGAAAATTCTGAATTTTTAGTTAAAGGAAAATTCTGAATTTTTAGAAACCTTACCCTAATTTCTTATTGTCTTACCCTAATTCCTTTCTTATATTGATTTCCGTTTTTAAAATGTGTTAACGGAAAATTCTGAATTTTCAGAAACATTACCCCAATTCCTTTCTTATATTGACGGTAAATTTCCGTTTTAAAATGTGTTAACGGAAAATTCTGAATTTTTAGAAACCGTTCCGGTATTTTTCTTATATTGACGGTAAATTTCCGTTTTTAAAATGTGTTAAAGGAAAATTCTGAATTTTCAGAAACCTTACCCTAATTCCTTTCTTATATTGACGGTAAATTTCCGTTTTTAAAATGTGTTAACGGAAAATCCAGAATTTTCAGAAACCTTATCCCAATTTCTTTCTTATATTGACGGCAAAGTTCCGTTTTTAAAATGTGTTAACGGAAAATTCTGAATTTTCAGAAACATTACCCAAATTCCTTTCTTATATTGACGGTAAATTTCCGTTTTTAAAATGTGTTAACGGAAAATTCTGAATTTTCAGAAACCTTACCCCAATTTCTTTCTTATATTGACGGTAAATTTCCGTTTTTAAAATGTGTTAACGGAAAATTCTGAATTTTCAGAAACCTTTCTGTTTGTTTTTCTTATATTGACGGTAAATTTCCGTTTTTAAAATGTGTTAACGGAAAATTCTGAATTTTCAGAAACCTTTCCGTTGTTTTTTTCTTATATTGACGGTAAATTTCCGTTTTTAAAAATGTGTTAACGGAAAATTCTGAATTTTCAGAAACATTACCCCAATTCCTTTCTTATATTGACGGTAAATTTCCGTTTTAAAATGTGTTAAAGGAAAATTCTGAATTTTTAGTTAAAGGAAAATTCTGAATTTTTAGAAACCTTACCCTAATTTCTTATTGTCTTACCCTAATTCCTTTCTTATATTGATTTCCGTTTTTAAAATGTGTTAACGGAAAATTCTGAATTTTCAGAAACATTACCCCAATTCCTTTCTTATATTGACGGTAAATTTCCGTTTTAAAATGTGTTAACGGAAAATTCTGAATTTTTAGAAACCGTTCCGGTATTTTTCTTATATTGACGGTAAATTTCCGTTTTTAAAATGTGTTAAAGGAAAATTCTGAATTTTCAGAAACCTTACCCTAATTCCTTTCTTATATTGACGGTAAATTTCCGTTTTTAAAATGTGTTAACGGAAAATCCAGAATTTTCAGAAACCTTATCCCAATTTCTTTCTTATATTGACGGCAAAGTTCCGTTTTTAAAATGTGTTAACGGAAAATTCTGAATTTTCAGAAACATTACCCAAATTCCTTTCTTATATTGACGGTAAATTTCCGTTTTTAAAATGTGTTAACGGAAAATTCTGAATTTTCAGAAACCTTACCCCAGTTTCTTTCTTATATTGACGGTAAATTTCCGTTTTTAAAATGTGTTAACGGAAAATTCAGAATTTTCAGAAACCTTTCTGTTTGTTTTTCTTATATTGACGGTAAATTTCCGTTTTTAAAATGTGTTAACGGAAAATTCTGAATTTTCAGAAACCTTTCCGTTGTTTTTTTTCTTATATTGACGGTAAATTTCCGTTTTTAAAAATGTGTTAACGGAAAATTCTGAATTTTCAGAAACCTTTCCGTTGTTTTTTTTTTATATTGACGGTAAATTTCCGTTTTTAAAAATGTGTTAACGGAAAATTCTGAATTTTCAGAAATATTTCCTCAATTCGTTTCGTATATTAACGGGAATACTCTCTTCTCGCTTTTTTCCGTATTCATGTGACGAAAAATTTCCGGTAATATGAAAGATTCCTGGCGAATACTTGAGGTTTGATTAACTATCAAATTTCAATTGTCTGTCGGTGGATCTGATTTTAAAGTTCTGTAGCGAGATCGTATATTGTGGATTGCATATCGCATGCAATTTTGGATATTGTGGCACATGTTCCTTCCACTCTCCCTATTTTGTGCACCAGCTAATGCAAACTGTGTTACCGTAAGAAACCGTGTACTTAAATTATTGTACGATGTGTGTGTGTATCAGTCGGTGGAGTCCTGAAGACAAAAGTGATTACACAGATGAGCGACTACATTATGACCACCTACCTAATAAGCTGTAGGACCGTCCTCTTTGGACCGCAAAACAGCGGCCACTCGACTAGGCATCGATTCGATGAGGTGGCGATGGGTATCCTGGGGTATCTGGTACCATAATGCCAACTACAGGTCCTCCAGTTCCCGTATATTTCGGGGTGGTGGTGACTTTGCGCGAACCCACTTTTCCAAGTCGAACCACAAATGTCCGATCGGGCTCATGCCAGGTGAATTTGGAAGCCACAGAAAATCACCAGCATGTTCCTTGAACTATCCAGTGACGATTCTGGCTGTGTGGCATGACGCATTATCTGTTGGTAATAGCCATCACCAGCAGGGAACAAAGTTGACATGAGTGGGTGAATTTGGTCCACAATGATGTTCAGATACCTGACAGCTGTGAAGAATTGTGCTATTGGGACAATGGGGCTTAAATTGTGCCAATAACACGTCACCCACAGCGTAACACCACCGCAGCCGGCCTGCTTCCGCTCAGCAGTGCATCCGGGTACCATAGCTTCCGTTGGTAATCAGCGTATCCGCTCTCGGTCGTCTACGTGATGAATCAGGAGTATTGATTCCTCCGACCAGACTACTATCATCCACAGTCCAATCTCGATGGTCTTGGGCCCGTTTCATGCGTTGTTGGCGATGACGGGCAGAGTAAGCATAGGCGCCCGGCTACACAGGCCCATGCGCAGAAGGCTGCGACGAAGTATGTGCTGTGACACATTGCCCTGATCACCACTTTTGTAGCCGAGGACGATTTGTCGTGCTGTGTCCCTGCGGTGGCTGTGAACAATGCGCGACGGTATCCGCTTCCCTCTGGCATCAATGAACCACGGACGACACACAGCTTGGACGACGCTTCGTCGTTTTGTCATCTGTGCATCACATTTGCTATACGTACTCACTACAGCCGCACGAGAACAACACACAAGCAGCGCCGTTTCCGAGATCGTAGTTCCGCCGTGCCGTCACAATTTGTCCTTTATCCAACTCCGATAAATCGGCAGCTTTTTCCCATTCTGGCCCCAAAAACTGTACTAACCGAAAGCTGGTCCGCGAGTTGTATATATACTGCTCTGTGAACTTCACATGCGTCACAATTCGGTCTCCAGGCGCGCTTATTTCTCTAGGTTGGGGGTGGTCATAATGGAATAGCTCATCAGTATGTATACACTGGCGTGCAAAAATGAAGGACGACACGGTTCTTCGAATCTAACGTCGTGCAGAAGTGCTCCACATCGACTCAAATCATACCATAAGACCCTCAAGATGTACGAATACGGGACAAGTGAGCAAAACCGTCCAAACAAGGAATCCAAAGGATACAAAGGCACTTTATTGAAAAGGTAGCTTCGAGCACAACTGCACAGAAGACAGAAACGTCCATGTGACAGGCGGCTGCCAAGAAAAATCCAGTCTTTAGCAGGGGATATGATCACCCCTGACTGCGTTGCAGGATTTACAACGTCTGTCCATGCTGAGGACGAGGTTGTTGAGGAGCTGTTGAGGCATCGCGGCCCATTCCTCTTGTAGCGCCAATCGCAGCTGCGGAATCGTTGCTGGCGGGTAGTGACGTGCTGCAAGCGTCTCCCGAGAAGGTCCCACACGTGTTCGATTGGATTTAGGTCCGGTGACCTTGTGGGCCAATCCATGCGTTGAACATCTTCACTCTCCAACAGCTCTACGACAGCCACTGTACGACGAGGTGTAGCGTTGTCGTCCATAAAGATGAACTCAGGACTTTGAAGTTTTCATCTTGCCCTTCCAACACTCTCGGACATTTCTAGCTGTTCGACACGTCGCATTGATGTGCTGGAAGATCCCGTCCGCCCCAGGGAAAACAATCAACATGTATGGGTTTGCGTGATCTGCAAGGATGGATTCATAACGAATTCGGTCCATAGTGCCTTCCACAAGTATGAGTGTAACCAGAGAATGCCACGAAAACATTCCCCAGACCACGACGTTGTCTCCACCAGCTTGTGTTCTTCCAGCAATGGTTGAAGTGTGTTTGTAATCCGATGTTTCTCGCCTTATACGCCCACGTGCATTCGTTTGATGAAGCAGAAAGCGTGACTCATCGGAGAAGGCAATTCTTTTCCAATCAGCGGAGGTCTAATTCGGATACTGCGTGCAAATGTAAGCCTTTTCTGCCCATGCTCTTTCCTTACCATAGGTGTAGTGACCATCCGTCTTCATCGTGCCCCGTACGCAGCAGAGTTCGCTGAACTATACATAGGTGCAGTGACCATCCGTCTGCATCGATCACCGTACGCAGCAGAGTTCGCTGAACTTATACATAGGTGCAGTGACCATCCGTCTGCATCGATCACCGTACGCAGCAGAGTTCGCTGAACTATACATAGGTGCAGTGACCATCCGTCTGCATCGATCACCGTACGCAGCAGAGTTCGCTGAACTATACATAGGTGCAGTGACCATCCGTCTGCATCGATCACCGTACGCAGCAGAGTTCGCTGAACTATACATAGGTGCAGTGACCATCCGTCTGCATCGATCACCGTACGCAGCAGAGTTCGCTGAACTATACATAGGTGCAGTGACCATCCGTCTGCATCGATCACCGTACGCAGCAGAGTTCGCTGAACTATACATAGGTGCAGTGACCATCCGTCTGCATCGAGCCCCGTACGCAGCAGAGTTCTCTGAACTATACATAGGTGCAGTGACCATCCGTCTGCATCGAGCCACCCGTCTCTGAACTATACATAGGTGTGTAACCACCCGTCTTCATCGTGCCCCGTGCGCAGCAGAGTTCGCTGAACTATACATAGGTGCAGTGACCATCCGTCTGCATCGATCACCGTACGCAGCAGAGTTCGCTGAACTATACATAATTGCAGTGACCATCCGTCTGCATCGATCACCGTACGCAGCAGAGTTCGCTGAACTATACATAGGTGCAGTGACCATCCGTCTGCATCGAGCCCCGTACGCAGCAGAGTTCGCTGAACTATACATAGGTGCAGTGACCATCCGTCTGCATCGAGCCCCGTACGCAGCAGAGTTCGCTGAACTATACATAGGTGCAGTGACCATCCGTCTGCATCGATCACCGTACGCAGCAGAGTTCGCTGAACTATACATAGGTGCAGTGACCATCCGTCTGCATCGATCACCGTACGCAGCAGAGTTCGCTGAACTATACATAGGTGCAGTGACCATCCGTCTGCATCGATCACCGTACGCAGCAGAGTTCGCTGAACTATACATAGGTGCAGTGACCATCCGTCTGCATCGATCACCGTACGCAGCAGAGTTCGCTGAACTATACATAGGTGCAGTGACCATCCGTCTGCATCGAGCCCCGTACGCAGCAGAGTTCGCTGAACTATACATAGGTGCAGTGACCATCCGTCTGCATCGATCACCGTACGCAGCAGAGTTCGCTGAACTATACATAGGTGCAGTGACCATCCGTCTGCATCGATCACCGTACGCAGCAGAGTTCGCTGAACTATACATAGGTGCAGTGACCATCCGTCTGCATCGATCACCGTACGCAGCAGAGTTCGCTGAACTATACATAGGTGCAGTGACCATCCGTCTGCATCGATCACCGTACGCAGCAGAGTTCGCTGAACTATACATAGGTGCAGTGACCATCCGTCTGCATCGATCACCGTACGCAGCAGAGTTCGCTGAACTATACATAGGTGCAGTGACCATCCGTCTGCATCGATCACCGTACGCAGCAGAGTTCGCTGAACTATACATAGGTGCAGTGACCATCCGTCTGCATCGATCACCGTACGCAGCAGAGTTCGCTGAACTATACATAGGTGCAGTGACCATCCGTCTGCATCGAGCCACCGTACGCAGCAGAGTTCGCTGAACTATACATAGGTGCAGTGACCATCCGTCTGCATCGATCACCGTACGCAGCAGAGTTCGCTGAACTATACATAGGTGCAGTGACCATCCGTCTGCATCGATCACCGTACGCAGCAGAGTTCGCTGAACTATACATAGGTGCAGTGACCATCCGTCTGCATCGATCACCGTACGCAGCAGAGTTCGCTGAACTATACATAGGTGCAGTGACCATCCGTCTGCATCGATCACCGTACGCAGCAGAGTTCGCTGAACTATACATAGGTGCAGTGACCATCCGTCTGCATCGATCACCGTACGCAGCAGAGTTCGCTGAACTATACATAGGTGCAGTGACCATCCGTCTGCATCGATCACCGTACGCAGCAGAGTTCGCTGAACTATACATAGGTGCAGTGACCATCCGTCTGCATCGATCACCGTACGCAGCAGAGTTCGCTGAACTATACATAGGTGCAGTGACCATCCGTCTGCATCGATCACCGTACGCAGCAGAGTTCGCTGAACTATACATAGGTGCAGTGACCATCCGTCTACATCGAGCCCCGTACGCAGCAGAGTTCGCTGAACTATACATAGGTGCAGTGACCATCCGTCTGCATCGAGCCCCGTACGCAGCAGAGTTCGCTGAACTATACATAGGTGCAGTGACCATCCGTCTGCATCGATCACCGTACGCAGCAGAGTTCGCTGAACTATACATAGGTGCAGTGACCATCCGTCTGCATCGATCACGGTACGCAGCAGAGTTCGCTGAACTATACATAGGTGCAGTGACCATCCGTCTGCATCGATCACCGTACGCAGCAGAGTCCTCTGAACTATACATAGGTGCAGTGACCATCCGTCTGCATCGAGCCCCGTACGCAGCAGAGTTCGCTGAACTATACATAGGTGCAGTGACCATCCGTCTGCGTCGAGCCCTGTACGCAGCAGAGTTCGCTGAACTATACATAGGTGCAGTGACCATCCGTCTTCATCGATCCCCGTACGCAGCAGAGTTCGCTGAACTATACATAGGTGCAGTGACCATCCGTCTGCATCGATCACCGTACGCAGCAGAGTTCGCTGAACTATACATAGGTGCAGTGACCATCCGTCTGCATCGATCCCCGTACGCAGCAGAGTTCGCTGAACTATACATAGGTGCAGTGACCATCCGTCTGCATCGAGCCCCGTACGCAGCAGAGTTCGCTGAACTATACATAGGTGTAGTGACCATCCGTCTGCATCGATCACCGTACGCAGCAGAGTTCGCTGAACTATACATAGGTGCAGTGACCATCCGTCTGCATCGATCACCGTACGCAGCAGAGTTCGCTGAACTATACATAGGTGCAGTGACCATCCGTCTGCATCGAGCCCCGTACGCAGCAGAGTTCGCTGAACTATACATAGGTGCAGTGACCATCCGTCTGCATCGATCACCGTACGCAGCAGAGTTCGCTGAACTATACATAGGTGCAGTGACCATCCGTCTGCATCGATCACCGTACGCAGCAGAGTTCGCTGAACTATACATAGGTGCAGTGACCATCCGTCTGCATCGATCACCGTACGCAGCAGAGTTCGCTGAACTATACATAGGTGCAGTGACCATCCGTCTGCATCGAGCCCCGTACGCAGCACAGAGTTCGCTGAACTATACATAGGTGCAGTGACCATCCGTCTGCATCGATCACCGTACGCAGCAGAGTTCGCTGAACTATACATAGGTGTAGTGACCATCCGTCTGCATCGATCACCGTACGCAGCAGAGTTCGCTGAACTATACATAGGTGCAGTGACCATCCGTCTGCATCGATCACCGTACGCAGCAGAGTCCTCTGAACTATACATAGGTGCAGTGACCATCCGTCTGCATCGAGCCCCGTACGCAGCAGAGTTCCTCTGAACTATACATAGGTGCAGTGACCATCCGTCTGCGTCGAGCCCCGTACGCAGCAGAGTTCGCTGAACTATACATAGGTGCAGTGACCACCCGTCTTCATCGTGCCCCGTACGCAGCAGAGTTCGCTGAACTATACATAGGTGCAATGACCATCCGTCTGCATCGATCACCGTACGCAGCAGAGTTCGCTGAACTATACATAATTGCAGTGACCATCCGTCTGCATCGATCACCGTACGCAGCAGAGTTCGCTGAACTATACATAGGTGCAGTGACCATCCGTCTGCATCGATCACCGTACGCAGCAGAGTTCGCTGAACTATACATAGGTGCAGTGACCATCCGTCTGCATCGATCACCGTACGCAGCAGAGTTCGCTGAACTATACATAGGTGCAGTGACCATCCGTCTGCATCGATCACCCCGTACGCAGCAGAGTTCGCTGAACTATACATAGGTGCAGTGACCATCCGTCTGCATCGAGCCCCGTACGCAGCAGAGTTCGCTGAACTATACATAGGTGCAGTGACCATCCGTCTTCATCGATCACCGTACGCAGCAGAGTTCGCTGAACTATACATAGGTGCAGTGACCATCCGTCTGCATCGATCACCGTACGCAGCAGAGTTCGCTGAACTATACATAGGTGCAGTGACCATCCGTCTGCATCGAGCCCCGTACGCAGCAGAGTTCGCTGAACTATACATAGGTGCAGTGACCATCCGTCTGCATCGATCACCGTACGCAGCAGAGTTCGCTGAACTATACATAGGTGCAGTGACCATCCGTCTGCATCGATCACCGTACGCAGCAGAGTTCGCTGAACTATACATAGGTGCAGTGACCATCCGTCTGCATCGATCACCGTACGCAGCAGAGTTCGCTGAACTATACATAGGTGCAGTGACCATCCGTCTGCATCGAGCCCCGTACGCAGCAGAGTTCGCTGAACTATACATAGGTGCAGTGACCATCCGTCTGCATCGAGCCCCGTACGCAGCAGAGTTCGCTGAACTATACATAGGTGCAGTGACCATCCGTCTGCATCGATCACCGTACGCAGCAGAGTTCGCTGAACTATACATAATTGCAGTGACCATCCGTCTGCATCGAGCCCCGTACGCAGCAGAGTCCTCTGAACTATACATAGGTGCAGTGACCATCCGTCTGCGTCGAGCCCCGTACGCAGCAGAGTTCTCTGAACTATACATAGGTGTAGTGACCACCCGTCTTCATCGTGCCCCGTACGCAGCAGAGTTCGCTGAACTATACATAGGTGCAGTGACCATCCGTCTGCATCGATCACCGTACGCAGCAGAGTTCGCTGAACTATACATAGGTGCAGTGACCATCCGTCTGCATCGAGCCCCGTACGCAGAAGAGTTCGCTGAACTGTACATAGGTGCAGTGAGCATCCGTCTGCATCGAGCCCCGTACGCAGCAGAGTTTGCGGAACTATACATAGGTGCAGTGATCATCCGTCTGCATCGATCACCGTACGCAGCAGAGTTCGCTGAACTATACATAATTGCAGTGACCATCCGTCTGCATCGAGCCCCGTACGCAGAAGAGTTCGCTGAACTATACACAGGTGCAGTGACCATCCGTCTGCATCGAGCCCCGTACGCAGCAGAGTTCGCGGAACTATACATAGGTGCAGTGACCATCCGTCTGCATCGATCACCGTACGCAGCAGAGTTCGCTGAACTATACATAGGGGCAGTGACCATCCGTTTGCATCGCGCCCCGTACGCAGAAGAGTTCGCTGAACTATACATAGGTGCAGTGACTGTCAGGGGAGGACGACGTCCTTATTTATTACCGGGGGCCAGTACCGGGGGTCCGACGTCTTAACGTGTCCATCCGACGCTTGGCGGATATTTAGTGGATCGAGCGTTCGTACCTGCCTGGGATCGAACCTCAGGTCTTCTCCATGGCCGTCACGAACGTTGCCCACTAGGCAACCCGCGGCTCTTCTTTTCAAATCCGATCCGATCCTATGTACAGAATTTTAGGAAGGGAGTGTCTGACCCCAGGTCTTAAACTACCCTTAGAAATAGGAAGGTAGGAGATTTGGGCTAGAGTGCCCGATAGGAAAGTGACACGGAAGCGAAGCAGAAAGGAGGAGGAAGGCGCCCTTATTTATTACCGGGGGACCAGTACCGGGGTCCGACGACTTAACGTGCCCATCCGACGCACGGTGGATATTTAGTGGATCGAGCGTTCGTACCTGCCTGGGATCGAACCTGAGACCCTTTCCGTGGCAGTCACGAACGTTGCCCACTAGGCCACCCGTGGCCCCTTGTTTTCAGATCATATCAGATCATATGTAGAGGATTTTAGGAAGGGAGTGTCTGACCCCAGGTCTTAAACAACCCTTAGAAATAGGAAGCTAGGAGATGTGGGCTAGAGTGCCCGATAGCAAAGTGACACGGAAGCGAAGCAGAAAAGGGGAGGAAGACGCCCTTATTTATTACCGGGCGCCAGTATCCGGGGTCCGACGGCTTAACGTGCCCATCCGACGCACGGCGGGTATTTAGTAGTTCGAACGTTCGTACCTGCCCAGGATCGAACCTGAGGTTATCTCCATGGCAGTCACGAACGCTGACCACTAGGCCACCCGCGGTCCAACCTTGTTCTCAGAATGCCTACAGCACACCTTATATACCTTCCAAGCCAGCTCACGACACGTGCCTTCTTTCATTGGCTACGCGTTGTTGACGTCAAAAGTAGGAGGTGGTCACATTATTGTGACCACCTCCTGTGTATTTAGGAGTTTTGTTAAATAATACTATGAAACAGTAAGTTTCGCCTTTTTTTGAAGATAACTAGCTTAATGGCCCTGCTTTGCTGGGAGAATTTGGTGACAACTCACTGTCTAAACTTTGTACAAATCAAATGAAAACGATAAATTTTCTACGGCATGAACCGTATACCTAATACTGTATTTCATTTCTTCATTGAATTTCAATTTCATTCTCTGTAGGGTTTTTAGGCACACAGTATTTTTAGTTTTTCGTTTGATGTTTTTGTAGTTACCTTCAGTTTCGATGCTGAGTTGTGTTGCAGTTCTTCACTGGAAAGCAGTTGTCACAAAAAAAAATAAAAAAAAATCAATTATTGTACTTATCACAACAAAAAGTATTAAATTCGATTTCAAAATGGAAAAGCAAAAAATTAATCTTTTTACGGAAATTTTGTATGAATGCCCGTTGACCCTGGAACCCGACTACTTCCAAGAACCGTCTACGGTCTAAGTTAGAGTACCATGAAATAGTATACCAAATTTCGTGGTTCTAAATTGAAAAGTGTAGATTTGTATAGCGGAAAAACAAAAACACAAACATTCAACTTCATATATTAGATTGAAAGTCATTGTCAGTTTCAAAAGATCTCAAGATCCAAATCATTCTGTTGCTTCGAAAAATCACGATGAAAAAAATACTTTATTTGTGATAACTCAGAAAAAAAGTAAAATTATTACAACCCTATTCAAAAAAGCACCAAGCTCCAACATAAAATAAAATGAATAATTCACTCTCATTATGGCTGTTTTTGAATGAGTATTAGGATTCATCTTCTGTGATAGATGGCACAAAAATCACTCCTTTGGCGTTGTTTTTTCGTCTTGAGTGACTGTCCCAGAATTTGGCATCAGCGAATCACTACAGACCTCACAATATTCCGAATGAAAGCGGTCTCTCGTTGGTTCCTAAGAAAAGACAAAATACGCGCTGTTACGTTTTAACCAATGACGTTATTTTGGAGAGGAGCTCAGTAAGTAGGCGGAGTTTCTATAGCTCAGGGGTTCTCTGCTAATGTACGCATTTTCTCTTCAAAAAATGAACGTAAAGTAAGGTTAATGATGATATATAGAAGACAAAAATTGCAATCTAACTTTTGCGCCTATTCATTGATTTCGATTTGGCTCAGATAATTAGAAAAATCTGGCACAAATAAGAGATTTTGTTGCATCCAGACAGAAGCACTGCTATGCAAACTTAATACGCCATCTAGCGCCAAATTGGAATGCTTTCGAGTCAGATAAATTGAATTTCAAAAAAAAGTTCTAAAAAATTTTCCGGAATAATAACTGTTTTAATAATAATAACTATTAATAATAACTGTTTTTAATTGGGCTCAAAATTTAAAACACTACAAAGTAGTAGTCTTTCAGGAAATGTGTACAAAATAATTTACATTGCAGATATAGTGTGGAAGATGAACCCTAACACTCATTCAAAGACAGCGTTAAAAGACGGATATCTACCGACAACTTTTCGGCACGCCATTTTTAGGAATTTTCCGTGAATTCACACGGCTTATTTTTTGGCGCTTTCCAACCGTAGGTTGAAGAAGCGTACACAGTGTGGCAAAGAATTTTTAAGACTGGGTCTGTAAAATGAAATAGAAACAAGAAATTATAATTTGTTTTGGTTTGTTATTCAAAATAAGTCCCTCCGGCTTCAATACACTTGATACAGCGATTTAATAATGATTCGCATGCCTGTTCCAGTTCACTTTGTGGATTTGCCTCCAAAGCACGCGTCGAAGCTGTTTGTATGGTCGAAATATCATCAAAATAACACCCTTTTAACGTCATTTTAAGTTTTGGGAATAAAAAAAGTCGCAGGTTGCTAAATCAGGCGAATACGGTCGATGATGCAACTTACAGACTTTTTTTCGCCAAAAATCTACGAACAAGAAGTGAGGTGTGACTGGGTGCATTATCGTGCAACAAACACCAACTGTTTTTATCCCGATATTCTGGACGAATGGGACGAATTCTGCCCATCAAACGCCTCAAAACATTTAAATAAAACTCACCAGGAATTGTTTGTCCACTTGGAACAAATTCTTTGTGGATAATACCCTTACTATCGAAGAATGTCATGAGCATTGTTTTGATTTTCGATGGAACTTTTCTTGTTTTTTTTGGCTTGTGGTGAGTTTTTTGACTTCCATTCCGCACTTTGTCGCTTTGTTTTAGGATCATATTGAAAACACCATGTTTCATCACCTGTAACAATCGATTTTAAGAAGTTTGGATCATATTCAGCGGCTGAAATGATGTCTCTGCAATGTGCACTTCTCCTTGATTTTTGTTCATTGGTTAACGTGTGTGGAACAAATTTAGCACAGACTTTTGTTTTGCCCAAATCTTCATGCAGGATGGTTCGAATCGTTTCTTTGTTGATGTTTAAAGACTCTTCCATCATTCTTAGTGACGCACATATATTGTTTGCCACGAAATCACGCACTTTTTCAATAATCTCAGGTGTCCTAGATGAACTTGGTCTTCCGGTATGCTTATCATCTTCTAGCGACTCTCTTCCGTCCGAAAAACGTCTGTACCACAGGAAAACATTTGATCTACTTAAACAAAACTCATCGTAAACTTGTTTCATCATTTGGTACGTTTCCGAGGCACTTTTACCAAGTTTTGCGTTAAATTTAATAACAGCCCTTTGTTCCATTTTAATAATTCAACATGAAAAAAATTTTACTTCTCGAATGAACGCCCGTTTCATTTAAGTTACTTTAACAACTGCGCAGTACTTTTGGCAGAAAGCAACCGGATGGTCACGGTTTATAACGCATTCGCGATTACACTGGTGGCGCCACCGTAGGCTGAAATCTAGCGCCAGTCTTAAAAATTCTTTGACGCACTGTGTATATGCTCCAGATGTGTCCGTCTTTCCGCACGATAAATCACGTAAAAATGGTTCGATTTCGATGAAATTTTAGTATGTGGTAGATGACCACCTGGCGACGAACCCTATCGAAAGCGGGCGAAATGGGGTCAAAGGTCAGAACATAGGAACGGGATCCATTCCATTGTCGTTATGCGTCATAACGTGCGTTAAAATGGTTCGATTTCAATGAAATTTTAGTATGTGGTAGGGGCCACTTGGGGACGAACCCTATTGAAAATGGGCGCAATGGGGTCAAAGCTGAGGACATAGGAGTGGGATCCATTCCATTGTCGTTATGGGTTATAACTTGCGTTAAAATGGTTCGATTGCAATGAAATTTTAGTATGTGGTAGAGGACCACCAGGGGACGAACCCTATTGAAAGCGGGCGAAATGGGGTCAAAGGTCAGGACATAGGAGCGGGGTCCATTCCATTGTCGTTATGCGTCATAACGTGGGTAAAAATGGTTCGATTTCGATGAAATTTTAGTATGTGGTAGGGGACCAATTGGGGACAAACCCTGTTGAAAATGGGCGAAATGGGGTCAAAGGTCAGGACATAGGAGCGGGATCCATTCCATTGTCGTTATGCGTCATAACTTGGGTAAAAATGGTTCGATTTCGATGAAATTTTAGTATGTGGTAGGGGACCACTCTGGGACGAATCTCATTGAAAATGGACGAAATGAGGTCAAAGATCAGGACATAGGAGCAGAATCCATTCCATTGCACTTATGCGTCACAACTTACGTAAAAAGGCGCTTCTATTGCGACAAAACTTTAGTATGTTGTTCCGGAGGCATACTGAACCGGTTCTGTTGAATATCACCGAATGCGGTCAAAGGCCAGGACACAGGAGCGAGATTTATTCCACAGCCATCATCCTCATAACTTGAGTAATGATTTCTGGTATGTTGGAAAGCGCCTCATAATCAATGCATTGCATGATTTTACTAACTTGTTTACAGTGTAATATAATAGGCATGCTTATAGGTACACTGAAATGTCTATGGAAGTGGTTCTGTCTTCTTTTAACTCAAATTCTGTTTATTAATTTAAAGCTGCTAAACTAACAACCTGTATGCACTGCATTTATTGTTTTCTTCAGAGTGGTGGAGGAGAAGAAGGACGACTGCGCGAAGGACTGTTGCATTTGTGCACTGTGCATGGCTCTGTGCTGTTTTTGTTGTAGTGATTAAGGAAGCTGGGATGCTTTGGACTTGTAACAGCGACTGCGCAACGTACCAGCAGGACTACGTTCCGTTAATCATATTGTAAAAATGAGCTTACAGGATATATATTGTATTTACTGCAACGATGAACTCAGTACTATTTTTATAATACGATAATCTAAGTGTTGTTTTGTAATCAGATGTCAAAAGAAAAGAAAAATCATATTTTGTACAAAACAAGTGCTCAATCATTTCTTGCATCAACGGTTGTTTTAATACCATTATTCGACGACAAATCACTCTTAAAATTAAAATTAAAACTAATTTTATAAAAATTGTTTTCATGTGACACTGCTTCTTCTGAACAGTAAGGCTTGTACATCATCCACCGCCTTCTATACAGGTTACATAGGAAAGTCCTTTTAGCCTGGAATAACTTGCGAACGCAGTGAGGTATAGTTATGCAAGTGAGATAACGGTATAGTAAAGCGACTACGCCCGATCGAATGCAACCAATGGCAGCGCGCCTAGTGGCGAAATGCGGAAGTTAGCCATTGCAAATCGAAAACGAAAAGCGATAGAGCAAAGTTTCCAATTACAAAGTTGTAGAGCATCAATTGTTTAGTACAAAACAACCTATGTTTCACAAGAATAAGATAAATTATCGCCCGAATACCCTAAAATGTCCGAAATCGATTGCGCGAACTTTCGTGTGAACGTTTGAAGGGAACAGGCATAAGTAGGAGCAAATGCACAAAATTTATTGCATAAATGCGTACTTATGTCAATACAGTTTGATGACGTCAGACAAAACAAAAACAAAAAAGGAAAACTGGCACACAGTGATAAAAAGTTAATGTCGAGTATGTTCGAAGAGTTCACCATTGCGCACGATACACATTTGTATTCGTGAAAGTAACTCTGCATGCACATTCCTCAGCATGGAAGGTGTCACAGTATTGCAAGCATCTGTAACACGACGACGTAGATCCAGCAGACGTGTAGGACGCTGTTGCATACACATGATTTTTTACGTAACCCCAGAAATCCAAGCTCGCCATTGCCGCCCCGGTGGCGCAGTGGTCTAAGGCGTTCGCCTATGATCATTCGTCCGAAGGGGTCCGGGTTCGAAACCCGGTGAGGCATGGATATTGTGTTCGTCTTACGGCACTGGCTCTCTCCCTTCCCTGGAACCAGTGACCCTAAATTAGGGACGGGCGACTGCTTATAGCCCATTGAGTTGCTCACGGTGGTCGTTAAACCTCCAATCAAAAAAAAAAAAAAAGAAAAAGCTCGCCATTCTCACACAGCGTACGTAGACCTAAACTTCTGATCAGGGTACATCCTGTTACTGGTTTTTATATCGTAGGTACGGTACAACGTCACAATCTGTATTTGCATACGGCTACATTTGCGAAATGAGAATATGCAGATTCGGATCGTCGTGCATTGATTTCAAACATTGTAGGGTATTCAGGCGACAATTTAGCTTATCCGCGTGAAACATATGTCGTTTTGTACTAATTAATTGATGCTCTACAACTTTGTAATTAGAAATTTTGCTCTATCGTTTTTCGTTTTTGATTTGCAATGGCTAACTTCCGCCTTTCGCCACTAGGGGCGCTGCAATTGGTTGCATTCTATCGGGCGTAGTTGCTTTACTATATCGTTATCTCACTTGCATAACTATACCTCTCTGCGTTCGCAAGTTATTTTAGGCTAAAAGGACTTTCCGGTGCATCCTGTATACTACTGTACATTAACCTAATCATGCCAATGCATAAGGATTTCGATCTGTGCTGGCGACGGCGGCGGAGAGAGCGAATCCCTGCAAAACAATAGATTTTTCTCAGCGGAGCATTATCAGGCATGCGTTCCGAAAATACAGTGAGCAGATATTTGATATCCAGGGATAAATTCATGGTCATTTTTCTTCTGTTGGGGCTTCAAAATTTGATGCACGTTGTTTTCATGTCACATAAGTCGTTCGGTGGAATAACATTGTCACAGTTTGGTCATGGTGGAGTGAGCAAATATCCAGTTCTGTTTGAAAATCAGTACTCTAAAGCAAAATTGCATCTGAGACAGTTGAATTGTTGCGTGTGTAGGGCTAATTGCCTGTCTCGTGCACAAAAGTCCGATAGCACGCACGCTTCAAGGATGGGTGGGAAGATTTGGAAAAGGACAAAACGCCTGATTTCACCGCGCACGTCTGAACTCATTGAGAAAGTTCGCGAAAGCATAAAAAGTGATCATTGTGTGACTTGAGGATGCTGGCAGAGATGGAAACGGGTCACGGGTCAACGGGTCGACAATTTCCTGCGGGTCCAACGGGTCGGGCCAAGATGTTCCAGACCCGATTTTGACCCGGTTTTATTCCCGTTTTATTTTTGAAAAGAGAAAGATATATTCCAAAGAAAAATGCGCGTTGTGGAATTCTGTAGTTCATGCTGGTGCCCACAGAGAGAATAATGATTTGCCATGCAAAAATATTGTTGTCTCTTTCTTAAAGCAACGAAGATTTCCACCGACCAACGTCAGACAACGCACCGACTCCATATCGTAAATCGCAAAAAGATACTTCCTTTGCGTTCTTTTAGAGTGCGACTGTCCAGGGCAAGGTACACACAAACGCCATTCGCCTGCTTCTCAGCTGATTCACTCTCTCCGTGCGAAGTTCACTGTATGACTAGGAGTTACTTTTCACATCGCATCTTTTACATTGAGCATTCAGAGGTTTTCGATTGATGTGCTAACATCCCGTTCCCATGACATTTCATGTCGAAATTAACTCCTTAATATGGATGGATTTAATATTAAGAAGGTTGAGAAAGACGTCGAGGCCAGCAAATACGTGCTTGTTGGAAACCACAAGAGGAAGAGTGAATGCTGGAAATTGTTTCGTCTCATTAAGGAACCGGTAAATAATTCTGTGTGGTTTGGTCTTGCTTGTTGTTCAAAATGTGGAAAGTGTATAATTACAAAGAAAGATGTCGACTGTGTAATAAAATTTTATGGAACCAAAAATCTAACGTACCATATGAAAGTATGCGCACCTCCATCAAAGTGTGGAAAGTGTGAACCATCTAAATACATTAAACAAAAAATGCATTTGTGTAATCGTAAATAATGATTCACATTTGTAATATACTACATGGTCACGTTCATAGTCAGTCATTACTTCTGGATTACCCAAAATAGTGGCACTAAAATGGCCCTAAGATTTAGCAAGTAACCAAATTTTATTATTAAAAAAGGATTTCAGTTACTAAACACCAAGCAGTTATTGGGATGAATATATAAAGGGTGCGTAGGAAAGTTCCTTTAGCCTGGAATAACCTGCGAACCGAGAGAGGTATAGTAATGCGACTACGCCTAATACGCTCAATCGAATGCAACCGATAGCAGCGCACCTAGTGGCGGAATGCGGAAGTTAGCCATTGCAAATCGAAAACAAAAAGAGATAGAGCAAAATTTCCAATTACAAAGTTGTAGAGCATCAATTAATTAGTACAAAACTACATTTGTTTCACACGGATAAGATAAATTGTAGCCTGAATACCCTACAATGTCCGAAATCGATGTGCGACGATTCGAATCTGCATATTCACATTTCGCAAATGTAGCTGTATGCAAATGCAAATTGTGAAGTTGTACCGTACCTACGATACAAAAACCCGTAGCAGGATGCACCCCGATCAGAAGTTTAGGTCTACATACGCTTTGTGAGAATAGCGAGCTTGGATTTCTGGGGTTACGTAAAAAATCAGGTGTATGCAACAGCGCCTACAAGTCTACTGGATCTACAAAGTCGTGTTACAGATGCTTGCAATAGTGTTACACCTTCCATGCTGACGGATGTGCATGCAGAGTTACTTACACGAATACAAATGTGTATCGTGGGCAATGGCGAACTCTTCGAACATACTCGACATTAACTTTTTATCACTGTGCGCCAGTTTGCCTTTTTTATTTTTGTTTTGTCTGACGTCATCAAACTGTATTGACATAAGTACGCATTTGTGCAATAAATTGTGTGTATTTTCTCTATTCAGGCGACAATTTTTCTTATCCGTGTGAAACAATTGTCGTTTGGTACAAATTAATTGATGCTCTACAACTATGTAATTGGAAATTTTGCTCTATCTCTTTTCGTTTTCGATTTGCAACAGCTAACTTTTGCATTTCGCCACTAGGAGCGCTGCTATCGGTTGCATTCGATCGGACGTAGTCGCTTTACTGTACCGTTATCTCACTTGCATAACTGTACCTCACTGCGTTTGCAAGTTTTTCCTGGCGAAAGGGACTTTCCTGTGCTCCTTGTATACATTATAAATTGAGTTTCGAATCTTTAGTTCAAATCAGATTTGTTGGGGGTCAGTTGCTGATCAGGATCGGATCGGGTCCAGTTATGGGACGTCCGGGTCGGGTCCGGGTGCGAAAGTTCTAACCCGTTTTCAACTATGGATGCTGGAACGTGAGCTGGGTGTTTATAAGGAAACCATTTGTCAATTTTAGCGCAAGATTTGGTGGGAAGGAGTTTCTTCTCGTTTTGTTCCGCATGCTTTGTCAGACTACCACAAACGTGGAAGTGGAGTACGCTAAAGACATCCTCAAGACTGCAAAAACAATACAATTTTTTTTAAAGGATTGTGCCAGGTGACGACATATGGTGCTATCGTTGTGATGTTGAAGCGTTAGAGTGGTCACTGGAAGTCGCCAGAGTCACCCAAAACGAAAGACGATTAGGTTACAGAAGTCCAAAATCAAGACAATGCTTGGGTGGTTTTACGACAGCAATAGAATTTTGCAGCATGGGTTCATTTCTGAAGGTACGACTGTCACTGGCAATTCTTTCACATCCATTTTGGAACGATTGTGGAAAAAGATTATCCGTCTCAGGCCTGAGTACAAAAACGGACGATGGTTCCTTCTTCACAATAACGCACCCGCACACAGTCAGTCAGCGTACACCAATTTCTGACACTAAAACAAGTGTGTGTCAATCAACCATCCTCCCCTATTCTCCAGATTTAGCACCGTGTGACTTTCTATTACCTAAAAATTAAAGCTTCATTTAAAAGGAAAAGTTTTTCAGGACATTGAAGGCATACACTATATTGACAAAAAGCACCGGACACCCAGAAGAGAAACACAACATAGCATTTATTGACATACATTAGTACGGTGTCGGTCCACCTTTGGCCTTAATGCATGCACGGACCCTTCGAGATATGCTTTCGACAAGGTTTTGGAACACAGCGATAGGTATGCGCTTCATTTCAGTACATAATGCTACCGCTAACTGTTGCTTAGTAGTAGGACTTGGTTCCAAACTTCTTATGCGGCGCTCTAATTCATCCCATAGGTGCTCTATGGGATTAAGAGCAGGGCTCTGTGCTAGCCAGTCCACATACACGATTTGGAATTATCGTCAAACCAAGATGTAACAGTCCTTGCTTTATGGCTCGGTGTATTATCCTGCTGGTACCAACAAGGCTTGGTTCCATAGTATTACCACTGAGTTGGTAAGGCATAATTGTCCAGATTATCGAGCTAAACGTGCTGGTTAACAAGTTTGTTCCCGATAACGAATGGGCCGAAACCATATCACGAAAAATACCACCACACGAGTACACTGCCAGCTCCAAACTTGACAGTAGGAACAGCACACTGTGGTAAAGAGCATTCCCCTTGCTGCCGCCATACCCACACACGACCATCAGACTGATGGATCGTGTATCTGCATTCACTACTCCATAGGACCCGTTTTCACTGATCTACGGTCCACGATAAATGTTTTTTACAGCATGCTAAACGACGGGTAGCATTCCGAGAGGAGATGAAAGGATTATGAGCAGCCGCACGACCAAGGTAACCCACGGAATGAAGTTCTCTGCGAATGGTACGTGTACACACCGAGGTTCCAGCATTTTTACTCACCTGTACATTGAGGTCTTGTGCAGTACTCCGTCGATTAGCTGTAATGATTCTCCTGAGGCTTCGACGTCCTCTATCACTGATTTTCTTTGGTCTGCCGGTACGTTTTGCTGCTTCAGGCACGCCATGTGTCTTCCACTTATTCAGTACATCCAAAACAGTTGACTTGGGCATGTTAAAATGCCTCTCGGTTTCTCTTATGGACAACCCACAATATAATACCCAACAATCTTTCCTTTCTCAAAGTCAGTTCTCTCCCGCCGCGACATTTTCACTCAACCTCACAGTGAGATATGATCGCGGTCAGCTGCAGGCTTGTTTTTATACCGCTTGCAGCTGTACCGCGCTTCTTAACAACGCAGCGGATACGTTCACCTGCTTTTGAAGGAGTATCCGGTGACTTTTGTCTATATAGTGTATATGCACGGACAAGTGGTGCGATAATGTTCTTTCAAATTAGAATGATTCCAATCCAACATTATGGAAAATAAATTTTAAAAGAAAACCTGCAGCATGACAAATGTAGACGATGGGGTTGTGTCTAATGTAGTGATGACATAAGATATTCCTTCTTGGGACTTCATTCATCATTCATGCACAAGAATCATTCAGGAATGATCACTGAAGTGAACCTAGTTGTCACTATAGTCACCCAGTACATCATTCGCTACAAGAATCCCATATTTACGCTCAAAGTGCTTTCAAGGCAACAGCGAAAATGGACAAACTTTTAAACAAGACCGGGATTTCTCAACCGTTCACGATGAATGATTCGCAACGAGCCTGGTTGTGGCGAACAATTCAGGCACACTATTCGAACGAATTGCATTCCGGTATCATTCCCATTCTTAAGTTTCACCATTATTTCCCAGCTGACTGGTGATTGCTCATTCATATGGCGGTTGACATTTACTAATTCTCGACATTACTTTCTCATTGGGAATTCAGGTATCATTCCCATTCTTACGTTTCATCATTATTTCGTAACTGACTGCTCACTCACATAACGGTTCACACTTATTAATTCTCGACATCACTTTTCTTACTGGGAATTCAAATGAATGATATTCACGTATCATTCCCATTCTTAAGTTTCACCATTATTTCTTATCTGACTGCTGATTGCTCACTCACATAACGCTGACACTTACTAATTCTGGACATTGCTTTTCTTATTGGGAACTCAAATGAATGGTATTCACGTATCATTCCCATTCTTAAGTTTCACCATTATTTCCTAGCTCACTAACTCACTCACATAACGGTTGACACTTTTTAATTCTGGACATTGCTTTTCTTATTGGGAAATCAAATGAATGGTATTCACGTATCATTCCCATTCTTAAGTTTCACCATTATTTCCTAGCTCACTACTCACGCACATAACGGTTGACACTTTTTAATTCTGGACATTGCTCTTCTTATTGGAAACTCAAATGAATGGTATTCACGTATCATTCCCATTCTTAAGTTTCACCATTATTTTCTAGCTCACTACTCACTCACATAACAGTTGACACTTTTTAATTCTGGACATTGCTTTTCTCTTTGGGAACTCAAATGAATGGTATTCACGTATCATTCCCATTCTTAAGTTTCACCATTATTTCCCAGCTGACTGGTGATTGCTCATTCATATGGCGGTTGGCATTTACTAATTCTCGACATTACTTTCTCATTGGGAATTCAGGTATCATTCCCATTCTTACGTTTCATCATTATTTCGTAACTGACTGCTCACTCACATAACGGTTCACACTTATTAATTCTCGACATCACTTTTCTAACTGGGAATGCAAATGAATGATATTCACGTATCATTCCCATTCTTAAGTTTCACCATTATTTCCTAGCTCACTGCTCACTCACATAACGGTTGACACTTTTTAATTCTGGACATTGCTTTTCTTATTGGGAACTCAAATGAATGGTATTCACGTATCATTCCCATTCTTAAGTTTCACCATTATTTCCTAGCTCACTACTCACTCACATAACGGTTGACGCTTTTTAATTCTGGACATTGCTCTTCTTATTGGGAACTCAAATGAATGGTATTCACGTATCATTCCCATTCTTAAGTTTCACCATTATTTCCTAGCTCACTACTCACTCACATAACGGTTGACACTTTTAAATTCTGGACATTGCTTTTCATATTGGGAACTCAAATAAATGGTATTCACGTATCATTCCCATTCTTAAATTTCCCCATTATTTCCTAGCTCACTACTCACTCACATAACGGTTGACACTTTTTAATTCTGGACATTGCTTTTCTTATTAGGAACTCAAATGAATGGTATTCACGTTTCATTCCCATTCTTAAGTTTCACCATTATTTCCTAGCTCACTAACTCACTCACATAACGGTTGACACTTTTTAATTCTGGACATTGCTCTTCTTATTGGGAACTCAAATGAATGGTATTCACGTATCATTCCCATTCTTAAGTTTCACCATTATTTCCTAGCTCACTACTCACTCACATAACGGTTGACACTTTTTAATTCTGGACATTGCTTTTCTTATTGGGAACTCAAATGAATGGTATTCACGTATCATTCCCATTCTTAAGTTTCACCAATATTTCGTAGCTCCCTACTCACTCACATAACGGTTGACACTTTTTAATTCTGGACATTGCTTTTCTTATTGGGAACTCAAATGAATGATATTCACGTATCATTCCCATTCTTAAGTTTCACCATTATTTCCTAGCTCACTACTCACTCACATAACGGTTGACACTTTTAATTCTGGACATTGCTTTTCTTATTGGGAACTATAATGAATGGTATTCACGTATCATTCCCATTCTTAAGTTTCACCATTATTTCCTAGCTCACTACTCACTCACATAACGGTTGACACTTTTTAATTCTGGACATTGCTCTTCTTATTGGGAACTCAAATGAATGGTATTCACGTATCATTCCCATTCTTAAGTTTCACCATTATTTCCTAGCTCACTACTCACTCACATAACGGTTGACACTTTTAAATTCTGGACATTGCTTTTCATATTGGGAACTCAAATAAATGGTATTCACGTACCATTCCCATTCTTAAATTTCCCCATTATTTCCTAGCTCACTACTCACTCACATAACGGTTGACACTTTTTAATTCTGGACATTGCTTTTCTTATTAGGAACTCAAATGAATGGTATTCACGTTTCATTCCCATTCTTAAGTTTCACCATTATTTCCTAGCTCACTAACTCACTCACATAACGGTTGACACTTTTTAATTCTGGACATTGCTCTTCTTATTGGGAACTCAAATGAATGGTATTCACGTATCATTCCCATTCTTATGTTTCACCATTATTTCCTAGCTCCCTACTCACTCACATAACGGTTGACACTTTTTAATTCTGGACATTGCTTTTCTTATTGGGAACTCAAATGAATGGTATTCAAGTATCATTCCCATTCTTAAGTTTCACCAATATTTCGTAGCTCCCTACTCACTCACATAACGGTTGACACTTTTTAATTCTGGACATTGCTTTTCTTATTGGGAACTCAAATGAATGGCATTCACGTATCATTCCCATTCTTAAGTTTCACCATTATTTCCTAGCTCACTACTCACTCACATAACGGTTGACACTTTTTAATTCTGGACATTGCTTTTCTTATTGGGAACTCAAATGAATGGTATTCACGTATCATTCCCATTCTTAAGTTTCACCAATATTTCGTAGCTCCCTACTCACTCACATAACGGTTGACACTTTTTAGTTCTGGTCATTGCTTTTCTTATTGGGAACTCAAATGAATGGCATTCACGTATCATTCCCATTCTTAAGTTTCACCATTATTTCCTAGCTCACTACTCACTCACATAACGGTTGACACTTTTTAATTCTGGACTTTGCTTTTCTTATTGGGAATTCAAATGAATGTCATTCACGTATCATTCCCATTCTTAAGTTTCACCATTATTTCCTAGCTCACTACTCACTCACATAACGGTTGACACTTTTTAATTCTGGACATTGCTTTTCTTATTGGGAACTCAAATGAATGGTATTCACGTATCATTCCCATTCTTAAGTTTCACCATTATTTCGTAGCTCACTACTCACTCACATAACGGTTGACACTTTTTAATTCTGGACATTGCTTTTCTTATTGGGAGCTCAAATGAATGATATTCACGTTTCATTCCCATTCTTAAGTTTCACCATTATTTCCTAGCTCACTACTCACTCACATAACGGTTGACACTTTTTAATTCTGGACATTGCTTTTCTTATTGGGAACTCAAATGAATGGTATTCACGTATCATTCCTATTCTTAAGTGTCACCATTATTTCCTAGCTCACTACTCACTCACTTAACGGTTGACACTTTTTAGTTCTGGTCATTGCTTTTCTTATTGGGAACTCAAATGAATGGCATTCACGTATCATTCCCATTCTTAAGTTTCACCATTATTTCCTAGCTCACTACTCACTCACATAACGGTTGACACTTTTTAATTCTGGATATTGCTTTTCTTATTGGGAATTCAAATGAATGTCATTCACGTATCATTCCCATTCTTAAGTTTCACCATTATTTCCTAGCTCACTACTCACTCACATAACGGTTGACACTTTTTAATTCTGGATATTGCTTTTCTTATTGGGAATTCAAATGAATGTCATTCAAGTATCATTCCCATTCTTAAGTTTCACCATTATTTCCTAGCTGATTGCAGATTGTTTACTCACATAACGTTGACACTTACTAATTTTCGACATTGCTTGTCTTATTGGGAATTCAAACGAATGGCATTCACGTATCATTCCCAGTCTGAAGTTTCACCATTATTTCCTAACTGACTACTGATTGCTCACTCACATAACTGTTGACACTTATTAATTCTCGACATTGCTTTTCCTATTGGGAAATCAAAGAATGGTATTCACGTGTCATTCCCATTCTTGAGTTTCACATTTTCCGAGATGAATGCTGATTGCTCACTCACAGATAATTGCTCACACACTCACTCACTGATTGCTCACTCACACACTCACTCACTTATTAATTCTCGACATTACTTTTGCTAATGGGAATTCCTTTGCAAACTTGTGGGGGTGGAAAAAGGTCAAACCTTTCGCAATTTCAGTGTGTGTTGCAGCAATGGTGGACTGAATGATCCTTCACACCGAAGAGAATAAACCGTTCGTGGTGAAGACCATTCGTTCTGAAATACACAGTCGAGTCACATTATTGTCACTACCTCCTACTTTTGAGGTCAGTACTGCGTAGCCAATGAAAGAAGGCACGTGTCGTTAGCTGGCTTGGAGGGTATATAAAGTGTGTTTGGCATTCTGAAAACATATCACTCGTTGCTGTCATGGATAAAAGGAGCGATTTATGAGATTTGCAAAAAGGTAGGATTATCGGCTTTCGGGCCAAGGGTGGCAGTATTTCTGAAACAGCGCAGTTTGTGAACTGTTCGCGTGCTACTGTAGTTATAGTGTATCGTGATTGGAGAAATGGCACCATTGCGAATAAGCGACGTTGAAACTGCGGAGCACCACGTGCTGTTGATGTACACTGAAGAGCGATTGAATTAGAGATAGTTGGTGTTATGCAAATGGGGCTTTGTGGGCGGCCCTGTAAACGGAAACGACATGACGTAGGCAGCGATCCGTTAATATACGGAGGGATGCGACGAGAATCAGTAAGAGTCGGACGCAGTATGGACAAGACGAAGGATCTAAGCGGATTTGATTGTGGGTAAATTGTGGCCCGACGAATGGGTCACTCCATCTCGGAAGTCGTGCAGGCACTGGTATTTTCACTAGCCACTGTGCCACGGGTGCACCGTGAGTACATCGAATCCGATAAAACCATCCCTGCAGGGGCCGACTGCCGTGGACAACAGTGTGTGGATGAGCGGGGTCATCGTCGGCTAGTTCGCATTGTAACAGCGGAAAGACGGGCCACAGTGCAAGAAATCACTCGGCAATTTAACGCTGGTGCATGAAAACGTGTAAGCAGCCACACCATCTAGAACCATCTCCTCGCTATAGGGTACAGAAGCCATCGTCCCACAAAGGTACCGCTGCTGACCGCACATTACAGGGTGCAAAGATTAGCATGGGCGCGGGAACATCGTCATTGGACCCTATACATGTGGAAAAATGTTGTCTGGACTGATCAGTCGAGATTCACGTCGGTACATGCGGATGACAGGATACGAGTACGGCGCAAACCACATGCAGCGATGGATCCTTCTTGCCAGCAGGGTACTCTTTAAGCTGGTGGGGTGGCATTCTCGTCTGGGGACTGTTTACGTTACGTGGACTGAATTGGGACCCCTGGTACGTGTGACATCGTCCCTCACAGGTCAACGTTACCGGGATATCCTGAACGACCATTTGCTCCCGTTTGTGCGTCTTCAACATCCCACTGGGGACCTCATCCCAAAATAAGACAATGCAAGTCCCGAATTGTATCCGAATGGTTGGATGAACACTCCACCGGCGTGACCTCGCTTCCTTGGCCAGCTAGGTCACCTGACCTCAATCCCATCGAGCACATTTGGGATGCCATCGAGAGAGATGACCCCCCTCCATCAAATCTTCGTGAACTGTGGGAGCTTGTTCAGGGGTCGTGGATCCGTATGGCTTCCCAATGCTTCCGGTGTCTTCTCGAGTCCATGCCGAGACGAATCGCCGCCGTCATCAGGGCGAAAGGTGGTGCTACACGTTACTAGACAGGTATCTCTAATTCAATTGCTCTTCAATGTAAGAGGTGAACGTTGGCTTCGAAGGTGCGTGAGGGCTATTCGATACGTTACAGTGGAGCAACAGCACCGGCAGAATGAACCAGGGCGCTACGGAAGTGTGCCTAAAACGACAGTTCAGCGGACTTTGCTTCATATGCAGACGGATGGTCACTGCACCTATGCTAACGAAGGTGCATCGGTAGAAAAGGCTTACATTTGCACGGCAGTATCGGAATTGGACCTCCGCTGATTGGGAAACGATTGCCTTCACCGATGAGTCACGTTTTCTGCTTTATCGAACGGATGGACGATGGCGTATAAGGCGAGAAACATCGGAGAACGAACACTCTTCAACCATTGCTGGAAGAACAAAAGCTGGTGGGTTCAGCGTTATCGATTGGGGAATGTTTTCATGGCATTCCCTGGGTCCACGCACACCTGTGGAGTACACGATGGACAGAATTCATTATGAATCCATCCTTGCAGACCACGTACACCCATACATGCTGATTGTCTTCCCTCAAGCGGATGGGATCTTCCATGCGACGTATCACACAGCTAGAAATGTCCGAGAGTGGTTGGAAGAGCACGATGAAGACTTCAAAGTACTTCCCTGGCCCCCTAATTCCCCAGACTTACACCCAATTGAGCATCTGTGGGACCACCTCGATCGTGTTGTTCGCTCAATGGATCCTCCACCACGCACCCTCCAGCAGCTGTCAGATGCACTGCAGTCAGCAAAGCTCCACATACCTGTGAACACCTTCCAGCATCTTACTGAGTCACTCCCAGTCCGTCTAGCTGCTGTCCGCGCTGCACACGGCGGTTACTCTGGTGGTCACAATAATGTGACTCAACCGTGTAGTTCAAATGGTTCTCTGACAAAAAGAAGAAGAAATCTTAGCGATGCTCGCTTACTGTTACAGAAGCGAAAGAGGAATATAAAAAAGTGATTCAGTTGCATTAGTCAGCCAATACGCGTGCACTGATTGACGCGCAAATGGCAATATTGTGTGAGAGAGTGGCATCGCAGGCATTGCCGTCAACTCATAATGCTTTGGGCCATCAGCTCACGACAAATGATAGAGCAGTCATTCAACTCATAATGACATATGTCTCCTACGATCTTACAAAGAACACAATAGTTTCCCAAATAACTGCAGCAGTAAGAAAAAGAAGGATGACGCTGAATTTTCGGTTGCAATAAGACGTCGAATGTTTTAGTACACGAATAAAATATTTCAAAATTGTTCGAATTCAAGGGAACTCATTACAAAAATAAAAACAATAAGTAAATTTTTAAAAATCAACCATAGGCAGCAATGAGCCATTACATTACGACCATCCTAAAGAAATCAACGTGCCTGGAGACTGGACGATGGTGCAAGTGAAGTTCACAGAGCAGTATACACTGAGTGGCCACTTTATTATGACCACCTGACAGTTTTAAGCAAATGAGCTATGGCTGCACGCTGTTGCCGTCAGAGGGAGAAGCTAGAATAAAAAGGGAAAGTTTAGTGCTTGCGCAGTTGTAGAAGTGATTTTTGGGTGACGAGATGGGTAAAAAATGCGATTTGACGAACTTTGAACGTTGGATGATTGTAGCAGCTCGGAGCCATGGAGCGAGTATCACCGAAACCGCTGCATTCGTGAAATATCCCAGAGCAGCTGTTGTTAAAGTGTTTAAAGACTGGACTGTCAGCCAAAAAACTGGGTCTCTACGTGCAACGTGTTATCGTCATCGACTAGTGACTGCTCGGGCGGAACGGAGAGTGTCCAGACTGGTAACAGACAACAGAAGGGCAACAGTGCAGCAAATTATAGACCATCTTAATCAGGGATCCCCTCAAATGATCTCTGTTCGCCGTACACTGCATCGGATGAGCAGTGGCAGCCGAATGCCTGTTCGAAGACCTTTGCTGTCTGCAGTTAACAAGAGAAAACGTCTCCAGTTCGCACAGGAGCACAAGGATTGGACATTCGATAATTGGAAACAAATTATGTGGTCCGATGAATCACGTTTTCAGTTGCACCATGCCGATGGCCGAGTGAGAATTTGGTGAAAACAGCACGAAAGCATGGACCCCAAATGCATTGCTACAACCCTTCAAGCTGGTGGAGGCAACGTTATGAATTGGGGAATGTTTTCCTGGCGTGCTTTGTGCCCTTTAATTCGTGTCTGACTGGCACATCATATCTAAACATCGTTGCGGACCAAGTGCATCTTGTCATGTGGATGGTTTATCCCAATGGCGATGGCTACTTTCAACAAGATAATGCGCCCTGCCATAGTGCTCGTATTGTACAGGATTGGTTTCAGGAACTTGCCGGTGAGTTTACTTTGCTTAGATGGCCCCCAGAATCTCCAGATCTCAACCCCATTGAGAATTTGTGGGATGAAGTTGAACAAGCCATCAGACAGCTGGATCCACAACCCTGCAATCTCACACTCCTGGAAAGGGCTATTCATCAAGCATGGTCTCAGATTCCACAAACCACCTATCAACATCTCGTGGAGTCCATGCCGCGAAGAATTGACGCAGTATGAAAGGCAAAAGGTGGCCCAACGAAGTTCTGAGGGGCCACTCAGTGTATATATAACCCGAGAACCGGTTTTCATTTAGTAAAGTGTTCGGAGTCAGAATGGGAAAAGTTTCCGATTTATCGGAGTTTGATAAAGGACAAATAATATTGTGATTGCACGGCGCCTCGGAACTACGATCTCGGAAACGGCGCGGTTTGTGGGTTGTTACGTGCCGCTATAGTAAGTACGTATCAAAAGTGGTGCACAGATGGCCAAATGTCGAACCGTCTTCCGCAGCTCATTGATGCCAGAGGGAAGCGGAGACTGGTCGCGCATTGTTCACAGAGACCGCAGGGTCACAGTTCGATAAATCACCCGCAGCCACAACAGGAGTGATCACAGGTCAATGTGTCACAGCACACAGCTTATCGCAGCCTTCTGCGCATGGGCCTGCGTAGCCGAAGACCCAACCGGATCCCCATGCTCACTGCACGTCATCGCCAGCAACATATGAAATGGGCCCAAAAGACCAACGTGATTGCATCGTGGATGATTGGAACAAAGTGGCCCGGTTTGACAAATCAAGATTACTGGTGCATCTGGTAGACGGCCGAGCGTGGATACGCCGATCACCAACGGAGGCTATGGCACCTGGATGCACTGTTGGGTGGAAACAGGTCAGCGTTATGCAGTGCCGATAGTTTCTTGGGACACTTTATGCCCCATTATCCCAATAGCACAATCCCTGAACATCGTTGCAGACCAAGCTCCCCCATTCGAGGCAACTGTGTTCCCTGCTGGTGATGGCAGTTGCCAACACGATAAAGCACCATGACACACTGTCTGCCAGAATCGTCAAGGAGTGGTGTGAGGAACATGCTGGTGACTTTCTGCGGCCTCCAAATTCACCTGACATGAACCCAATCGAACATTTGTGGTTCGACTTAGAAAAACGGGTTCGCGCTAAATCACCACCATCCCGAAATGTACGAGAACTGGAGGACCTGCTCTTGACATTATGGTACCAGATACCCCAGGATACCTATCGCCACCTCATTGAATCGGCGCCTCGCGAGTATCCACCGTTATGCGGGTTAAAGAGGGCCATACAGCTTTTTAGTTAGGTGGTCATAATTTACTGAGTGCCCACTTTATTATGATCACCCCCTCAGTACTTCGTTGGGCCACCTTTTGCCTTTAATACTGCGTCGATTCTTCGTGGCATTGACTCCACGAGATGTTGATAGGTGGTTTGTGGAATCTGAGACTATGCTTGATGAATAGCACTTTCCAGGAGTGTGAGATTGCAGGGTTCTGGATCCAGCTGTCTGATGGCATGTTCAACTTCATCCCACAAATTCTCAATGGGGTTGAGATCTGGAGATTCTGGGGGCCATCTAAGCAAAGTAAACTCACCGGCAAGTTCCTGAAACCAATCCTGTACAATACGAGCACTATGGCAGGGCGCATTATCTTGTTGAAAGTAGCCATCGCCATTGGGATAAACCATCCACATCACAGGATGCACTTGGTCCGCAACGATGTTTAGATATGATGTGCCAGTCAGACACGAATTAAAGGGCCCAAAGCATGCCAGGAAAACATTCCCCAAACCATAACGTTGCCTCCACCAGCTCGAAGCCGTAGCAATGCATTTGGGATCCATGCTTTCGTGCTGTTTCCGCCAAATTCTCACTCGGCCTTCGGCATGGTGCAACTGAAAACGTGATTCATCGGACCACATAATTTGTTTCCAATTATCGACTGTCCAATCCTTGTGCTTCCGTGCGACCTGAGGACGTTTTCTCTTGTTAACTGTAGACAGCAAAGGTGTTCGAACAGGACTTCGACTGCCATATCCCATCCGATGCAGTGTACGGCGAACAGTGCGTGCAGAGATCATTTGAGGGGATCCTTGATTAAGATGGTCTGTAATTTGCTGCACTGCTGCCCTTCTGTTGTCTGTTACCAGTCTGGACACTCTCCGTTCCGCCCGAGCAGTCACTAGTCGATGACGACCACACGTTGCACGTAGAGACCCTGTTATTTGTCTGACAGTCCAGTCTTTAAACACTTTAACAACAGCTGCTCTGGAACATTTCACGAATGCGGCGGTTTTGGTGATACTCGCTCCATGGCTCCGAGCTCCTACAATCATCCCACGTTGAAAGTCTGTCAAATCGCATTTTTTTTACTCGTCTCGTCACCCAAAAATCACTTCTACTACTGTCGCAAGCACTAAGCTTTCTTTTTTTATACTAGCCTCGCCCTCTGGCGGCAACAGCGTGCGGCCATAGCCCATTTGCTTAAAACTGTCAGGTGGTCATAATAAAGTGGCCACTCAGTGTATAATGGCTTATCAGTGTATCTACAATCGATAAAATATTTAGAAATACACTACATTATCAAAATTATTCGGATGCCATTCGGGAGAAATGAATTTATCATCGTAATTAATAGTTAGTCGGTCCGCCTTTTGCTTATATGACAGTGGCAACCCGTTGAGTCATACTATTTAGAGATGGAAACTGGTCAGGGGTCAATGGGTCAACGAGTCACCGGGTCGAACATTTCTTGCTGGACAAACGGGTGTTACTGCTCCAATTTCGACCCGGTTTTATTTCCGTTTTATTTTTGAAAAGTAAAAATATTTCAAAGAACCCTTCAGAGGTCTTTGAAATAATACTTCAGAGCCGCAGAGTATGATCGAGGAACTTGCGGAGAAGGAATTGTAAGGAAATGGGGATTAAAAACGAACTTTCAGAAGACAAAACTGAAGTACAATGTTTTTACAAGAAATGAAGATTTATCAATTGATGGGGAAAAGATGAAGATAACCAATTCCTACATCTACCTTGCACAGCAGGATCACTTTGATGAGGAAATTAATTGGCGTAAAAAAACTTGGTTAGAGAGAAGTACAGTACAATTTTTAAGAACAATGTGCCATTATGTCTTAAGGTGGACGTCAAGTAATTTTGCTTCCGATACTTCCAATGGAAAAACTTCTATACACATTTTCTGGACAATTAATGCGTTCCCAAGGATAAAAATTTTAACATCGATTAAAATAGCTCCATTTTATAACTTGGAATACTAAATATTTTCCACTTGGAATACTTAATATTTTCTAAAACATAACCATAATTATGCAATCCAACATTTGTTTGTCTACTGACGTCATCAAAGTACGGGTCGCGCCATCTTTTTTCTGGACAATTAATGCGTTCCCAAGGATGAAAATTTGAACATTGATTAAAATAGCTCCATTTTATAACTTCGAATACTTAATATTTTTCAAAACATAACCATAATTATGCAATCCAACATTTGTTTGTCTACTGACGTCGTCAAAGTACAGGCCGCGTTATCTTTTTTCTGGACAATTAATGCGTTCCTACGGATGAAAATTTTAACATCGATTAAAATGGCTTCATTTTGTAACTTGGAATACTTGATATTTTCCAAAACATAACCATAATTATGCAATCAAACATTTGTTTGTCTACTGAGGTCATCAAAGTACAGGTCACGCCATCTTTTTTCTGGACTATTAATGCGTTCCCAAGGATGAAAATTTGAACTTCGATTAAAATAGCTAGATTTTATAACTTGGAATACTTGATATTTTCCAAAACATAACCATAATTATGCAATCCAACATTTGTTTGTCTACTGACGTCATCAAAGTACAGGTCGCGCCATCTTTTTTCTGGACAATTAATGCGTTCCCAATTATGAAAATTTGAACATTGATTAAATTAGCTTCATTTTGTAACTTGGAATACTTGATATTTTCCAAAACATAACCATAATTAAGCAATCAAACATTTGTTTGTCTACTGACGTCATCAAAGTACAGGTAGCGTTATGTTTTTTCTGGACTATTAATGCGTTCCCGAGGATGAAAATTTAAACATCGATTAAAATAGCTTCATTTTATAACTTGCAATACTTAATATTTTCCAAAACATAACCGTAATTATGCAATCCAACATTTGTTTGTCTACTGACGTCATCAAAGTACAGGTCGCGTTATCTTTTTTCTGGACAATTAATGCGTTCCCAAGGATGAAAATTTGAACATCGATTAAAATAGCTCCATTTTATAATTTGGAATACTTAATATTTTCCAAAACATAACCATAATTATGCAATCCAACATTTGTTTGTCTACTGACGTCATCAAAGTACAGGTCGCGTTATCTTTTTTCTGGACAATTAATGCGTTCCCAAGGATGAAAATTTTAACATCGATTAAAACAGCTCCATTTTATAACTTGGAATACTTAATATTTTCCAAAACATAACCATAATTATGCAATCCAACATTTGTTTGTCTACTGAGGTCATCAAAATACAGGTCGCGCCATCTTTTTTCTGGACAATTAATGCGTTCCCAATGATGAAAATTTGAACATCGATTAAAATAGCTCCATTTTATACCTTGGAATACTTAATATTTTCTAAAACATAACCATAACTATGCAATCCAACATTTGTTTATCTACTGACGTCATCAAAGTACAGGTAGCGCCATCTTTTTTCTGGTTTCAACACCACCAAAGGAAAAGCTATTGATTTTTAATATAATTATGGTTATGTTTTAGAAAATATTAAATATTCTAAGTTATAATATAAAGTTATTTTAATCGATGTTCAAATTTTCATCCTTGGGAACACACTAATTGTGTAGGAAATGTGTACAGAAGTTTTTCCATTGGAAGTATAGGAAGCAAAATTGCTTGACGTCCACCTTAATAGAAAAGTGTTTAATCAATGCATCCTTCTGGTGCATTGATTTGAACCTTAACTAAGAAAGACCCACAAAGACTGCAGACAACTGAAAAAGAATGAAGAGATGCATGCTTGGTGTTATGACCTGAAGACATAAGGAGAGGAACTCGAGGATAAGGAAAATGACAAGAGTGGAAGTCATCATGATCAAAGTGAAATCCCTGAAATGGCAACGGGGTGGACATATTGCCAGGAGAACGGACCACCAATGGACAACCAAAACTTTAGACTGTATTCCAAGGGACAGGAAAATACCCAGAAAAAAGACCACATGGGATATGGGTGGATGAAGAAGACTGGCCCAAGACAGTCTCTTGTTGAAGAGACTTGAGGAGACCTTCATCCACCAGCGGATTGTTAATGATGGTGATGATAAATTTGAATTTATAGCTCAAAGCAGATTTGTCTGTGTCGGGCCCAATTGTGTGACTGTCGGGTTCGGGGCGTGTCCGGGTCCAAAATGTTTGACCCTTTTCCTACTCTTATACTATCAACCAATTTCAGGTAGATTTCGACAGGAGTGGATCGCCATTCGTCCTGCAAAGCTACTGCCAGAGTGGAAAACGGAAATGGTCGTTGAGGTCGATTTCGTATCCTTCGGTCCAGTTCATCCCAGAGGTGTTCTATGGGATTAAGACCACGACTCTAAGCAGGCCAGTCTAACAATTCCACCTCATTTTCAAGAAACCAGTGCTGCAGGTTTGCTTTCTGCTGAGGGTTTGATGATTATTTTTGATTTGTATTGTTATTTCTTTATTTTTTTGGATTGAAGGTTTAACGACCACCGCGAGCAACTCGATGAACTGTAAGCAGTCGCCCGTCCGTAATTTAGGGCCACTGGTTCCAGGGAAGGGAGAGAGCCATTGCCGAAAGACAAACACAACATCCATGCCTCACCGGGATTTGGGCCCGGACCCCTTTCGGACGAATGATCAGAAGCCATCGCTTAGACCACTGCGCTATCGGGGCGGCAAATTTTTTGTTTGGAAACGCTTATTGGAAAACCTGATTCAACTATTAAGCTTAATGTATTAGAAGATTTCCACATATCCTGGAACTCTTCACAGCTTGTCAACGACATGACGCCGACCCCATTTCTTTCAAGCGCGTGGAAACAACTCACCAAAAGTCGTGACCGTCAAAACTCTGATGATGTCACAATGATATGAATGTTTACGCTGCATTCGTCCTGATGAAGCCGTGCCAAACGCTCTGCGAAACTATAGTCGATGTATCATCATAATCTTCAACCATTATAAATCCACTGCTGCACGAAGGTCTCCCCAAGTTTCTTCCACAACGGTATGTCTTGTGCCAGTCTCCTCCATGTTACTCCCGCATACTTTCGAATTTCATCCACCCATCTCCCATGTGGTCTTCTTCTGGGTCTTTTCCTGTCCCTTGGAATCCAATCTAAAATTTTGGCTGTCCATCGATGGTCTGTCCTTCTGGCAGTATGCCCAGCCCATTGCCATTTCAGGGATTTAACTCTGATCATCATGTCTTCCACTCTTGTCATTTTTCGGATCCACGAGTTCCCCTTCTTATCTCTCCTGGTTACACCAAGCATGCACCTCTCCATGCTGCTTTGAGTTGTCTGCAGCCTTTGTATGTCTCTTTTAGTTAAGGTCCACGTCTCTGCACCATACGTAAGCACTGGAAGGATGCATTGATCAAACACTTTTCTTTTAAGACATAATGGCATATTGCTCTTGAAAATTATGCTGTTTCTTCCAAAAACTCTCCAGGCAAGTTTTGTACGCCGATTAATTTCTTCGTCAATGTGACCTTCACTTGATATCTGCTGTCCAAGATAAACGTACGTGTCTGTTATCTCCAGCTTTTCTCCATCAATCGATAAATCTTCATTTCGTGTAAAAGAATTGAACATCACTTTTGTCTTCTGAAAGTTCATTTTTAATCCCACTTCTTTACTCTTGTCAGCCAGTTCCTGGATCATACTTTGCAGCTCTGATGCGGTAGTTGCAAAAAAGACTATGTCATCAGCAAAACAAAGGTGAGTTAGATAATCTCCATTAATCTTTATCCCTTTGTTTTCCCTGTTCAGTGATTGGAAGACATTTTCCAATGTGGTATTAAAGAACTTCGGAGATATGGTGTCACCTTGTCTCACTCCCTTTCCAATTTTTATGTGTGTTGTATTTTCAAACAGCCGAAATTTTGCACCTGCATTTTCATAGATGTTACAGTATTAATAATATTAATGTATGCATCTTCAATACCGCAGGATTTCAAAGCCATTGTAACTGCTGATGGTTTCACCGAATCAAAGGCCTTTTCATAATCGATAAAGTCGATGTATAATAAACATTAAATTGTGGTAAACGTTGTTATTTTTATTCTACAGTGAAATGTGATAAAACAGCTTGTTTCAACACAGAAAATGGATCGAAAGTCAACAATAAAACCAATAGTAAAGAGACTGACTCAGAGCTAAATAAACACGAAGAGCTTTCTGACCTACAAACCAACCAAGTAGGCCTATACTTCCTCGTATATTTTCAATAGCAGATCTAGCAACTTGGGTTGGGAATGTAACTTATGTAAATGAAAATATCTTAAAGAATCCTCGAAAACAAAACTTGGAGTAAGATTTTTCAGACGACGAGCGTATTTATGATGCCTACCGCACTCTATCTGCAAAGTTACTCAGAGGTACACTCCCTAATGGAGAAAATTTTATTAGAGATTGGTTGCTCTCTTAGTCAACTTGAAAGGTTTTATGTGTTCCTTGTTGCCTGTTCCAGCCTATGAAAAAAAAAACATTTTGCAGCAGGATTTAATTATTAGAAACATGGTAATGAACTTCTAGGAGGATAGAAAAGTAACGCAGAGCAATGTTTTTTCTCTTTCCAGGTTGCAAGTATTAGCACGTTTCTGCCAATAGCAGGTGCAGTTTGGCAGAAAATGAGTTTGAATATCACGCTGTGGTGGAAGAAAGTGTGAAGGACGGTACAACGATGTCACGTTTGTTAGCGTCGTCTACAAATGAAGAGCAACGCGGTGTAGTTCGATTTTTGTGAGCTAAACGGAAGACTCCGACGGAAACTCACAAAGAAATGGTCGAAGTACACTGAAGTGTCAGAAAAACTGGTACACCAGTCTAATATTTGGATACTTGGTAGGTCCCCCACGGGAGCGCAAGACTGCAGAAATACGACGGGGCATGGACTCCACTAGCTTCTGGAAATATGCTGTAGGCAATGCACACCATACTTCCTGCAGAGCGTTCCACAATTCGGGTGTATTCCGAGGTCTGTGTTCGATAGCGCGTTGCATGGCAGCTCAAATGTGTTCTATCAGATTCAGATCTGGGGACTTGGGTGGGAATGGCAGCACCCCAAACTCAGATGAATGCTCCTCTAACCATAATGTGGCATCCCGACATTTGTGTGGAGGTGCATTGTCCTGTTGGAACAGGCCCAACCCATCAGCATGAATGCAGGACATGAACGGGTGTACCTCGTCCGAAAAGATGCGCACATAGCGTTGGCCGGTCACAGACGTTTGTAGACGTACCAGGGGTCCCAGTGAAGTCCAGCTAAACACACCTCATACCATTTCGGACCGCCCCTCTCACCAGCCGGTACACAGGCGGGATCCATGGCTTCATGGGGTTTGCACCACACACGAATCCTTCCATCTGCCCGATACAGTTAGAAACGCGACTCGTCAGACCAGGCTACTTGTTTCCACGTCATGAAGTGTCCAGTGGCGGTGTTGCCGTGCCCAAGCAAGGCGCATAGCTCTGTGTCGTGCACCCATTAAGGGACTCGAGTTGGGCGTCGGCTCCCAGAGCCCATATAGTGCAGGGTACGTTGCACAGTCCGGACGCTGATGCTTGTTGAGGCTCCAGCATTGAACTCCGATGCTACCTGCGAGAGTGTCGCGTGAAACGATTCTTGACAGCCGACGATGGTCACGTTCACCCGATATCTTTTTACGGCCACCCTGGTATCGTAGGTTGGAGGTTTTGCCGGAATTCTTGTAGTCACGGTACACCCTTGCAATGGTCGTCCGTGAAAATCCGAACTTCGTTTCTACCTCCGAAATACTATGGCCCATCTCACAAGCGCCAACTATGACACCGCGTTGAAAATCGCTGAAATCGTGATTACTTGTCATTCTTATGCCGAGAACAGCTCTGACAGCTGACAAGGATGTGTATCGCTTTATACACGCACTGGTGGACGCAACCGATTACACGCATAGGTGACGTTGCTATGTATTTTGCGTAAGCTCGTCTGTACCAGTTTTTCGGGCACTTCAGTGACTATGGTGGTGCTTGCCTGGACAGCAGCAACATCTCCAGATAGTGCAGCTTATTACCAGAAGATCGTGGCAACCTTACCGATTCGCCACATTCCGGTCAACCTGTAACCGACTCCTCACCTGTCACTGTGAGAAGCACTGAATAGGCAATTTTGAGTGACTGGCGGATCCATCTGAGCACACTGGCACCGAAGTTTAACATGTTTTACGGTATAGCGTACGATATTGTACATGACAAGTAGAAATGTTTCAAGGTCAGTGCGTGATGGGTGCTCCAGAACTTGACAGATAACCAGAAGGGACAGAGAAAATTGCTCAATTTGGCTGTGAGGGGCTCCAGCACCCACCGTACGGTCCTAACCTGGCTCCTTTGGATTTCATCTGTTTGATCCCTTGAAAAGATTCCTGGCGGCCAAACGCTTCGATTCGGCTGACAAATTCAAATCGGTTGTCCGCAGGTGTCTATACGCCTCAAAATCGGATTTTTGTGAACAAGGTATAACTGGTACAACGCTGGGATAAATGTCTCGAGCATCTCGGTTCTTATGTATTAGGTGCTTGAATTAATTCCAGATGTTGCCCAGTAGTGCGCAGAAGTGGTGCGCTGTGACCTGGGCCACACGTGACCTCCCTTGCTCACGCACGTACCGTCCGTAGTCTGGGTAAAGCAGCGATCGGTGGGCACAGAACAGGAGTTTCTATCGCATTCACGATGTCGAGTTTCGTACCGAAAAAGGAGCATTTGCGGGAAGCATTACTCTTCTGCTTTCATCTCAAGAAATCTGCAGCGGAAAGTCATCGTTTGCTAGTGCAGGTCTATGGGGAACATGCCCTATCGGAAACAACATGCAGAGAGTGGTTCCGACGCTTCAAAGCCAACGAATGTGACGTGAAGGACAAAGAGCTCTCTGGGCAGCCGAAAAACTTCGATGATGGCACATTGGAGGCCTTTTTGGACGAGGATTCATGTCAGATGCTCCACGAGTTGTCTGAAACACTACAGGTCGACGGTTAGCAAACGTTTAAAGGCAATGGGAATGATCCAGAAGCTCGGAAACTGGATCCCACGTGACAAGGTTATTCTTCCCCACGACAACGCTAGACCTCATGTCGCCAAATCCGTGAAGGAACTCTTGGAGGCACTTGGCTGGGACTTCTTACCCCACCCACCTTATTTCCCACGGACATTGCTCCCTCGGACTTCCATTTGTTCCGGTCGCTACAACATGGCCTGACAGAGCAGCATTTCCTTTCTGTCGCGGATATCCAAAAATGGATCGATGAATGGTTCGCCTCGAAAGAACCTGCATTTTTCTACCGAGGAATCCATTTGTTACCCCAACGGTGGGAAACGGTCGTAGCTTCCAACGGACACTACTTTGAATAGACTATCATGGACCGTTCTGTGGCAACACACAGCTGTTTGTGTGACAAAAAAACAGCGGGAATTAATTCAAGCACCTAATAGAAAAATAGCTAAGAAATGCTGTTTCACTGTATCTATGTTTTGTTTTGCCTATCTATTAAACTGTTGCGAAAAAAGGAGAAGCGCGTTACTTTTCCATCCATCGTAATTAAACAACACGAGCAGTCAGGTGGTCACAAAAGTAACATCGCTTACGTTCATAGCTAGCCAAAAGGAGACCATGAAAGTTGATACACTGGTGTGCAAAAATTAAGGACGAAGAGGAGAAATTAGCATACCAGCGGAACGAGCGTGCAAAACGGACCGAAAGACCACTCAGGAGATAGACTAGGGTCCGGTACGGTAGGGCATGCGCATATATGCAGCATCGCGTAAGGGAGGGAGTGTCGGAAGGGTATAAAGCACACGGGCGGTGTACGCTCAGCAATTCGGTGAAAGCTATTGCACGGTGTACATCGGTTTGAACGACGTCGAGCTGCTGCCACCGTGTGATATGGCCAACAGGCAATCCAGTACACGACATCTGGATGACTTTACCCGAGGTCGCGTCATTGGGAAGTTGGAAGAAGGTCGAAGTGTGACTAGTGTGGCCGAGGAGTTCGGGATCGCTCACAGCATCGTTTCACGAGCTTGGAGAGCATTTCAAACGACAGGAACAGCTGTCCGAGAGTTTAGCAGTGGTCGTCCACGAGCAACCACGACGGCGGACGACCGGTATATTGTCCTACAGATGAGAAGAGACAAACGGCAGACAGCGGTAGAAATCGCAAGGCACATGCAACAGACAACTGGACGTCCGCTATCGCGTTTTACCGTGGCCAGGAGGCTGCACAAAAGTGGTCTACTTGCACTACGGCCAGTACGGTGTGTGCCATTAACGCCTGCTCATCGAAGACGGCGGTTTCTGTGGTACCAGGAACACAAGAACTGGACACATCAGCAATGGGCTCGAGTTCTCTTAAAGGATGAGAGCCGATTTAGTCTGACGAGCGATTCTGAACGCATACACATCTAGAGAGAGCAGGGAAAACGCAATCACATCTCCAACATCATCGAAAGGGACCGGTTTGGAGGTCGCGGAGTTCTCGTTTGGGGCGGTATCATGCTCGGTAGCCGTACTGACCTCCACATCTTCCAAGGAGGTTCAGTCACTGGTGTCAGCTATTGTACCGAGGTTCTCCTGCCTCACGTGCGTCTGTTTAGAGATGCTGTGGGTCCTGAGTTTCTCTTCATGGACGACAACGCTACACCTCATCGTACAGTTGCTGACACAGAGCTGTTGGAGAGTGAAGATATTCAACGCATGGATTAGCCCTCGGCACAGCGGCCGTTTAAAGGGTAATGTATGTATGCCTTATATTATAAACTAGCCTATAAATCCGTTTTAGGACTGTTATTTTTGCTCGTTAAATAAATACACGGCCTAATCACATTATTGTGACCACCAGTAATATGCAGAGTGACCGCCGTGTGCAACGCGGACAGCAGCTAGACGGGCTGGGAGTGACTCAATAAGGTGCTGGAAGGTGTTCACAGCTATGTGCAGCCATGCTGACTGCAGCGCATCTGCCAGCTGCTGGAGGGTGCGTAGTGGGAGATCCATACAGCGAACAACACGATAGAGGTGGTCCCACAGATGCTCAATTGGGTGTAAGTCTGGGGAATTAGGGGGCCAGGGAAGTACTTTGAAGTCTTCATCGTGCTCTTCCAACCACTCTCGGACATTTCTAGCTGTGTGACACGTCGCATGGAAGATCCCATCCGCTCGAGGGAAGACAATCAGCATGTATGGGTGTATGGATTCATAACGAGTTCTGTCCATAGTGCCTTCCACAGGTATGAGTGGACCCAGAGAATGTCACGAAAACATTCCCCAGACCATAACGCTGCCCCACAGAATTCTTCCATTAATGGTTGAAGAGTGTTTGTTCTCCGATGTTTCTCGCCTTATACGCCAACGTCCATCCGTTCGATGAAGCAGAAAACGTGACTCATCGGAGAAGGCAATCCCTAGCCAATCAGCGGAGGTCCAATTCCGATACTGCCGTGCAAATGTAAGCCTTTTCTGCAGATGCGCCTTCGTTAGCATAGGTGCAGTGACCATCCGTCTGCATCGGAGCCTCATATGCAGCAGGGTTCGCTGAACTTTTAGACACCCTCGGTAGACCCCTTGGTCATTAGGTCAGTGAGTTGCTCCACTGTAGCGTGTCGTTCGGCCCTCACGCAATTTCGAAGCCGACGTTCACCTCTCACATCAATGGCACGTGGTGCTCTGCAGTTTCCACGCCGCTTATTCGCAATGGTGCCGTTTCTCCAACCACGATACACTTTAACGGCAGCAGCACATGAACAGTTCACCAACTGTGCTGTTTCATAGATACTGCCACCCTTGGCCCGAAAGCCGATAATCGTCCCTATTTGCAAATCTGATAAATCGTTCCTTTTATCCATGACAGCAACGAGTGATATGTTTTCAGATGATCATGACCATATGTAGAGGATTTTAGGAAGGGGAGTGTCTGACCCCAGGTCTTAAACAAGCCTTTGAAATAGGAAGCTAGGAGATTTGGACTAGAGTGCCCGATAGGAAAGTGACACGGAAGCGAGGTAGAAGACGCCCTTATTTACTACCGGGGGGCCAGTACCTGTGGCCCGAGGGCTTAACGTGCCCACAATGCTCTTGTAGATCAGATCAGATCATATGTAGAGGATTTTAGGAAGGAGTGTCTGACCCCAGGTCTTAAACAACCCTTAGAAATAGGAAGCTAGGAGATTTGGGCTAGAGTGCCCGATAGGAAAGTGACACGGAAGCGAGGTAGAAGACGCCCTTATTTACTACCGGGGGGCCAGTACCTGTGGCCCGAGGGCTTAACGTGCCCACAATGCTCTTGTAGATCAGATCAGATCATATGTAGAGGATTTTAGGAAGGGAGTGTCTGACCCCAGGTCTTAAACTACCCTTAGAAATAGGAAGCTAGGAGATTTGGGCTAGAGTGCCCGATAGGAAAGTGACACGGAAGCGAGGTAGAAGACGCCCTTATTTACTACCGGGGGCCAGTGCCTGTGGCCCGAGGGCTTAACGTGCCCACAATGCTCTTGTAGATCAGATCAGATCATATGTAGAGGATTTTAGGAAGGAGTGTCTGACCCCAGGTCTTAAACAACCCTTAGAAATAGGAAGCTAGGAGATTTGGGCTAGAGTGCCCGACAGGAAAGTGACACGGAAGCGGGGTAGAAGACGCCCTTATTTACTACCGGGGGGCCAGTACCTGTGGACCGAGGGCTTAACGTGCCCACAATGCTCTTGTAGATCAGATCAGATCATATGTAGAGGATTTTAGGAAGGAGTGTCTGACCCCAGGTCTTAAACAACCCTTAGAAATAGGAAGCTAGGAGATTTGGGCTAGAGTGCCCGACAGGAAAGTGACACGGAAGCGACGTAGAAGACGCCCTTATTTACTACCGGGGGGCCAGTACCTGTGGACCGAGGGCTTAACGTGCCCACAATGCTCTTGTAGATCAGATCAGATCATATGTAGAGGATTTTAGGAAGGGAGTGTCTGACCCCAGGTCTTAAACAACCCTTAGAAATAGGAAGCTAGGAGATTTGGGCTAGAGTGCCCGATAGGAAAGTGACACGGAAGCGAGGTAGAAGACCCCCTTATTTACTACCGGGGGGCCAGTGCCTGTGGCCCGAGGGCTTAACGTGCTCACAAAGCTCTTGTAGATCAGATCAGATCATATGTAGAGGATTTTAGGAAGGGAGTGTCTGACCCCAGGTCTTAAACAACCCTTAGAAATAGGAAGCTAGGAGATTTGGGCTAGAGTGCCCGACAGGAAAGTGACACGGAAGCGAGGTAGAAGACGCCCTTATTTACTACCGGGGGCCAGTACCTGTGGACCGAGGGCTTAACGTGCCCACAATGCTCTTGTAGATCAGATCAGATCATATGTAGAGGATTTTAGGAAGGGAGTGTCTGACCCCAGGTCTTAAACAACCCTTAGAAATAGGAAGCTAGGAGATTTGGGCTAGAGTGCCCGATAGGAAAGTGACACGGAAGCGAGGTAGAAGACGCCCTTATTTACTACCGGGGGCCAGTGCCTGTGGCCCGAGGGCTTAACGTGCTCACAATGCTCTTGTAGATCAGATCAGATCATATGTAGAGGATTTTAGGAAGGGAGTGTCTGACCCCAGGTCTTAAACAACCCTTAGAAATAGGAAGCTAGGAGATTTGGGCTAGAGTGCCCGACAGGAAAGTGACACGGAAGCGAGGTAGAAGACGCCCTTATTTACTACCGGGGGGCCAGTACCTGTGGACCGAGGGCTTAACGTGCCCACAATGCTCTTGTAGATCAGATCAGATCATATGTAGAGGATTTTAGGAAGGGAGTGTCTGACCCCAGGTCTTAAACAACCCTTAGAAATAGGAAGCTAGGAGATTTGGGCTAGAGTGCCCGATAGGAAAGTGACACGGAAGCGAGGTAGAAGACGCCCTTATTTACTACCGGGGGGCCAGTGCCTGTGGCCCGAGGGCTTAACGTGCTCACAATGCTCTTGTAGATCAGATCAGATCATATGTAGAGGATTTTAGGAAGGGAGTGTCTGACCCCAGGTCTTAAACAACCCTTAGAAATAGGAAGCTAGGAGATTTGGGCTAGAGTGCCCGACAGGAAAGTGACACGGAAGCGGGGTAGAAGACGCCCTTATTTACTACCAGGGGGGCCAGTACCTGTGGACCGAGGGCTTAACGTGCCCACAATGCTCTTGTAGATCAGATCAGATCATATGTAGAGGATTTTAGGAAGGGAGTGTCTGACCCCAGGTCTTAAACAACCCTTAGAAATAGGAAGCTAGGAGATTTGGGCTAGAGTGCCCGACAGGAAAGTGACACGGAAGCGACGTAGAAGACGCCCTTATTTACTACCGGGGGGCCAGTACCTGTGGACCGAGGGCTTAACGTGCCCACAATGCTCTTGTAGATCAGATCAGATCATATGTAGAGGATTTTAGGAAGGGAGTGTCTGACCCCAGGTCTTAAACTACCCTTAGAAATAGGAAGCTAGGAGATTTGGGCTAGAGTGCCCGATAGGAAAGTGACACGGAAGCGAGGTAGAAGACGCCCTTATTTACTACCAGGGGCCAGTGCCTGTGGCCCGAGGGCTTAACGTGCCCACAATGCTCTTGTAGATCAGATCAGATCATATGTAGAGGATTTTAGGAAGGGAGTGTCTGACCCCAGGTCTTAAACAACCCTTAGAAATAGGAAGCTAGGAGATTTGGGCTAGAGTGCCCGACAGGAAAGTGACACGGAAGCGGGGTAGAAGACGCCCTTATTTACTACCGGGGGGCCAGTACCTGTGGACCGAGGGCTTAACGTGCCCACAATGCTCTTGTAGATCAGATCAGATCATATGTAGAGGATTTTAGGAAGGGAGTGTCTGACCCCAGGTCTTAAACAACCCTTAGAAATAGGAAGCTAGGAGATTTGGGCTAGAGTGCCCGACAGGAAAGTGACACGGAAGCGACGTAGAAGACGCCCTTATTTACTACCAGGGGCCAGTACCTGTGGACCGAGGGCTTAACGTGCCCACAATGCTCTTGTAGATCAGATCAGATCATATGTAGAGGATTTTAGGAAGGGAGTGTCTGACCCCAGGTCTTAAACAACCCTTAGAAATAGGAAGCTAGGAGATTTGGGCTAGAGTGCCCGATAGGAAAGTGACACGGAAGCGAGGTAGAAGACCCCCTATTTACTACCGGGGGCCAGTGCCTGTGGCCCGAGGGCTTAACGTGCTCACAAAGCTCTTGTAGATCAGATCAGATCATATGTAGAGGATTTTAGGAATTGAGTGTCTGACCCCAGGTCTTAAACAACCCTTAGAAATAGGAAGCTAGGAGATTTGGGCTAGAGTGCCCGACAGGAAAGTGACACGGAAGCGAGGTAGAAGACGCCCTTATTTACTACCGAGGGGGCCAGTACCTGTGGACCGAGGGCTTAACGTGCCCACAATGCTCTTGTAGATCAGATCAGATCATATGTAGAGGATTTTAGGAAGGGAGTGTCTGACCCCAGGTCTTAAACTACCCTTAGAAATAGGAAGCTAGGAGATTTGGGCTAGAGTGCCCGATAGGAAAGTGACACGGAAGCGAGGTAGAAGACGCCCTTATTTACTACCAAGGGGGGCCAGTGCCTGTGGCCCGAGGGCTTAACGTGCCCACAATGCTCTTGTAGATCAGATCAGATCATATGTAGAGGATTTTAGGGAAGGGAGTGTCTGACCCCAGGTCTTAAACAACCCTTAGAAATAGGAAGCTAGGAGATTTGGGCTAGAGTGCCCGACAGGAAAGTGACACGGAACCGGGTAGAAGACGCCCTTATTTACTACCGGGGGGCCAGTACCTGTGGACCGAGGGCTTAACGTGCCCACAATGCTCTTGTAGATCAGATCAGATCATATGTAGAGGATTTTAGGAAGGAGTGTCTGACCCCAGGTCTTAAACAACCCTTAGAAATAGGAAGCTAGGAGATTTGGGCTAGAGTGCCCGATATGAAAGTGGAAAGTGACACGGAAGCGAGGTAGAAGACGCCCTTATTTACTACCGGGGGCCAGTACCTGTGGCCCGAGGGCTTAACGTGCCCACAATGCTCTTGTAGATCAGATCAGATCATATGTAGAGGATTTTAGGAAGGGAGTGTCTGACCCCAGGCCTTAAACAACCCTTAGAAATAGGAAGCTAGGAGATTTGGGCTAGAGTGCCCGATAAGAAAGTGACACGGAAGCGAGGTAGAAGACGCCCTTATTTACTACCGGGGGCCAGTACCTGTGGCCCGAGGGCTTAACGTGCCCACAATGCTCTTGTAGATCAGATGAGATCATATGTAGAGGATTTTAGGAAGGGAGTGTCTGACCCCAGGTCTTAAACAGCCCTTAGAAATAGGAAGCTATGAGATTTGGGCTAGAGTGCCCGATAGGAAAGTGACACGGAAGCGAGGTAGAAGACGCCCTTATTTACTACCGGGGGGGCCAGTACCTGTGGCCCGAGGGCTTAACGTGCCCACAATGCTCTTGTAGATCAGATCAGATCATATGTAGAGGATTTTAGGAAGGGAGTGTCTGACCCTAGGTCTTAAACAACCATTAGAAATAGGAAGCTAGGAGATTTGGGCTAGAGTGCCCGATAGGAAAGTGACACGGAAGCGAGGTAGAAGACGCCCTTATTTACTACCGGGGGCCAGTACCTGTGGCCCGAGGGCTTAACGTGCCCACAATGCTCTTGTAGATCAGATCAGATCATATGTAGAGGATTTTAGGAAGGGAGTGTCTGACCCCAGGTCTTAAACAACCCTTAGAAATAGGAAGCTAGGAGATTTGCGCTAGAGTGCCCGATAGGAAAGTGACACGGAAGCGAGGTAGAAGACGCCCTTATTTACTACCGGGGGGCCAGTACCTGTGGCCCGAGGGCTTAACGTGCCCACAATGCTCTTGTAGATCAGATCAGATCATATGTAGAGGATTTTAGGAAGGGAGTGTCTGACCCCAGGTCTTAAACAGCCCTTAGAAATAGGAAGCTAGGAGATTTGGGCTAGAGTGCCCGATAGGAAAGTGACACGGAAGCGAGGTAGAAGACGCCCTTATTTACTACCGGGGGGCCAGTACCTGTGGCCCGAGGGCTTAACGTGCCCACAATGCTCTTGTAGATCAGATCAGATCATATGTAGAGGATTTTAGGAAGGGAGTGTCTGACCCTAGGTCTTAAACAACCATTAGAAATAGGAAGCTAGGAGATTTGGGCTAGAGTGCCCGATAGGAAAGTGACACGGAAGCGAGGTAGAAAACGCCCTTATTTACTACCAGGGGGCCAGTACCTGTGGCCCGAGGGCTTAACGTGCCCACAATGCTCTTGTAGATCAGATCAGATCATATGTAGAGGATTTTAGGAAGGGAGTGTCTGACCCCAGGTCTTAAACAACCCTTAGAAATAGGAAGCTATGAGATTTGGGCTAGAGTGCCCGGTAGGAAAGTGACACGGAAGCGAGGTAGAAGACGCCCTTATTTACTACCGGGGGGCCAGTACCTGTGGCCCGAGGGCTTAACGTGCCCACAATGCTCTTGTAGATCAGATCAGATCATATGTAGAGGATTTTAGGAAGGAGTGTCTGACCCCAGGTCTTAAACAACCCTTAGAAATAGGAAGCTATGAGATTTGGGCTAGAGTGCCCGATAGGAAAGTGACACGGAAGCGAGGTAGAAGACGCCCTTATTTACTACCGGGGGGCCAGTACCTGTGGCCCGAGGGCTTAACGTGCCCACAATGCTCTTGTAGATCAGATCAGATCATATGTAGAGGATTTTTAGGAAGGGAGTGTCTGACCCTAGGTCTTAAACAACCCTTAGAAATAGGAAGCTAGGAGATTTGGGCTAGAGTGCCCGATAGGAAAGTGACACGGAAGCGAGGTAGAAGACGCCCATTTACTACCGGGGGCCAGTACCTGTGGCCCGAGGGCGTAACGTGCCCACAATGCTCTTGTAGATCAGATCAGATCATATGTAGAGGATTTTAGGAAGGAGTGTCTGACCCTAGGTCTTAAACAACCCTTAGAAATAGGAAGCTAGGAGATTTGGGCTGGAGTGCCCGATAGGAAAGTAACACTGAAGCGAGGTAGAAGACGCCCTTATTTACTACCGGGGGCCAGTACCTGTGGCCCGAGGGCTTAACGTGCCCACAATGCTCTTGTAGATCAGATCAGATCATATGTAGAGGATTTTAGGAAGGGAGTGTCTGACCCCAGGTCTTAAACAACCCTTAGAAATAGGAAGCTAGGAGATTTGGGCTAGAGTGCCCGATAGGAAAGTGACACGGAAGCGAGGTAGAAGATGCCCTTATTTACTACGGGGGGGCCAGTACCTGTGGCCCGAGGGCTTAACGTGCCCACAATGCTCTTGTAGATCAGATCAGATCATATGTAGAGGATTTTAGGAAGGGAGTGTCTGACCCTAGGTCTTAAACAACCCTTAGAAATAGGAAGCTAGGAGATTTGGGCTAGAGTGCCCTGATAGGAAAGTCACACTGAAGCGAGGTAGAAGACGCCCTTATTTACTACCGGGGGGCCAGTACCTGTGGCCCGAGGGCTTAACGTGCCCACAATGCTCTTGTAGATCAGATCAGATCATATGTAGAGGATTTTAGGAAGGGAGTGTCTGACCCCAGGTCTTAAACAACCCTTAGAAATAGGAAGCTAGGAGATTTGGGCTAGAGTGCCCGATAGGGAAAGTGACACGGAAGCGGGTAGAAGATGCCCTTATTTACTACCGGGGGCCAGTACCTGTGGCCCGAGGGCTTAACGTGCCCACAATGCTCTTGTAGATCAGATCAGATCATATGTAGAGGATTTTAGGAAGGGGATGTCTGACCCCAGGTCTTGAACAATTCTTAGAAATAGGAAGTTAGGAGATTTGGGCTAGAGTGCCCGATAGGAAAGTGACACAAGAATGAGGTAGAAAGGGGGAGGAAGACGCCGTTATTTATTACCGAGGGGCCAGTACCCGGGGTCCGACGGCTTAACGTGCCCATCCGACGCACGGCGTATATTTAGTGGATCGATCGTTCGTGCCAGCCTGGGATCGAACCTGAGGCCTTTTCCGTGGCAGTCACGAACGTTGCCCACTAAGCCACCCGCGGGCTTAATGTTTTCAGATCAAAAAATGATCATACGTAGAGGATTTTAGGAAGGGAGTGTCTGACCTCAGGTCTTAAACAGCCCTTAGAAATAGGAAGCTAAGAGATTTGGGCTAGAGTGCCCGATAAGAAAGTGACACAAGAATGAGGTAGAAAGGGGGAGGAAGACGCCGTTATTTATTACCGAGGGGCCAGTACCCGGGGTCCGACGGCTTAACGTGCCCACGATGCTCATGTAGATCAGATCAGATCATATGTAGAGGATTTTAGGAAGGGAGTGTCTGACCCCAGGTCTTAAACAACCCTTAGAAATAGGAAGCTAGGAGGTTTGGGCTAGAGTGCCCATAAGAAAGTGACACAAGAATGAGGTAGAAAGGGGGAGGAAGACGCCGTTATTTATTACCGAGGGGGCCAGTACCCGGGGTCCGACGGCTTAACGTGCCCATCCGACGCACGGCGTACATTTAGTGGATCGATCGTTCGTGCCCGCATGGGATCGAACCTGAGGCCTTTTCCGTGGCAGTCACGAACGTTGCCCACTAAGCCACCCGCGGGCTTAATGTTTTCAGATCAAAAAATGATCATACGTAGAGGATTTTAGGAAGGGAGTGTCTGACCTCAGGTCTTAAACAGCCCTTAGAAATAGGAAGCTAAGAGATTTGGGCTAGAGTGCCCGATAAGAAAGTGACACAAGAATGAGGTAGAAAGGGGGAGGAAGACGCCGTTATTTATTACCGAGGGGCCAGTACCCGGGGTCCGACGGCTTAACGTGCCCACGATGCTCATGTAGATCAGATCAGATCATATGTAGAGGATTTTAGGAAGGGAGTGTCTGACCCCAGGTCTTAAACAACCCTTAGAAATAGGAAGCTAGGAGGTTTGGGCTAGAGTGCCCGATAAGAAAGTGACACAAGAATGAGGTAGAAAGGGGGAGGAAGACGCCGTTATTTATTACCGAGGGGCCAGTACCCGGGGTCCGACGGCTTAACGTGCCCATCCGACGCACGGCGGATATTTAGTGGATCGATCGTTCGTGCCCGCATGGGATCGAACCTGAGGCCTTTTCCGTGGCAGTCACGAACGTTGCCCACTAAGCCACCCGCGGGCTTAATGTTTTCAGATCAAAAAATGATCATACGTAGAGGATTTTAGGAAGGGGAGGTCTGACCTCAGGTCTTAAACAGCCCTTAGAAATAGGAAGCTAAGAGATTTGGGCTAGAGTGCCTGATAAGAAAGTGACACAAGAATGAGGTAGAAAGGGGGAGGAAGACGCCGTTATTTATTACCGAGGGGCCAGTACCCGGGGTCCGACGGCTTAACGTGCCCACAATGCTCATGTATATCAGATCAGATCATATGTAGAGGATTTTAGGAAGGGAGTGTCTGACCCCAGGTCTTAAACAACCCTTAGAAATAGGAAGCTAGGAGGTTTGGGCTAGAGTGCCCGATAAGAAAGTGACACAAGAATGAGGTAGAAAGGGGGAGGAAGACGCCGTTATTTATTACCGAGGGGCCAGTACCCGGGGTCCGACGGCCTTAACGTGCCCACAATGCTCTTGTAGATCAGATCAGATCAGATCATATGTAGAGGATTTTAGGAAGGGAGTGTCTGACCCCAGGTCTTAAACAACCCTTAGAAATAGGAAGCTAGGAGGTTTGGGCTAGAGTGCCCGATAAGAAAGTGACACAAGAATGAGGTAGAAAGGGGGAGGAAGACGCCGTTATTTATTACCGAGGGGCCAGTACCCGGGGTCCGACGGCTTAACGTGCCCACAATGCTCTTGTAGATCAGATCAGATCATATGTAGAGGATTTTAGGAAGGAGTGTCTGACCCCAGGTCTTAAACAACCCTTAGAAATAGGAAGCTAGGAGATTTGGGCTAGAGTGCCCGATAGGAAAGTGACACGGAAGCGAGGTAGAAGACGCCCTTATTTACTACCGGGGGCCAGTACCTGTGGCCCTAGGGCTTAACGTGCCCACAATGCTCTTGTAGATCAGATCAGATCATATGTAGAGGATTTTAGGAAGGGGGTGTCTGACCCCAGGTCTTGAACAATTCTTAGAAATAGGAAGTTAGGAGATTTGGGCTAGAGTGCCCGATAGGAAAGTGACACAAGAATGAGGTAGAAAGGGGGAGGAAGACGCCGTTATTTATTACCGAGGGGCCAGTACCCGGGGTCCGACGGCTTAACGTGCCCATCCGACGCACGGCGGATATTTAGTGGATCGATCGTTCGTGCCAGCCTGGGATCGAACCTGAGGCCTTTTCCGTGGCAGTCACGAACGTTGCCCACTAAGCCACCCGCGGGCTTAATGTTTTCAGATCAAAAAATGATCATACGTAGAGGATTTTAGGAAGGAGTGTCTGACCTCAGGTCTTAAACAGCCCTTAGAAATAGGAAGCTAAGAGATTTGGGCTAGAGTGCCCGATAAGAAAGTGACACAAGAATGAGGTAGAAAGGGGGAGGAAGACGCCGTTATTTATTACCGAGGGGATGGTACCCGGGGTCCGACGGCTTAACGTGCCCACAATGCTCATGTAGATCAGATCAGATCATATGTAGAGGATTTTAGGAAGGGAGTGTCTGACCCCAGGTCTTAAACAACCCTTAGAAATAGGAAGCTAGGAGGTTTGGGCTAGAGTGCCCGATAAGAAAGTGACACAAGAATGAGGTAGAAAGGGGAGGATGACGCCGATATTTATTACCGAGGGGCCAGTACCCGGGGTCCGACGGCTTAACGTGCCCATCCGACGCACGGCGGATATTTAGTGGATCGATCGTTCGTGCCCGCCTGGGATCGAACCTGAGGCCTTTTCCGTGGCAGTCACGAACGGTGCCCACTAAGCCACCCGCTGGCTTAATGTTTTCAGATCAAAAAATGATCATACGTAGAGGATTTTAGGAAGGAGTGTCTGACCTCAGGTCTTAAAACAGCCCTTAGAAATAGGAAGCTAAGAGATTTGGGCTAGAGTGCCCGATAAGAAAGTGACACAAGAATGAGGTAGAAAGGGGGAGGAAGACGCCGTTATTTATTACCGAGGGGCCAGTACCCGGGGTCCGACGGCTTAACGTGCCCACAATGCTCATGTAGATCAGATCAGATCATATGTAGAGGATTTTAGGAAGGGAGTGTCTGACCCCAGGTCTTAAACAACCCTTAGTAATAGGAAGCTAGGAGATTTGGGCTAGAGTGCCCGATAGGAAAGTGACACGGAAGCGAGGTAGAAGACGCCCTTATTTACTACCGGGGGCCAGTACCTGTGGCCCGAGGGCTTAACGTGCCCACAATGCTCTTGTAGATCAGATCAGATCATATGTAGAGGATTTTAGGAAGGGAGTGTCTGACCCCAGGTCTTAAACAACCCTTAGAAATAGGAAGCTAGGAGATTTGGGCTAGAGTGCCCGATAAGAAAGTCACACTGAAGCGAGGTAGAAGACGCCCTTATTTACTACCGGGGGCCAGTACCTGTGGACCGAGGGCTTAACGTGCCCACAATGCTCTTGTAGATCAGATCAGATCATATGTAGAGGATTTTAGGAAGTGAGTGTCTGACCCCAGGTCTTAAACAACCCTTAGAAATAGGAAGCTAGGAGATTTGGGCTAAAGTGCTCTATAGGAAAGTGACACGGAAGCGAGGTAGAAGACGCCCTTATTTACTACCGGGGGGGCCAGTACCTGTGGCCCGAGGGCTTAACGTGCCCACAATGCTCTTGTAGATCAGATCAGATCATATGTAGAGGATTTTAGGAAGGGGGTGTCTGACCCCAGGTCTTGAACAATTCTTAGAAATAGGAAGTTAGGAGATTTGGGCTAGAGTGCCCGATAGGAAAGTGACACAACAATGAGGTAGAAAGGGGGAGGAAGACGCCGTTATTTATTACCGAGGGGCCAGTACCCGGGGTCCGACGGCTTAACGTGCCCATCCGACGCACGGCGGATATTTAGTGGATCGATCGTTCGTGCCAGCCTGGGATCGAACCTGAGGCCTTTTCCGTGGCAGTCACGAACGTTGCCCACCTAAGCCACCCGCGGGCTTAATGTTTTCAGATCAAAAAATGATCATACGTAGAGGATTTTAGGAAGGGAGTGTCTGACCTCAGGTCTTAAACAGCCCTTAGAAATAGGAAGCTAAGAGATTTGGGCTAGAGTGCCCGATAAGAAAGTGACACAAGAATGAGGTAGAAAGGGGGAGGAAGACGCCGTTATTTATTACCGAGGGGCCGGTACCCGGGGTCCGACGGCTTAACGTGCCCACAATGCTCATGTAGATCAGATCAGATCATATGTAGAGGATTTTAGGAAGGGAGTGTCTGACCCCAGGTCTTAAACAACCCTTAGAAATAGGAAGCTAGAGGTTTGGGCTAGAGTGCCCGATAAGAAAGTGACACAAGAATGAGGTAGAAAGGGGGAGGATGACGCCGTTATTTATTACCGAGGGGCCAGTACCCGGGGTCCGACGGCTTAACGTGCCCATCCGACGCACGGCGGATATTTAGTGGATCGATCGTTCGTACCCGCCTGGGATCGAACCTGAGGCCTTTTCCGTGGCAGTCACGAACGTTGCCCACTAAGCCACCCGCTGGCTTAATGTTTTCAGATCAAAAAATGATCATACGTAGAGGATTTTAGGAAGGGAGTGTCTGACCTCAGGTCTTAAACAGCCCTTAGAAATAGGAAGCTAAGAGATTTGGGCTAGAGTGCCCGATAAGAAAGTGACACAAGAATGAGGTAGAAAGGGGGAGGAAGACGCCGTTATTTATTACCGAGGGGCCAGTACCCGGGGTCCGACGGCTTAACGTGCCCACAATGCTCATGTAGATCAGATCAGATCATATGTAGAGGATTTTAGGAAGGGAGTGTCTGACCCCAGGTCTTAAACAACCCTTAGAAATAGGAAGCTAGGAGGTTTGGGCTAGAGTGCCCGATAAGAAAGTGACACAAGAATGAGGTAGCAAGGGGGAGGAAGACGCCGTTATTTATTACCGAGGGGCCAGTACCCGGGGTCCGACGGCTTAACGTGCCCATCCGACGCACGGCGGATATTTAGTGGATCGATCGTTCGTGCCCGCCTGGGATCGAACCTGAGGCCTTTTCCGTGGCAGTCACGAACGTTGCCCACTAATCCACCCGCGGGCTTAATGTTTTCAGATCAAAAGATGATCATACGTAGAGGATTTTAGGAAGGGAGTGTCTGACCTCAGGTCTTAAACAGCCCTTAGAAATAGGAAGCTAAGAGATTTGGGCTAGAGTGTTTGATAAGAAAGTGACACAAGAATGAGGTAGAAAGGGGAGGAAGACGCCGTTATTTATTACCGAGGGGCCAGTACCCGGGGTCCGACGGCTTAACGTGCCCACAATGCTCATGCAGATCAGATCAGATCATATGTAGAGGATTTTAGGAAGGGAGTGTCTGACCCCAGGTCTTAAACAACCCTTAGAAATAGGAAGCTAGGAGGTTTGGGCTAGAGTGCCCGATAAGAAAGTGACACAAGAATGAGGTAGAAAGGGGAGGAAGACGCCGTTATTTATTACCGAGGGGCCAGTACTCGGGGTCCGACGGCTTAACGTGCCCATCCGACGCACGGCGGATATTTAGTGGATCGATCGTTCGTGCCCGCCTGGGATCGAACCTGAGGCCTTTTCCGTGGCAGTCACGAACGTTGCCCACTAAGCCACCCGCGGGCTTAATGTTTTCAGATCAAAAAATGATCATACGTAGAGGATTTTAGGAAGGGAGTGTCTGACCTCAGGTCTTAAACAGCCCTTAGAAATAGGAAGCTAAGAGATTTTGGGCTAGAGTGCCCGATAAGAAAGTGACACAAGAATGAGGTAGAAAGGGGGAGGAAGACGCCGTTATTTATTACCGAGGGGCCAGTACCCGGGGTCCGACGGCTTAACGTGCCCACAATGCTCATGTATATCAGATCAGATCATATGTAGAGGATTTTAGGAAGGGAGTGTCTGACCCCAGGTCTTAAACAACCCTTAGAAATAGGAAGCTAGGAGGTTTGGGCTAGAGTGCCCGATAAGAAAGTAACACAAGAATGAGGTAGAAAGGGGGAGGAAGACGCCGATATTTATTACCGAGGGGCCAGTACCCGGGGTCCGACGGCTTAACGTGCCCATCCGACGCACGGCGGATATTTAGTGGATCGATCGTTCGTGCCCGCCTGGGATCGAACCTGAGGCCTTTTCCGTGGCAGTCACGAACGTTGCCCACTAAGCCACCCGCGGGCTTAATGTTTTCAGATCAAAAAATGATCATACGTAGAGGATTTTAGGAAGGGAGTGTCTGACCTCAGGTCTTAAACAGCCCTTAGAAATAGGAAGCTAAGAGATTTGGGCTAGAGTGCCCGATAAGAAAGTGACACAAGAATGAGGTAGAAAGGGGGAGGAAGACGCCGTTATTTATTACCGAGGGGCCAGTACCCGGGGTCCGACGGCTTAACGTGCCCACAATGCTCATGTAGATCAGATCAGATCATATGTAGAGGATTTAGGAAGGAGTGTCTGACCCCAGGTCTTAAACAACCCTTAGAAATAGGAAGCTAGGAGGTTTGGGCTAGAGTGCCCGATAAGAAAGTGACACAAGAATGAGGTAGAAAGGGGGAGGAAGACGCCGTTATTTATTACCGAGGGCCAGTACCCGGGGTCCGACGGCTTAACGTGCCTATCCGAAGCACGGCGGATATTTAGTGGATCGATCGTTCGTGCCCGCCTGGGATCGAACCTGAGGCCTTTTCCGTGGCAGTCACGAACGTTGCCCACTAAGCCACCCGCGGAGCTTAATGTTTTCAGATCAAAAAATGATCATACGTAGAGGATTTTAGGAAGGGAGTGTCTGACCTCAGGTCTTAAACAGCCCTTAGAAATAGGAAGCTAAGAGATTTGGGCTAGAGTGCCCGATAAGAAAGTGACACAAGAATGAGGTAGAAAGGGGGAGGAAGACGCCGTTATTTATTACCGAGGGGCCAGTACCCGGGGTCCGACGGCTTAACGTGCCCACAATGCTCATGTAGATCAGATCAGATCATATGTAGAGGATTTTAGGAAGGGAGTGTCTGACCCCAGGTCTTAAACAACCCTTAGAAATAGGAAGCTAGGAGGTTTGGGCTTAGAGTGCCCGATAAGAAAGTGACACAAGAATGAGGTAGAAAGGGGGAGGAAGACGCCGTTATTTATTACCGAGGGGCCAGTACCCGGGGTCCGACGACTTAACGTGCCTATCTGACGCACGGCGGATATTTAGTGGATCGATCGTTCGTGCCCGCCTGGGATCGAACCTGAGGCCTTTTCCGTGGCAGTCACGAACGTTGCCCACTAAGCCACCCGCGGGCTTAATGTTTTCAGATCAAAAAATGATCATACGTAGAGGATTTTAGGAAGGGAGTGTCTGACCCCAGGTCTTAAACAACCCTTAGAAATAGGAAGCTAGGAGATTTGGGCTAGAGTGCCCGACAGGAAAGTGACACAAGAGTGAGGTAGAAATGGGGAGGAAGACATCTTTATTTATTACCGGAGGTCCAGTACCCGGGGTCCGACGGCTTAACGTGCCCATCCGACGCACGGCGGATATTTAGTGGATCAAGCGTTCGTACCAGCCTGGGATCGAACCTGAGGCCCTTTCCGTGGCAGTCACGAACGTTGCCCACTAGGCCGCCCGCGGCCTTAATGTTTTCAGATTGTCCACGGCACATCTTATATACCCTCCTAGCCAGCTCACGACACGTGCCTTCTTTCATTGGTTACGCGATGTTGACGTCAAAAGCAGGAGGTGGTCACAATAATGGGAGTCCACTGTGTATTATTAACTAGCCTATAAGCCCGTCCTAAGACTGTTACTTATGACTTTTAAATAAATATTAATATATAGGAGACATTGCCCGTCTTAAAGATGGGGTGACATTTTTAATTGAAACGGATTGAAAAGAAATCAAAAAGAAACTGGATTTCTGTAAGGAAATATGGTAAAAACTTATATGGTAAGAACTCATTCATGTTTGAACTGGAAATTACATGATATTTATTTCCGATTTTCAAAAGACCTCGTGATAAATAACGTTCTGTGCAAAATATTTGCTGTTAAATAACAATATTCCTTGTAGTCCAGTTGTTTCCATATCATCATCATCATCATCATCATTGTCAACCATTATCAATCCACTGCTGGACAAAGGTCTCCCCAAGTTTCCTCCACAACGGTCTGTCTTGTGCCAGTCTCCTCCACGTCACTCCCGCATACTTTCGAATTTCATCCACCCATCTCCCATGTGGTCTTCTTCTGGGTCTTTTCCCTGTCCCTTGGAATCCAATCTAAAATTTCGGCTGTCCATCGATGGTCTGTTCTTCTGGCAGTATGTCCAGCCCATTGCCATTTCAGGGATTTAACTCTGATCATGATGTCTTCCACTCTTGTCATTTTTCGGATCCACGTGTTCCTCTTCTTATCTCTCCTGGTTACACCAAGCATGCACCTCTCCATGCTGCTTTGAGTTGTCTGCAGCCTTTGTATGTCTCTTTTTAGTTAAGGTCCACGTCTCTGCACCATACGTAAGCACTGGAAGGATGCATTGATCAAACACTTTTCTTTTAAGACATAATGGCATATTGCTCTTGAAAGTTATGCTGTTTCTTCCAAAAGCACTCCAGGCAAGTTTTGTACGCGGATTAATTTCTTCACCAATGTGACCCTCACTTGATATCTGCTGTCCAAGATAAACGGATGTGTCTGTTATCTCCAGCTTTTCTCCATCAATCGATAAATTTTCATTTCTTGTAAAAGCATTGAACATCACTTTTGTCTTCTGAAAGTTCATTTTTAATCCCACTTTCTTTACTCTTGTCAGCAAGTTCCTGGATCATACTCTGTAGCTCGGATGGGGTAGTTGCAAAAATGACTATGTCATCAGCAAAACGAAGGTGGGTTAGATAATCTCCATTAATCTTTATTCCTTTGTTTTCCCAGTTCAGTGATTGAAAGACATTTTCCAATGTGGCATTAAAGAGCTTCGGAGATATGGTGTCACCTTGTCTCTACTCCTTTTCCAATTTTTATGTGTGTTGTATTTTCAAACAGCCGAATCTTTGCACTTGCATTTTCATAGATGTTACTAATAATATTAATGTATGCATCTTCAATACCGCAGGATTTCAGAGCCATTGCAACTGCTGATGGTTTCACCGAATCAAAGGCTTTTTCATAATCGATAAAAGCCATGCACAATGGAAGTTCATATTCCCTCGCTCTTTCAATTAGTTCTCTCAGTACGTGGATATGATCTATTGTGCTGTAGCCACTCCTGAATCCAGCTTGTTCTCTCGGTTGAGCCATGTCCAGTGTTACCTTCAAGCGGTGTGAAAGAACTTTAGTGAAGATTTTATAAACCACTGATAGGAGGCTGATAGGTCTGTAGTTCCTGAGATCCTCAATGTCACCTTTTTTATGTAGCAAGATCATTGTAGCGTTGTTCCAATCCTCAGGAATTTTCCCTTCATTAAGGCATCGAGTGAAAATTTGGGCGAATACTGTTTCGATTTCTCCACTTGCTTCTTGTATGATGTCTACAGTAATTCCATCTTCTGCTGGAGCTTTTCCCCGCTTCATGTTCTTGATTGCATGTGCAACTTCTGCTGGAAGGACTGGAAGAACTCTGGTACTGGTACCTTTCATGATGTCTGGAGTACATGTATCATCCCTTTCATATAATTTGGAGTAAGAAATCTTTCACTCTTGTCAAAATTTTGCCTCTATTTCTTGTTACAGAACCATCTTCTTTTCTCAGTGCCATAATCTGTTTTTTTTTTTTTTTCCCTTACTGAGATGTCCCTTTGCTATCTTTAGGCTTTGGTTGTTTTCAATTGCCTTCCTTACTAGTTCACAGTTGAATTTCCTTACGTCTTCAGTGATACTTTTTCTTACTGTCTTGCATAGCTCTATATATTCCACTTTGGAAGTCACATCTTCTTCAGTTGTCCTCATCTCTCTTCTTTTTTGCATCAACATTTTGGTTTTTCCTGATAATTTGTTCACATGCAACTTGTTCTTAGACCCAGCTAATTTTGTTGCTGTTTCCATAAGAGCTTTGGTTACTTTTTCATGTTAACTTCAGAGATGTCCACTTCTTCCGATGTTAGGCCTTCTAAAGCAGAGAACCTGTTCTTCAGTTCCAACTTGAAGGTATTATGGTGTTTTTTAAGGTTGGTTATGTCAATACATTTTGTTTGTCTTATGAGCTTGCCACGTTCAAGTTTAGTGTTGAGGTGCATCTTACATCTCACCAATCTATGGTCACTACCTGTGTTGAACTTGTTTAGCACACTGCAGTCTTCTATGACGAATTTTTTTGTTACACATAATAAAATCAATTTCACTTGTCGTCCCATTTGGATGTCTCCATGTCCATTTCCTGTGTGGCTTTTCTTGAAAAGGAGTTCAAGATGAAAAACCCTTCTGCCTCTGCAAACTCACCGAGAGTATTTCCACGCTGGTTTCTGTTGCTGTGACCGAATTTACCTACTGAAGTTTCATTCTGTTGCCGTTGCCCTATTTTTGCATTGAAATCTCCCATAATTATATTTAAGTGCTGCTTACCTTTATTATTTAGATGACGAATTTCCTCATAAAATTGTTCAATTTCTTCTTCAGGATGACTTGTGGTGGGTGCATAAGTTTGAATAATCTGAGCCTAGTATCTTTTCGAGAGTTGGATAACGAGTCGTGCAGTTCTGTCAGATGAACTTTCAACTTCTACAACTTTATTCTTCAGTTTCTTGTTTATTATAAATCCAACACCACTAGTTCTGCCAGTATCTGTCCCACGATAGTAGAAGAGATGTCCACTTTTCAGTTCAATGAGATCTCCTTTTCTCCTTACCTCACTTAGCCCGACGATGTCCCACTTGATCCTTTGTAGTTCCTCTTCCAATTCAAGAAGCCTTGAATCAGAAGATAGGGAGCGTCCGTTATACGTAGCCAAGGTCAGCATCAGATGGCAGCCTAGTCCAGTCCTCCGGGGATTCTTAGCAGCCTCTGCCTTCATGTCGCACTGGCCGCTGCCTTGGCCAGGTGCATTCCAGCTGCCGGAGACTGAGGGCCAAGATTTAAGTTGTGGAGTCATTTTGGAGGGTTTGGCCATAACTCACCACGCTGGCCAAGCGGGTTGGTGAGTGTGGGATAGCATTTCCTCTAATCCCGATGGTATAGTTATACCGCTATTGGCGGTCGTCAGAGCCCCTTTAGTGGGAACAGGATGTACCACACCTTAATAACTTTTACTTTGAGTTTTCGTGTTAAATGACTTTTTCTCCTGCACACTTGTTATTTATTACCTTCACGGCTTGTTTTAGACTGTCCTATTCAACGGCTAGTTTGAAATTTCATAACGAAGCTTTTTCTACAAAATAAAGCGACATCTGGCGTTACAAATCGGAACTGTCTAATTGATCGACAATGTGGTGTTGGGGCGACATCTGTTTTTAGATGCAGTTTTGCTCACTTTTGGTATTTCAATATTTCGTTTTTATTGTAGGTTGGAGCGTTCTAGATAGATCGATATATTGCAAAATGTGTAATATAATCAGCACTAAACTCGGAAAGTTAGTTAAATTAAAAAAGTGAATAATAATTAAAGCGCACAAATTATTATACGAGTTGTGCTAAATTAAATTAATATACAAACTCAACTTGCCCTGACATTAAGAGTTCAATTTGAATTTTGTAGATCTGATAAATAGAGCTCGAGTTATTGATAATCCAATGTTTCTAAATTAGCAAGCGATCACTTTGACATCTCAAAGGATCGCGTGCTATTATATATAGCACGCAATCACTTTGACATCTCGAGAGCTTTCCAGACAGAGAAACAGAGAGATCTGGGTGTTTTTATATATTATTAGCGTTATCTAAAATTATGTGTGTTTTTTCGTTTTTCTTTTTCCTTTTTGTACGATTTTTTCATTTACACTTTTATACGATTTTTTTTTACATTTATACGTTTTTTAAGAGCATCCCATGGAAAAACATATAACCGACGTTTCATCTTTTTACAAGTGGGAAAAGCTTTAAGACTTCTAAAATGAAAAGGAGATTAAATTGCGATGAATTCTGGTTTTCTTGCGCACGCGAAAAATGTAAAAATCGCGGGCGCGCACATGTGTGTGTGTGTGTGTGTGTGTGTTGCGCCTAATCGGATGGGATTTAATGTCATTGCTTACAGTCGTTCAACAATGCGTGATTGAACATTTTCCGTGTCCTTATTCTTATTTCGAACAATGAAATTAATTTTGATTAAAAATAATAATTTAAAAATAATAAATTAAAATTTTTTTACTACAACGACTTAAAATTTTCTTAATTGATTCGCCATTACTTTCTTCATATATTGGTTTACAGTGCTACCCTTTTTTAAAAAAGTGTTCCTTCTTGATTATGGCTAACAAAATTTCCCAATTGCCAAGATCTAGCGTCTTTAACCGCTGCAAAAATCCCAAGACAACGAAATGTTCATTGGTACGGAAACATGTACTCGTTTATTTACTTTCACACTAACGTAAAATCATTCCCCACTCTTCCACCAGATGTCAGCACACGTATATGAGGGAAAATAAGGACTTGAAACGGCTACTCCGACGTGTTAGTATGATCGGAAACTATGATAATTTTGTTAAAATGCAGTAATAAACAATTTTTTTGGTAATTAATTCCACTTGATTCCGCAAATACGGGAAAGAAATTCTTGATACAATGAAGGTTTAATTTTTTACATCACTGCTGGTGCGGATTGGCGGTCGCAAAACGTACCGGGAAAATTTTTGCAAATGTGCCTGTTCAGTTGTTGTTCAACTGAAAATCAAATTTTTTTATTTAAGAAACAAAACAAAAAGTACAGTTGCTCTGAAAACGATGGAAGCATAGTACTGGGGCGGGGGGGGGGGGCTAAAAAGTACACCCGTCATCCTTAAAGTGAAGTGGGTGTTGCGGAAAAATTTTCAATGGCCCATGGAAAGATTTTACTGCAAAAAAATTGTACTGCAACTTTTCTGTTGTTGACAGTCACAGTTAGAAATTTCAAGATATATAAATATCTTGAAATTTCTAACTGTGACTGTTCGTGGCAAACTCACTTAATCGACTTGGAAAAAGCGAATAACCAGGTTTTAATCACTTGTTCAGTTAGTTATGTATATAATTGCGCTGGAGAAGTTTAATTTTGGACACATTCAATATTTATATTTGTTTAAAAATTTCTCTTAAGAATGCTGAAGTAAGAACATTTTTTTTAATTGCTTATATAGCCTTTTTATGTTTGACAGATCGTAAAATAATCTTGATTTTCATACCTTCGAGTTTCCAGTTCTTAAATTTCAACGAAGTGGGCTGAAATTCCAGCAAATGTTTGAGAGAGAGCGAGAGAGAGAACTGCTCGTACCAAAATTATATTGGAGTTGTACCATAAAATTCTTTCGCATAAGACACGATTTTTAAATTTAAATAAATGAAAAGAAAATACAGAACTTTTACACTGTAATATTTTACTGGAATTTTTTTAATTTTTCTATTGTGGACAATAACTGTTCGAAATTTCAAGATTTTTAAATATCGTGGCGAACAAGAGAGAGAGAGAGAGAGAGAACTGCTCGTACCAAAATTATATTGGAGTTGTACCAAAAATTCTTTCGCATAAGACACGATTTTTAAATTTAAATAAATGAAAAGAAAATACAGAACTTTTACACTGTAATATTTTAGTGGAATTATTTTAATTTTTCTATTGTGGACAATAACAGTTCGAAATTTCAAGATTTTTAAATATCGTGGCGAACAAATTCTTCATTTAGTGATCGTATATTTGTATGTGTTTCAGTTACAAAACGTGCCTTTATGCTGCGGTTATGTACTGTAAAGACACCTTACTAAATAACGTAAACAAAACGTTTTGCAACCTCATGTTGAAATGATATCTCCGTAAAGGCCTTCATCTGCAGCATTTGTCAGTTATCACAAGGAGCGTAGGCTGCGTAGGTAGAACATTTCGGCGCAAAAGGGACCGTCTATGAACACCCCGCAAATAATCTTACAGTTATTTCAAAATAAGTTCTTGATTCTGTGTTGTCATATAGTGGATAATACATCCCATAATGACCATTATCTAGCATTGTTCTGCAACTTTATCAAACATGGGTGATTATTTTCACTACTTTGACTAAAGTAGTGAAACATATTTAGCCCTGTTCAGCCCCCACCTCAATGCTGTTAACATACGTAGATTATTGTGTCTCCCGATTTTTCCTGATGCTGGGCACTTCCAAACACTTCAGGATGAAATGAATGGCCAACGAAACTATAGAAATACACTATCTACCAACAAGTAATTGGACACCTGTGATAGCAAAGGAAAACGAAGTTTGTTCACCTTGGTGGAGCCTCCACGAGCGGCGATTACAGCTGCGCGTACTCTCAAATAGGCGTTGTATGACGGCTAGCGGTATTTTCTTCCACTCGACTTGGAGAAGACAGGTCAGTTCGTTCACCGATTTCGGACGGTGGGGCACCCCTTAAGTCTAAGCTCCAACTCGTCCAAGAGTGCTCGATAGGGTTAAGGTCCGGGCTTTGCGCAGGCCAGTCCATTCCATTAACCCCATTGCCACCATACCAAGCCATGGTGGACCTCGCAGCATGACAGGTGGCATTGTCATCCTGAAAGTAACATGGGTCCACCCCGTAAAACTGCCACAACGTAGGAAGCGCATGGTCATCCAAAATGGTGCAGTAGGTCTCGGCGTTGAGTCTACCAGGAATTGCGACCAAGGGTCCCGTGCCATACCAGGAGAAACACCCCCATAGCATAATTCCACCGCCGCCGAATTTCACAGTTGGCACAATATATTCCGGCAGGAGGCGTTCTCCAGGCAGACGCCAAACCCAGACCCTGCCATCCGAACGGTAGAGGATGAACCTTGATTCGTCGCTCCAGAGAACCTGTTTCCACTATTCAACGGTCCACTGTCAACGTTCTTTGCACCACGTTAGCCGAGCAACGCTATTGGACTTGGTGATCAAAGGCTTTTGGGCGGCAGTACGTCCATGATAACCGAGCAGATGGACTTCCTTACGGATGGTATTCATCGAAAGAACCCTCCCGGATGCCTGTTGAAACTCCTCGCGGATGTGTCCCATCGATTTGGTGCTGTTCTTCCGACTTTCTCTGGCCAGTACCCGTCGGTCTCTAACTCCCAGTTTTGTGGGTCTGCCGGGTCGGGGCACATTCCGACAGTCACCTCTCATCTTCCACTTGCCAATCACGTAGGCCACTGTCGATTTTGGGTACTTCAACTCGCTGGATATGTCACGTATGGATCGACCATTTCTGTGATACCCAACGAATACACCTTTCTCGAAATCAGAGAGCTCCGAACTGCGTGGCATCTTGCATGCGACTGGTTGCGTTGTTGTTTCCCATACGATATTTAACGGCGGCGGCTGTGACGTGTATCAGGACCGCAGATATCGTCGATTGAAGAGGTGTCCAATTACTTGTTGGTAGATAGTGTAGAAACTATCGCAGTTCAGATTGCAGCTTATCAGGATACACGCGATTTGGAACGTGGTATTATAGTCGTCGTCCGGAAGAAATTTGGATTTACACGGTCAACAATTTCAAGGGTGTACTTGGAGCACACAAATTCAGGGGGAAATCCAGATTGCGGGACCGGTTTGGACGTAAGCCAGGCTGATGACTAAACCTGCTTCGTCGAAATGTCGACTCTGCAGGGATATGCAGAACCCTCTCAAGAATTTGATAGTGAAGGCGTAGCGCTAGTGATCCTGCCAGGCTCCGACGAGACCCGGAGCACCCGGACAGGATCGGTCCTGGGACCGGCTACGGTCTGTTGCCCCCGCTAGACCACCACTTCCCACTTTTCTATAGGCCGCCGTGGACGTAGAAAAGCCCCGGACGATCGTGCAACATTGCTACAAATCAAAGCGTAGTTCAATGCAGGGGCAAGTAGTTACATCAGTCTTCGAACAGTGTAACATTTCGTGTGTTGTGTGGTGTTCCAAGGCCTGTTGCTAACCCGACGGCACAAGGCTGTGCGTCGCCTGGGCTCGGGAACACCGCCTTTGGGCGCAAGATGACTTGAAACTTGTATCCTGGTCTGACGAATCGCGGTATCAACTGTTTCCGGCAGATGGTCGACTCCGGACGTGGTGACAACCCCACGAGGCAATGGATCCCGTATGCCTACATAGGAGGGTGCAGGCTGGCGGTGGTTCTGTCATGGTGTGGGGTGCTTTCAGCTAACACGCATTAGGACCCCTCATACGTCTGTAGACCGCTATGACCGGTGGAGGCTACGTAATCATCCTAGGGGATCATTTGCACCCGTTCGTTTCAAGCAACCAATCCGACGGGTGCAACCTCTTTCAACACGACAATGTGCCACTGCACACGTTCACAATCGCCCTATTATAGCTAGAGGAACATTCCATGGAGTTTGGCATCCTGACTTGACCCCCTCGTTCACTGAATTTAAACGCCATCGAACACATTTGGGATGGTGTTCAACGTGCCGTCAATGCCAAGAATCCTCCACCGGCGAATATTGCGGAGTTGTGGGACGCTCTTCAGGAAGCATGGTGTGCACTGTCTCCATAGTACTACAGAGATAGTGAAAGTATGTGGCGTCAGTGAATAAACAAAGATATCGATCCTTCCACGTTGATCAACACATAGCAACCGAAAAATTGTTGTCCAGTCACCGCTGGAGATCCGAAACCCAGATCTCTCGATATCTAGCCGAGTACGTTCACCTTACGCTACGGTGGCGAGAAATCAATAATGTACTTGTGACGTACCTGCCAGAAGGACACACACGACATAAACGCAGATAGCAGTCAGAACGAACGTCCGCGTAGCTCAATTGGTAGAGTGACTTATTCCGGAATGAGGGGACCCGGGTTCGAGCCCCGGCGTGGACAAAAATGACGGAAATATTTACTTCGTTATAAGAAATTTACTTCGTTATAATGGCGCCCGAACTTCCCGGATGACCCGGCCGTTCAAAATCTCGCAATGGTGTGATGTTCTTTCCACACCGCGAGAGAGGAAAAATAAGAGAATCCCTTCTCCAGCGCTTCGAAAAATAAATGTGTGTGACGTTGCATTCCACACACCAGATTGACTGGGAGTTCTCAAGTGCACGTTCTACAGCGGATGGATGCCTGCAACGATTCATGGTCACGGCTGACCCGTGGGCCATATCCCTGGCCCTCTTTCGGGGTGGATGTGACGTACCTGCCAGCAGGACGCACACAACATAAAGGCAAATAGCAGTCAGAACGAACGTCCGCATAGCTCAATTGGTAGAGTGATTTATTCCAGAATGAGGGGACCCGGGTTCGAGCCCCGGCGTAGACAAAAATGACGGAGAAATTTACTTCGTTATATATTACAGAGAGCTCGTGGAGTTCATGCCATGTCGCATTGCTGCCGTTATTCGATCGCAAGGAGGACCAACGCAGTCTTATCGAGGTGTCCCAGTTTTTTTTTTTTTTTGTCACTTCAGTGTATGTTGAAATAAGGCAATGAAGCATGCTGAGTCATTAAATTACACTAAATTTACTCTAGGAGCAAAATCCCCAGTATAAAATTTCTTAAAATGAATTTCATTATTTTCTAATTGTATGGTTCAATTAAAGTTTATTACCATAATGTTTATCCTTTTTCGTTTTTAATGACTTTCAGTAATTCTGGTGTCTTTTCTTTCTTTCATTTCAGAGTGGTTCATGAAGAAAAGAAGAAAAAAGACGACTGTGTGAAAGACTGTTGTCTATGTGCACTGTGCATGGCACTTTGTTGCTACTGCTGTAGTGATTGAGTTGGTTCTTAGGAGGTGGTTGTGGAGTTCTTCTAAAATAGTTTTTTTCTTACAATTTTACCACTATCTTCCTTTTGTGCTCACTTACAAACTAGGCACGCTTCTCTCCTTTATTAACTTCTGACTTACTAAGAGCTCAACAAACGCGTGTATATGTTTGAATCACATAATAGTTGCTTAAATTCGGATCGGAACTATTTTCAATAAGTTAATATAATTGTTTATCAAACAAAACGTACATAGAAAGTTATACTATGTACAGATAAAATTGCTGTTTCATTTTTTTGCGCAAAACAAAGCAAATCAATGTTAATATTGTTTCAGTTTTGTGGCACAGTTCTTCACCAAAAAAGTTCTGAAGACACCTAGCTTCTATTCATGCATCCCGCAGTAAGAACTAGAGCTTCTTTTTCTTATTCGGGTTTTTTTCCCTGTACCCAAGCTTTTGTGTTTGACTAGGTCCAGTATTTCCGTGTTTGGTATATTTTCGAGCACCTCAACGTTTGGATCTGCCGAAAAATGTACTGCAAATAGAGTTTTGTAAACCGTTCACGCTCCACTTGGTGATTATATGCACAATGAGAAATGTTGCTTCAGAACTTAGAGCGTTATTAAACGGAAACAAAACAAATTATATGTCAGACCGTTATTTTTTGCCTCTTCCTCCAACCTTTAGAAAACCAACAGAGCAAATTAAATGCCAGAGCGATATCTCTACCTCTTCCTCCAATCTTTAGGAAGTCAACAAAGCAAATTAAATACTCGACTGCTATTCTCTACCTCTCCCTCCAACTTTTAGAACATCAACAAAACAAATTAAATGGCAGACCGCTATCTCTTCCTCTCCTTCCAGCCTTTAGAAAGTCAACAAAGCAAATTAAATAGCAGATTGCTATTATCTGCCTCTCCCTCCAACCTTTAGAATGTCAACACAGGAAATTAAATGCCAGACCGCTATCTCTACCTCTCCTTCCAGCCTTTAGAAAGTCAACAAAGTAAATTAAATGCCAGAGCGCTATCTCTACCTCTCCTTCCAGCGTTTAAAAATCAACAAAGCAAATTAAATGGCAGAGCGCTATCTCTACCTCTCCTTCCAGCCTTTAGAAAGTCAACAAAGCAAATTAAATGCCAGACCGCTATCTCTACCTCTCCTTCCAGCCTTTAGAACGTCAACAAAGAAAATTAAATGCCAGACCGCTATCTCTACCTCTCCTTCCAGCCTTTAGAAAGTCAACAAAGCAAATTAAATGGCAGACCGCTATTATCTACCTCTCCATCCAACTTTTAGAACGTCAACAAAACAAATTAAATGCCAGACCGTTATCTCTACCTCTCCCTCCAACTTTTAGAAAGTCAACAAAGCAAATTAAATGCCAGAGCGCTATCCCTACCTCTCCTTCCAGCCTTTAGAAAGTCAACAAAGCAAATTAAATGCCAGAGCGCTATCTCTACCTCTCCTTCCAGCCTTTAGAAAGTCAACAAAGCAAATTAAATGCCAGAGCGCTATTTCTACCTCTCCCTCCAACCTTTAGAATGTCAACAATGCAAATTAAATGCCAGACCACTATTCCCTACCTCTCCCTTCAACCTTTAGAAAGTCAACAAAGCAAAGTAAGTGCCAGAGCGCTATCCCTGCCTCTCCTTCCAGCCTTTAGAAAGTCAACAAAGCAAATTAAATGCCAGACAGCTATCTCTACCTCTCCTTCCAGCCTTTAGAAAGTCAACAAAGCAAATTAAATGGCAGACCGCTATTATCTACTCTCCATCCAACTTTTAGAACGTCAACAAAACAAATTAAATGCCAGACCGTTATCTTTACCTCTCCTTCCAGTCTTTAGAAAGTCAACAAAGAAAATTAAATGCCAGAGCGCTATCCCTACCTCTCCTTCCAGCCTTTAGAAAGTCAACAAAGCAAATTAAATGGCAGACCGCTATTATCTACCTATCCCTCCAACTTTTAGAACATCAACAAAACAAATTGAGTGGCAGACCGCTATCTCTACCTCTACCTCCAAACTTTAGAATGTCAACAATGCAAATTAAATGCCAGACCGCTATTCCCTACCTCTCCCTTCAACCTTTAGAAAGTCAACAAAGCAAATTAAATGCCAGAGCGCTATCCCTGCCTCTCCTTCCAGCCTTTAGAAAGTCAACAAAGCAAATTTAATGGCAGACCGCTATTATCTACTTCTCCCTCCAACTTTTAGAATGTCAACAAAACAAATTAAGTGGCAGACCGCTATCTCTACCTCTCCCTCCAACCTTTAGAATGTCAACAATGCAAATTAAATGCCAGACCGCTATTCCCTACCTCTCCCTTCAACCTTTAGAAAGTCAACAAAGCTAATTAAATGCCATAACGCTATCTCTACCTCTCCCTCCAACTTTTAGAAAGTCAACAAAGCAAATAAAATGGGAGACCGCTATTATCTACCTCTCCCTCCAACCTTTAGAATGTCAACAAAGCAAATTAAATGCCAGACCGTTATCTCTACCTCTCCTCCAGCCTTTAGAAAGTCAACAAAACAAATTAAATGCCAGACCGTAATCTCTACCTCTTCCTCCAACCTTTAGAATGTCAACAAAGCTAATTAAATGCCATAACGCTATCTCTACCGCTCCTTCCAGCCTTTAGAAAGTCAACAAGGCAAATTAAATGGCAGACCGCTATTATCTACCTATCCCTCCAACCTTTAGAATGTCAACAAAGCAAATTAAATGCCAGACCGTTATCTCTACCTCTCTCTCCAGCCTTTAGAAAGTCAAGAAAACAAATTAAATGCCAGTTCGCTACTTTCTACCTTTCCCTCCTACCTTCAGAAAGTAATGGGAAATGGTGAATCGTGCTATCATCTTCTGTTGCACTAACTGCGATTAAAGATAGAAGAAGAGTTTGAAATCGTTCATAATAATGAAAGTGTTTGCGGACACTTTTCTTGTATTTTCCTGCACAAGATGACGGTACACTGTTAAACTACGTTGGACATTGTTTCGTGCAGTGGTGTACGAAGATAGAGAAAGAGGAGCTATTCTCTCCGCGTCACATGGCAGGTAGCGTAAGCCGGTTGAGCATTAATTTGAGTGAAGTATTGGATCATCGCCCATCCCCTTTTCGAGAATCTTTGATAAGAATATTTTGAATCTGTTGCTGTTCCATATCCTAACTATGAAATTTCGTCTCAACCCCTAACCTAGTTTTTTGTGCTGTTTTTTTTTCGTCTTTTTTTCACTCAGTCAGCACTTTAAGCAAAGTAAGCCGTGTGCGACGTAAGCCAGACGTAGAACGTCAAATTATAGACTCGTGCAAGCTCTGTCCACCAATGATCACCTCTTTTTGAAATTCCACCGAATTCCCACAAGCCTGTGGCAACCAGTCGTAACTCTCTACTGCTGGAACGTAAACTAACTGCGTAGTTTTAGTGCTCTCGAACGATCAATTCCGTTCGGAGTGGAGTAATAATAATAATACTTCTATAATTCAGTGCTCACCTTTATATGCGCAAGTACAGAGTGAGGAAGAAAAAAGTAAACATGAACTTTAGGCAGAAAAGGTAAGAAAAAAGATTTTTTACACGTCCTCCACAAATAGTCCCCGTCGGACCAAATGCAGTTGTCACAGCGTTCCTGCAAGCTATGGAAAAATTGGGAAAACTCGTCTACTGTGATGGTATTTATCTCTGGTGTTCCATTTTTCTGAAACAGATCGGAGCTCTTTCAATCCTAATTTCAACTTGGGAAACAGGAAAATGTCTGCGCGAACCAAATCATGGAATTAAAGAGGATCGTTGAGCCCTGTAACCTACTCGTGAGCCAGGATCGTCTGAAGATTGATCACTGTGAGAGCAGGCGCATTGTCATGAGGCAACCGCTAACTAAGCCAATGGGGATTATGAATCTGATTGGTTTCTTATTCACAATTTAACGCATTGTCTGACATATTCATTGTTACTGGAGGTCGCTATTGTTCACATTATGTCCCATTACATACTTCTTGCTCCCTTTTAGATGCTTAAACCATCGAATTGTTTGTACTCATAGGCTCATCTCCCTAAGCTGCTTGTAACGCTTCATGTATTGCAGGGTGTGGCGTTTCCTCCAAAACTTTACATGAAACGTGATGTTTGATTTCTGACTTTGGCAACACATAAAGAACATCCGTACAACAAGCAACTTAAAACCAAGTAGTTGGGTTGCCGGGATTATCAAGATCACCCTTCTATACATCCCTAGCGCCTTCTACCGAAGTGGTACTAGCGTTACATGTATGTATTTAATTCTGTGTTATAACTTTTTTGCTGCAGTGTGTACATATCAATGAAATGATCAAAAAATGTATAATGTTTGTAATTTGTGTGCAGTTGTTAGTGTCACAATGTAAAGAAGAGTTTGTTGCAGTTTTTTTAGTTATATTTTTTAATTACATGTGTTAAAGACTATTCAAAGTACGTGTATTTCCCCTCCACCACCTATTTTAACGGAATTGTTTCTAACTGAATAAACTTTATTTCTCTCTTATTTTGAGTAAAAGGGTAACTTTTTGTAGTAACAGCACGATTTTAGCAGTTTTAGTATATGCCCTTTTTTTACGCTTTCGAACCGTTGAAGAAGCCTATATGCTCCAGCTTTGTCCGTCCGTCTGTTTATCTGTCTGTCTGCCCGCACGATAACTCGCGTAAAAATGGTTTGCTGACATTTTAGTATGTAGTAGAGGACAACTGGGAACGAACACTATTGAAAATGAACGAAATGACGTTAAAGGTCAGGACATGGGAGCGGGATCCATTCCATTGCCCTTATACGTCATAATATGCGTAAAAATGGTTCGATTTCGATGACGTTTTAGTATGTGGTAGGAGACCACTGAGAAATAACAGTATTGAAAATGGACGAAATGAGGTTGAAGGTCAGGACATAGGAGCGGGATCCATTCCATTGCCCTTATGCGTCATAATTTGCGTTAAAAATGGTTCGATTTCGATGAAGTTTTAACATGTGGTAGGGGACAACCTAGTGACGAACCTGTTGAAAATGGGTGAAATGTAGTTAGAGGTCAGTACATTGGAGCGGAATCCATTCCATCGCCCTTATGCGTCATAACTTACGTAAAAATGCTTCGATTACGACAAAACTTTATTATGTTATTCCGGAGGTATACTGAACCGGTTCTGTTGAATATCATCGAAATGGGGTGAAAGGTCAGGTCGCAGGAGAGAATTGCTCCACAGCCATTATCCTCATAACTTGAGTAATGATTTCTGGTATGTTGGAAAGCGTATCATAATCATTGCATTGCCTGTTTTTAATAGTTTTTTTTTAATTACACTAAAGTGCAGAAACTCATGGGATACGTACATAGTATCGTGTAGGACCTCCTCTAGCCCTGCGAAGTGCAGCAACTCGACGTGGCACCGACTCCACAAGTGGCCGGAAGACATCTGGAGAGGTATTGAGCCATGCCGTCGTAACAGCCGCCCACAGTTCCCTGGTATTTGTAGGTGCAAGATGTTTGGTGCGAATGGACCTCTCCACCACGTCCCATAAGTGCTCTATGGGGTTCATGTCGGGAAAACATGGTGGCCACACCATCCGTCGAAACTGTCCAAAATGCTCTTGGAACCAATTTTGGACAACTTGGGCCAGATGACATGGTGCATTGTCCGCCTGGAAAATCCCATTCTTGTTGGAGTACATGAAGTCCATGAAGGGCTGCAAATGGTTACGTAACAGAACAACAAAGCGATTATCACTTAATGACGTGTTTACGAGGACAAGAAGACCCAAAATGTGGCCCGTAAAGACACCTCACACATGCATGGAACCACCGCCAGCTTGCACAGTGCCTTAACAGCATTCCCTAGAGAAACGCCACACTTCAATACGTCCATCCGAACGAAAGAGTGAGTAGCGTAATTTATTACTCCACACGACCTACTCCCATTTTTCGGTTGTCCACAAAACGCGAGCGAGGCAACACTTGGGTCGTCGTGCGTTACCTGGCGTGATGTAGAGCGGCCGTGCGCAGTTGTTTTTGTATGCTGACTATGGAAATGCAGTTCGTAACGAACCAGTCTTGTGCAAATAGTTTTTCTAGAGGCTAGTGCGACGTCATGGGCCAGGTCTGTGGCAGAAGACCCTTTGGCGCACTCACGGAGGGGCTTTGGGGGCTTAAGCCCCCTCCAAGGAGATTAAGAGCGACGTACGTCACAAATTAAACATTACATAGTGTCTAACATCTTCTATTACATGGTGACTTCTTTCGAAAGCCCCAAGAAGATTAAGAGAGACGTATGTCACATATTAAGCATTAAATAGTGTCTGACATCTTCTATTACATGGTGTCTTTTTTCCAAAGCACCAAGGAGATTAAGAGTGACGTACGTCACAAATTAAACATTACATAGTATCTGACATCTTCTATTACACGGTGTCTTGTTTCCAAAGCCCCAAGGAGATTAAGAGTGACACACGTTACAAATTTAACATTACATAGTGTCTGACATCTTCTATTACATGGTGTCTTTTTTTCCAAAGCCCCAAGGAGATTAAGAGTGACGTACGTCACAAATTAAACATTACATAGTGTCTGGCATCTTCTATTACATGGTGACTTCTTTCCAAAGCCCCAAGAAGATTAAGAGTGACGTACGTCACAAATTAAACATTACATAGTGTCTGACATCTTCTGTTGCATGGTGATTTCTTTCCAAAGCCCCAAGAAGATTAAGAGTGACGTACGTCACAAATTAAACTTTACATAGTGTCTGACATCTTCTATTACATGGTATTTTGTTTCCAAAGCCCCAAGGAGATTAAGAGTGACGCACGTCACAAATTTAACATTACATAGTGTCTGACATCTTCTATTACATGGTGTCTTTTTTTCCAAAGCCCCAATGAGATTAAGAGTGACGTACGTCACAAATTAAACATTACATAGTGTCTGGCATCTTCTATTACATGGTGACTTCTTTCCAAAGCCCCAAGAAGATTAAGAGTGACGCACGTCACAAATTTAACATTACATAGTGTCTGACATCTTCTATTACATGGTGTCTTTTTTTCCAAAGCCCCAAGGAGATTAAGAGTGACGTACGTCACAAATTAAACATTACATAGTGTCTGGCATCTTCTATTACATGGTGACTTCTTTCCAAAGCCCCAAGAAGATTAAGAGTGACGTACGTCACAAATTAAACATTACATAGTGTCTGACATCTTCTGTTGCATGGTGATTTCTTTCCAAAGCCCCAAGAAGATTAAGAGTGACGTACGTCACAAATTAAACATTACAGAGTGTCTGGCATTTTCTATTGCATGGTGTCTTTTTTCCAAAGCCCCAAGGAGATTAAGAGCGACGTACGTCACAAATTAAACCTTATTTTGCATATTCAAAAATTTACATAGTGTCTTCTATTTCATGGTGTCTTCTTCCCAAAGCCCCAAAGAGATTAAGAGCGACGTACGTCACAACAGTATATAAACTATAGGCGTGCACTGTATATACTGTATATATATACAGTATATATGTACACGCATTGTGTATGTATACTATATATCTATACAGCCCCCTGCAACAAGAATTCCTGGGTGCGCCACTGAGAAGACGTGCGTGCTTTCTTTATATTTTGCAATAAGCTTGGTCTGGCCCAATCACTCAGTGTGTAAAGACTTCCAGAGCGTAATTTCACTGTAGTAGCCCCATATCCTTTCCATCGATAAAGAAAATCAGCGACACTGGAATTTTGGAATTGCTGAACTGCAGCAATTCTTCCTACTGATTGCTTACTTAGGTTGCTTCCAACCATCCCTTTCAAAGTCTGTCAGTTAGCACCTCGTGGCATAGTCACTTCCTATGCGTGAAATGTTCCTCAATGTTTAAAACGTGTATATGTAGCCTAGGGAACACTACGTAAAATTTGTTCTTTGCACTCAAAGTTGAAGAAAGAGTAACTTGCAGTTCGTCTTTTATTCAGCTGAAACTCTTTAGGCACTTTACCGATGAAGAACTGTTAGGAGCTTATTCCAACAAGAGCTTATTGACTTGAGTTAGTAAACATAACAGTAGATTAACGAACTCTAACACGGAATTCATGACATCACTCGAGCACGTACACTTCACAAACAGACCGTTTCAACTGTGAGGCATCTTCCACGAATACTACACCACACTTTGTCTGCTAGCTCCATACATTATATCTCGTTCTTAACTTGTCAAGCATGTACACTTTATTCACTCTTGACCAAGGAGGTTATATTACTGGAGACACCACTCCTATCCACGCAGCATTGGCCGCCATAAGTCACCGTCCGTGCTGCAAATGACGTCATGAGCATGCACGACGCAGCCGCAGTAAAGAAGCTGCTTTGAAACCAATGGAACAAAAGCTTCTAAGCATATAAACCAAGGAGGTTATATTACTGGAGACACCACTCTTATCCACGCAGCATTGGCCGCCATAAGTCGCCGTCCGTGCTGCAAATGACGTCATGAGCATGCACGACGCAGCCGCAGTAAAGAAGCTGCTTTGAAACCAATGGAACAAAAGCTTCTAAGCATATAAACCAAGGAGGTTATATTACTGGAGACACCACTCCTATCCACGCAGCATTGGCCGCCATAAGTCACCGTCCGTGCTGCAAATGACGTCATGTGCAGGCACGACGCAGCCGCAGAAAAGAAGCTGCTTTGAAACCAATGGAATAAAAATTCTAAGCGTATAAACAGATAAAATGAGTAATTCAATAATCTTTATTAATGATACACAAGCTTACTGTTTTATCAACGGTATAATTTAGTTCGTTTTTGCCTGTTTGTGACGTCACAACACAGATTAGCTGTGACCTATGGCGCCAGATCCAGTGGTGTCTCCAGTAATATAACCTCCTTGCTTTTGACCTCAAGACTGTTGCCGACTTAACATTCAGTGAGTGAGAAAATATAACAAGGTTGAAATGCTAAAAGAGAATGAACTCTAATGTTACACAGAGAAAGACAACTAAAAATGAAAATTAAATTACAGTATTCCTCATACACGATCTAACAGATGCGCCAACGCTACCCTTTATACACACCATCCAGCGCCTGTAGCTCTGCAAATGCACGTTTGTTTGCATATACAGTATGGATGTCCCACATATGCAAACAAACGTGCATTTGCTGAACAAATGGTTGAATTCAACCATTTGACCGCCAATGGCTGACTTCACTGATAAGTGTTGTGTGACGCGTCTAGTCTTAGAGACAGGGAATGGTCATAATGATCTGCAGTGCTCCATTAAACCCTGTGGAGGCCCCTAGGCAGCCGAAATCTCGGGGGCCCCCTAGCAAATTACCTCCTAATACGTTTATAATTTTACCAACCAACAATTTCAATAAACCAGTTTTAATACACAAAACAAACATTAACAATTATTAATTTTATTAAGCAAATAAACATATTATATTATTAAACAATAGTTATAAAATATTATTAAACAATAGTACACAATACTATTAAACAAAAGAGTAGGAAATTTTTAATTTAAGAGACAAACTCTAATGTGAACCTGATGCCTCTGGTTCATGTACTTTAAGTAGTTAGTGGGTACATTACATTAATACAGTACAGGGTGTGCCATATAAAAGAGGCCCGAATATAATGAACGATAACAGGGGCCGCAGGTGGCCTAGTAGGCAACGTTCGTGACTGCCACTGAAAGGACCTCAGTTTCGATGCCAGGCAGGTACGAACGCTCGATGCGCTGTATATCCTGTGTGCGTCGAATGGGCACTTTAAGCCGTCGCATCCCGGGTACTGGCCCCCCGGTAATAAGTAAGGGCGTCTTCCTCCCCCTTTCTACTTCGCTTCCGTGTCACTTGTAACGTACCAGGAGATGTGACGTACCTACCAGAAGGACGCACACGACATAAAGGCAGATAGGAATCAGAATAAAACGTCCGCGTAGCTCAATTGGTAGAGCAACTTATTCCGGAATGAGGGGATCCGGGTTCGAATCTTGGCGTGGACAGAAATGACGGAGAAATTTACTTCGTTATAATGGCGCCCGAACTATCCGGATGACCCGACCGTTCAAAATCTCGCAATGGTGTGATGTTATTTCCACACCGCGAGATAGGAAAAATAAGAGAATCCTTTCTCCAGCACTTAGAAAAAAAAATAATAAAAAAAAATAATAATAAGGGGGAGATGATGTAACGTACCAGGAGATGTGATGTACCTGCCCGAAGGACGCACACGACATAAAGGCAGATAGGAATCAGAATAAAACGTCCGCGTAGCTCAATTGGTAGAGCAACTTATTCTGGAATGAGGGGATCCGGGTTCGAATCTTGGCGTGGACAGAAATGGCGGAGAAATTTACTTCGTTATACACTTCCCTATCGGGCAATCTAGCCCAAATCTCCTAGCTTCCTATTTCTAAGGGTTGTTTAAGACCTGGGGTCAGACACTCCCTTCCTAAAATCCTCTACATATGAATCATTTGAACGACAACAGTCCGGCAATGTTACTATACATGGTAAAGAATAGTTGAAATGACAGAAAACAGGAGTAATTTACCTGCGTTTGCAGCAATTGCTGAAAGTGCTGTCCTCCGACATCAAGACACATCTGCACACGACGGAACATGTTTTTCGTAATGCGCCACAACTCATCGATAGTAATCTTTAATTCATCAAGGGCGTGTGGATTAGTTGCATACACTTCCCCTTTGAATGCTCCCCACAGATAAAAGTCACAGGTGGAGAGATCTGGTGATCTGGGCGGCCATAGTCCCTTCGATACTGTTATGTCCTCCCCAGACACTTCATGCACAGCACGTAGACTCTTTTGCGCAGTATGCGCCGTTGCACCATGCTGCTGAAAGAAAGCATATGTTCGCTCTTCTTCTGTAAGTGCGGCAACAAATGGGCTGAACGGTTGCTGAAGATAGCGCTCCGAGTTGATGGTGTCAGTGAAAAAGAATGGGCCGACTATCCTGTTCGCAGACGCAGCACACCAAATGCCTATATTTTGGTCGCACAGAGGAGACTCCCATTGTCCGTTTGGGATTCGTGTCGGTCCAAATCCTGCTGTTTTGCGTATTGATATACCCGGGCAGATGAAACCATGCTTCATCTGTCGTGTAATAAAAGTGTTGCGTCCATTTCACCGCTGACAATGGTCTTCTGAAACCACTTACAATATTGCATCCGTTTTGAATAATCAGGAGTCTGAAGTTCTTGCAGCGCCATAACTTTGTACGACCGAAAATGCAAATTCACCTTAAGTAGGCCTACGCGTCGGCATGACGTGGCAGATATTCCCGTTGCAGACAATAATCGGCGAATCGACTTCCGAGGGCTTTGTAACGTCCTTGATTATTGTCTTCAGTACGAATTGTCTTGGGTTTGTTTCTTTTCCTGTTGCACACCGTGGCCGGTTTCACGAAATTTCCGAACTAACTTATGTATCACTGATTTCGCTGGTGCTGCACAATGTGGACATTTTTCTGTAAAGAACTCATTTAAAATCTTGTATGAGTTATTTCTGAAATACTGTTCCACCACAAAAATCCGCTGTTTCGTTTTTAAACCCATTTCCGTTGCCTTTGTTCTTTCTTCACTTACACTTATGAACGCGTATCTACACTGTTCTGGCTATGACTAACCACTCCGGAGAATTCCTTTGCAGCTGTACACGCAGAAACCGGTTAGAAGTGGAACAAAGCGGTTTTAACTGGAAACCCGCCTAACAACGTCTGGCCACGGGGACTCTTTTATATGGCGCACCCTGTATTTTATCTTTTAAGTTTTTAATGTAAAGTTTTCGTTTCTTTGAGTTGATTCACTATTTCTATCTTTTGGAAACAATTTAAGAAAGCTCTATTGTAGTTTTCTTTCAGGATCAAATAAAAAATCAATATTATTTTGATCCGTTATTGCGGGGCCCCTAAACGGCGTGGGCCCCTTAGGCCGGTGCCTACTCTGCCTATTTGGTAATCCGGTAGTGATGAGCTGGCCCAAGAATGTATTTGATGGATAGGCATTTTCTTCCAAATCGTGAATAGAGTATAAATCTAACACGCTATTTAAAATAATTGTAATGTATTTTCCCTGTAATAAAAAGCGACTTGCTGCTCCGTGGAATATTACTAAAAATCTATCATGTACAACTTTGTTGAATTTTTTCGCAACGGTTTGTGATCTAAAGTTTTAATTCCAGTTCGGTGTTGTAATTCCAGTTTCTACAAAGATTGTGTGAGATTTTGTTTTTGTTTTTAAAGCTGTGTACCGCGTTAAGTGTGTTGTATATAATTGCAAGAAATATTTTAAAAGCAAGTATTTCCTTTTTCCATGTTAGAGAAACATTTAGATTTCTCTGAGTGAAATATTTTGAGTAAGACGTATATGTTGTATGATTATGTCGGTTGTGGTTAAATTTTATGTAATAACTGGTGATAAGTAGCAAGATATGTTCATTTAGAAAAAAAAATAGTATTTTAAAAACGTGATTTTATGAATGAAACTGTGTAAAAAATATGTTTTCTAACACTTATGTGCTATTAAATTATTTTGCAAAAGAAACTGGGTTTGTTTTATTTGTCTTCTGGTTCAGTAGGAAAAAATAAAGTAAACAATTATTATGGCACGGAATTCTTGGGGTCCTTTCCGAAATGGGGAAAATATTTTAAAGCAGATTTTTGAAAGAAACAATTCTGGGAAAAAATGGGAATGCAAAACATTGGGTTGATGCATAAGTTCATGCCGTTTTATTTCACGACTGTTTCCCAGGTCAGTGGTAACGGTGCATATGGCCAGTTGTACAGTAGCGAACCAAAGTATTTGGCGAAACACGTTTTCGACGTAATATTTTTTTCTGCTGGACCAAATCGGGTCATTTTGGGATATGATATGTGTTATTAAGTTGTAAACATGACCCATATGCAGATGGATCGGAAAGCTTAACACAGATCAGGTGCCGAGCTTAATCGCAAAGAACATACAAATTGAACAACAAAGTAGGTGTGTACCACATTCATTTAATGCAACGATAGCAAGTACGAGAAAACGACAAAACAATAACTAATAATTAGTGGGATAACCACGAGACTTAATAAAACAGCTGCACAACGGGCCGGCATCGAGTCCACTAGCTTCTCGACGGTGACCTGCGGAATTCGCGCCCATTCTGCAGACAGCTGGCCGAACTTCTGGGCCCTATTAAGGCAGGTTTTCTTCAAACATCGACTCTCCAGTTCCTCCCACATGTGCTCGATGGGGTTGAGGTCTGGAGATTGGCTTGGCCAGTCTAGAAGTGTGACCTGTTGCTGCTGGAAGGCTGTCTTCGCTACTCTGGAGGTGTGCTTCATGTAATTGTCTTGCTGCAAGATCCAACCGGGTGGCATGTCCTGGTTTGCCCATGGGAAGACATCGTTGATGAGCATGTTCGTGTAGCTCTAGCCGGTCATTATTCCGTCAGTCTTGATGATGGGGCCCATTCCATTGCGAGAGAAGGCGCCGTAAACCATGAGCGATTCTCCTCCGTGCTTGACAGTCGGCTGAATGAACTGGGGGTTGAATCTCTGGCCACACGGACGTCGTACGTATCGGATGCCGTCACTTCCGAAGAAGTTGAACTTGCTCTCGACGGTGAAAAGCACCTCACTCCAGTCCGCCGCGGTCCAGTGTCGATGACGGCACGCGATCGCGACTCCGGCTCGTCTATTCTTGACTCCGATGAGTGGTTTCTTGGCGGGGCGTCTTCCATTCAATCCACCAGCAATGAGACGACGGGAGATGGTCATTCGGCTGACGTTCCGGTCGTCGCTGTCGCGGAATTCGGTGGCGATGTCCACAGCAGTCAAGGTGGGATCAGCACGAGATCGACGGAGGATGCGTCTATCCTGACGCAACGTAGTGGAACGAGGCCTACCACGTCACGGACTGTTCTCGACGGTCCCAGTCTTCTTATAACGTTGCAGGATAGCTGAAATGGACTGGTGTCGGATCTTTAGGGCCCTCGCAATGTCGGTGACGCGCATTCCGGATTCCATCATGTTCACGGCCGCCTGGCGAGCTCCAACAGGGATCTCCGCCTTTTTACCCATTTCTGAAAACCTAAGATTGACTTATTACCACACTACACATCACAAAACCCACAAAAATCGCAAGAAAAACATTAATACACGCAGCAAACAAATGGGTAATAATTGGCGACTCTTGAATATGGCCCATTTCGAGCGACAAATTCGCTCTGAGCGAAATACAAACTACGCGGCATTGTAACCCACGAATCAACACATATCATATCCCAAAATGACCCGATTTGGTCCAGCAGAAAAAAATTATGGTCGAAAAAGTGTTTCGCCAAATACTTTTGTTCGCTACTGTATATTAAAATGTAGCCAGTAACATCGTGTATCTACATCGTATTACGTTGGGTGATTGTGGCTAATGGTTTTTTGGTTTTCACGTCCGAAAATGAGGAGTGTCAAGTAGAGAGGAATGAACATTTCCGATATCTGCTCCTCTACGACTTTAACAAGAGTTCCACAGCAACCGAGGCTACTCGACAAATTTGTGCTGTCTATGGGGAAGATTCTATTGCTCCGAGGACAGCCCGCAAATGGTTTGAGCGGTTCCGAGGTGGCAATTTTGACCTTAACGACTCTCCATGCTCAGGCCGTCCATCTCACTTTCGTGAGGATCGTTTGAACCATCTTATCCACTTGGATCCGCGTCAAAACACACGCGAATCGGACACTGAGATGGACTGTGATCAGGCCACAGTGGTGTGACCCTTGGAACGTGTGGGGAAGGCCCAGAAATTGGGGTCTTGGGGGCCTCACACTCTCATGAGATGGACTGTGATCAGGCCACAGTGGTGTGACCTTTGGAAGGTGTGTGAAAGGCCCAGAAATTGGGGTCTTGGGGGCATCACACTCTCATGAGATGGACTGTGATCAGGCCACAGTGGTGTGACCCTTGGAACTTGTAGGGGAGGCCCAGAAATTGGGGCCTTGGGGGCCTCACCCTCTCATGAGATGGACTGTGATCAGGCCACAGTGGTGTGACCCTTGGGACGTGTGGGGAAGGCCCAGAAATTAGGGTCTTGGGGGCCTCACACTCTCATGAGATGGACTGTGATCAGGCCACAGTGGTGTGACCCTTGGAAGGTGTGGGGAAGGCCCAGAAATTGGGGTCTTGGGGGCCTCACATTTTCATGAGATGGACTGTGATCAGGCCACAGTGGTGTGACCCTTGGAACTTGTAGGGAGGCCCAGAAATTGGGGTCTTGGGGGCCTCACCCTCTCATGAGATGGACTGTGATCAGGCCACAGTGGTGTGACCCTTGGAACGTGTGGGGAAGGCCCAGAAATTGGGGTCTTGGGGGCCTCACACTCTCATGAGATGGACTGTGATCAGGCCACAGTGGTGTGACGCTTGGGACATGTGGGGAAGGCCCAGAAATTTGGGTCTTGGGGGCCTCACATCCTTATGAGATGGACTGTGATCAGGCCACAGTGGTGTGACCCTTGGAAGGTGTAGGGAAGGCCCAGAAATTGGGGTCTTCGGGGCCTCACACTCTCATGAGATGGACTGTGATCAGGCCACAGTGGTGTGAACCTTGGAAGGTGTGGGGAAGGCCCATAAATTGGAGTCTTGGGGCCTCACACTCTCATGAGATGGACTGTGATCAGGCCACAGTGGTGTGACTCTTGGAACGTGTGGGGAAGGCCCAGAAATTGGGGTCTTGGGGGCCTCACACTCTCATGAGATGGACTGTGATCAGGCCACAGTGGTGTGACCCTTTCTATTTTCAGACTATCACCTGTTCCGATCTCTGTCGAATGCACTCCGTGGCAGAACGTTCAACAATGATGCTGATCTCCAGAATTTCCTTGATGATTTCTATCTTCAGACTATCACCTGTTCCGATCTCTGTTGAATGTACTCCGTGTCAGAGCGTTCAACAATTATGTTGATCTCCAGAATTTCCTGGACGATTTCTTCGCAGCAAAACCTGCACGTTTTTTCAAGAATGGCACTGCACACCAATCCAGGCGGTGGGACACCATTGTAAACAATGGGGCGGGATACATAGTTGATTGATTCCGTTTTCCCTTTTAATGTAATGCATTCCGGTAGTGCGCTGAAAAAAAAACCCGGCATGAACTTTTGCATCAATTCAGTTTGCCCATGATTTAAAATGTTCAATGTAAGCAGTGCTCTTCATAATTTATTGAACCGGTTTCAAATAAACAAGCTGAGAAAAATCAGTAAATAAAAAGTCACGAAATGGGCACAAGCGTTAGTCATAACTAAGCTGTTTCGCGGCGCGAATTTCCTCGATTTTGTTTCGCGAATTTTAGGGGTTTTTTTCTGTAATTCCGCGAATTTCAGATTTTTGCCTAATTTCTGTTATAATGTTTAGATTGTTTTTCATATTTAAAGAATTTTGTTACTACCTTCATTAGAATTTACGCGAAAAATATACTGCAAAGTAATCTTACTCCAAAGTCCGAACCAGAACTTTAAGCCTTGAATTACCGCCCGGCGCCCCCAAATTTGTTCGTTACGAAGAGACTCATCGAACAAGCTTGATGGACTCTGCACTCTGGTGAAGAATGCACTGTGATCTTTCGTGCTCTCCACCCCCTCGCTACCGCTGAATGAACTTGGCGACTTGCTGCACTAGTGAACCGGATCGTCAATTGTATTAACTGGGAAAAACAGCTCACAGAAAAGAGTGTTTGAGTTTCTTAAACACTTAGCTTATAAAAAAAATTGGTGCTTACATGTGAGTATTTAGTGCACTGCTGGCCACACAAAATGCAACACAAAGAAGGAAGCATCCGATTGGCCTGAAATTCGCAGCATGTGTCGCCTGCAAGAAGACATGCAAACGATTAGCATTGCAGGGCATATGCAAATCATGTGCGCCCGGCACGCCACCGAGGAGCACTATAAGAAGGGAGCACAGAAGACGGGGTGTAAGTAGTGGAAATGTGTTGTGCTGCCGGACCTGTGCGTGGGAAGCTTCCTGATGCCCCGTCGCAGAATACAGTAGTCACTCCAGCACGCTTCGGAGTTCAACAGAGGACGAATAGTGGCTTATCGTGACAGCGGTTTATCGTACCAAGACATCGGCGACCGTGTGGGACGACATCCAGCCTCAGTGAGGCGAGCGTGGATTCGGTGGGTGCAGGAGGGACGGACGGACCGACGTGAGCGATTGCCGCAGCCGCGGCACACCACCGAACGAGAGGACCGGCATGTCGTGCGGCGGGCATTGACGACTCGCACCGCCACATCTCGAACGTTAGCGCAGGAATTAGGGTGTATTGCGCAACAACCTATGTCAGCACGTACCGTTCGACGTCGTCTGCAGGGGCAGGGACTTGTCGCATAACGCCCGTTGCTCCGAATACCATTGACGTTACACCACCGGCAAGTGCGGCGGCAGTGGGCCGTTGAACTCCGCACCTGGACTACGGAATGGCACGACATTGTCTTTAGTGGAAATGTGTTGTGCTGCCGGACCTGTGCGACGAATCCAATCCCGCTTCTGCCTGCAACACCACGATGATCGGATCCGCGTGTGGCGGCACCGTGGCGAGATACTGTATGACGCCTGCATTATGCATCGCCATACCGGACCGTCACCTTTCGTTATGGTTTGGGGCGCAATTGAATATGACACTCGCATCCCTGTGGTACGCATGGCCGTTACAATCAACAGTCACCACTACATCTCAGACGTTTTGGAGCCTGCAGTCCTCCCTTACTTGCAGGACCTGCCAGCGGCTACGTTTCAAGAGGACAATGCGCGCCCGCACGTGGCACGCATCTTGCAACAATTCTTTACGGCCCACTAGGTGTCATTGCTGCCGTGGCCCGCTTGTTCTCCCGATATGTCGCCCATCGAACACGTCTGGTCGCTGATCGGCAACCGAGTGGCCCGGCAAGCACCACCCGCGGCTACGCCTGATGAACTGTGTCAACGAGTGGAAGCAGCCTTGACCGACATGCCCCAAGTCTACATCCAAAGCCCCTTTCGTTCGATGCCGCGGCGTGTAGCGGCCGTTATTGCAAGCCATGGGGGCCACATGAACTATTGATGTCTGCGTGTTCCGCAAGTCGCACGGGCCTGTAAGCTCAATCGTTTCATCTTTGTATCTGTTGTTATGTGTCCAGTAAATCTGGCTTTGCTATCTCGTGTCCTTCTTGGTCTTGCATTTTGGGTGGCCAGCAGTATACAATCGTTCACGAAGATACTTTATGTATAATTACTTGTGATCAGTGAGTTTGTGTACTAATTATTTATGTGTGTCACTTCACATATTTATTAAACAATTGCTCTTGAAATCTATGATATCTAAAATGAAGTAATAGGAGATTATATTTATATTTATTGGCGCAGTTATTTGTAAGTACGTATGGTTACTTATACAGTATTTGAGCTTGTCATGTACTCGGTTAAGGTACGATTGTACTTTACAAAAACGAGTTGGTTCCGGTTCTTATTTTTAAGTAGATTTTTTTAACCGTGAGGGGTAATTATTTGAGACACTGTAACAACAGTCGCCAGGGTATTGGGGGTTCAAGTGAATGGTGCTTGATCCCCCACTATCCTGGCGACTGTTGTCACGGAAGAGCAATCACGGGATTTTCATCTTCAAAATGTGTATTGTATTGTGTAATTCCGTATACCATTCATGATTTATCTGCTTCTTCGCGATATCAAGGAATAGGATTTTTAACCTCCAGATTCGCTAAACATGAATACCGATTGCTTCGACCAGCGAATCCTGTGATGGTTATATTCAAATTAATCGGAAATTTCAGACTTGGTCGTACTGGGTGGTGTAGTAGTTAGCATATCCGGGCGCTATCTGGGATTTCCTCTCCAGGACAACGAAATTTTTAAGTTTTCGGATACTTAACAGAGACACCTGACTTGGACTAGGACCATCAAACAGAAGTAATCGCTCTTTCCATGTTTATAAGTGAGTCACGGAAAAATTCTCATTGGCCGCCACCGGGAATCGAACCCAGAGTCTTCCAGTTACGCGTCGGATATGCTTCCACTGTACCACAGCGGCCTCGAATTCCTCCAGACTCACATACACTAACTGCCAAGACAATTGGCAGATTGCTTCTTGGAGCCCCCGCACAATGCTAGGGTTTCGCCAAAGGTGGTAAGCAGCAACTGTACAAATAATTAGAAGGCGCATGGATATTTAATACAGACGTCTGACGTGGACCAGGAACATCAAACAAAGATCTTCGCTCTTTCCACGTTTATAAGTGAGTCACGGAAAAAGTATCATTGGCCGCCACCGGGAATCGAACCCAGGGTCTTCCAGTTACGCGTCGGATATGCTTCCACTGTACCACAGCGGCCTCGAATTCCTCCAGACTCACATACACTAACTGCCAAACCAATTGGCAGATTGCTTCTGGAGCCCCCGCACAATGCTGGGGTTTCGCCAAAGGTGGTAAGCAGCAACTGTACAAATAATTAGAAGGCGCATGGATAATTAATACAGACCTTTGACGTGGACCAGGAACATCAAACAAAGGTTTTCGTTCCTTCCACGTTTATAAGTGAGTCACGGAAAAATTCTCATTGGCCGCCACCGGGAATCGAACCCAGGGTCTTCCAGTTACGCGTCGTATATGCTTCCGATAAACCACAGCGGCCTCGAATTCCTCCAGACTCACATACACTAACTGCCAGGACAGATTGCTTCTTGGAGCCACCGCACAATGCTGGAGTTTCGCCAAAGGTGGTAAGCAGCAACTGTACAAATAATTAGAAGGCGCATGGATAATTAATACAGACCTTTGACGTGGACCAGGAACATCAAACAAAGGTTTTCGTTCTTTCCACGTTTATAAGTGAGTCACGGAAAAATTCTCATTGGCCGCCACCGGGAATCGAACCCAGGGTCTTCCAGTTACGCGTCGTATATGCTTCCGATAAACCACAGCGGCCTCGAATTCCTCCAGACTCACATACACTAACTGCCAGGACAGATTGCTTCTTGGAGCCACCGCACAATGCTGGGGTTTCGCCAAAGGTGGTAAGCAGCAACTGTACAAATAATTAGAAGGCGCATGGATAATTAATACTGACCTTTGACGTGGACCAGGAACATCAAACAAAGGTTTTCGTTCTTTCCACGTTTATAAGTTAGTCACGGAAAAATTCTCATTGGCCGCCACCGGGAATCGAACCCAGGGTCTTCCAGTTACGCGCCGGATATGCTTCCACTGTACCACAGCCGCCTCGATTTCCTGCACTCACACACACTAACTGCCAATTTTTCAGATATTATCTAACTTACCATCCTTGTCTTATTTACACCAAACAACGGATTGTCATGTTCAAAATTTGTTAGACTAGGGGAGATCTTTTTCCAGCAGTTGATTGAGAGAGTTTTGAGTGAGGAAGAGGGAGTTAAAGGTCACAATTAGCAAGTTGATGGGATATAAGCAGTCGGCCGTGCCTAAATTTATTGTCTCTAGTTTCAAGGAAGGGTGAGGGACAGTGCCGTAAGACAAAACCAACATCCGTGCATCATTGGGATACGAACCCGTATCCATCTCGGATGAGAATTGTTGAAAATGATGCCACTAAAACTTAAAGACCCTCAAAAAGCCGGCCCGGTGCTCCAGTGGTCTTTCCTTTTTTTTTTTTTTTTTTTTTTGATTGGAGGTTTAACGACCACCGTGAGCAACTCAATGGGCTATAAGCAGTCGCCCGTCCCTAATTTAGGGTCACTGGTTCCAGGGAAGGGAGCGAGCCAGTACCGTAAGACAAACACAACATCCATGCCTCACCGGGATTCGAACCCGGACCCCGTTCGGATGAATGATCAGAGGCCATAGCCTTAGACCACTGCGCCACCGGGGCGGCTTCCAGTGGTCTAAGCGATGGTTTCTGACCGGAGACGGAGACGGGTCACAGGTCAACAGGTCAAATGGGTCGGGTCACGGGTCAACGCGTCAAATGTGTCGGGTGAAGGTGTTCATGACCGGATTATGACCCAGTTTTAGTTTTGAAAAGCAAAAAGACTTTCTTTTTTTCAAATAAATAATGAGGAATATGGAATTTTCCCTGGAACCAGTGACCCTAAATTAGGGACGGGAGACGGCTTATAACCCACTGAGTTGCTCACCGTGATCGTTAAACCTTCAATAAAAAAAAATGTGGAATTTTATGCTCGATACTGGTGCCCGCGGACTGAAAAATGATTTTTTTTTATTGGAGGTTTAACGACCACAGTGAGCAACTAAGTGGATTAAAAGCAGTCTCCCGTCACTAATTTAGGGTCACTGGTTCCAGGGAAGGAAGAGAGCCAGTGCCGTAACACAAACACAACATCCATGCCTCACCGGCATTCGAACCCGGACCCATCGCGGACGATTGATCTGTGCCACCGAGACTGCGAAAAATGGTTTGTCATGCAATATGAAGGAAGAGTTTCCTCAGATGGAAAAGTGTCCCTTCCTTTTGGAAAACAACATCCACGTTTTTGAAAATTTTCAACTCATCACAAACTTATGGAAATTGGTGTTGCTCTGAAGCATATTCTGAAGCTTGATATGCTATCAAGAAAACAGTAAAAACTGAATTAAACACACCACACGTTGCTTAATTTAAAAAGTTTGACTGCAGCGCCATCAAAATTAGGTGGAACTTTACTGCGGAGGGACTTTTTGAATTTAAGTCGAAAAAGTCCCTTCTTTTTTGAGTTTAAGTCAAAAAGGTCCCTCCGCAGATGTTTTTAAAACATCAACGTTTCTCCCAATGAAATGATTCTTATATACCGAAAATAGCTTTGCAGAGGGTTTGGCTCGGCATCATCAGGACGAAAGATACTGAGCCAAACCCTCTGCGAAACTATAGTCGATGTTTAATTAACATTTAATTCTGAGAAACGTTGATATCTTCATTCTGTCTTAAAGCCACACGTTTAGTAGTCATAAAATATATAGGACTCTCTGACTCTTGTAATTGTGTCTGAAAACATATGTTATATCTTGAAAATGAAAGATAACAGTTTCAATACTTCGCGTAAGTGAATAAATTATACATTTCTACAATACATTTCTTTGATTTCCGTATAACCTAAGACGCCCACTGCGGATAGACTTTTTGAACGCCCTGTATACACTATATTGACAAAAGTAACCGGACATCCCTGCAAAAGCAAATAAACGGATCCGCTGCGTTGTTAAGATGCGCGGTACAGCTGCAAACGGTTTAAAAACAAGCCGGCAACTGACCGCGATCATATCGCACTGTGAGGTTGAGTGAAAATGTCGCAGCAGGAGAGAACTGACTTTGAGGAAGGAAAGATTGTTGGGTGTTATATTAGTGGGTTGTCCATAAGAGAAACCGAGAGGCGTTTAAACATACCCAAGTCAACTGTTTTGTATGTACTGAATAAGTGGAAGACACATGGCGTGTCTGAAGCAGCAAAACGTACCGGCAGACAAAAGAAAATCAGTGATAGAGGACGTCGAAGCCTCAGGAGAGTCGTTACAGCTAATCGACGGAGTACTGCACAAGACCTCAGTGTACAGGTGAGTAAAAATGCTGGAACCTCGGTATGTACACATACCATTCGCAGAGAACTTCATTCCTATGGTTACCGTGGTCGTGCTGCTGCTCATAACTCTTTCATCTCCACTCGGAATGCTTAGCATGGTGTAAAGAACATTTATCGTGGACCTTAGATCAATGAAAACGGGTCCTATGGACTGATGAATCCTGATACACGATCCATCAGTCTGATGGCCGTGTGTGGGTATGGCGGCAGCCTGGGGAACGCTATTTACCACAGTGTACTGTTCCTACGGTCAAGTTTGGAGCTGGCAGTGTACTCGTGTGGTGTTGTTGTTCGTGTTATGGTCCCGGCCCATTGGTAATCGTGTACAAACCTGTTAACCAACACGTCTACCTCGATATTCTGGACAATTAAGCCCTAACAACTCTGTGGCAATACTATGGAACCGAGCCTTGTTGGTACCAGCAGGATAATGCACCGAGCCATAAAGCAAGGACTGTTACGGCGTGGTTTGACGATAATTCCGTATCGTGTGTGGACTGGCCAGCACAGAGCCCTAATCTTAATCTCATAGAGCACCTATTTGGTGAATTAGAACGTCGCATAAGAAGTTTGAAACCAAGGCTTACTACTAAGCAACAGTTAGGGTCAGCATTATGTACTGAATGGAAGCGCATACCTATCGCTGCGTTCCAAAACCTTGTCGAAAGCATGTCTCGAAGGGTCAGTGCATGCGTTAAGGCCAAAGGTGGATCGACACCGTACTTAGGTATGTCAATAAATGCTATGTTGTGTTTCTCTTCTAGGTGTCTGGTGACTTTTGTCAGTATAGTGTATATTACATTTCAAAGCAGATTTGTCCGGGTCGGGTCCGGGTTGGTTAGAGATCTGGGTCGGGTTCAGGAAAGTGACAAATCCGGGTCGGGTCCGGGTTCCTTAGAGATCTGGTTCGGGTTCAGGATAGTTACAAATCCGGGTCGGGTCCGGGTTCCTTAGAGATCTGGGTCGGGTTCAGGATAGTTACAAATCCGGGTCGTGTCCGGTTTAGTTACATATCCGGATTGGGTCCAATTATATGACGTTCGGGTGCAACATTTTTGACACGTTTCCAACTCTGTTTCTGACCATTTGTCTGAGATGGGTGCGGGTTCGGATCCCGATGATGCATGGAAGTTGGTTTGTCTTACGGCACTCTCTCACCCTGCCTTGGAACCAGTGACCCTAAATTAGCAACGGGAGACTGCTTACAGCCCAATGAGTTGGTCACGGTGGTCTCTAACAACCTCCCCCCCTCCCCGAAGAAAGAAGGAAGGCCCTCAAGGAACAATGTGCTGCACATATTGCTAGGAGAACTGACCACAGTTGGTCAAATGCCTCCCCTGTGGCGCAGTGGTCTAAGTGATTGTTTCTGATCATTCGTCCAAGATGGGTCCGGGTTGGAATCCTGGTGAGGCATAGATGTTGTGTTTGGCATCACGGCGCTGCCCTAAATTAGGGACGGGCGACTGCTTATAGCCCATTGAGTTGCTCACGGTAGTCGTTAAACCTCCAATCAAAAAAAAAAAGGAAAGAAAGAAAGAAAGAAAGAAAGGGGTCCGGTTCCAAATCCCGGTGAGGCATGGATGTTGTGTTTATCCTACAGCACTAGTTCTCTCCTTCCCTGGAACCAATGACCGTAAATTAGCGACTGGCGACTGCTTATAGCCCATTGAGTTGCTCACGGTGGTCGTTAAACCTCCAATAAAATAAAAAGAAAGAAAGAAAGGGGTCCAGTTTCGAATCCCGTTGAGGCATGGATGTTGTGTTTGTCTTACGGCATTGGTTCTCTCCCTCCCTGGAGCCAGTGACCCTAAATTAGGGACGGGCGACTGCTTATAGCCCATTGAGTTGCTCACGGAGGTCCTTAAACCTCCAATAAAAAAAAATGAAAGAAAGGGGTCTGGTTTCGAATCCCGGTGAGGCATGGGTGTTGTTTTTGTCTGACGGCACTGGTTCTCTCCCTTCCCTGGAACCAGTGGCCCTAAATTAGGGACGGGTGGCTTCTTATAGCCCATAGCCCATTGAGTTGCTCACGGTGGTCGTTAAACCTCCTACCAAAAGAAAAAAACAAAAAAAAAAATGGAGTTGGACAACTGGACAACTGAAATACTAGATTGGATACGAAGAAGTCAGGAAAAGAGACTCAAAAGATGACCATATGGAAAATGGGTGGACGAACTCTTAAAGCATACTAGACTGACATCGAAGATAATTGCGTAAGAGAGGAAATTACGGAATAATGATGTGTATACCTCCATCCAGCAGTGAGCAGTGGATTGATTATAATGATGGTGACTGTGCTATGAAGTTTGGCATAAACTGGTAAATTACAACGGCCGTTCCATAAAAAACTGAGAGTAAAATCCCACAAAATGAAGAAATACAGGTATAGCAAAACATATGTTATTCTTTCTCAAAGTATCTTCCCTCGGATGATATGCAACGGTCCCATCGCTCAGTTCACTTTTCAAAGCATGTGGCGAAGGCATTTTGTGGAAGCTGCTTTAGCGACGACCCCTGTGCATCTTGAATAACGTCAGCATTTGTGTTGAATGTTGCACCACGGAACTTCTCCTTCGTTGTTTAAAACAACCAGAAATCGTACGGGGCGAGGTCAGGACTGTAGGCAGGCGGCTGTGGCATGATTTCAATATTGCATTTCGTAAGAAACTGGTGAACATAAGCAGCCACATGTGGGCGGGCTTTATCATGGTGTAGGGTCCACTTGCCCACCAGTTCCGGGCGCTTAATCGATATGTGTCGTCGAAGACGCTTCAAGACCGAAGCGTAGTACCCAGCATTGACAGTAATTTGTGGAGGAATGGCATGCTGGTAGACTACACCTTTATGATCAAAGAAAATTATCATCATCATCACCTTGCCAGCTGATTTTGGTTTGGCGGACCTTTTTTGGAGGAGGAGGGGCTGAGTGTTTCCAGACACTCGTTGCGCACTTCGTGAGGGGAGCCGAAATAGTGGACCCATATTTCAAGGACACCTGTTACTGTGTATAGAAAGTTTGGATCATTTCTAATCATTTGTTTCCACTCATGAAACATATGAACTCTGGCTAACAATTGTTCTCTCGTCAGATGATGTGGTACCCATGTGGAACACACACACGATGCGTCAGAAATTTGTCGCGTAAAATGCGGAATGCAGACGTTTTTAAAGTATTAGTTGACGCCACTATCTCTTTCCACGTCATTCGTCGATATCCTTGCAGGATTGCCCAAACAGTGTTAACAGTACGATCCATAACATCCCTTTCAGGTCGACCAGACGTAGGAGTAAGTTCTGCCAACATACTCCGGTTTTTGAAATCATGATGCCATCTAAAAATCGTTGATTCATCTAAACATTTATCTTTGTAAGTTTTTGTATTAAATCAACTGTTTCTAAAACCATTTTACCCAAACGATAGCAAAATTTTATCACACAACGCATTTTTTAATGAAAGTTTAACGACCACCGTGAGCAACTCAATGGGCTATAAGCAGTCGCCCGTCCCTAATTTACGATCACTGGTTCCAGGAAAGGGAGAGAGAGCCAGTGCCGTAAGACAAACACAACGTCCATGCCTCACGGGATTCGAACCCGGACCCCGTTCGGACGAATGATCAGAGGCCATCGCTTAGACCACTGCGCCACCGGGGCGGCCACAATGCATTTCAATTCTTAACTCTGAATTATTCACCTCCATAACCTTATGACGAAATGCAGAAGGCCGCCCCGGTGGCGCAGTGGTCTAAGCGATGGCCTCTGATCATTCGTCCGAACGGGGCCCGGGTTCGAATCCCGATGAGGCATGGATGTTGTGTTTGTCTTACGGCACTGGTTCTCTCCCTTCCCTGGAACCAGTGACCCTAAATTAGGGACGGGCGACTGCTTATAGCCCATTGAGTTGCTCACGGTGGTCGTTAAACCTTCAATCAAAAAAATAAAATGCAGGCGTACCTTAAACAACTGCGCAATAACTAAACCAGAATCGTCTGCGACAGCTAATAACTGTTGCCATAGATACTTTCTTAATTCAGTTAGTCGTCTGCGTGGTTATTTCCCTCCTTCTTTGCACTGTTGAAAACTCAAAAAAAAAAAATACTGTCAGTTTTTATGGAACGGTCTTTGTACCTACCGAACTCGGCTCATTGTTTTGTTTTTCTCACTTTTTCCAGGCAGTGTATATCGTAATTTTAAAATTTTGTATTCTAAAATTTTGCTGGTCTGATGAGTATACAAAAAATTTCCGCGTATTCTGAAATCTTAGAGCCCTCTCGCTGATCAGAATCCGTATACAGAAAGGTTTGGAGGCAAAAGTGCAGTAACTGATGTCTCCTTTACAAGCGACGTAGAGATAACATCTAGCCGAACCGTGAGTTTCGATTTGCACCTTTCTGAATTTGCTCCTGAAAAATCTGAATATAATTGGGGCCTATCAAGGTTGCGCACTCGAAGTGAGAAGCAGTCGGAATCAGCCAATTTCGCGTAATAGCAGTTTTATGTTCGCCCATTGAGCTGAAGGCAACTGTGTAAACGAACGTAATTCCACGGTAGACTTGCAGATCGATAGCGAAATCACAATAGGTGAAGCATAATGTGGATGATGTTTTGAGTAATTTTGCAATAACATCCCGCCTCCGAGAGACCTTCTCTATAAAACAACGAGATGTTGATGTAGAAATCTGTTGTATCAGAGGGACACGTATAGACGGAGGAAAGTCTCTTCTGAATTTTACTTTAAGGCGCTTGTGATGCGTTCTATACTTCTCGTATCGATATTTCTCCTCGCGGTTACTGCGTTGTCCGACGGGTTATCGCAGTTTGATTTCTCACCAAGCTTGGGTTTTGGTAACTCTCCTTACAGTTTTGGCACCTCGGACTCCTCCTCGCAGACCTCTGCATCTTCGTCGCCAATTGGTAACCATGAATACAGTTCACAATATTCCACCCAGCTCGAGCCGGACTTCGTTTCCCAGACCGATGCATCTTCGCCTTTCAATGGACATCAGGACTATAGCTCTCTACTAAGCTCGCTTTTCGGCGACGACAGCTCACGATATTCTTCACAGACCGGGAAGAGCCTCCTTTCCCAGACAGATTCAACATCTTATAATGGACGCCAGGACTATAGTTCTTCACAAAACCCGTTTTTCGGCGGTGAAGGTTCACGATATTCTTCAAGGTTGGGCCGGGCCTCCTTTCCCAGACAGATTCAACATCTTATAATGGACGCCAGGACTATAGTTCTTCACAAAAGCCGTTTTTCGGCGGTGAAGGTTCACGATATTCTTCCCAGGTCGGGCCGGGCCTCCTTTCCCAGTCGGATTCATCTTCGTCTTATAATGGACGCCAGGACTACGGCTCTCCACTAAGCCAGTTTTTTGGTGGTGACAGCTCAAGATATTCTTCCCAGGCCGATGCATCTTCCTCTTATGATGGACAACAGGACTTCAGCTCCCAACCAGGCCAGTTTTTTGGTGGCGACATTTCACGTTATTCCTCCAAGACCGGGTCAAACCTCTTCCCCCAGGTCAGTGCACCTTCATCATTTGATTGGTTGCAGCCGTACGAGTTACCGCCAAGCCCACCATTAGGCGGTGATGCTGCAGCTTACGATATTTTTCCATCCACCGCCGAAACACAGGCATCAACGATATTTGGATCCAGTCAACAAGTTCCCAGTACCTATAATGGACCTACAATAGAATGGGAGAACTCACCCGACGTAGAATTCGGTGCTTTCCCAATAGCAGATAGCGAACTTTTCGATAGTTCCCAAATAGGGGGTGAATATGGTATCCCTAGTTTTGAAGATTTTTACGAGGATTATAAAGCAATGTATGAAAGTCATATTGGAAATGCAGACAATAACCCTACTCTCCTTGAGTTTCCAGATTTTGAAGATGTCAGTTTTGATCATCCTCCTTTTACTGCGTATCCCATCAAAAATGCCGACGATAACTTTGACATTTCTAGTAATGAAGATGACAGCTTTCCTCCTGATGCTAGTCTTCCTAACGAATATCCACTCGGAAATTCACATTCGCAGAGAAGATTCCCGAAGGGGAAATCTTCAAATCCTCATGACCGACGCAGAGGCGGCAGGATACATAATGGTAATGGTGCATTGCCTAACTTAGGTGATGGTGGAGACTTGAGCGGATGGTTTAACTTAGGTGATAGCGATTCACTTCAAGGCGACAATCAGAATGTTGATGATGAAACTGGCTTTCGGGATGCCAGCGATAACTGGCGTGGCGTCTATGATGCCAGTAATAGCGGCTTGTTTAATGATGACGGAAGCATTAGCGGTGGCCTCATTGATGTTGAAGGAAACATCGACGATATCCTGATTGATGTTGAAGGAAACAACGGCAATGTCCTGATTGATGTTGAAGGAAACATCGACGATATCCTGATTGATGTTGAAGGAAACAACGGCGATGGACGGAATGATGTTAACGGAAACATCGGCGACAGTGATGATGATGGCGGCAGAAGAGGCAGTGAGGATGATGACAGCAGGGATGACGGAGGTGATGATGACGACGGCAACGGTGAAGACGGTAGTGGCAGCGGTGACTGGGAGGACAACAACGATAGCAGAAGTGACACCGTTGATGATGATGATGATGACAACGACGACGGTAGTAGCAGCGGTGACTGGGATGATGAAGACGACGGAAGCGGTGATCGAGGCGACGATGATGAAGACGACGGAAGCGGTGATCGGGGCGGGGATGATGACGGTAGCGGCAGCGGTGACTTGGGTGATGGTAATGATGATGATGATTATTATGGCAGCGGCAGCGGTGACGGGGATGATGACAACGGCAGCAGTGACGGGGATGATGACGACGGCAGCAGCGATGACTGGGACTGGGGTGACGACGGCAGCGGTAGCGGTGACTGGAGTGACGATGACAACGATGACGGCAATAAGGATGATAAAGGCGGCGATCAAGGAAATAGTGGCAAGAATGATGCTGGAAAGAATGAGAACAACAACGGAGTATATTGGCCGCAGTTACCTAAGCTTGGAGGTTGGCGTCTTCCACCTTATCCAGCCCTAATTAATAAAAAGTGCTGCCCTCGACCGATACGGTGTGGATTCCAATACACCCGACGCCCTGTACGAAGATATCGCCAGCCTAGCTTTGGAAGCTACCGTGAAGGTTCGTTCAGCTCCAATGTACACCATGGTTATGAGGAATACGATCTTGGCTTTCCTTTCCGCCGGAGGAGGTATTTTGGTCCAAGCCGAGACTTCTGGAGATAAGTAAGATGACAGCTCTTTGTTCTTAATGTCCTAAATCCATTAAATACAATCCTTTCCTTCTCCAAAAAGTGAAGTATTTTGATGCATAATCTGCCCTTAACCATTGTTCAATGAACTGGTTTCAACTTGTACGCATACTAAAGATATTGTTAGTCCAAGTTCCTGATACTATTTTTGTTATCTGTCTGATAAGAAAAGAGTCCATCAATGCAAGTCAAAAATAAAAAGCTTTTCCGCAGATATGTTTAGTTTTCTCTATTTTACAATAATAAGACAATACCTGCATTGCTCAACCATTTTTCAATTTTGAAATCTCACGTGATCAACCATTCTTCAATTTTGAAATCTTATGAAGTGTTTAGTATTCGCAAATTCTGTAATTTGGAACAAATTATCATTTAGTCGTTTATTCTGAATCTTGCACTAAATGACCATTCATTCCTTAACGTTAAAATTTAAAGTAAGCGGTTAAACATTTACAAATTTTGAAATTTAGTAAATGATCAATCATTCATAAATTCTGAAATTTAGGTAAAACTATGGTTTATTCCTCAATTTTGAAATTTCGGGTATCAAATAATCTTCCCGGGAATTCTGAAATTTAAAGGAAGTTACGAATTTCAAAATCAGAATAAGTGCTCAGTCATTCACACATTCCAAAATTTAGAGAAAATTATGAGTTATTCGCAAACCCTGTTGTTAGTCATTCGCAAAATCAGAAATTTAGGGTAAATTATAATTAGCCTTTAATTATCTATTTCACACTAAATGATCACTCATTCCTTAATTTTAAAACTTAAAATCAGTGGTCAGTCATTTGCAAATTTTAAAGTTTAGTAAATGATTAATCATTCCTTAATTTTGAAATTTAGGTAAAATGATGATTTAATCTTTATTTTGAAATTTCGGGTATCAAATAATCTTCCCGGAAATTCTGAAATTTAAAGGAAATTACCTGTCGTTCATGAATTTCGAAATCAGAGTAAATGCGCAGTCATTCACACATTCTAGAATTTAGAGAAAAATTATGAATGATTCGCAAACCCTGAAATTTAGTGCAATCGTAAAATTAGAAATTTACGGTAAAGTATAATTATTCCTGAATTCTGTGCTTCACACTAAATTATCAATCATTCCTTAGTTTTAAAACTTAAAATTAGTGGTCAGTCATTTAATAATTTTGAAGTTTAGTAAATGATTAATCATTCATAAATTCTGAAATTTAGAGGAAATGATAATCCATTCCTTTACTTTAATTTTATTTCAGTTGTAGGTTTAACAACCAACGTGAGCAGATCGATGGAATATAAGAAGTTGCCCATCCCTAATTGAAGGCCATCACTTCCACGAAAGGGCGCAAGCGCAGGCAGTAAGGCAAATACAACATTCATGTCTCACCGGAATTCGAATCCGGGTCCATCACGGACGAATTATCAGAAGCGAGCACTTAGACCACTGCGCCACCTATGCGACCTTTAGTACAAAGCCAATTCCATAAATACTGAGAGTACTTTTTTTAAATTGGCAACAGTGCGAAGGAGAAAATAACCACGCAGACGACTAACTGAATTAAGGAAGTATCTATGGCAACAGTTATTAGCCGTGGCAGACGATTCTGGTTTTCTTATTGCGCAGTTGTTTAAGGTGCATTTCGCCATACAGCTATGGAAGTGAGTGATTCAGAGTTAAGAAGTGAAATGCGTTGTGCGATGAAATTTTGCTATCGTTTGGGTAAAACGGCTCCAGAAACAGTTGATTTAATGAAAAAAGCTAACAAATATAAATGTTTGGGTGAGTCAACGATTTCTAGACGGCATCATGATTTCAAAAAAGGGCGTTTGTCACCAGAACTCCCTCCTAGGCCTGGTCGATCCGAAAGTATTGTTACGGAGCGTATTGTTAACACTCTTTGCGGAATCCTGCAAGATGGTATACGAATGCCATATGAAGACACACGGGCTTCAACTAATATTTGAAATACGTGGGCATTCCGCCATCTACACGACAAAATACTGCTGTATATCGTGTGTGTGTTCCGCATGGATACCTCATCACCTGACGAGAGAACAATTGCTAGCCAGAGTTCCGGTGTGTCATGAGTCGAAATAAATGATTGCAAAGGATATAAACTTTCTAAACGCAAGTAATGACTGCCAATGAAACATGGGTCCACTATTTCAACCCCGTCATGAAGTGCGCAACGAGTGTCTGGACACACACAGACTCGCCTCCTCCGAAAAAAGTCCGCCAAACCAAATCAGAAGGAAAGGTGATGATGATAATTTTCTTTGATCGTAAAGGTGTAGTTCTACCAGCATGCCGTTCCTCTACAAATTACTGTCAATGCTGAGTATTACATTTCAGTCTTGTGGCGTCTGCGACGACACATATCGATTAAGCTTCCGGAACTGCTGGGCAAGTGGACCCTAAACCATGATAACACCCGCCCACATGTGGCTACTTGTGTTCACCAGTTTCTTACGAAATGCAGACTTGAAATCATGCCACAGCCTGCCTACAATCCTGACCTCGCCCCGTGTGATTTCTGGCTGTTTCTAACAATGAAGGAGAAGTTCCGTGAAGCAAACATTCAACACAGATGCTGACGTTATTAAAGCTGTACAGGAGTCGCTAAAGAAGCTTCCACAAAATGCCTTCGCCACATGCTTTGAAAAGTGGACTGAACGATGGGACCGTTGCATATCATCCGAGGGAAGATACTTTGAGAAAGAATAACATATATTTTGCTCTACCTATATTTCTTCATTGTATGTGATTTTACTTTCAGTTTTTACGGAACGGCCGTTGTACTTAAATTCGCTGCAGAGTCATTCAGAAATTTTGAAATTTAGTAAATGAGCAATCATTCATAAATACTGAAATTTTGATATAAAGCGATAATTCATTTCTTAATTTTGAAATATCGGGAAACAAATTAATTTCCCGGCAAATTCCAAGTTTAAAGGGAGTTGCGAATCGTTTATCAAATTTAAAATTGGGGTAGATGCTCAGTTATTAATAATATTCTAAAATTTAGTGAACATTATTAGTGATATTCAAATTCACAAATTTTGGAAAGTGTGAAATGTAGAGCAAAGTATCTGTCATTGCAAAATCTGAAATTTTGGATAAATGACAGTCATTCGCAAATATTGAAGTTTAAAGAAAGTAATCACTCAAACACTGGAATTTAATAAATTATCGGTCATTTCGTGATTTTTAAATTCACAGTCAGAAATCAGTCTTTCTCAGATTCTGAAATTTAGAAGAGATTCCTAAATTTTGGAACTTATTAAATAATCAGTAATTCATGAATTTTAAAATTTTGAATAAAGGGTAAATGATTCTTTAATTTAGAAATTTTACTCAAGCTACCCCTTATTCGCAAATTTTGAACTTTAGAACAACTGAATAGTCATCCGAAAATTTTGGAATTTGGAAGAAGTGAACTGTCGCTCTTAAATTTTGAAATTTCGTAAATGCTCATTAATTCATAAACATTCTAAAATTTAATGAAAGTTATTAGTGATATTCAAATTCAGAAATTTTGGGCAAAATTCACAAAGTACGAAATGCAGTGCAAGGTATGTGTCATTGGGACACCTAAAATTTTGGGCAAAATTCACAAAGTACGAAATGCAGTGCAAGGTATGTGTCATTGGGACACGTAAAATTTTGGACAAAAGTCAGTTATTCGTTAATCTTGAAGTTTAAAGAAAGTAATCAGTCATTTGTAAACACTGAAACTCAATAACAATCCGTCATTTTGTAATCTTTAAAGTCACAATAAGAGATTAGTCGTTCTCAGATTCTGTAATTCAGAAGAGATTTGTAAATTTTGTAACTTATTAAATGATCAGTAATTCATAAATTCTAAAATTTAGAATAAAGTGTAAGTGATTCCTTAATTTAATAAAATTTACTCGAGCTATTACTTATTCGCAAATTTTGAAATTTAGGAAAAAGTGGGCAGTCATCCAAAATTTTGAGAAAGTGAACTGTCGCTCGTTAATTTTGAAATTTTATAAATGCTCATTTATGCATAACTTCTGAAATTAAGGGTAAATGATTAAGGTTTTCTAAATTTTGAAATTTAGGATTGCATAACGAAGTAAATTTCTCCGTCATTTCTGTCCACGCCAGGATTCGAACGAACCCGGATCCCCTCATTCCGGAATAAGTCACTCTACCAAGTGAGCTACGCGGACGTTTTATTCTGATTCCTATCTGTCTTTATGTCGTGTGCGTCCTTCTGGCAGGTACGTCACATCTCCTGGTACGTTACATCATCTCCCCTTATTTATTATTTTTTTTTTTTCGAAGTGCTGGAGAAGGGATACTCTTATTTTTCCTATCTCGTGGTGTGGAAATAACATCACACCATCGCGAGATTTTGAACGGTCGGGTCATCCGGATAGTTCGGGCGCCATTATAACGAAGTAAATTTCTCCGTCATTTCTGTCCACGCCAGGATTCGAACCAGTATCCCCTCATTCCGGAATAAGTCACTCTATCAATTGAGCTACGTGGACATTTTATTCTGATTCCTATCTGCCTTTATGTCGTGTGCGTCCTTCTGGCAGGTACGTCACATCTCCTGGTACGTTACAATTGGAGATCAGTGATTTACAAATTTTAAAGTTTAGCGTAAATCATCAATCATCCGTCAAATCGGAAATTTAGGGAAAACGATTAAATTTCGAAATTTTGCTTAAATAGTAGATTTTTCTCAAATTCTGAAATTTAATGAAAATGCTCAGTCATTCTCAAATTTCAAGATTTTTAATAAATAATGACACATTCATAAATTTTGAAATTTCCAGCGAATTATAAGGTATTGTAAATTTTCAGAACCGTCGCTTCGGCAGTAAGGGCCCGGGACGAGATTCAACAAGCCCCCTCCCCTTAAGAGAAAGGCAATTTTAAGTTTTAAGTTTATGATAGAATGTAACAAAGGAACATAAAGTAAAAAAACTTTTAAAGATGTTATGCAATGTTAAATCGGTTGAACAATATTTACCTGTAAAAAATAAGAAATGTTTTACTTTCTCAGCTCGACTCGCATGACATAATACGTAAGAGGGGTGCCTCGCTGCGGCCCTATAAATTTCATGCAAGCTATCAATAGTTCACAAAAACTTACGACAGCTGCGTACTACAACTCTAAAACTTAGAGAGAATAATTCATCATCATCATCATTTGCCAACCATTATCAATCCACTGCTGGACGAAGGTCTCTCCAAGCCTCTTCCACAACGGTCTGTCTTGTGCCCGTCTCCTCCATGTTACTCCCGCATACTTTCGAATTTCATCCACCCATCCCCCATGTGGTCTTCTTCTGGGTCTTTTCCTGTCCCTTGGAATCCAATCTAAAATTTCGGCTGTCCATCGATGGTCTGCCCTTCTGGCAGTATGTCCAGCCCATTGCCATTTCAGGGATTTAACTCTGATCATCATGTCTTCCACTCTTGTCATTTTTCAGATCCATGAGTTCCTCTTCTTATCTTTCCTGGTTACACCAAGCATGCACCTCTCCATGTTGCTTTGAGTTGTCTGCAGCCTTTGTATGTTTCTTTTAGTTAAGGTCCACGTCTCTGCACCATACGTAAGCACTGTAAGGATGCATTGATCAAACACTTTTATTTTAAGACATAATGGCATATTGCTCTTAATAATTATGCTGTTTCTTCCAAAAGCTCTCCAGGCAAGTTTTGTACGCCGATTAATTTCTTCATCAATGTGGCCCTCACTTGATATCTGCTGTCCAAGATAAACGTACGTGTCTGTTATCTCCAGCATTTTCTCCATCAATCGATAAATCTTTATTTCGTGTAAAAGAATTGAACATCACTTTTGTCTTCTGAAAGTTCATTTTTAATCCCACTTCTTTACGCTTGTCAGTAAGTTCCTGGATCATATTCTGAAGCTCTAATGAGGTAATTGCAAAAATTACTACATCATCAGCAAAACGAAGGTGAGTTAGAAAATCTCCATTAATCTTTATCCCTTTGTTTTCCAAGTTCAGTGATTGAAAGACATTTTCCAATGTCGCATTAGAGAGCTTCGGAGATATGGTGTCACCTTGTCTCACTCCCTTTTCAATTTTTATGTGTGTTGTATTTTCAAACAGCCGAATCTTTGCACTTGCATTTTCATAGATGTTATTAATAATATTAATGTATGCATCTTCAATACCGCAGGATTTCAAAGCCATTGTAACTGCTGATGGTTTCACCGAATCAAAGGCCTTTTCATAATCGATAAAAGCCATGCACAATGGAAGTTCATATTTCCTCGCTCTTTCAATTAGTTCTCTCAGTACGTGGATATGATCTATAGTGCTGCAGCCACTCCTGAATCCAGCTTGTTCTCTCGGTTGAGCCATATCCAGTGTTACCTTCAAGCGGTGTGAAAGAACTTTGGTGAAGATTTTATGAACCACTGATAGGAAGCTGATAGGTCTGTAGTTCCTGAGATCCTCAATGCCACCTTTCTTATGTAGCAGGATTATTGTAGCGTTGTTGCAATCATCAAGAATCTTTTCTTCATTAAGGCATCGAGCGCAAACTTGGGAGAGTACTGTTTCGATTTCTCCACTTGCTTCTTGAATGATGTCGACAGTTATTCCATCTTCTCCTGTAGCTTTTCCCCACTTTATGTTCTTGATTGCATGTGCAACTTCTGCTGGGAGGACTGGAAGAACTCTGGTACTGGTACCTTTCATGATGTCTGGAGTACATGTATCATCCCTTCCATATAATTTAGAGTAGAAATCTTTCACTCTTGTCAACATTTCGCCTCTATTTCTTTTTACAGAACCATCTTCTTTTCTCAGTGCCATGATCTGTTTTCTTCCCTTACTGAGATGTCCCTTTCCTATCTTTAGGCTTTGGTTTTTTTCAATTGCTTTCCTCACTAGTTCACAGTTGAATTTCCTTACGTCTTCAGTGATAATTTTTCGTACTGTCTTGCATAGCTCTATACATTCCACTTTGGAAGTTACATCTTCTTTAGTTGTCCTCATCTCTCTTCTTTTTGCATCAACATTTTGGTTTTTCCTGATAATTTGTTCGTATGCAACTTGTTCTTAGACCCAGCTAATTTTGTTGCTGTTTCCATAAGAGCCTTGGTTAGTTTTCTGTTAACTTCAGAGATGTCCACTTCTTTCGACGTTAGACCTTTTACAGCAGAGAATCTGTTCCTCAGTTCCAATTTGAAGGTATTATGATGTTTTTTTAAGGTTCGTCATGTCAATACACTTTGTTTGTTTTATGAGCTTGTCACGCTCGAGTTAACGTTGAGGTGCATCTTACATCTCACCATTCTATGGTCACTACCTGTGTTGTACTTGTTTATCACACTGCAGTTTTCCATGACAAATTTCTTGTTACACATAATAAAATCAATTTCACTTGTCAATCCATTGGGATGTCTCCATGTGCATTTCATTTGCGGCTTTTTCTTGAAAAAGCAGTTCATGATGAAAAACCCTTTTACTTCGGCAAATTCTACGAGAGTATTTCCACGCTGGTTTCTGTTGCCGTGACCGAATTTACCTACTGAAGTTTCATTCTGTTGCTGTTGCCCTATTTTTGCATTGAAATCTCCCATAATTATCTTCAAGTGTTGCTTGCCTTTATTATTTAGATGACGAATTTCCTCATAAAATTCTTCAATTTCGTCTTCAGTGTGACTTGTGGTGAGTGCATAAGTTTGAATAATCTGAGCCTGGTATCTTCTCGAGAGTTGGATAACGAGTCGTGCAGCTCTGTCAGAGGAACTTTCAACTTCTACCACTTTATCCTTCAGTTTCTTGTTTATTATAAATCCAACACCACTATAGTTATGCCAGTATCTGTCCCACGATAATAGAAGAGATGTTCACTTTTCAGTTCAATGAGATCTCCTCCTTTTCTCCTTACCTCACTTAGCCCGACGATGTCCCACTTGATCCTTTGTAGTTGCTCTTCCAATTCAAGAAGCCTTGAATCAGGAGATAGGGAGCGTTAATTGTAAGTAGCAAAGGTTAGCATCAAATGGCAGCCTAGTCCGGACCTCCGGTCATCCTTAGCACCCTCTGCCTTCATGTCGCACTGGCCGCTGCCTTGACCAGGTACATTCCAGCTGCCGGAGACTGAGGGCCAAGATTTAAGTTGTGAAGTCATTTTGGAGGGGTTTGGCCATAACTCGCCACACTGGCCAAGGGGTTGGTGAGTGTGTGATAGCATTTGGATTTTTTTGGATTGGAGGTTTAACGACCACCGTGAGCAACTCAATGGGCTATAAGCAGTCGCCCGTCCCTAATTTAGGGTCACTGGTTCCAGGGAAGGGAGAGAGCCAGTGCCGTAAGACAAACACAACATCCATGACTCACCGGGATTCGAACCCGGACCTTTTTCGGACGAATGATCAGAGGCCATCGCTTAGACCACTGCGCCACCGGGGCGGCATGAATATCTTTCACGGGAATGCTTCTACAATGTTTAACCGCATTGCATTGTAGCTGTCTCTATTCTAAATGTAACAATCTGTAAGCGGACGTACATTTTGAGACCAACGGTTTCAGTGGAGGTTCCAAACCAGTTCAGTAGGAAATTGCAATGGTCGAATGTTTAAACTTCAAAGTTGAACCCAGGTTCGATTCCCAGGTAAAGCATAGGTGATCCGTTTGTCTTCCTGATGCTGTTTCGCCACCTCTGTTCTAATAGTGACCCTAAATCAGGGAAGAATATCTGCTTATAGCCTTAGGCTCTCACGAAGGAAGCTAACCACCAAAACAAAAGATAAACATGTTAGCAAAATCATGCAATGCACTGAATATGGTACGCTTTCCAACATACCAGAAATTATTACTCAAGCTATGATGATAATGGCTGTGGAATAAATCTCGCTCCTGTGTCCTGACCTTTGACCCCATTTCGAGTATATTCAGCAGAACCGGTTCAGTCTACTTCCGGAACAACATGATAAAGTTTTGTCGCAATCGAAGCATTTTTACGTAAGTTATGATGCATAAGGGCAATGGAATGAATCCCGCTCCTATGTCTTGACCTTTGACTCCATTTAGCTCATTTTCAATAGGGTTCGTCCCCAGGCGGTCCCGCACCATATACTAAAATTTCATCGAAACCGAACCATTTTTACGCACGTTATGGCGCATAGGAGCAATCCAATGGATTTCGCTCCTATGTCCTGATCTGTCACCCCATTTCGTCCGTTTTCAATAGGATTCGTCCCCAGGTGGTCTCCTACCACATACTAAAAATTCATCGAAATCGAACCATATTTCCGTACGTTATGAGGCATATGGCAATAGAATGGATCCCGCTGATATGTCCTGACCTTTGACCCCATTTCGTCCGTTTTCAATAGGATTCGTCCCCAGGTGGCCCCCTACCACATACTAAAAATTCATCGAAATCGAACCATATTTCCGCACGTTATGAGGCATATCGCAATGGAATGGATCCCGCTGATATGTCCTGACCTTTGACCCCATTTCACCTATTTTCAATAGGGTTCATCCCCAGGTGGTTCCCTGCCACATACTAAAATTCATCGTTCGATGAAATTTTAGTATATATATAGTAAATTTTAGTACTTTTAAAAGAAAAGAAACGTGCATTTCTTGTGCTTTAATTACTACGCAGTGACGTTACTTAAAGACAGACGAGAAAGAGAAATCAGTAGAAAAATTATCAAAGGTAACAGAGCCTTTTGGAAATTTTACCCTCCAAGTGGCAGGAGCTTTAAGAGAGGCAATGCGAAATTTTGTAGACGCAATACTACGTTGTCACTGCTTTTGGACATGTTTTCGGTGAACGTATTATTACGTCGTCGCCGCTTTGCGCATAGAAATCTCCTAGCGTATATATACGTGCTTGCCATCCGGAGGGTTAAAGACTATTTAACTGGCGATCTTCCATTATGTTTTAAAAGAAAAAATCCTCAATGCATGTATCAACCCCGTATTTGCCGGGTGTTTCACTAGGTAGTGTCAAAAGAAAGAGACAATAAAGTTAACTTACTTTATTGGAAGAGGAAAAAGATATTTACAGGAGTAAGAGTAAGCAAAAGGTAATAATCAATGGATGACATGTTTCACATGGTGGCCATCCGCTGTCACGACGTGGCGAATACGTGCTTCGAAGTGCTGCAATACCGACGGGAAGATGTTCGACGGGATCCGTGCAATTTCCTGTTGGAGGCCAGGCAGTGTTCGCGGATTGTCCTGGTACGCCCGATCTTTCGGATAGCCCCACAAGAAGAAATCGAGCGGCGTTAAATCGGGACTGTACGGAGGCCAAGTGTGACCGACTGAAAAACGTTGGGAGGATCGTCTGGCCGTGACTCTTGGGCCACACTGCTGGTGAAGCAAATTAAGAACAGCATTTGTGGAGTGTGGCGGTGCTCCGTCCTGTTGAAACGTTCTGTTGTGAATCCAGTTTTTCTGGACTGCAGCGGATTTTAAATCCCGTTTTTCGTTCCGCGCTGTTCTTCTCTTCGTCGCCATGCTTGCCACGTCATCTGTGACACTTCCTGTTCGTTCGAATTTCGCAGAGAACTTCGTCAGGTGCGCACGGGATTGTTTACAACGATTCTTAAACGCCGTACCCCTCTTTCGTAACACTTTTGTGGGGTTCCGTCCTCCGCATACCAATTTTTCACCAAGAAAACTCTTTCTTCCGTGGTATATCACTGCATGTCCGAAATCGCAGGTCCACCGTCTCACTTCTTCCTTATGAATCCGTGTGGCCTGCTGATCGACGTCTCGAACTTACAGCGCCATCTGGTTAATCTTTAACGATTTATTCCAGAGGAAAGGTGTCACTTGAAACACCTGGTACTTATGAAAGTGAAACATGGAGTATCACATAGCGACAATGTGACAAAATAAGAGTATCGATAAGAAAGTTAGGGAGAAGAATGTTGGTGATAACAAGAAGAGACAAAGTTAGAACTGAATTTATAAGAAGAAGAACAGGAATAATAGAAATGATAAAAATAATAAAAGAATTAAAGTGGAGATGGGCTGGACATGTTGGAAGACTGAAAGATGAACACGATTAATAACAGAATGGCAACCAAGAGCTGGAAAGAGAAGAAGTGGACGCCACAGAACAAAATGGAGAGATGATCTTCAGAGATTTAAAGGTGCTAATTAGTGGATTGAGGTTATAGATCGAGGAAGTTTGAAAAAACTAGGGGAGGCCTATACCCTGCAGAGGTCGTCAAGAGGATAATAAGAAGAAGACTCTACTTAGTATAGAAGATATTCGGAAAGTAATGACTCCAAATTTATATACAATCCCAGTGCCAAGGCATAAAGTCAAAGCAAAATAAGAACAAAGCTCAGAATTTCTACTGTAATTCACATATTTTATTATCCCATATAGTCCCCCGCATGCTCCATATACAAATACGCCAAAGTTTACCGGCATTTTAAAACTAGTCTCTGTAAAAGTCTTCAGGTTGTTGTCGAACCAATTTCCTCGTAGCGACTTTAACATCTTCGTCACAGGTGAACTGAATTCCTTTCAGATGTCTCTTGAAACCCGTCTCTTTCAAAACCTTCAGGTTGTTCTCGGAACCATTTCCTCGTAGCGGCTTGAACATCTTTGTCACAGGTGAACTGCATTCCTTTCAGATGCCTCTTGAAACCCGTCTCTGTAAAACCTTCAGGTTGTTCTCGGAACCATTTCCTCGTAGCGGCTTGAGCATCTTCGTCACTGGTGAACTGAATGCCTTTCAGATGTCTCTTGAAATCCGTCTCTGTAAAAATCTTCAGGTTGTTCTCGGAACCATTTCCTCGTAGCGGCTTGAACATCTTCGTCAGAGGTGAACTGAATTCTTTTCAGATGTCTCTTGAAACCCGTCTCTATAAAAAATCTTCACGTTGTTCTCGGTCGTAGCGGCTTGAACATCTTCGTCACTGGTGAACTCAATTCCTTTCAGATGTATCTTGAAACCCATCGCTGTAAAAACCTTCAGGTTGTTCTCGGAACCATTTCCTCGTAGCGGCTTGAACATCTTTGTCACAGGTGAACTGAATTCCTTTCAGATGTCTCTTGAAACCCGTCTCTGTAAAAACCTTCAGGTTGTTCTCGGAACCATTTCCTCGTAGCGGCTTGAACATCTTTGTCACAGGTGAACTGCATTCCTTTCAGATGCCTCTTGAAACCCGTCTCTGTAAAACCTTCAGGTTGTTCTCGGAACCATTTCCTCGTAGCGGCTTGAGCATCTTCGTCACTGGTGAACTGAATGCCTTTCAGATGTCTCTTGAAATCCGTCTCTGTAAAAATCTTCAGGTTGTTCTCGGAACCATTTCCTCGTAGCGGCTTGAACATCTTCGTCACAGGTGAACTGAATTCCTTTCAGATGTCTCTTGAAACCCGTCTCTGTAAAAATCTTCAGGTTGTTCTCGGAACCATTTCCTCGTAGCGTCTTGATCATCTTTGTCACAGGTGAACTGAATTCCTTTCAGATGTGTTTTGAGAGGAGAAAACAACAAAATTTAGGACGGCCCCTAATCTGGGCTGTAGGTAGGGTACTCAAGAACTTTAAACCCGATTTTCTGTATAGCCTGTGAGGTGAAATCACGGGCGTGGGGTTTGGCGTTGGCGTGTTACAGAATCATTGCCCCTTTTGTCCCATGCACGCGGTTTATTCTTTTCTTTACCATTTCGAAGGTATGCATGTGTCTCTCAGAGTTGGTAGTCGTACCTTTCACCACGCACCTCTGATGAATACTTCTTCACGCTTTCCAACCGTAGGTTCAAGAAGCGTAAATGCTACAGCTTTGTCAGTCTGTCTATATCTCTGCACGATAACTCGCGTAAACATAGTTCGATTTCGATGAAATTTTAGCATAAAGTAAACGAGAACCTGGGGACGAACCCTATTGAAAATGGGAGAAATGGGGTCAAAGGTCACGACATAGGAGCGGGATTCATTCCATTGCCCTTATGCGTTATAACTTACGTAAAAATGCTTCGTTTGCGACAAAGCTTTAGTATGTTGTTCCGAAGTTATACTGAACCAATTCTTTTAAATATCATCGAAATGGGGTGAAAGGTCAGGCCACAGGAGCGAGATTTATTCCACGTCCATTATCCTCATAACTTGATTGAAAATATTTCTAATGTGACAAAACGTTAGTACGTTATTCCGGAGGTATACTGAATAAATTTTGCTTAATGTAATTGAAATGGGGTCAAAGGTCAGGGCACAGGAGCGAGATTTATTCCATAGCCATATCCTCATAACTTGACTAAAATGCTTCGATTGCGACAAAACGTATGTTTTTCCAGAGGTATACTGAACCGGTTCTGTTGAATATCATCGAAATGGGGTCAAAGGTCAGGGCACAGGAGCGAGATTTATGCCACACCCATTATCCTCTTAACTTGATTGAAAATACTTCTATTGTGACAAAACGTTAGTACGTTGTTCCGGAGGTATACTGAATAAAATTTGCTTAATGTCATTGAAATGGGGCCAAAGGTCAGGGCACAGCAGCGAGATTTATTCACAACCATTATCCTCACAACTTTAGTAATAACTTGAGTAATGAGTTCTGGTATGTTGGAAAGCGTATCATAATCAATGCAATGCATGATATTACTAACTTGTTTATTTTTATTATTAGTTTAGCGGCCACCGTGAGCAACTCAGTGGGGTATAAGCAGTCGTCCGTCCCTAATTTATGGTTATTAGTTCCAGGGAAGGGAGAGAGCCAGTGCCGTAAGAAAAACACAACATCCACATCTCACCGGGATTCGAACCCGGACCTATCACGGATGAATGATCAGAAGCCATCTCTTAGACCAGTACGCTATCGAGGCAGCTGGTGAGTAGTGTCGCTGTAGTCTTACAGGCCCTACTCACCAGCATGCATTTGCCTGAAGACATTTAAATTTTGAACTTTGTCGCTCGAGGAGAAAACGGGAGTCAGTATTCCAGCGATTGATTTTTCATTTCTGGTTCATAATAGTGAACCCAACTCTCATCATCAGTCACAAAGCTTTGGAGAAATACAATTCCATATTTTTAATACCGAGGCAGCAACCTTTGGCATGTTTCAAGTCTTGATTTCTTCTTTTCAGCCGTTAGGTGGCGCGGCACCTAACAGCACACACTTTGTTGTATCCCAGAACGTTAACAATGTCATTGACACTACCTAAACCAATGTTCAGCTTACCTGCTATGGTTCTGTGACTTATGTTGTATTCTAAAAGGTTTACAATGTCATTGACACTACCTAAACGAATGTTCAGCTTACCTGCTATGGTTCTGTCAATTATGTCGTAACCTAAAACGTTTGCAATGTCATTGACACTACCTAAACTAATGTTCAGCTTAGCTTCTATGGTTCTGTGAGTTATGCTGTATCCTAAAACGTTAACACTGTCATTGACTCTACCTAAACTGCTGTTCAGCTTACCTACTATGGTGCTGTGAGTTATGTTGTGTCCTAAACGTTAACAATGTCATTGACACTACCAAAACTAATGTTCAGCTTACCTGCTATGGTGCTGTGAGTTATGTTGTGTCCTAAACGTTAACAATGTCATTGACACTACCAAAACCAATGTTCAGCTTACCTGCTATGGTTCTGTGAGTTATGTTACATCCTAAAACGTTAACACTACCTAAACTGCTGTTTAGCTTACCTGCTATGGTTCTGTGAATTATGTTGTAACCTAAAACGTTTACAATGTCATTGACACTACCTAAACTGCTGTTCAGCTTACCTACTATTGTTCTGTGAGTTATGTTGTGTCCTAAACTTTAACAATGCCCCTGACACTACCTAAACTAATGTTCAGCTTACCTGCTATGGTTCTGTGAGTTATGTTATATCCTAAAACATTAACAATGTCATTGACACTACCTAAACTAATGTTCAGCTTAGCTTCTATGGTTCCGTGAGTTATGTTGTATCCTAAAACGTTAACAATGTCATTGACACTACCTAAACTGCTGTTCAGCTTACCTACTATGGTTCTGGGAGTTATGTTATATCCTAAAACGTTAACAATGTCATTGACACTACTTAAACTAATTTTCAGCTTAGCTCCTAAGGTTCTGTGAGTTATGTTGTATCCTAAAACGTTAACAATGTCATTGACACTACCTGAACTAACATTCAGCTTACCTGCTATGGTTCTGTGAGTTATGTTGTATCCTAAAACGTTTACAATGTCATTGACACTACCTAAACTAATGTTCAGCTGACCTGCTATGGTACTGTGACTTATGTTGTATCCTAAAACGTTACCAATGTCATTGACACTACCTAAACTGCTGTTCAGCTTATCTGCTATGGTTCTGTGACTTATATTGTGTCCTAAACGTTAACAATGTCATTGAGACTACCTAAACTGCTGTTCAGCTTACCTGCTATGGTTCTGTGTGCTATGTTATATCCTAAAACGTTAACAATGCCATTGACACTACCTAAACTAATGTTCAGCTTACGTGCTATGGTTCTGTGAATTATGTCGTAACCTAAAACGTTTACAATGTCATTGACACTACCTAAACTAATGTTCAGCTTAGCTGCTATGGTTCTGTGAGTCATGTTGTATCCTAAAACGTTAACAATGTCATTGACACTACCTAAACAGCTGTTCAGCTTACCTACTATGGTTCTGTGAGTTATGCTGTGTCCTAAACGTTAACAATGTCATTGACACTACCTGAACTGATGTTCAGCTTACCTGCTATGGTTCTGTGAATTATGTTATACCCTAAAACGTTAACAATGTCATTGACACTACCTAAACTAATTTTCAGCTTAGCTCCTATGGTTCTGTGAGTTAGGTTGTATCCTAAAACGTTAATAATGTCATTGACACTACCTGAACTGCTGTTTAGCTGACCTGCTATGGTTCTGTAAATTATGTCGCAACCTAAAACTTTAACAATGTCATTGGCACTACCTAAACTGCTATTCAGCTTATCTGCTATGGTTCTGTGAGTTATATTGTGTCCTAAACGTTAACAATGTCATTGAGACTACCTAAACTGCTGTTCAGCTTACGTACTATGGTTCTGTGAGTTGTGTTATATCCTAAAACGTTAACAATGTCATTGACACTACCTAAACTGCTGTTTAGCTGACCTGCTATGGTTCTGTGAATTATGTCGTAACCTAAAACTTTAACAATGTCATTGACACTACCTAAAGTAATGTTCAGCTTACCTGCTATGGTTCTGTGAATTATGTCATAACCTAAAACGTTAACAATGTCATTGACACCACCTAAACTGCTCCTCAGCTTACCTACTATGGTTCTGCGAGTTATGTTGTGTCCTAAACGTTAACAATGTCATTGACACTACCTAACCTAATGTTCAGCTTACCTGCTATGTTTCTGTGAGTTATGTTATATCCTAAAACGCTAACAATGTCATTAACATTACCTAAACTAATGTTCAGCTTAGCTTCTATGGTTCTGTGAGTTATGTTGTATCCTAAAATTTAACAATGTCATTGACACTACCTAAACTAATGTTCAGCTTACCTGCTATGGTTCTGTGAATTATGTCGTAACCTAAAACATTAACAATGTCATTGACACCACCTAAACTGCTGCTCAGCTTACCTACTATGGTTCTGTGAGTTATCTTGTATCCTAAAACGTTAACAATGTCATTGACACTACCTAAACTAATATTCAGCTTAGCTCCTATGGTTCTGTGAGTTATGTTGTATCCTAAAATGGTAACAATGTCATTGACGCTACCTAAACTGCACTTTAGCTTACCTGCTATGGTTCTGTAAATTATGTCGTAACCTAAAACGTTTACAATGCCATTGACACTACCTAAACTAAAGTTCAGCTTACCTGCTATGGTTCTGTGGGTAATATTGTGTCCTAATCGTTAACAATGTCATTGACACTACCTAAACTAATGTTCAGCTTACCTGCTATGGTTTTGTGAATTATGTTATATCTTAAAACGTTTACAATGTCATTGACACTGCCAAACCTAATGTTCAGCTTAGCTGCTATGGTTCTGTGAGTTATGTTGTATCCTAAAACTTTAACAATGTCATTGACACTACCTAAACTGCTGTGCAGCTTACCTACTATAGTTATGTGAGTTATGTTGTGTCCTAAACGTTAACAATGTCATTGACACTACCTAAACTAATGTTCAGCTTACCTGCTATGGTTCTGTGAGTTATGTTATGTCCTAAAACGTTAACAATGTCATTGACACTACCTAAACTAATTTTCACCTCAGCTCCTATGGTTCTGTGAGTTATGTTGTATCCTAAAACGTTAACAATGTCATTGACACTACCTGAACTAATGTTCAGCTTACTTGCTATGGTTCGGTGAAGTTATGTTATGTCCTAAAACGTTAACAATGTAATTGACACTACCTAAACTAATTTTCAGCTTAGCTCCTATGGTTCTGTAAGTTATGTTGTTTCCTAAAACGTTAACAATGTCATTGACACTACCTAAACTGCTGTTTAGCTTACCTTCTATGGTTCTGTGAACTATGTCGTAACCTAAAACGTTTACAATGTCATTGACACTACCTAAACTAATGTTCAGCTGACCTGCTATGGTTCTGTGAATTATGCTATATTCTAAAACGTTTACAATGTCATTGACACTACTTAAACTAATGTTCAGCTTAGCTGCTATGGTTCTGTGAGTTATGTTGTATCCTAAAACGTTAACAATGTCATTGACACTACCTAAACTGCTGTTCAGCTTACCTACTATGGTTCTGTGGGTTATGTTGTGTCCTAAACGTTAACAATGTCATTGACACTACGTAAACTGCCGTTTAGCTGACTTGCTATGGTTCTGTGAATTATTTCGTAACCTAAAACGTTAACAATGCCATTGACACTACCTAAACTAATGTTCAACTTACCTGCTATGGTTCTGTGAATTATCTTATATCCTAAAACGTTAACAATATCATTGACACTACCTAAACTAAAGTTCAGCTTAGCAGCTATGGTTCTGTGAGTTATGTTGTATCCTAAAACGTTAACAATGTCATTGACACTACCTAAACTAATGTTCAACTTACCTGCTATGGTTCTGTGAATTATCTTATATCCTAAAACGTTAACAATATCATTGACACTACCTAAACTAATGTTCAGCTTAGCAGCTATGGTTCTGTGAGTTATGTTGTATCCTAAAACGTTAACAATATCATTGACACTACCTAAACTGCTGTGCAGCTTACCTGCTATGGTTCTGTTAGTTATATTGTGTCCTAAACATTAACAATGTCATTTACACTACCTAAGCCGCTGTTTTGCTGACCTGCTAAGGTTCTGTGAATTACGTCGTAACCTAAAACGTTTACAAAGTCATTGACATTACCTAAAATAATGTTCAGCTTTCCTGCTATGATTCTGTGAGTTATGTTATATCCTAAAACGTTAACAATGTCATTGACACTACCTAAACTAATGCTCAGCTTACGTGCTATGGTTCTGTGAGTTTTGTTGTGTCCTAAACATTAACAATGTCATTGACACTACCTAATCTGCTGTTTAGATGACCTGCTATGGTTCTGTGATTTATGTCGTTACCTAAAGCGTTAACAATGTCATTGACACTACCAAACCTAATGTTCAGCTTAGCTGCTATGGTTCTGTGAGTTGTGTTATATCCTAAAACGTTAACATGTCATTGACACTACCTAAACTAATGTTCAGCTTACGTGCTATGATTCTGTGAGTTATATTGTAACCTAAAATGTTTACAATGTCATTAACACTACCTAAAATAATGTTCAGCTTACCTGCTATGGTTCTGTGAGTTATGTTGTATCCTAAAACGTTAACAACATCATTGACACTACCTAAACTGCTGTTCAGCTTACCTACTATGGTTCTGTGATTTATGTTGTGTCCTAAAACGTTAACAATATCATTGACACTACCTAATCTAATGTTTAGCTCACCAGCTATGGTCTTCTGAATTATTCACCGATTTTCCATGATGAGTTCATAGATTGATTTTTTGCCTGTTCAAATCACAAGTAGCGATTACGAACCTCCCACTCCGCAGTTGATCCTTTACTGACTGCATTCCTTCACTTTCCTTTGATTTTCTTACCTAAAGACGAACAGTTCTTATTTCCAAAGTTCCAGAACCATAAAGTACTACTATTACTGGCTTCCCACACCGCGGCTGATCCTGTACGGCCAACATTCCTCCACTGTCCTTTGATTCTCTTACCCATCGACGAACAGTTCTTATGTCCAAAAGTTCCGAAACCCAAAACTGCCGCTAATCAGGCATGAATTTCTTTGGGTGGTACATTTTCATCAGTTAAAAACTCTATAACTGATAGTTGCTTGACACCCGTTGATACAGTTGTAAAAGAATCATCCATTTCAAACACATATGAACAAATAGATGTACGGAGTTCTATTACGTAGCAAAATGAAGCTAATGGCACAAAAAATCGTTTGCCGTCTGACTGGTTGCTAGGTAATAAGTCATGCGCGGGACACTTGCGCGGAGGAATTACTTATTGAACATGCCTTGTAATTACGATACAGTGACCGCTTCTTAGTTGTTGGGGCGAATGAAATGACTGGCAAAGGACCAGCAGACGTGGACGGCGAGAACGAAAAATAAGGACAACTTACCTAGCAAAATAATCCTCCTTGGCATCGACACGTAGTTGCCATCTGTCCGGCAAGGCCATGAACCCGGAACGAAAAAAGTCTTGGGGCTGGGACCTGAAGAAGTCATCAACTTCACATTGAACTTCATTGTTTGTAGTGAACTGTTTCCCGTCAGGAAGTGATCCAGGCGACGAAACAGATGATAGTGTGGCGTAGACAACTCCGGGAAATAGGGAGGATGAGGCAGTGCTTCATTGCCCAAGGCACTTAGTGTGTCAGCATCGTTCGCTGTGTGACACGAGGAGGGGTGTCATTCTTGGACAAAAGAACACCATGTTTGTTGACCAAAACCGGTTGTTCCTGCAGCAGGTTTCCTGTGCATCTGGTGTAATTCAGCACAATAACGTTCTGCGGTGATGGTTTGGCCTCTTGCCAAGAAACTCCGATGAATTATCCCGACTGTGGACCACCAGACAAGGAGCATCATCTTCTTGGTGTGTAGGGGTGACTTTGGATGCCGTCCAGCAAGCTGTTCCTTGCTTTACCATTGTGCGGATTGTTTCAGATTATCATAAACGACCTACTTCTCGTCGCAAGTGACGATTCGATGCAGTACAGATTCCTGTTTATTCTTGGCAGGCAGCGACGTGCAGACTTCCAAACGCCAAGTCTTGTTGGCAGTTGTCAACTCATGCGGCAGATACATGTCCGGCTTTTTTGCCTTACCCAGCACAGCCAAACACCGAACAACTGTCGTGTGGTGGACACCTACCTCTGCCGCTATCTCACGACACGTTTTTATTTGGGGGTCCGCTTCAACCACACGTAACAAAACATCCTCAGAAACAGCAACAGGACGGTGGCCACGTGCTTTGTTTCCCAGGTCCGTATTTCCACTTCGAAACTTAACAAACTATCGCCGAACGGTTATTTCGTTGGCTGTGTTCTTCTTAAACGCTTTGTTAACGTTTCGAGCGGCAGTTCCAACAGAATGGCCAGTTTAAATTCATACAGGAAGATGACTCTCAAATCCGGCGTCTGCATGTTTCCTTTGCAAGTTACGTTACGTCCAAACAAACAACGCCTCTCGCTTCAGTACTTGCAGCGCCGTCTGCCTTTCTGCGGTGGTCGAACTTGGAACTAAGCCCTCCTGTATCAACTACGCAGTTGTAATTGTTCGAATCGGTTCAGTAGTTTTGGAGTTCAGTAAAAAAAAATTCCGTATATTATCGTGAACTACTTTCTTTCACGTTGGGTGTGATCAGGTTGTATGTAAACAAGGCGGAACGATACACGAACAATAGGGAATTACTTGAAATAGATCTGATTCGGTAGTACAGCCAAAAATAAAAATAAATAAAAAAATAATGAAAAATAATAAAAAATAAACGAAATAGCCTATGTCAACCGGAAAGAAATAAGCTTCCTACCGGTGAAAGAATTACGCAAATCGGTTCCGTAGAATTCGAGATTACCTCAAACACACAAAGTTTCTCTCTTTATATACACTGGCGGAAAGTGAAAAAAGAACACCAAGAAGGAGACGTCTGATACCAAAGAAATTTATACAGCATAATAACGGAATACAGAGGATAACGTGATCGAAACATTATGGCAAAATTCAGCTGTATTTGCTGGTAAACTGAAAAATAACATTTCCATGTAACATGGTTAGTACGAGGTTGAACCGCCACGAACTGCGTCACACTGTGCAATTCTGGCATGGAGTCTGTCGTACAGATGTTGGATGTAAGTTTGGGGTATTGAGTTCCAAGCATCCTCAACCTGGACGCGTAAATCGGGAATGGTCGTAGCTGGCCGTGGAGACCGGATAAGTCGTTGTCCCATAAAATCCCACACGTGCTCAATTGGGGACAAATCCGGTGAACCTGCAGGCCATGGAAGTTGTCTCACACCCTGAAGTGCATGTGGCGTTGCACGTGCCGTGTGTGGGTGTGCGTTATCTTGCTGGAAAACACCACGATGGACCGGCCTTACAAATTGCACAACAACGGACTGAATGATGTTGTTGATGTAGGAGGTGCTGTTTAACGTACCCGGTACAAACACTAGTTGTGTACGGGAGTGATAGCTGATCGCTCCCCACACCAGGAGACCAGGTGTAGGACCTGTGTGTCGCTGGCGGATGCAAGAAGGGTGGAGACGCTCCCCTGTGCGTCTGCGAACACGCAAACGGGCATCGGAGGCTCCCAAGCAGAATCTGCTTCCATCGCTGAACACGACAGATCGCCATTGCGTTCTCCAGTGCAGACGTTGGCGATACCACTGCAGCCGTTCCTGACGGTGGGCTGGAGTCAGAGGTACACATGCCAGAGGCACACGTGCACGTAGTCCTGCATCCAGTAGTCGGTTGCGGATTGTTCGCACAGTCACCTCAGGTGCAACGGCAGCTCGGATTTGCGTCGCAGTGGATGTTCTGCTTGACAATGCCGCTCTTCTTATGCGTCGATCGGTCAGCTCATCAGTCCGTCTTTGACTCCCGGTTCCACGTCTTCTCGTGTGGGAATGTTCCTCGGACCATCTACGCCTCCATCGCACCACCACCGATACTTTCCGTCCAATTCGCTCCGCAATACGACGATACGACCACCCGGCCTCGCGAAGTCCGACTAGACGACCTCGCTCAAAGTCCGATAACTGCTGAAATCGTACACGTCTTCCATGTCCAGGCATTGCAGCTTCTTCAGGGTCTTCGCACGTGTCCGTACGCCGACGACTGATTACATTCACTTCGCCGTACTCCTTAAATACCACCGACGATAATTTGCATATTATGCCGTGCTGTGGCGTAAGCGCTCACCGGTTGGTCCCGAAATTAATATCACACCTACGTAAACTCGACCTCATTAACATATGTAAATTTCATGATCGTCCGCCAATTCCTTCTTGGTGTTCTTTTTTCACTTTCCGCCAGTGTATTATTAGTATTGATAAACTAAAAGATAAATGAAATACCTATGTCCATCGGAAAGGCGTAAGCTTCCCAACGGTGAAAGAATTATCCGAATCGGTTCAGTAGTTTTCAAGATTAGTAACAAAATTTCAGTATATTATCGTGAACTACATTTTTTTCACGTTGGGTGTGAAACGGAACGATACACGGGAAATCGGGAACTACTTCAAAGCGATCTGATTCGGTAATACAGCCAAAAGTAAAAAATAATAAAAAAATAAAAAAATAAATAAACGAAATAGCCTTTGTCCATCGGAAAGAAATAAGCTTCTCAACGGTGAAGGAATTATCCAAATTGGTTCAGTAGTTTTTGAGATTACCTCAAACGCACAAAGTTCCTCTCTTTATATATTAATATAGAATATACACGGTGATTCATAAAGAAGTATACATTTTCAACTCACTATAAAATAACAACAATGTAAGATATTTCATGTTACCTGTAACAGAATTGTAGGGGAATGTTTCAAGTTTTTTAGAGACAGTCACAGATGCTCTATGTGTGCACCCTTAGTCACACGACACACGTCGAGCCGGTAATCCATTTCCGCCCAAACGCGAGGTAAGATATCTGAAGCAAGTGCAGTGATAGTGGCTGTGTATGAAATCATTTTCAACTTCTTTCTCAAAATTCTCCAGACAGTGGGCTGTGAAATCTTCACTTCACGACTCACCCTCCGCGTTGATTTTCCCGGGCTTCGTTGAATGGCGGTGCAAACACTATCGACGACTTCTTCCGATACGCGCGGTCGTCCAGGCCTTTTAAGTTTGTACAAACAGCCCGTAGTTTGAAATTTTTTATGCCAATCGTAGATAGATTTTCTGGTTGGAGGTTCTTTTCCGAATCGTGATCGAACATGCCGTTGCACAACAGTTACAGATTCCGTTTTGCTCAATTCAAGAACACAAAACGCCTTCTCCACTGCAGACGCTGCCATTTTGACTGACAAGTCACGTGACACGCGTGCAATCGCCTACGTCACTTCCCTCAGTAGCGGGGAACAAACTTAATGAGTACATCTACCTAACGGTTCGCAGTTGTGGTCCGTGTCTTCAACTGTTACTGTTTTACAGCATCTGGAAAATGTATACTTCTTTATGAATCACCCCGTATAATGATACCCCCCAAAAATTGTTAAAACCAAACTGGCAAAATAAAACACATTTTTAACCCCATTGTGTAGTTATGTAGACACAATATCATTTCGGGTCACTGAAAGAATGCCTCAATACTCCAGTGTAAGCCCGTCAATGACAGGTAGGCAGATGTTTATGTATACAATAATGAGGAACATCAGCGTTAAATTCGTATACGAGCAATCGGAAAAATTAAAAATTAATGGGAATATTTCGAAACTTTTGTTGTTGGTGACCCATCTTATACACTGCCCATTACTAATTCAACCGTTATTGTATTTATGCATTTTATTACAATTCGTGACAAGAAAAAAATTCAGTCACATCTTTTTCAACCTAACATGGCACGGAATACGGACTAGTAAACATCTTGAGATGTCAAAGTGAGCAAAATTGCATCTAAAAGCAGATGTCGCCCCAATAGCACATTGTCGAGAATTTAGATAGTTCCGATTTGTAACACCAGATATCGCATTATTTTGTAGAAAAGGCTTCGTTATGAAGTTTCAAACTAACCATTGAATAGGACAGTCTAAAACAAGCCGTGAAGGAAACAAATAACAAGTGTGCCGGAGAAAAAGTTATTGAACGCGAAAAATCAAAGGAAAAGTTATGGGCCTTTCCAGTTTGCTTTTCCTCATTGTTACATAAAATGACAATATTTGACCCGAATAAGAACGCTTTCAAGCAGTACCAGATTTTGAATGTATCATTCCGCTTTGTTTACATGAAACCTGATCACATCCAACATGAGCCAAAGTAGTAGTTCACGTTAAATGTTACGGGAATTTTCTTTTTATTGGTATATAAAATGATACTATAAACAGCAAAAATCTACTTATTCACTTTTTTTAACAAAATGTAAGCTGTTTAAAAATATATAAAAGAAAAAAATTGTACAGCATAAGAAAACGAGGGAATATGAACTTCCATTGTGCATGGCTTTTATCGATTATGAAAAGGCCTTTGATTCGGTGACACCATCAGCAGTTACAATGGCTTTGAAATCCTGTGCTGTTGAAGATGCATACATTAATATTATTAATAACATCTATGAAAATGCAAGTGCAAAGATTCGGCTGTTTGAAAATACAACACACATAAAAATTGGAAAAGGAGTGAGACAAGGTGACACCATATCTCCGAAGCTCTCTAATGCGACATTGGAAAATGTCTTTCAATCACTGAACTGGGAAAACAAAGGGATAAAGATTAATGGAGATTATCTAACTCGCCTTCGTTTTGCTGATGATGTAGTCATTTTTGCAACTACTCCTTCAGAGCTGCAGAATATGATCAAGGGACTTGCTGACAAGTGGGATTAGAAATGAACTTTCAGAAGACAGAATTTATGTACAATGCTTTTACAGGAAATGAAGATTTATCGATTGATGGAGAAAAGCTGGAGATAACAGATGCCTACATTTATCTTGAAAAGCAGATATCAAGTAAGGGTCACACTGATGAAGAAATTAATCGGCGTACAAAACTTGCCTGGAGAGCTTTTGGAAGAAACAGCATAATTTTCAAGAGCAATATGCCATTATGTCTTAAAAGAAAAGTGTTTGATCAATGCATCCTTCCAGTGCTTACGTATGGTGCAGAGACGTGGACCTTAACTAAAAGAGACATACAAAGGCTGCAGACAACTCAAACCAGCATGGAGAGGTGCATGTTTGGTGTAACCAGGAGAGATAAGAAGAGGAACTTATGGATCCGAAAAGTGACAAGAGTGGAAGACATCATGATCAGAGTAAAATCCCTGAAATGACAATGGGCTGGACATACTGCCAGAAAGACATACCATCGATGGATAGTCGAAATTTTAGATTGGATTCCAAGGGACAGGAAAAGACCCAGAAGAAGACCACATGGAAGATGGGTGATGGAAATTCGAAAGTATGCGGGAGTAACATGGAGGAGACTACTGGCACAAAACAGACCGTTGTGGAGAGTCTTGGAGAGACCTTCGTCCAGCAGTGGATTGATAATGGTTGACAATGATGATGATTACTCTGGAGGCCAATACACTACGATATCTTTCATAATTTCTAAAAATGGATGATTAGTTTTTTTTCGCCACATAAATTCACATAGGTACGAATCCAACATGCTCCTATGAGTGCCCCAACGAGTTTGATTTTTAAATTTAGCGAAAACGGTTAAAAATACCATTCCTTCCGAATGACCACACATAATAATATTCCAAAGCGCAGACAAACAGTCAAAAGAACGTGATCACTGCGCATAGGTGATACGCATAGAGAAGCACGTGATCACTGCGCATCTGCTGCCAAAAGGCTCTGTGTGCTACTTTCGAAATCGGGAACTACTTGAAAGCCTTGTTATTTGGAAGTCAAGTAGTGGCGGGCCGTTAACAGGAAAGGTCTAAAGTTATTAAGGTAAGTTTACACGAAAACAACTTTTAGTGGTGACTAAAGTTATTAAGGTAAGTTTACACGAAAACAACTTTTAGTGGTGATTATATTACACATTTTGCCAAACATCGATCTATCTAAACGCTTTGCTACAATTGCTAAACGAATATTTTACACAGAATGTTATTTATAGTGAGGTCTTTTGAAAACGGAAATAAATAGCACATCATTTTTAGTTCTAGCGTGAATGAGTTCTTGCTATATAAGTTTTTACTGTATTTCCTTACGAAATCCGGCGTCTATTTGATTTGTTTTCAATGTGCTTTAACTAAAAATTTCACTCCGTTATAAGACGGGCAACATCCCCTATCCTAATATATAATTTGCTAGAATCGTCCTCCTACGTGCCACTTTTCAAGTTGTCATAGCAACAACCGAGAAGCAAATGTTTGTGACGTCACGCATAGCTTTTTGTGTAGGTGACGTCATCACCTACACGCGCACAGTCCACGCGTATACCACTTTGTTTTGTTGTCATAGCAACAAAGCCGCCTCGGTGGCGCAGTGGTCTAAGGCGCTGGCCTCTGATCATTCGTCCGTAATGGGTCCGGGTTCGAATCTCGGTCAGGCATGGATGTTGTGTTTGTCTTACGGTACTGGCTCTCTCCCTTCCCTGGAACCAGTGACCCTAAATTAGGGACGGGCGACTGCTTATAGCCCATTGAGTTGCTCACGGTGTTGTTAAACCTCCAATAAAAAAAATAGCAACAAAGAGCACAGCTGCTGTGTGACGTCATCTAATCCAAATCATTCTCACATGATGTCAGAGATGCGTTACGTCACACGGTCAATTCCAGCGATACGAAAACTTTTTTTGTTTTTGGTTGGTGGTTTAACGACCACCGCGAGCAACTCAGTGGGCTATAAACAGTCGCCCGTCCTTAATTTAGGGTCGCTGGTTCCAGGGAAGGAGAGAGCCAGTGCCGTGAGACAGACACATGCAACATCCATGCCTCACCGGGATTCGAACCGTGACCCTTTTCGGACGAATGATCAGAGGCCATCGCTTAGACCACTGCGCCACCGGGGTGGCTACGAAAAACCTTACATCAGGAATTTTGGTACACTTCCTGAACCGGTGTTTAGCCATCTGTATGTGGCAACATCAAGAGTACGACGATCTGATGATGAAAATTGTTCACCGAAACGGACAGAGTAAATTGATACAGGGTTCACAGTCAGTGTATACGAAAAATGTCGTGTACAAGGAAGTGTTGGCTAAATAGGGACTAAAGGTTTTACAAAACACAACAAACAAATAGCCCGTCGTATCAAATTCCATAATGGACTGCTCGTGAAATTTTCAGAAAGCAGTGAGCCGGCATCGCCATCTATTGACGTGGAACTCAATAAATAAATGTCAATAATTTCTGTATCATAAATTTTATTTTCCCCCGTCACGGGCTTTCATTTAGTATATTAATATTTATCTAAAGCTTAAAAACAACCGTCCTAGGACGGGCTATATGCTAGTTATACAGATGCAAATAATCTGCTCTTGAACTGTTAATTATATTGTTTCATCATTCTTTCTCGCATTCTGTCGACCGAATTGCTTTGATTACTTCTTCAAAGGGATACGAATGCTGTATTCTGCGCATGCGTTGAAGCAGATCCTCCATGAACCTCTCAGCCAAATGTTCCGACGTAGAAGTACGGTTGCACTGCTTCCGTTTCTACAGCTGTCCAATTAGAGTCGATATTTTGTGTGTGGGTTTCGCTTCAAGTATCTATAAAATTCAATTAATGATCAACTCTGCGTGAGTGAAACCTTCATACCACAGATGATGATATCTCTTCCATTGATGTTACAGAATCGTAATCCTTGTTTTTGTGGCGTAACTACAGAAATTTTTCCCTTAAGCAAAATTACTAAAAAACTCCGCTTCTGCATTTACGAAACTAAAAAAATCGAAATACATATATTTTAAATTTTAAAGGCATATTTTTCACTAAAAGAATCTAAAACAATATAATTTACTTCGTCTGAACGTTTGCCCTATTTTGTTGCGCAGGGGTACACGAGCACATCGCACTCGTGTACCACTTTGCTTTATTATCATAGAAACAAAGACCGATTTTGCACAACTGCTGACGTGACGTCATCTCATCCAAATCATTCTGACATGACGTCAGATATGGGTTACATCACACGATTAACTCTTTAGAAACAGGAAAACGTTACGTCAGGAATTTTGGCTCTACTTTGTCGTTCATAAAGGACATACAGAATTTATCATTTGAAATCTTATCGTATGAAATTTACTTTTAAGATTCCCCTTGGGAATCTGAAATGGTTATTTTAGATTGTACTGTAAAAACACAAGTTTGTCGGTGACGAAGATCAAAAACACGCTCCCTCACTCAGGAGTAAGTTGTTCTCCCAATTAAGCTACACGGACGGAATACATCGCTGCAGATTTGTCGTCTTGACACGTGCTTTAACGCTGTAGTACGTCACATCATCTCTCTCTTTCTTTTTTATTTTATTCTATTTATTTATTTATTTATTTTTGAAGCGAAGAACAAATTTTTTGATTGATTTTAGACGATGTGCGGAAAAAAACATCACACATTTTTCGAAGAACCCAACGGCCAGTGCATCCATTTTACGTTCGGGAGTCACGGAAAACATGATCAAAAACACGCCCCCTCACTCCGGCGTAATTTGTTCTCCCAATTAAGCTACACGGGTACAAATCGCTGCAGATTTGTCGTCTTCACAGGTGCTTTACCGCTGTAGTACGTCACAGTACAACCAGTTTGTTTTCTAAATTTAGTTTAAAACTTGAGAGTCACAGTACAGTAGGTAACCATGTGTCATTATTTCATCCGCATGCTGAAGAAATATGATTTGGAAATATCTTTTTCATATATATATATATACACTATCTACCAACAAGTAATTCGACACCTGTGATAGCAAAGGAAAACGAAGTTTATTCACCTTCAATAGTTGGGGGAGCCTCCACGAGCGGCGCTTACAGCTGCGACCCTCCGGGGCATACTCTCAACCAGGCGTTGTACGACGGCTAGCGGTATTTTCTTCCACTCGGCTTGGAGAAGACAGGTCAGTTCCTTCACCGATTTCGGACGGTAGGGGCACCCCTTAAATCGACGCTCCAACTCGTCCCAGAGGTGCTGGATAGGGTTAAGGTCCGGGATTTGCGCAGGCCAGTCCATTCGATTAACCCCATTGACACCATACCAAGCCATGGTGGACCTCGCAACATGACAGGTGGCATTGACATCCTGAAAGTAACATGAGTCCACCTCGTAAAACTGCCATAACGTAGGAAGCGCATGGTCATCCAAAATGGTGCAGTAGGTCTCGGCGTTGAGTCTACCAGGAATTGCGACCAAAGGTCCCGGGCCATACCAGGAGAAACACCCCATAGCATAATTCCACCGCCGCCGAACTTCACAGCTGGCACAATACATTCCGACAGGAGGCATTCTCCAGGCAGACGCCAAACCCAGACCGTGCCATCCGAACGGTAGAGGGTGAACCTTGATTCGTCGCTCCAGAGAACCTGTTTCCACTGTTCAACGGTCCACTGTCGACGTTCTTTGCATAACGTTAGCCGAGCAACGCTATTGGACTTGGTGATCAAAGGCTTGTGGGCGGCAGCACGTCCATGATAACCGAGCAGATGGGCTTCCTCAGTGATGGTATTCATCAAAAGAACACTCCCGGATGCCTGTTGAAACTCTTCGTGGATGTGGCCCATCGATTTGTGGCGGTTCTTCCGAATTTGTATGGCCAGCACCCGTCGGTCTCTAACTCCCAGTTTTGTGGGTCTGCTGGGTCGGGACACATTCCAACAGTCACCTCTCATCTTCCACTTTCCAATCACGTAGACCACTGTCGAGTTTGGGTACTTCAACTCGCTCGATATGTCCCGTATGGATCGGCCATTTCTGTGATACCCGACGATTACACCTTTCTCGAAATCATAGAGCTCCGAGCTGCGTGACATCTTGCATGCGACTGGTTGCGTTGTTGTTTCCCACACGATATTTAACGGCGGCGGCTGTGACGTGTATCAGGACCGCAGATATCGTCGATTGCAGGGGTGTCCAATTACTTATTGGTAGATAGTGTATGTGTCATAATAATCATCATCATAATTGTCAACCATTATCAATCCACTGCTGGACGAAAGTCTTCCCAAGTTTCCTCCACAACGGCCTGTTTTGTGCCAATCTCCTCCATGTCACTCTTGCATACTTTCGAATTCCACCCACCCATCTCCCATGTGGTCTTCTTCTGGGTCATTTCCTGTCTCTTGGAATCCAATCTAAAATGTCGGCTGTCCATCGATGGTCTGTCCTTCTGGCAGTATGTCCAGCACATGGCCATTTCAGGGATTTAACTCTGATCATGATGTCTTCCACTCTTGTCATTTTTCGGATCCACGAGTTCCTCTTATCTCTACTGGTTACACCAAACATGCACCTCTCCATGCTGCTTTGAGTTGTCTGCAGCTTTTGTATGTCTCTTTTAGTTAAGGTCCACGTCTCTGCACCATACGTAAGCACTGGAAGGATGCATTGATCAAACACTTTTCTTTTGAGTTATAATGGCATATTGCTCTTGAAAATTATGCGATTTCTTCCAAAAGCTCTCCAGGCAAATTTTATACGCCGATTAATTTCTTCATCAATGTGACCCTCACTTGATATCTGCTGTCCAAGAAAAACGTACGTGTCTGTTATCTCCAGCTTTTCTCCATCAATCGATAAATTTTCATTTCTTGTAAAAGCATTGAACATCACTTTTGTCTTCTGAAAGTTCATTTTTAACCCCACTTCTTTACTCTTGTCAGCAAGTTCCTGGATCATACTCTGCAGCTCTGATGGGGTAGTTGCAAAAATGACTATGTCATCAGCAAAACGAAGGTGGGTTAGATAATCTCCATTAATCTTTATCCCCTTGTTTTCCAAGCTCAGCGACTGAAAGACACCCTCCAATGGGCATTAAAGAGCTTCGGAGATATGGTGTCACCTTGTCTCACTCCCTTTCCAATTTTTATGTGTGTTGTATTTTCAAACAGCCGAATCTTTGCACTTGCATTTTCATAGATGTTATTAATAATATTAATGTATGCATCTTCAATACCGCAGGATTTCAGAGCCATTGTAACTGCTGATCGTTTCACCGAATCAAAGGCTTTTTCATAATCGATAAAAGCCATGCACAATGGAAGTTCATATTCCCTCGCTCTTTCAATTAGTTCTCTCAGTACGTGGATATGATCTATTGTGCTGTAGCCACTATTGAATCCAGTTTGTTCTCTTGGTTGAGCCATGTCCAGTGTTACCTTCAAGCGGTGTGAAAGAACTTTAGTGAAGATTTTATAAACCACTGATAGGAGGCTGATAGGTCTGTTGCCATTGCCCTATTTTTGCATTGAAATCTTCCATAATTATCTTTAAGTGCTGGTTACCTTTATTATTTAGATGACGAATTTCCTCATAAAATTCTTCAATTTCTTCTTCAGCATGACTTGTGGTGGGTGCATAAGTTTGAATAATCTGAGCCTTGTATCTTCTCGAGAGTTTGATAACGAGTCGTGCAGCTCTGTCAGAGGAACTTTCAACTTCTACAACTTTATCCTTCAGTTTCTTGTTTATTATAAATCCAACATAACTAGTTCTGCCAGTATCTGTCCCACGATAGTAGAAGAGATGTCCACTTTTCAGTTCAATGAGATCTCCTATTCTCTTTACCTCACTTAGCCCAACGATGTCCCAATTGATTCCTTGTAGTTCCTCTTCCAATTCAAGAAGCCTTCAATCAGAAGATAGGGAGCGTCCATTATACGTAGCCAAGGTCAGCATCAGATGGCAGCCTAGTCCGGTCCTCCGGGGATTCTTAGCACCCTCTGCCTTTATGTCGCACTGGCCGCTGTCTTGGTCAGGTACATTCCAGCTGCCGGAGACTGAGGGCCAAGATTTAAGTTGTGGAATCATTTTGGAGGGGTTTGGCAATAACTCACCACGTTGGCCAAGCGGGTTGGTGAGTGTGGCATAGCATTTCCTCTTATCCCGATGGTATAGTTATACCGCTATTGGCGGTCGTCAAAGCCTTTTTAGTGGGAACAGGATGCACCACGAGAAGGCGGGGTTGACATTTGTCAAGGAGAGGCTGTGATGTTACGCATCACCTGACCTTACATCCATATATATATATATATCCTCTAAACTCGAGGCATATATATATATTAGGTGTGTAACTTAATTCTCGGCTCCTAAACCCAAGCGATCATAGAACTTCGGTAAACGCAAATAGCTGTGTGCGATATTGGCTGATTGCAGCGCCATCCAACAGTTTTCCAGGCAACCGTAATCGCTCACAGCTTTAGTGACAGAAGGGACGAAAGTTGACGGTGAAAGCAATGTCGTTCGAGAAGCAACATTTGAGGCACTGCCTCCTGTTCGCATTTCAGCTAAAAAAAGTTCCGCGGAAGCCCAGCAAATCATCTGTGCTGCTTTAGGTGAGGCTGCTGTGTCCTACAGTGCGTGTAAGAAGTGATTCTAGCGGTTTAATATTTTTAAAGACCGGGATCCAAAAATCTTGTATCACTCTAAACACCATAACGCCCGAAATTGTTTGTCGTTTCACTTCTTTGTTTAGTAACAACAATAGTGACTGAGGGTGACTACTGCTGATACCCCAATAGGTCGTTTCTGGCGTCTATGGCTGTTTTTACGTACGGGCGTTTTGCTCGTTATGGTCGTTAAAGGGTTAAGCAGGGAAATTTCTATCTCCGTGATGCAGAACGTCCGGGACAGCCACAGAAAGTTGACGATGAGGAACTGGAACAACTGTTGGACGCGGATCTTTGTCACACACAGTCAGAGCTCGCCCACGAACTCGGAGTAATACGGCAAGCCATTGCAAAGCGCCTGCACAAGCTTGCACGGATTCACAAAGAGGGCCGTTTGGTGCCCCACTAACTCACAACTGCAAACAAGTCTAGGCGCTACGATGTTGCTGTGTCCTTGCTCTCCAGATTCAAGAAGAAGGATTTCCTCCACAAGATTTTGACCTGTGATGAGAAGTGGATCCTCTACGATAATTCAAAGCGGCACAAATCGTGGGTTTATCCAGGTCAGCCTACCACCAGTACCGCCAAACCGAATATCCATGCCAGGAAGTTGTTGCTCTGCATATTGTGGGATCAGCGCGGTGTCGTACACTATGAGTTGCTCGAACCTGGTGAAACGGTCAATGCCGAGCGTTATTGTCAGCAACTCATTCGTGTGAGTGACGCAATGGAGGCGAAAAGGCCATACACTGGCAAGGACAGAAGGTCGGTCCTGTTGCTTCAGGGTAATGCGCGTCCTCACACCGCGAAAACGACTTTAACCACGATCACCGACCTGGGACGGGAGGTTTTGTCCCACCCAGCGTATTACCCCATCAGATTATCACCTCTTTCGCCCCCCTGCAACATCACCTGAGTGATACGCACTTCCCTTCTGTCGAGGAGGTCCACACAAGTACTGATGACTTTATCAACTCGAAACAGCTATCTTTTTTCCGCAGTGGCATTCGGCAGCTCCCTGACCGATGGCTCAAATGTATCCAACATGACGGGGATTATTTCCCTGATTAGGTACGTGTTCAATTTGCTATAATTTGCTGTCAACATGTCGTGCCTGTGGCCGAGAATGAAGTTGCACACCTAATATGACAAGAAATAGAAGCAAAATCTTTCACAAGGGTGAAAGATTTCTATTCAAAACTATATGAAAGGGATGGTACATCTATTCCAGACATTACGACAGGTACCAGTACCAAAGTCCTTCCAATCCTCTCTGCAGAAGTTACATATGCAATTAAGAACGCGAAACGGTGAAGGGCTCCAGGAGAAGATGGAATTGCCGTGGACATTATACAAGAAGCAAGTGGAGAAATTGAAACTACACTCGCCCAAGTTTTCATTAGATGTCTTAATTGAAGGGACGATTCCTGAGGATTGGAACAATGCTACAATGATCCTGCTTCATAAAAAAAGGTGACGTTGAGGATTTCAGGAACCACAGACCTATCAGCTTCCTATCAGAAGTTTATAAAATCTTCACTAAGGTTCCTCCACATCGCTTGAAGGTAACACTAGGCATGGCTCAACCAAGAGAAAAAGCTGGATTCAGGAGTGGCTACAGCGCTATAGATCATATCTATGTACTGAGAGAACTAATTGAGAAGAACAAGAGAATACGAACTCCCATTATGCATGGCTTTTATTGACTTTGAAAAGGCCTTGAATTCCGTGAAACCAACAGCAGTAACAATGGCCTTGAAATCCTGCGGTATTGAAGATGCATACATTAGAATTATTAATAACATCTATGAAAATGCAAGTGCAAAGGTTCAGATATTTGAGGATACAATACAAATACGAATTGGAAAAGGAGTGGCACCGTATCTTCCAAGTCTAAAACTTGGAAAGTATGGGGACACCATATCTTCCAAGTTTTTAGACTTAACTCTTAATTGTATCTTGTTACAGTAGCGAAACCGCTTCTTAGAAATACCCCTCCCCCATTAAAGAATGGCGATACTTTAACGAATCCACTTCCATTAAAAAAAAAAAAACGTTTGGTCTCCTCTCAATTAAAGGACGGGAGGGTATGCTCTGGGATGGTTTTTCGTGGTTGGGCTGCCTACCCCCCCCCCCCCAACAGTTCTGGGGAAACTTTACATTACGGCGTAAAACGACATTCTTAAAAATTACAATTCTGTGCTCCCAAAGTTATGACAACAGTTCGGTGAAGACAGGCCCATAACCAAAAATGGTCCAGGTTTGGCAGCACCCGATCTCTCTCTCTCTCTCTCTCTCTCTTTTTTTCTCTCCTAGCACTCTCTCCTTTCTCCCTTCCCTATACATCTCCTCTGCCTCTTCTCGCTCTCTGTCTCTTTTCTCTCTCTTCTCTCCTCACTCTCTCTCCTCTCTTTCATCTCTCTCTTTCTCTTCTCGCTCTCTTTCCTATCTTTTTCTCTCTCTGCCCTATTTCTCTCCTCTCTCTCCCCTATTTCTCTCCTTTCTCTCTCCCCTATTTCTCTTCTCTCAGCCTCTCTCTCTCATTTTCTCTCTTAGCTCTCTCTCCTTTCTCCCTACCCTATACCTCTCCCTTCTCTCTTCTTGCTCTCTGTCTCTTTTCTCTATCTTCTCTCCTCACTCTCTCTCCTCTCTTTCATCTCTCTCTTCTGGCTCTCTCTCCTCTATTCTTCTCTCTCTCCCCTATTTCTCTCTTCTTTCTCCTTTCTTTCTTCTTTCCCCTTTCTCTCTTCCCTATTTCTCTTTTCTCTCTCATCTCTCTCTCCTTTTCTCTCTCTTAGCTCTCTCCCCTTTCTCCCTTCCCTATACCTCTCCCCGCTCTCTTTTCGCTCTCTTTCCTCTCTCCTCTCTTCTTCTCTCTCGCCCCTCTCTCACCCCCTCTCTCTTTCTTTTTCTCTCCTAGCTCCTCCTTTCTCCCTTCCCTATACCTCTCCCCTCTCTCTTCTCACTCTCTGTCTCTTTTCTCTCTCTCTCTCTCTCTCTCTCCTCTCTCTCCCCTATTTCTCTCTTCTCTCTTCTCGCTTTCTTTCCTCTCACTCCTCTCTTCTTATCTCTCCCCTATTTCTCGCCTCTATATCCTTTATTTCTTTCTTCTCTCTCCTTTCTCTCCTTTCTCTCACCCTCCCTCTCTATCTCTAACCTATTTCCCTCCTCTCTCTTTCTCCCTTCTCACCCTCCATCACTTTATGTCTCTCTCATTCTCTCCCTCCTTTCTCTTAACTCTCTCCCCCGTATCTCTCCCCTCTCTCCTGTATATCTCTTCTGGCTCTCTGTCTCCTTTTTCGCTCTTCTCGTCTCACTCTCTTTCCTCTCTCTCTACTCGCTCTCTGTCCTATCCTCTCTCTCTCTCTTCTCTCTCTCTTGTCTCTCTTTCTTCTTCTCTCCCTCTCCTTTTTCTCTCCTCCCTCTTTCAGCTCTTTCCTCTTCTCTTCCCCTCCTTTCTCTCTTCCCTCTCGCTCCTCCCTCTCCTCTCTCATCTCTCTCCTTGTTCTCTTTCTTCTCTCTCTCTGCCTCTCTCTCTCATTCTCTCTCCTCCCTCTCCTTTCTCTCCTCGCTGTCTTTCCTCTCTCTCTCTCTCTCTCCGTTGTCTCTCCCCTATTTCTTTTCTCTCGCCCCTCTCTCTCAACCTCCCTCCCTCTCTCTCTGTCTCTCTCATTCTCCCTCTCTGTCTCTCTCATTCTCTCTCTCTAATACCTGATCTCGCTGCAAAATTTCAAAGTTTGATCCTCCGACAGAAGATTGAAACGTAAAGTTAATCAAATCTAAGGCATTCCCACGAATCGCTCCTATTACCAAAACGTTTTGCCATATGGAGGGGAAAAAGTGAAAACGAAAATTTTCCGTTAACATACGAAAGAAATTGCGGAAAGGTTTATGAAAATTCAGAATTTTCCTGGCTTACGAAAAAATAAATCCAGTACTCTTTCCGTCGTTTCACGGAGAAGGTTGTATCAGAAATATATTTCGTTAATTCACGAAAGGAACCACGGAAAGTGGGTCGGGAATTTCAGACATTTTTTTTGCAGTGCCCTACATTTCGGAGGGTTGTAAATCTCTGTCTGGAAAAAGAGATTGGCTGTGTTATCTAAAATACAACTTCTGCTATTCATCTGGAATAGCAAATCCATGCACTGATTATTTTCAAACTATTTAACGTAAATTCTGTTTTAACATTCGAGGTGCTGAATCCATTTGCGCCAACTTTTCCTGTCTTCCTCACGAGGATTTCACTTTTATCTATATCAATCAGTTTTACGATAATGTTCCTCTCCAAATGATGTCCTTGGGTTCCGTCGAGACAGTCGTTGAGGCTTCGAAAGGGATCATAAAAGGATTTAGTATCGCCGAAAGCAGGGACAAAATTCATATGACGGCAATAAAACGACAGATGCACGTTAGATTGGCGACCACTTATCCTAGAAATTGGTCAATTTAGTGCCATCGGAATCTCCGCCGCGCCTGACGAAAAGACCTGTTCACACAGAATCTGCTCTCTTTTTTGTTTTTATATACGTGTTACACTGCCATTCGACTTGAATTGACGCAAGCGATGTGTTTAACTGACGCACCTATTTCGACCTAAGGCGTGAAACCTGCGTATTTGCCAGGCGGAATCAAAAATCACACAGCGGTAAAATTGCCTCACTTTAAATGGATTGACGTTGACGAACTTATTTGCACGTTACGCGTGCGTCGCAGCAAAATGCAGCAGTAAGCGTATTAGTATATTAATAATTTTTTTCCTTTTGGGTATTTTACATGGGGACAACAAATGGCACTACCTCTTTGATGACAAGGCCCTGAAATGTTGTATGTCTCAGAGTACCATAGCACCTGAAACTCTCTTTTGTTCTTTTAAGAACTTTCCTCCTAACCTTTACAAGTTAGTAAAGGAAGGATGAATGCTCCATCACCACATGAAACTTCCGATCTGTAGTCTTAATGTGCACTGCCCTTCAGATGTTTCTCAGGAGTGAACACTGCATTCTTCCACGCAAAAAATGTGTGATGTCGCGACAGAAAATACACGGTCGAGTCACACGTGACCACCAGCTAATATCCATAGTAACCGCCGTGTGCAGCGCGGACAGCAGCTAGACGGGCTGCGAGTGACTCAATAAGGAGCTGGAAGGTGTTCACAGGTATGTAGAGCGATGCTGACTGCAGCGCATCTGACAGCTGCGTGGTGGAGGATCCATAGAGCGAACAACATGATCGAGGTGGTCCCACAGATGCTCAATTGGGTTTACGTCTGGGGAATTAGGGGCCCAGGGAACTACTTTGAAGTCTTCATCGCACTCTTCCAACCACTCTTGGACATATCTCGCTGTGTGACACGTCATGCTGGAAGATCCCATCCACCCCAAGAAAGACAAACAGCATGTATGGATGTACGTGGTTTACAAGGATGGATTCATAACGAATTATCTCCATATTGCCTTCCACAGGTACGAGTGGACCTAGAGAATGCCACAAAAACATTCCCCATAACGCTACCCCCAGCAGCTTGTGTTCGTCCAACAATGGTTGAAAAGTGTTTGTTATCCGATGTTTCTCGCCTTATACGCCAACGTCCATCCGTTCGATGAAGCAGAAAACTTGAATCATCGGAGAAGGCAATCCCTTGCCAATCAGCAGAGATCCAATTCCGATACTGTCGTGCAGATGTAAGCCTTTTTTGCCGGTGCACCTTCGTTAGCATACGTGCAGTGACCATTCTTGTGCATCGGAGCTCCATACGCAGCAAGTTCGCTGAACTGTCGTTTTAGACACCCTTGCGGTAGTTCATTCGGCCTGTGAGTTGCTCCACTTTAGCGTGTCGATCGGCCCTCACGCACCTTCGAAGACGACGTTCACCTCTCACATGAATGACACGTGGTGGTCCGCAGTTTCCCCGTAGCGTATTCGCAATGGTGCCATTTCTCCAATCACGATACAGTTTAACCCCAGAGCAGCACGCGAACAGTTCACAAACTGCGACGTTTCAGAAATACTGCCACCCTTGGCCCTAAAGCCGATAATCATCCCTTTTTGCAAGTCTGATAAATCCCGCCTTTTATCCATGACAGCAACGAGTGATATGTTTTCGGAATGCCTAAAGCACACCTCATATACCCTCCAAGCCAGCTCACGAGACGTGTCTTCTTTCATTGGCTACGCGCTGTTGACGTCAAAAGTAGGAGGTGGTCACAATAATGAAACTCGACTATCTGTATTCATCTACAAAAAGCTAAATTTTGGACTCTCACGTCGTTGGTTAAGGGTAAAAACAATCTGATGTCATCGAAGCCCGTAAGAGCAAAGTATGTGAGAGTGTTCAGTCTTATGCAAATTGCCAGGAATCACGTGACAGATGTGTGCTGACTCTCAAGTCGTTGGTTAACGGTAAAAACATGCTGATGTCATCGAAACCCGTAAGAGCAAAGCATGTGAGGGTGTTCAGTCATACGCAAATTACCAGGAATCACGTGACAGGTGTGTGCTGACTCTCAAGTCGTTGGTTAACGGTAAAAACATGCTGATGTCATCGAAACCCGTAAGAGCAAAGCATGTGAGAGTGTTCAGTCATATGCAAATTACCAGGAATCACGTGACAGGTGTGTGCTGACTCTCAAGTCGTTGGTTAACGGTAAAAACATGCTGATGTCATCGAAACCCGTAACAGCAAAGTATGTGAGAGTGTTCAGTCATATGCAGATTACCAGGAATCACGTTACAGGTGTGTGCTGACTCTCAAGTCGTTGGTTAACGGTAAAAACATGCTGATGTCGTCGAAACCCGTAAGAGCAAAGCATGTGAGAGTGTTCAGTCATATGCAAATTACCAGGAATCACGTGACAGGTGTGAGCTGACTTTTAAGTCGTTGGTTAACGGTAAAAACGTGCTGATGTCATCGAAACCCGTAAGAGCAAAGCATGTGAGAGTGTTCAGTCATATGCAAATTACCAGGAATCACGTGACAGGTGTGTGCTGACTCTCAAGTCGTTGGTTAACGGTAAAAACATGCTGATGTCATCGAAACCCGTAAGAGCAAAGCATGTGAGAGTGTTCAGTCATATGCAAATTGCCAGGAATCACGTGAAAAGGTGTGTGCTGACTCTCAAGTCGTTGGTTAACGGTAAAAACATGCTGATGTCATCGAAACCCGTAAGAGCAAAGCATGTGAGAGTGTTCAGTCATATGCAAATTACCAGGAATCACGTGACAGGTGTGTGCTGACTCTCAAGCCGTTGGTTAACGGTAAAAACATGCTGATGTCATCGAAACCCGTAAGAGCAAAGCATGTGAGAGTGTTCAGTCATATGCAAATTGCCAGGAATCACGTGAAAAGGTGTGTGCTGACTCTCAAGTCGTTGGTTAACGGTAAAAACATGCTGATGTCATCGAAACCCGTAACAGCAAAGTATGTGAGAGTGTTCAGTCATATGCAAATTGCCAGGAATCACGTGAAAAGGTGTGTGCTGACTCTCAAGTCGTTGGTTAACGGTAAAAACATGCTGATGTCATCGAAACCCGTAACAGCAAAGTATGTGAGAGTGTTCAGTCATATGCAAATTGCCAGGAATCACGTGAAAAGGTGTGTGCTGACTCTCAAGTCGTTGGTTAACGGTAAAAACATGCTGATGTCGTCGAAACCCGTAAGAGCAAAGCATGTGAGAGTGTTCAGTCATATGCAAATTACCAGGAATCACGTGACAGGTGTGAGCTGACTTTTAAGTCGTTGGTTAACGGTAAAAACGTGCTGATGTCATCGAAACCCGTAAGAGCAAAGCATGTGAGAGTGTTCAGTCATATGCAAATTGCCAGGAATCACGTGAAAAGGTGTGTGCTGACTCTCAAGTCGTTGGTTAACGGTAAAAACATGCTGATGTCATCGAAACCCGTAACAGCAAAGTATGTGAGAGTGTTCAGTCATATGCAAATTGCCAGGAATCACGTGAAAAGGTGTGTGCTGACTCTCAAGTCGTTGGTTAACGGTAAAACCATGCTGATGTCATCGAAACCCGTAAGAGCAAAGCATGTGAGAGTGTTCAGTCATATGCAAATTGCCAAGAATCACGTGAAAAGGTGTGTGCTGACTCTCAAGTCTTTTGTTAACGGTAAAAACATTTTGAAGTCATCGAAACCCGTAAGAGCAAAGTATGTGAGAGTGTTCAGTGATATGCAAATTGCCAGGAATCACGTGACAGGTGTGTGCTGCCGATCGGCAATAACAGTTAAAACGTGAGTGGGAAAGAACCGTTTGTTTCGTAAGTATTGTGAACACACAAATTTATGCGTGACGGATATCGGGTATATTCCCTCACTACGGAGTAAGTTGCTCTCCCAACTAAGCTACACGGACGAAATGAATCTCTGCAGATTTGTCGTTCTTGACACGTGGTTTACCTGTGAAGTACGTCACGGCGTTGAGGAGCGGATCTGCCTTTTTCGTTGCTATGGAGACTTGTATTACATCTAGGACAACTTATCTGCATGATTTTACTCGTGGAGGAATTGTTGGTAAACTGAAAGAGGGGCGGACAACGAGAGACGTAGCGAAGGAGTTCGGAATTGCGCGAAGCGCAGTACCAGGAATCCGGAAACATTTTTTTTTTTTATTGAAGGTTTGACGCTCACCGTGAGCAACTCAATGGGCTATAAGCAGTCGCCCGTCCCTAATTTCGGGTGACTGGTTCCAGGGAAGGGAGAGAGTCAGTACCGTAAGACAAACACAACATCCATGCCTCATCGGGATTCGAACCCGGACACCTTGTGACGTATATTCTAAATTAACTTTCCTTTTTAGTTTCTTTGCCTATGTAAATCTTGAGTTTGTTCTCAGTTATACTTCACAACTTAACGTGATACTTTCTCTCTCAAACGAATACCGTTGGCAACACAATTGAGGTCAAATGAACGTGACGTATGCCTGTTATGAGATAAGAACCAGAGATATAAACTACGAGACAACAGTTGCTCGTGTGGAGCGTGGAGCGTGGAGCGTGGAGTGTTGATTTGTGTTAGAGATGTGTCATGTGATTTCTATACTATCCTGAAGTGCTCTAATCTGTGCTGGAGAAATAAAGCCAATTTCCGTAAGCTTGACTTCTGTTTTAGATGTTTCGTCTGGCCGTTAAGAAACTCTTTCATCGTATGGTGATGTTTTTAAAATAACGTAAGAAGAGCGACAAAGAATCAGTACGGAAAGATATTACGTTATACCCTTTCGGACGAATGAGCAGAGGCCATCGCCGAGACCACTGCGCCACCGGGGCGACAAACAATTTTTTTAACATGGAACAGCTACCAGAAGATTCCGACTACTATCACAATAAAACTACTCTATCACAAGATTGTTTTCGTGTTGTAACTGCTAGAAGATCTCCCCGAATAACTGCCGGAAAGTTATCAGCTGGAATCAAGCACGGCTACCAAAATATCGCGTCAAACCGTATCAAGGAGTTTGTATCAATTCAGATTTTATGCCCGAAAATCTGTACAGTGTTTTCCATTGACCACAGCACGCAAAACCACTCGCTATCGATGGTGTTGTGAGTACTCCAGTTGGAGTGAAGAACAATGGGCCAATGTCCTCTTCTCACACGAAAGCCGATTTTGTTTACTGTAGGAGGTAATATACTCTGAATAACGAAGTAAATTTCTCCGTCATTTCTCTCCACGCGAGGATTCGAACCCGGATCCCCTCATTCCGGAATAAGTCACTCTACCAACTGAACTACGCGGAGGTTCGTTCTGACTGCTATCTGCCTTTATGTCGCGTGCGTCCTGCTGGCAGGTATGTCACATCTCCCCCCCCCCCGAAAGAGGGCCGGGGGCATGGCCTACGGGTCAGCCGCGACCATGAGCCGTTGCAGGCAGCCATCCGCTGTAGAACGTGCACTTGAGAACTCCCAGTCAATCTGGTGTGTGGAATGCAACGTCACGCACATTTATTTTTTGAAGCGCTGGAGAAGGGATTCTCTTATTTTTCCTTTCTCGCGGTGTGGAAAGAACATCACACCCTTGCGATATTTTGAACGGCCGGGTCAACCGGAAAGTTCGGACGCCATTATAACGAAGTAAATTTCTCCGTCATTTCTGTCCACGCCAGGTTTCGAACCCGGATCCCCTCATTCCGGAATAAGTCACTCTACCAATTGAGCTACGCGGACATTCGTTCTGACTGCTATCTGCCTTTATGTCGTGTGCGTCCTACTGGCAGGTACGTCACAACTGCCTGACAGAGATAATGCCACACCACGAAGACCTAAACACAGCGCCATTAAAATTGCCGGGTGTGTGCACACGCACATGTTATACAAGTGATTGCATTTGCAGGCAAATCGGACGAACGGCGTGCGGGATATAAGCGGACAACCAGCCCGTGAGCCCATCAATCGAGACGTCGTCACGGCCGAGGGAAGTAAGTGGGTTCTACTGTAACCCCATCTGGAGAACGAACATGGGGTGCCAATGTCGTTAAGGCGCCGTCGTACGTGATTGGGATGAGTTCACGAGAGGTGTCATCGTAGGCATTCGTACCGCCGGCTGGTCCTTGCGTCGTATTGCGGAAGAAATGCATTGTGATGCCACAACCGTCGGTCGCATTTGGAGAGAGTGGTCCCAGGAAGGATCTGTGCAACGTCGTAGAGGAACCGGAACACAGAGACGGACGTCCGAACGCACCGATCGTCGCATCCGACGTCATGCCGTAGCGGACTCACATCATCCAATGGGCGACATTTTGCGGAGTGAACAAGGAGGCTTGGATGCACCAATATCGACGCGGACTGTGTCGCTCTGATTGGCTGCGTCTGGTTTGCTATCCAGCCGTCCGTTGTGAAGGCCACCGTTAACAGCGAGCCATCGTCGTCACCGATTGGTGTGGTGTCTCTCCAGAGCTGCGTGAGGGTGCCGAATGGAACAGTGTGGTGTTCAGCGACGAATCCCGGTTCTCTCTCTCTCACCACGGATGATCGCCATGTGAGAGACTGAAGGCGACGTGGCCAACGGCGGGCTGATTCTTCCGCCATTGTGGAGCGCCACACGACCCAGGAACGTAGAATGATGGCGTGAAACTTCGAATAACGAAGTTTCATTAATTTCAGACGATGTGTTGAACAAACATCACACATTTTTCGAAAAACCCAAATGCTAGTACATCCATTTTTAACTTTCGGGTGCCAATGTGAAAACACAAATACACTGGCGGAAAGTAAAAAAAGAACACCAAGAAGGAGTCGTCTGATACCAACGAAATTTATACAGCATAATAACGGAATACAGAGGATAACGTGATCAAAAGATTATGGCAAAATACAGCTGTATTTGCTGGTAAACTGAAAAATAACATTTCCATGTAACATGGTTAGTACGAGGTTGAACCGCCATGAACTGCGTCACACTGTGCAATTCTGGCATGGAGTCTGTCGTACAGATGTTGGATGTAAGTTTGGGGTATTGAGTTCCAAGCATCCTCAACCTGGACGCGTAAATCGGGGATGGTCGTGGCTGGCCGTGGAGACCGGATAAGTCGTTGTCCCATAAAATCCCACACGTGCTCAATGGGGGACAAATCCGGTGGCCATGGAAGTTATCTCACACCCTGAAGTGCATGTTGCGTTGCACGTGCCGTGTGTGGGCGTGCGTTATCTTGCTGGAAAACACCACGATGGACCGACCTTACAAATGGTACAACAACGGGCTGAATGATGTTGTTGATGTAGGGGGTGCTGTTTAACGTACCCGGTACAAACACTAGTTGCGTACGGGAGTGATAGTTGAGCGCTCCCCACACCAGGAGACCAGGTGTAGGCCCTGTGTGTCGCTGGCCGATGCAAGAAGGGTGGAGACGCTCCCCTGTGCGTCTGCGAACACGCATACGGCCATCGGAGGCTCCCAAGCAGAATCTGCTTTCATCGCTGAACACGACAGATCGCCATTGCGTTCTCCAGTGCAGACGTTGGCGACACCACTGCAGCCGTTCCTGACGGTGGGCTTTAGTCAGAGGTGCACATGCCAGAGGCACACGTGCACGTAGTCCTGCATCCAGAAGACGGTTGCGGATTGTTCGCACAGTCACCTCAGGTGCAACGGCATCTCGGATTTGCGTCGCAGTGGATGTTCTGCTTGACAACGCTGCTCTTCTTATGCGTCGATCGGTCCGTCTGTGACTCCCGGTTCCACGTCTTCCCGTGTGGGAATGTTCCTCGGACCATCTACGCCACCATCGTACCATCTACGCCACCATCGTTCCACCACCGATACCTCCCGTCTAATTCGCTCCGCAATACGACGATACAACCACCCGGCCTCGCGGAGTCCGACTAGACGACCTCGCTCAAAGTCCGATAACTGCTGAAATCGTACACGTCTTCCATGTCCAGGCATTGCAACTTCTTCAGGGTCTTCGCACGTGTCCGTACGCCGACGACTGATTACATTCATTTTGCCGTACTCCTTAAATACCACTTACGATAATTTGCATATTATGCCGTGCTGTGGCGTAAGCGCTCACCCGTTGGTTCCCGAAATTAACATCACACCTACGTGTACTCGACCCCATTAACATATGTAAATGTCATGATCAATCGCTAATTCCTTCTTGGTGTTCTTTTTTTCCCTTTCCGCCAGTGTATGTCCGTGATGGATCGAAATCGCGTCCCCTCTCTCCGGCGTAAGTTGCTCTCCCAACTAAGCGACACGGACACAATGTATCGCTGCATATTTATGTTCTTGACACGTGCTATACCTCTGTAGAACGTCACATCATCTTCCTCTGTTTTAGTTTAAAGTGAAGAAGGGACCTTTCATAAATTCCAGACGATGTGTGGAACGAACGTCACACATTTTTCGAAGACCCCAACAGTCAGTAGATCCACTTTTACGCTTGTGCGCCAATGTAAAAACAGGAATTTGTCGATGATCGAACTCGTGTCTTCTCGCTCTGGACTCAGTTGCTCTAACCGACTAAGCCGAACCGACGGAATGCATCACTGCATATTGGTCGTCTTAACACGGATTTCACCTCTGTATTACGTCACAAAGTTTTCCTTAATTTTCGGACATAAGTGTAATATCACACAGGGAGATACCAATGCCTCTTCACAGCGATAGTGACTTCTGCTAAATCGAGGTCGTGTAAATTCAAAGGACAGGTATGGGTAGGAGATCCTACTTACTCTAGACGGGCGTTTTGGACGTTATTGTCGTTAAAGGGCTAAGAAGCGTTTATACAGTCTTATGGTAAATAGTGTCTCCCAGCTCCCAGAAATAAGACCGACAAAGAACCATACCTCCACCATAATTAAACAATATACACAGTCGAGTCACATTATCGTGACCACCTCCTACTTTTGACGTCATCAGCGCGTTGCAAATGGAAGAAGGCACGTGTCGTGAGCTGTCTTGGAAGGTATATAAAGTTATAACGAAGTAAATTTCTCCGTCATTTTTGGTCTACGCCGGGATTCGAACCCGAGGCCGCTTATTCCGGAACAAGTCCCTCTACCAACTGAGCTACGCAGACGATTATTCTGATTCCTCTCTGCCTTTATGTCGTGTGCGTCCTGCTGGCAGATACGTCACATCTCCCCCCCCGAAAGAGGGCCGGGGCCATGGCCCACGGGTCAGCCGTGACCATGAATCGTTGCAGGCAGCCATCCACTGTAGAACGTGCACTTGAGAACTCCCAGTCAATCTGCTGTGTGGAATGCAACATCACACATTTTATTTTTCGAAGCGCTGGAGAAGGAATTCTCTGGTTTTTCCTGTCTCGCGGTGTGGAAATAACATCACACCAATGCGAGATTTTGAACGGCCGGGTCATCCGGATAGTTCAGGCGCCATTATAACGAAGTAAATTTCTCCGTCATTTTTGGTCTACGCCGGGATTCGAACCCGAGGCCGCTTATTCCGGAACAAGTCGCTCTACCAACTGAGCTACGCAGACGATTATTCTGATTCCTCTCTGCCTTTATGTCGTGTGCGTCCTGCTGGCAGATACGTCACATCTCCCCCCCGAAAGAGGGCCGGGGCCATGGCCCACGGGTCAGCCGTGACCATGAATCGTTGCAGGCAGCCATCCACTGTAGAACGTGCACTTGAGAACTCCCAGTCAATCTGCTGTGTGGAATGCAACATCACACATTTTATTTTTCGAAGCGCTGGAGAAGGAATTCTCTGGTTTTTCCTGTCTCGCGGTGTGGAAATAACATCACACCAATGCGAGATTTTGAACGGCCGGGTCATCCGGATAGTTCAGGCGCCATTATAACGAAGTAAATTTCTCCGTCATTTTTGGTCTACGCCGGGATTCGAACCCGAGGCCGCTTATTCCGGAACAAGTCGCTCTACCAACTGAGCTACGCAGACGATTATTCTGATTCCTCTCTGCCTTTATGTCGTGTGCGTCCTGCTGGCAGGTACGTCACAAAGTGTGCTGTAGGCATTCTGAAAACATATCACTCGTTGCTGTCATGGATAAAGGGGTGGTGGGGGTAACAGACTTGCAAAAAGGGATGATTATCAACTTTCGGGCCAAGGGTGGCAGTATTCCTGAAAGAGCGCAGTTTGTGAACTGTTCGCGTGCTGCTTTGGTTAAAGTGCATCGGGATTGGAGAAATGGCACCATTGCGAATAAGCGACGTGGAAACTGCGGAGCACCACGCGCCAATTCATCTGAGAGGTGAACGTCGGCTTCGAAGTTGCGTGAGGGCCGATCGACATGCTACGGTGGAGCAACTCACTGGAAGAATGAACCAGCGGGCTACCGGAACTGTGTCTAAAACGACAGTTTAGCGAACCCTGCTAAGTATGGAGCTCCGATGCACACGGATGGTCCCTGCACGTATGCTAATGAAGGTGCATCGGCAGAAAAGGCTTACATCTGCACGGCAGTATTGGAATTGGATCTCCGCTGATTGGCTCGGGATTACCTTCTCCGATGAGTCACGTTCGCTGCTTCATCGAACGGATGGACGTTGGCGTATAAGGCAAGAAACTTTGGATAACAAACATTCTTCAACCATTGTTGGACGAACACAAGTTGGTGGGGGCAGCGTTATGGTCTGGGGAATGTTTTCGTGGCATTTCCGGGGTCCACTCGTACTTATGGAAGCCACTATGAACCAAATTCGTGTCTAAAACGACAGTTTAGCGAACCCTGCTAAGTATGGAGCTCCGATGCACACGGATGGTCCCTGCACGTATGCTAATGAAGGTGCATCGGCAGAAAAGGCTTACATCTGCACGGCAGTATTGGAATTGGATCTCCGCTGATTGGCTCGGGATTACCTTCTCCGATGAGTCACGTTCGCTGCTTCATCGAACGGATGGACGTTGGCGTATAAGGCAAGAAACTTTGGATAACAAACATTCTTCAACCATTGTTGGACGAACACAAGTTGGTGGGGGCAGCGTTATGGTCTGGGGAATGTTTTCGTGGCATTTCCGGGGTCCACTCGTACTTATGGAAGCCACTATGAACCAAATTCGTTATGAATCCACCCTTGCAGAACACATTCACCCATACATGCTGATTGTCTTCCTTGGGGCTGATGACGACAATGCGACGTGTCACTCAGCTAGAAATGCATGATGAAGACTTCAAAGTACTTCCCTGACCACCTAATTCTCCAGACGTAAACCGAATTGATCATCTGCGGCTCTACCTCGATCGTGTTTATCGTTCTACTGATCATCCACCACGCATCCTCCAGCAGCTGTCAGATGAACTGCAGTCAGCATGGCTTCACAATCCTGCTTTCAGCAATTTAATAGTCACTCTAAACCGTTTTGGCTGCTGCACTCTGGATATTAGCTAGTCGTCACAATAATGTCGCTCGACCGTGTATGAGATAGACTGATGACGTTTGACATAACAACGTGAGACAAAAGTTCTTTCCGTTTCCAGTTAAAAGGTGTAATGATGCAAAGAAAGCCACACACGTTTACCCAATTCTATAAAGTGCAGGCCGTTATATTCTATAGACCTTTGCCAATACATGCTGATTGTCTTCCTTGGGGCTGATATATTCTATAGAGCCACTAACCAACATCGATAGGTTTTGAGGAGGAAAACTCCCTGGTTCTACACCAAACACCACGCTAGTGCTTTCACTTCAGAGGCCATACAGTAAATCGGGTTTCAAGTACTGGCGGCTCGTGGTAGGAAGAATAGGTGAAGAGGTACAAGAGTAGCATTAAAAGATATATAAGATATCTACGGTGTACAACGAAAGTCACTTAATGAGGACTTCTGTTCTTCTTCCTTGTAAAGCTGCAAATTTGTCGATTATGTCGTCACAAAATGGTTTCTTCGTGAGCATCAGTAAAATGTCCTGAATAGAAATACAAAACGTAGTCACTCGTACAATATAGCGTAAGATAAATAAAATGCCGACGATGTACGAAAAACATTATTTGTCAGGTACACCAAATAATACCAGAAGAGTTATATCACCAGGAACCGACTTTAAAACTTTAAAATCTAAAATATATACACACATAAGCACTTTCGGTCCACCGAGTGGACCATCTTCAGATGTACAAAGCGTTAGCAGATGACAATACTATATATATAAACTGGCGGAAAGTGAAAAAAAGAACACCAAGAAGGAATTGGCGGACGATCATGAAATTTACATATGTTAATTGGGTCGAGTTTACGTAGGTGTGATGTTAATTTCGGGACCAACTGGTAAGTGTTTACGCCACAGCACGGCATAATATGCAAATTATCGTCGGTGGTATTTAAGGAGTACGGCAAAGTGAATGTATCCAGTCGTCGGCGTACGGACACGTGCAAAGACCCTGAAGAAGCTGCAATGCATGGACATGAAAGACGTGTACGATTTCAGCAGTTATCGGACTTTGAGCGAGGTCGTCTAGTCGGACTCCGCGAGGCCGGGTGGTCGTATCGTCGTACTCCGGAGCGAATTGGACGAGAAGTATCGGTGGTACGATGGTGGCGCAGATGGTACGAGGAACATTCCCACACGAGAAGAAGAAAAGCGGCGTTGTCAAGCAGAACATCCACTGCGACGCAAATCCGAGCTGCCGTTGCACCTGAGGTGACTGTGCGAACAATCCGCAAACCGTCTTCTGGATGCAGGACTACGTGCACGTGTGCCTCTGGCATGTGTACCTCTGACTCCAGCCCACCGTCAGGAACGGCTGCAGTGGTGTCACCAGCGTCTGCACTGGAGAACGCAATGGCGATCTGTCGTGTTCAGCAATGAAAGCAGATTCTGCTTGGGAGCCTCCGATGGCCGTGTGCGTGTTCGCAGACGCACAGGGGAGCGTCTCCACCCTTCTTACATCCGCCAGCGACACACAGGGCTTACACCTAGTGTCCTGGTGTGGGGAGCGATCAGCTATCACTCCCGTACGCAACTAGTGTTTGTACCAGGTACGTTAAATAGCACCACCTACATCAACAACATCATTCAGCGCGTTGTTGTGGCCATTTGTAAGGTCGGTCCATCGTGCTGTTTTCCAGCAAGATAACGCACGCCCACACACTGCACGTGCAACGCAACATGCACTTCAGGGTATGAGACACCTTCCATGGCCTGCACGTTCACCGGATTTGTCTCCTATTGAGCACGTGTAGGAATTTATGGGACAACGACTTATCAGATCTCCACGGCCAGCCACGACCATCCCCGATTTACGCGTCCAGGTTGAGGATGCTTGGAACTCAATACCCCAAACTTACATCCAACTTCTGTACGACAGACTCCATGCCAGAATGGCACAGTGTGACGCAGTTCATGGCGGTTCAACCTCGTACTAAGCATGTTACATGGAAATGTTATTTTTCAGTTTACCAGCAAATACAGCTGTATTTTGCCATAATGTTTTGATCACGTTATCCTCTGTATTCCGTTATTATGCTGTATAAATTTTGTTGGTATCAGACGTCTCCTTCTTGGTGTTCTTTTTTCACTTTCCGCCAGTGTATGTGTGTGTACAGAAGCCGAGTTGACACAGGGGCAAATACGCAAATGAATGAGTAATAGGTGTCACAAGGTTCTAACATGATTGTAAGTGTTCAGGCCATTAATTAGGTTACTAAAATTTGGATAATGTCCTCCCATACTTTGGGTAGATCGTAAGGCATGTTGTCGTTGCAGCATGCATCACCATATGTACAAATAAGTACACTGAAGTGCAGAAAAATTGGTACAGACGAGCTTATACAAAATGTATAGGAACGTCACCTATGCGCGTCCTCGGTTGCGTCCTCCAGAGCTTATATAAAGCGGTATATATCCTTGCCAGCTGTCAGGGCTGTTTTCGGCATGAGAATGACAAGTAATAACGATTTAAGCGATTTTCAACACGGTGTCAGAGTTGGCGCTCGTGAGATGGGCCATATTATTTCGGAGGTAGAAACGAAGTTTGAATTTTCACGGATGACCACTGCAAGGGTGTACCGTGACAACAAGAATTCCGGCAAAACCTCCAACCTACGATACCAGTGTGGCAGTTAAAAGACATTGGGTGAACGTGACCATCGTCGGCTGTCAAGAATCGTTTCATGCGATAGGCTTGCAACACTCTCGCTGGTATAGTCGGAATTCAATGCTGGAGCCTCAACAAGCATCAGCTTCCGGACTGTGCAACGTACCCTGCACGATATGGGGTTTGGGAGCCGACGCCCAACTCGAGTCCCCTTGATGGGTGCACGACACAGAGCTATGCGCCTCGCTTGGGCACTGCAACCCCGCCACTGGACACTTGATGACTGGAAACAAGCAGCATGGTCTAACGAGTCGCGTTTCCAACTGTATCGGGTAGATGGAAGGATTCGTGTGTGGCGCAAACCCCATGAAGCTATGGATCCCGCCTGTCGACAGGGAACTGTACCGGCTGAGGAGTGGTCCGTAATGGTATGGGGTGTATTTTTCTGGACTTCACTGGGACTCCTGGTACGTCTACAAACATCTGTGACCGGCCAAGGCTATATCCTTTCCGACGAGGTACACCCGTTCATGTCCTGCATTCATGTTAATGGGTTGGGCCTGTTCCAAAAGAACAATGCACCTCCACACAAGTGTCGAGACGCCACATTGTGGTTAGAGGAGCATTCATTTGAGTTTGGGGTGTTGCCATTCCCAACCAAGTCCCCAGATCTGAACGTGATTGGACACGTTTGGGATGTCACGTAACGAGCTATCGTACACAGGAATCCGAGACCTCGGAATACACCCGAATTGTGGAACGCTCTGCTGGAAGTATGGTGTGCATTGCCTACAGCATATTTCCAGAAGCTAGTGGAGTCCATGCCCCGTCGTATTTCTGCAGTCCTGCGCTCTTGTGGGGGACCTACAAGTATTAGACTGGTGTACTAGTTTTTCTGGCACTTCAGTGTATACTTTCCGTGATATGAAGGGAAGACTTGTATTTTGGGGTAATCAAAAGTTTAATGTTATCCCAGTCTGGGCGCAGTTCTCCTTTTGCGACAGTCCTAGCTAGAGCCGTACACTGGCTTCCTGTCCTAATGTTATATTTATGTTCTTTTATTCTTTGGAGAAGGTTGCGACCCGTATCACCTATATAACATGCACGGTGAGCACGGTGAGTTGTTTTCATTTGAGTTACACAGTAGTTTATGTCTAGTGAGATTTTCTTTAAAATTTCGAATAATATATCGGTGAAGCCAAAACTTTCATTAAATACTATTCCCAAAAATGTAAATTCAAGTGTGTTCATATCATTTAAAAACTCCTTGGCAAGTTTAGTTGATTTTTTGTCTGCTTGTTTGTTCACTATTAATCGGAAATCCGTATACTTATTTCAATTTATCACAATCTTCGACAATTGCATTAACTAATTTCAAAGTGGAGGACCACCGAGTTTTTTTTATGATTGGTATGCGTCTTGTGGTTGTTTACGCTTTCCAACCGTAGGTTGAAGAAACGTATATGCTCCAGCTTTGTCCGTCTGTTTGTCTGTCTGTCTGTCTCTCTGTCCATCCGTCCGCACGATATAACTCGCGTAAAAATGGTTCGATTTTGATGAAATTTTAGTATGTGGTAGGGAACAACCTGGAAAGGAACCCTATTGAAAATGGGGGAAATGGGGTCAACGGTCAGGGCACAGGAGCGAGATTTATTCCACTGCAATTATCCTCATAACTTCAATACCAACGTGTGCAATGAAGTAATGATTTCTGGTATGTTGGAATGCTTATCATAATAAATGCATTGCATGATTTTACTAACTTGTTGATGTAAGTGATCGCTTCGCCGAGTGGTGAAGAAACAAAGGAATTCCACTGACGCTTGCCAAAAATGTTCGGCACTTAAATATTTTAGAAAAACTCTACTGCAATACAAGATTCAAACGATGTACTAAGCAATGAACAAAAACAGCTTAAGAAGCTTTATCCTTGAATTTTTTCTGTATCCCATTCAGATGTCCAGACATTACGCTAGTCACATCGTAACATTGTCCTGTTAATTGTGTTGTTAATCAAACTGTTCCAAAATTAACAAAAACAGCTTCAGGAGCTGAACCCATGATTTTTCTCTGTAGCCCATTCAAGTGTCCAGACATTACACTTGTCCCATTGTAACATTGTTTTATTCATTTTATTGATAATCAAACTGTTCCAAAATGAACAAAAACAGCATGAGAAACTTTATCATTGATATTTTTCTGCAGTCCATTTAAGTAGCCAGACATTACACTTGTCCCATCATAACATTGTCGTATTAATTGTATTGATAATCAAACTGTTCCAAAATGAACAAAAACAGCTAGAGAAGTCTATGATATTATACATGATTTTTGTAGCCCATTCAAATGTTCAGATACAACACTTGTCCCAACCTAATATTGTTCTATTAATTGTGTTGACAATCAAACTGTTCCAAAATGATAAAAAGCATCTTGAGAAGGTTCAACCATGATTTTTCTCTGTAGGCCATTCAAGTGTCCAGACATTACACTTGTCCCATCGTAACATTGTCCTGTTACTTGTGTTGTTAATCAAATTATTCCTAAATGAACAAAAACTGCATGAGAAGTTTTATCCATGATTTTTCTCTGTAGCCCATTCAAGTGTCCAGATATTACGTTTGACCCAACGTAACATTGTCCTATTAATTGTGTTGCTAATCAAACTGTTAACCAGCTTGAGAAGCTTTACCCAATATTTTTCTCTGTAGCCCGTTCAAGTGTCCAGACATTAGATTTGTTCCATCGCAACATTGTCCTGTTAATTGTGCTGTTATTCCAACTGTTCCCAAATGAACAAAAACAGCTTAAGAAGCTTTATCCATGATTTTTCTCTATATACCATTCAAGTGTCCAGACATTACACTTGTCCCATCGTAACATTGTCCTGTTACTTGTGTTGTTAATCAAATTATTCCTAAATGAACAAAAACTGCATGAGAAGCTTTATCCATGATTTTTCTCTGTAGCCCATTCAAGTGTCCAGACATTACGTTTGACCCAACGTAACATTGTCCTATTAATTGTGTTGCTAATCAAACTGTTAACCAGCTTGAGAAGCTTTACCCAATATTTTTCTCTGTAGCCCGTTCAAGTGTCCAGACATTACATTTATTCCATCGCAACATTGTCCTGTTAATTGTGCTGTTAATCCAGCTGCTCCCAAATGAACAAAAACAGCTTAAGAAGCTTTATCCATGATTTTTCTCTGTAGCTCATTCAAGTGTCCAGACATTACGTTTGACCCAATATAACATTGTCCTATTAATTGTGTTGCTAATCAAACTGTTAACCAGCTTGAGAAGCTTTACCCAATATTTTTCTCTGTAGCCCGTTCAAGTGTCCAGACATTACATTTGTTCCATCGCAACATTGTCCTGTTAATTGTGCTGTTAATCCAACTGTTCCCAAATGAACAAAAACAGCTTAAGAAGCTTTATCCATGATTTTTTCGGTAGCCCATTCAAGTGTCTAGACATTACACTTGTCCCATCGTAACATTGTCCTGTTACTTGTGTTGTTAATCAAATTATTCCTAAATGAACAAAAACTGCATGAAAAGCTTTATCCATGATTTTTCTCTGTAGCTCATTCAAGTGTCCAGACATTACGTTTGACCAAACGTAACATTGTCCTATTAATTGTGTTGTTAATCAAACTGTTCCCAAATGAACAAAAACAGCTTAAGAAGCTTTATCCATGATTTTTCTCTGTAGCCCATTCAAGTGTCCAGACATTACGTTTGACCCAACGTAACATTGTCCTATTAATTGTGTTGCTAATCAAACTGTTCCAAAATGAACAAAAACAGCTTGAGAAGCTTTACCCAATATTTTTCTCTGTAGCCCGTTCAAGTGTCCAGACATTAGATTTGTTCCATCGCAACATTGTCCTGTTAATTGTGCTGTTAATCCAACTGTTCCCAAATGAACAAAAACAGCTTAAGAAGCTTTATCCATGATTTTTCTCTGTATACCATTCAAGTGTCCAGACATTACACTTGTCCCATCGTAACATTGTCCTGTTACTTGAGTTGTTAATCAAACTGTTAACCAGATTGAGAAGCTTTACCCAATATTTTTCTCTGTAGCCCGTTCAAGTGTCCAGACATTACATTTGTTCCATCGCAACATTGTCCTGTTAATTGTGCTGTTAATCCAGCTGTTCCCAAATGAACAAAAACAGCTTAAGAAGCTTTATCCATGATTTTTCTCTGTAGCCCATTCAAGTGTCCAGATATTACACTTATCCCATCGTAACATTGTCCTGTTAATTGTGTTGTTAATCAAATTATTCCTAAATGAACAAAAACTGCATGAAAAGCTTTATCCATGATTTTTCTCTGTAGCTCATTCAAGTGTCCAGACATTACGTTTGACCAAACGTAACATTGTCCTATTAATTGTGTTGTTAATCAAACTGTTCCCAAATGAACAAAAACAGCTTAAGAAGCTTTATCCATGATTTTTCTCTGTAGCTCATTCAAGTGTCCAGACATTACGTTTGACCCAACGTAACATTGTCCTATTAAATGTGTTGCTAATCAAACTGTTCCAAAATGAACAAAAACAGCTTGAGAAGCTTTACCCAATATTTTTCTCTGTAGCCCGTTCAAGTGTCCATACATTAGATTTGTTCCATCGCAACATTGTCCTGTTAATTGTGCTGTTAATCCAACTGTTCCCAAATGAACAAAAACAGCTTAAGAAGCTTTATCCATGATTTTTCTCTGCATACCATTCAAGTGTCCAGACATTACACTTGTCCCATCGTAACATTGTCCTGTTACTGGTGTTGTTAATCAAATTATTCCTACATGCACAAAAACTGCATGAAAAGCTTTATCCATGATTTTTCTCTGTAGCCCATTCAAGTGTCCAGACATTACGTTTGACCCAACGTAACATTGTTCTATTAATTGTGTTGCTAATCAAACTGTTCCAAAATGAACAAAAACAGCTTGAGAAGCTTTACCCAATATTTTTCTCTGTAGCCCGTTCAAGTGTCCAGACATTACATTTGTTCCATCGCAACATTGTCCTGTTAATTGTGCTGTTAATCCAGCTGTTCCCAAATGAACAAAAACAGCTTAAGAAGCTTTATCCATGATTTTTCTCTGTAGCCCATTCAAGTGTCCAGACATTACGCTTATCCCATCGTAACATTGTCCTGTTAATTGTGTTGTTAATCAAATTATTCCTAAATGAACAAAAACTGCATGAAAAGCTTTATCCATGATTTTTCTCTGTAGACCATTCAAGTGTCCAGACATTACGTTTGACCCATCGTAACATTGTCCTATTAATTGTGTTGTTAATCAAACTGTTCCCAAATGAACAAAAACAGCTTAAGAAGCTTTATCCATGATTTTTCTCTGTAGCCCATTCAAGTGTCCAGACATTACACTTGTCCTATCGTAACATTGTCCTGTTAATTGTGTTGTTAATCAAATTATTCCTAAATGAACAAAAACTGCATGAGAAGCTTTATCCATGATTTTTCTCTGTAGCTCATTCAAGTGTCCAGACATTACGTTTGACTAAACGTAACATTGTCCTACTAATTGTGTTGTTAATCAAACTGTTCCCAAATGAACAAAAACAGCTTAAGAAGCTTTATCCATGATTTTTCTCTGTAGCACATTCAAGTGTCCAGACATTACGTTTGACCAAACGTAACATTGTCCTATTAATTCTGTTGTTAATCAAACTGTTCCCAAATGAACAAAAACAGCTTAAGAAGCTTTATCCATGATTTTTCTCTGTAGCCCATTCAAGTGTCCAGACATTACGTTTGACCCATCGTAACATTGTCCTATTAATTGTGTTGATAATCAAACTGTTCCCAAATGAACAAAAACAGCTTAAGAAGCTTTATCCATGATTTTTCTCTGTAGCCCATTCAAGTGTCCAGACATTACACTTGTCCTATCGTAACATTGTCCTGTTAATTGTGTTGTTAATCAAATTATTCCTAAATGAACAAAAACTGCATGAGAAGCTTTATCCATGATTTTTCTTTGTAGCCCATTCAAGTGTCCAGACATTACGTTTGACCCATCGTAAAATTGTCCTGTTAATTGTGTTGTTAATCAAATTATTCCTAAAGGAACAAAAACTGCGTGAGAAGCTTTATCCATGATTTTTCTCTGTAGACCATTCAAGTGTCCAGACATTACGTTTGACACATCGTAACATTGTCCTATTAATTGTGTTGTTAATCAAACTGTTCCCAAATGAACAAAAACAGCTTAAGAAGCTTTATCCATGATTTTTCTCTGTAGCCCATTCAAGTGTCCAGACATTACGCTTGACCCAACGTAACATTGTCCTATTAATTGTGTTGTTAATCAAATTATTCCTAAATGAACAAAAACAGCTTAAGAAGCTTTATCCATGATTTTTCTTTGTAGCCCATTCAAGTGTCCAGACATTACACTTATCCCATCGTAACATTGTCCTGTTAATTGTGTTGTTAATCAAATTATTCCTAAATGAACAAAAACTGCATGAGAAGCTTTATCCATGATTTTTCTCTGTAGCCCATTCAAGTGTCCAGACATTACGTTTGACCCAACGTAACATTGTCCTATTAATTGTGTTGTTAATCAAATTATTCCTAATAGAACAAAAACTGCATGAGAAGCTTTATCCATGATTTTTCTCTGTAGCCCATTCAAGTGTCCAGACATTACGTTTGGCCCAACGTAACATTGTCCTATTAATTGTGTTGTTAATCAAATTATTCCTAAATGAACAAAAACAGCTTAAGAAGCTTTATCCATGATTTTTCTCTGTAGCCCATTCAAGTGTCCAGACATTACACTTGTCCTATCGTAACATTGTCCTGTTAATTGTGTTTTTAATCAAATTATTCCTAAATGAACAAAAACTGCGTGAGAAGCTTTATCCATGATTTTTCTCTGTAGACCATTCAAGTGTCCAGACATTACGTGTGACCCATCGTAACATTGTCCTATTAATGTGTGTTAATCAAACTGTTCCCAAATGAACAAAAACAGCTTAAGAAGCTTTATCCATGATTTTTCTCTGTAGCCCATTCAAGTGTCCAGACATTACACTTGTCCTATCGTAACATTGTCCTGTTAATTGTGTTGTTAATCAAATTATTCTTAAATGAAAAAAAACTGCATGAGAAGCTGTATCCATGATTTTTCTCTGTAGCCCATTCAAGTGTCCAGACATTACACTTATCCCATCGTAACATTGTCCTGTTAATTGTGTTGTTAATCAAATTATTCCTAAATGAACAAAAACTGCGTGAGAAGCTTTATCCATGATTTTTCTCTGTAGACCATTCAAGTGTCCAGACATTACGTGTGACCCATCGTAACATTGTCCTATTAATTGTGTTGTTAATCAAACTGTTCCCAAATGAACAAAAACAGCTTAAGAAGCTTTATCCATGATTTTTCTCTGTAGCCCATTCAAGTGTCCAGACATTACACTTGTCCTATCGTAACATTGTCCTGTTAATTGTGTTGTTAATCAAATTATTCCTAAATGAACAAAAACTGCATGAGAAGCTTTATCCATGATTTTTCTCCGTAGCCCATTCAAGTCTCCAGACATTACACTTATCCCATCGTAACATTGTCCTGTTAATTGTGTTGTTAATCAAATTATTCCTAAATGAACAAAAACTGCATGAGAAGCTTTATCCATGATTTTCTCTGTAGCCCATTCAAGTGTCCAGACATTACGTTTGACCCAACGTAACATTATCGTATTAATTGTGTTGTTAATCAAATTACTCCTAAATGAACAAAAACTGCATTAGAAGCTTTATCCATGATTTTTCTCTGTAGCCCATTCAAGTGTCCAGACATTACGCTTGACCCAACGTAACATTGTCCTATTAATTGTGTTGTTAATCAAATTATTCCTAAATAAACAAAAACTGCTTAAGAAGCTTTATCCATGATTTTTCTCTGTAGCCCATTCAAGTGTCCAGACATTACGCTTGACCCAACGTAACATTGTCCTATTAATTGTGTTGTTAATCAAATTATTCCTAAATGAACAAAAACTGCTTAAGAAGCTTTATCCATGATTTTTCTCTGTAGCCCATTCAAGTGTCCAGACATTACGCTTGACCCAACGTAACATTGTCCTATTAATTGTGTTGTTAATCAAATTATTCCTAAATGAACAAAAACTGCATGAAAAGCTTTATCCATGATTTTTCTCTGTAGCTCATTCAAGTGTCCAGACATTACGTTTGACCAAACGTAACATTTTCCTATTAATTGTGTTGTTAATCAAACTGTTCCCAAATGAACAAAAACAGCTTAAGAAGCTTTATCCATGATTTTTCTCTGTAGCCCATTCAAGTGTCCAGACATTACGTTTGACCCATCGTAACATTGTCCTGTTAATTGTGTTGTTAATCAAATTATTCCTAAATGAACAAAAACTGCGTGAGAAGCTTTATCCATGATTTTTCTCTGTAGACCATTCAAGTGTCCAGACATTACGTTTGACCCATCGTAACATTGTCCTATTAATTGTGTTGTTAATCAAACTGTTACCAAATGAACAAAAACAGCTTAAGAAGCTTTATCCATGATTTTTCTCTGTAGCCCATTCAAGTGTCCAGACATTACACTTGTCCTATCGTAACATTGTCCTGTTAATTGTGTTGTTAATCAAATTATTCCTAAATGAACAAAAACTGCATGAGAAGCTTTATCCATGATTTTTCTCTGTAGCTCATTCAAGTGTCCAGACATTACGTTTGACTAAACGTAACATTGTCCTACTAATTGTGTTGTTAATCAAACTGTTCCCAAATGAACAAAAACAGCTTAAGAAGCTTTATCCATGATTTTTCTCTGTAGCACATTCAAGTGTCCAGACATTACGTTTGACCAAACGTAACATTGTCCTATTAATTCTGTTGTTAATCAAACTGTTCCCAAATGAACAAAAACAGCTTAAGAAGCTTTATCCATGATTTTTCTCTGTAGCCCATTCAAGTGTCCAGACATTACGTTTGACCCATCGTAACATTGTCCTATTAATTGTGTTGATAATCAAACTGTTCCCAAATGAACAAAAACAGCTTAAGAAGCTTTATCCATGATTTTTCTCTGTAGCCCATTCAAGTGTCCAGACATTACACTTGTCCTATCGTAACATTGTCCTGTTAATTGTGTTGTTAATCAAATTATTCCTAAATGAACAAAAACTGCATGAGAAGCTTTATCCATGATTTTTCTTTGTAGCCCATTCAAGTGTCCAGACATTACGTTTGACCCATCGTAAAATTGTCCTGTTAATTGTGTTGTTAATCAAATTATTCCTAAAGGAACAAAAACTGCGTGAGAAGCTTTATCCATGATTTTTCTCTGTAGACCATTCAAGTGTCCAGACATTACGTTTGACACATCGTAACATTGTCCTATTAATTGTGTTGTTAATCAAACTGTTCCCAAATGAACAAAAACAGCTTAAGAAGCTTTATCCATGATTTTTCTCTGTAGCCCATTCAAGTGTCCAGACATTACGCTTGACCCAACGTAACATTGTCCTATTAATTGTGTTGTTAATCAAATTATTCCTAAATGAACAAAAACAGCTTAAGAAGCTTTATCCATGATTTTTCTTTGTAGCCCATTCAAGTGTCCAGACATTACACTTATCCCATCGTAACATTGTCCTGTTAATTGTGTTGTTAATCAAATTATTCCTAAATGAACAAAAACTGCATGAGAAGCTTTATCCATGATTTTTCTCTGTAGCCCATTCAAGTGTCCAGACATTACGTTTGACCCAACGTAACATTGTCCTATTAATTGTGTTGTTAATCAAATTATTCCTTATAGAACAAAACCTGCATGAGAAGCTTTATCCATGATTTTTCTCTGTAGCCCATTCAAGTGTCCAGACATTACGTTTGACCCAACGTAACATTGTCCTATTAATTGTGTTGTTAATCAAATTATTCCTAAATGAACAAAAACAGCTTAAGAAGCTTTATCCATGATTTTTCTCTGTAGCCCATTCAAGTGTCCAGACATTACACTTGTCCTATCGTAACATTGTCCTGTTAATTGTGTTGTTAATCAAATTATTCCTAAATGAACAAAAACTGCGTGAGAAGCTTTATCCATGATTTTTCTCTGTAGACCATTCAAGTGTCCAGACATTACGTGTGACCCATCGTAACATTGTCCTATTAATTGTGTTGTTAATCAAACTGTTCCCAAATGAACAAAAACAGCTTAAGAAGCTTTATCCATGATTTTTCTCTGTAGCCCATTCAAGTGTCCAGACATTACACTTGTCCTATCGTAACATTGTCCTGTTAATTGTGTTGTTAATCAAATTATTCTTAAATGAAAAAAAACTGCATGAGAAGCTGTATCCATGATTTTTCTCTGTAGCCCATTCAAGTGTCCAGACATTACACTTATCCCATCGTAACATTGTCCTGTTAATTGTGTTGTTAATCAAATTATTCCTAAATGAACAAAAACTGCGTGAGAAGCTTTATCCATGATTTTTCTCTGTAGACCATTCAAGTGTCCAGACATTACGTGTGACCCATCGTAACATTGTCCTATTAATTGTGTTAATCAAACTGTTCCCAAATGAACAAAAACAGCTTAAGAAGCTTTATCCATGATTTTTCTCTGTAGCCCATTCAAGTGTCCAGACATTACACTTGTCCTATCGTAACATTGTCCTGTTAATTGTGTTGTTAATCAAATTATTCCTAAATGAACAAAAACTGCATGAGAAGCTTTATCCATGATTTTTCTCCGTAGCCCATTCAAGTCTCCAGACATTACACTTATCCCATCGTAACATTGTCCTGTTAATTGTGTTGTTAATCAAATTATTCCTAAATGAACAAAAACTGCATGAGAAGCTTTATCCATGATTTTTCTCTGTAGCCCATTCAAGTGTCCAGACATTACGTTTGACCCAACGTAACATTATCGTATTAATTGTGTTGTTAATCAAATTATTCCTAAATGAACAAAAACTGCATTAGAAGCTTTATCCATGATTTTTCTCTGTAGCCCATTCAAGTGTCCAGACATTACGCTTGACCCAACGTAACATTGTCCTATTAATTGTGTTGTTAATCAAATTATTCCTAAATGAACAAAAACTGCTTAAGAAGCTTTATCCATGATTTTTCTCTGTAGCCCATTCAAGTGTCCAGACATTACGCTTGACCCAACGTAACATTGTCCTATTAATTGTGTTGTTAATCAAATTATTCCTAAATGAACAAAAACAGCTTAAGAAGCTTTATCCATGATTTTTCTCTGTAAACCATTCAACTGTCCAGACATTACGTTTAACCCATCGTAACATTGTCCTATTAATTGTGTTGTTAATCAAACTGTTCCCAAATGAACAAAAACAGCTTAAGAAGCTTTATCCATGATTTTTCTCTGTAGCCCATTCAAGTGTCCAGACATTACGTTTGACCCATCGTAACATTGTCCTGTTAATTGTGTTGTTAATCAAATTATTCCTAAATGAACAAAAACTGCATGAGAAGCTTTATCCATGATTTTTCTCTGTAGCCCATTCAAGTGTCCAGACATTACACTTATCCCATCGTAACATTGTCCTGTTAATTGTGTTGTTAAATGAAACTGTTCCCAAATGAACAAAAACAGCTTAAGAAGCTTTATTCGTGATTTTTCTCTGTAGCTCATTCAAGTGTCCAGACATTACGTTTGACCAAACGTAACATTGTCCTATTAATTGTGTTGTTAATCAAACTGTTCCCAAATGAACAAAAACAGCTTAAGAAGCTTTATCCATGATTTTTCTCTGTAGCTCATTCAAGTGTCCAGACATTACGTTTGACCAAACGTAACATTGTCCTATTAATTGTGTTGATAATCAAACTGTTCCCAAATGAACAAAAACAGCTTAAGAAGCTTTATCCATGATTTTTCTCTGTAGCCCATTCAAGTGTCCAGACATTACACTTGTCCTATCGTAACATTGTCCTGTTAATTGTGTTGTTAATCAAATTATTCCTAAATGAACAAAAACTGCATGAGAAGCTTTATCCATGATTTTTCTCTGTAGCCCATTCAAGTGTCCAGACATTACACTTATCCCATCGTAACATTGTCCTGTTAATTGTGTTGTTAATCAAATTATTCCTAAATGAACAAAAACTGCGTGAGAAGCTTTATCCATGATTTTTCTCTGTAGACCATTCAAGTGTCCAGACATTACGTTTCACCCATCGTAACATTGTCCTATTAATTGTGTTGATAATCAAACTGTTCCCAAATGAACAAAAACAGCTTAAGAAGCTTTATCCATGATTTTTCTCTGTAGCCCATTCAAGTGTCCAGACATTACACTTGTCCTATCGTAACATTGTCCTGTTAATTGTGTTGTTAATCAAATTATTCCTAAATGAACAAAAACTGCATGAGAAGCTTTATCCATGATTTTTCTCTGTAGCCCATTCAAGTGTCCAGACATTACACTTATCCCATCGTAACATTGTCCTGTTAATTGTGTTGTTAATCAAATTATTCCTAAATGAACAAAAACTGCATGAGAAGCTTTATCCATGATTTTTCTCTGTAGCCCATTCAAGTGTCTAGACATTACACTTGTCCTATCGTAATATTGTCCTGTTAATTGTGTTGTTAATCAAATTATTCCTAAATGAACAAAAACTGCATGAGAAGCTTTATCCATGATTTTTCTCTGTAGCCCATTCAAGTGTCCAGACATTACACTTGTCCTATCGTAACATTGTCCTGTTAATTGTGTTGTTAATCAAATTATTCCTAAATGAACAAAAACTGCATGAGAAGCTTTATCCATGATTTTTCTCTGTAGCCCATTCAAGTGTCCAGACATTACACTTGTCCTATCGTAACATTGTCCTGTTAATTGTGTTGTTAATCAAATTATTCCTAAATGAACAAAAACTGCATGAGAAGCTTTATCCATGATTTTTCTCTGTAGCCCATTCAAGTGTCCAGACATTACACTTGTCCTATCGTAACATTATCCTGTTAATTGTGTTGTTAATCAAATTATTCCTAAATGAACAAAAACTGCATGAGAAGCTTTATCCAATATTTTTCTCTGTAGTCCATTCAAGTGTTCAGACATTACATTTGTCCCATCGTGACATTGTCCTATTAATTGTATTGTTAATCACACTGTTCCAAAATGAACAAAAACAGCTTGACAAGCTGTATCCACGATTTTTTTCTGTAGCTCATCCAAGTGTCCAGATATTACACTTGTCCCATCGTAACACTGTACTAGTAATTTGTGTTGATAGTGAAATTGTTCCAGAATTCTGTCTAGCATTTTGTATAAAGTTTCTGACATTCTATCTTCACTCACATTATAGAAACCCAAAAGTCCCTCAACCAATACATCTTCCGAATCAACAAATATTATTATTAAATATCACTGGGAAGTCTGATTTATGCCTGTGGTGTTTATCTACTTGAATAAGAAAGCATTGTACTTCATTTATTTCATTTTTGACCTGATCGTTTATATATTCAGAAATACATTCAATTAATTAATTTTCAATAGTTTTCGAATCACCAGTGAAGACACGTAAATAGACGACGTCATCGCTCTGTCCACGTTATTTTATAAACAACGCAGAGCAACTGAAACATTGTTCTTCGGACATCGCTGGGATGGAACTCCAGATTTTTGAATGCCACCAGATGGCGAGGCATCAGTTGCAGAGCACATCAAAGCGGATTTGTGTAGTCAGAATGCTGACTGACAAATCACATATAGCGCTGTGAATTGTTGGCACCCTAGCGTAAAGCGAACGCACTCGGCTAGTTGTCGAGAGATTTGGGATTCAATCAATGGCAGCGGTGTCGGAAGAACAATTTTTCAGTTGCTATGGGTTGTTTATAAGATAACGTGGACAGAGCTATGACATTGCCTATTTACATTATCTCCACGTATTTGAAATATGTATATTCAATACCAGTGAGGACATTTTGTTTTTATCTTTTCGCATTAATTTTGAATTCCAAAACGACTTCTTGATATCAGCAATGAAAGTAATTCCTTGAAATTTCCATGATTTACTGAGTCCATGCTTTCGTGATGGCTACGAAATGTTTGCCCAAATACAGGGAGTCTCACTCGCTAACGAACCCGGCATTTCTTTAATAACATTAACACCAATGAAGATATTGCAACGAAATTTGAAGTGGACTTTCCTCATTTCGTGCGAAATGTGATGACATGACAACATGTGCTGGAAGTGGCCACTATTTGCGTCCAGACAGCATTGAACCCGGCGCACCATATTGTGGAAAGTCCTTTCCTGTACGCCCGCCGTCACTGCCCGAATTTCTTCGGTGATGTTTGCCTTCAAGGCACCTATGGTTCGCAGTTTCTTTTGGTAAACTCTCCCTTTCAGATATCCCCATAAAAAGTAATCAGGAGGTGTCAGATCGGGCGAGCACGGTGGCCATAGGCTCTTCGAAATGAAGCGGTCGCCGAAAAAGGGCTGAATTTCGGCCATACTGGTGTGTGATGTCACTCGATTATGCTGGGAATATCCAATGGAGAGTTCTTCGTCTTTCAATTGATTTACAAAGATGTTCGACTGCTCCTCAGTGGCGACACACTTAGGAATGTGCCTTGCTCCAGCTGGTTGCTGACAGCGCAGTGTTGAATGCTGTCTGGATGCAAATGGTGGCCACTTCCAGCACATGTTGTGATGTCATCACATTTCCCACGAAATGATGTAAGTCCACTTCAAATTTCGTTGCAATACCTTTTTTTTTTTTTTGATTGGAGATTGGAGGTTTAACGACCACCGTGAGCAACTCAATGGGCTATAAGCAGTCGCCCGTCCCTAATTTAGGGTCACTGGTTCCAGGGAAGGGAGAGAGCCAGTGCCGTAAGACAAACACAACATCCATGCCTCACCGGGATTCGAACCCGGACCCCGTTCGGACGAATGATCAGAGGCCATCGCTTAGACCTCTGCGCCACCGGGGCGGCTGCAATATCTTCATTAATGTTAATATCCTTAAAGAAATGCCGGGTTCCGCAGTGAGTGGGTCACCCTGTATAATACTGCATCAATCACTGTCTGCAGGAAAAGTCTATTTAAACGAACGTTTTCGTTAAAATGCATTTTCAAAAGCCTAGCATTCTCCCTCAGGGCATCTGCAATGATGTTCGATTTTTTTTTCAAAATTCCTTAACATTAATTCGACTTTCAGGTACACGCTAGAATCACCATGTTTACGAATAACGTGTTATACTTAATGAATCTGAGAATCCGTCTTTATTCCACGCCGAATGAAATAAGTAGAGCCAACAAAATAATTTTTATAACACAGAAGTGCTGCAAAGGCATTTATATTCAGTAAATCAACAATTTTTAAAATCAATATTTTAAGATTTACCGCTCTTCTTGATTTCTTTCTTGGCAACAGTTGTCAGCGAGTCCGTCGGTTGTCCTCATGGAGGTAAGAATAAGGGGAGAAATCACTCTCCGTTGGCTCAATGCAATCCAAGTGAAGCCAGCGAAACGTCACGCCACTGACGTCACGGCAGCCATCTTAAGACTGACATGAGCAGACTATGCAGTGGGTGTTAACGCTGTGCGAGGCATGAAGCTGGCAATTGGCTTTTAATATTAATAAATTTGCCCATCTTTATTATATTAATCTTTGATATACTGTTCTTAAGGACATTATAAGTTGATTTATCAATGTTTAGGCCGCCACTGGTTTGAAGTTCTTAAATGCCCTGCGTACAGCCCTGATTTGGCACCAAATTTGCCCATCTTTATTATATTAATCGTTGATATACTGTTCTTAAGGACATTGTAAGTTGATTTATCAATGTTTAAGCCACCACTTTAAAGCTGCCACTGGTTTGAAGTTCTTAAATGCCCTGCGTACAGCCCTGATTTACCACCGTCCGATTTCTGGTTGTTTTCTGCTCTTGAAGACATCTGAAAGGAATTCAGTGTTCCTGTGAAGAAGATGTTCAAGCCTCTACGAGGAAATGGTTCCGAAAACAGCCTGATGATTTTTACAGAGACAGTTTTAAAAAACTTGTTATACGTTGGTGTATCTGTATTGAGCATGAGATGACTATGAAGTAAAAATAAAGTATGTGAATTAAAGTAGAAATTCTGAGCTTTGTTCTTGTTTTGTTCAATGTGATATGTTCTCCAATGGGCCAATGGGCTTGTATTATAGTATAAATATGGAGGCATCACTTTCTATACACCCTCTGTATGGCTTTTTTCGTAATCTGAGATTAAAAACACTTTCACACTATATTATGATAAACATTGGAGTATTAATCCTTGCATGGCACTGTATAGTTTGTGTAATGTGAATCTTTTTTTTATTCGAGGTTTAACGACCTCCGTGAGTCACTCAGTAGGCTATAAGCAGTCTCCTGTCCTAAATTCAGGGTCACTGGTTCCAGGGAAGGGAAAGAGCCATCACCATGAGACAAACACAACATCCATGCCTCACCGGGATTCGAAACCGGCGCCATCTCGGACTAATGATCAGAAGCTATCGCCCAGACCACTGCGCCACTGGGGCGGCGAATCGTTTTAGGAGCCCTCCCGAGACTTTGAAATCAGGGGGAGTTGTACACTGGCGTGCAAAAATTAAGGACGAGACGGTTTTTCGAATGTAACGTCGTGCAGAAGTGCTCCACGTCGACTCAAATTATACCATAAGATCCCAAAGATGTAAGAATATGGAACAAGTGAGCAAAACCGTCCAAACAAGGAATCCAAAGGATACAAAGGCACTTTATTGAAAAAGTAGCTTCGAGCACAACTGGACAGAAGACAGAAACGTCCATGTGACAGGTGGCTGCCAAGAAAAATCCAGTCTTTAGTAGGGGATATGATCACTCCTGACTGCGTTGCAGGATTTACAACGTCTGTCCATGCTGAGGACGAGGTTGTCAAGCAGCTGTTGAGGCATCGCGGCCCATTCCCCTTGTAGCGCCAAACGCAGCTGCGGAATCGTTGCTGGCGGCTGGTGACGTGCTGCCAAGCGTCTCCCGAGAAGGTCCCACACGTGTTCGATTGGATTTAGGTCCGGGGACCTTGTGGGCCAATCCATGCTTTGAATATCTTTACTCTCCAACTGCTCTGCGACAGTCACTGTACGATGAGGTGTAGCATTGTCGTCCATGAAGAGGAACTTAGGACCCACAGCACCTCTGAACAGACTGCACGTGAGGCAGGAGAACCTCGGTACAATAGCGGACAACAGTGACTGAACCTCCTTGGAAGATGTAGAGGTTAGTACGGCTGCCAAGCATGATACCGCCCCAAACGAAAACTCCGCCACCTCCAAAGCGGTCGCTTTCGATTATGTTGGAGGTGTGATTGCGTGTTCCCTGCTCTCTCCAGATGTGTATACGTCCAGAATCGCTCGTCAGACTAAATCGGCTCTCATCCGTAAAGAAAACTCGACCCCATTGCTGATGTGTCCAGTTCTTGTGTTCCTGGCACCACAGAAACCGCCGTCTCCGATGAGCAGGCGTTAATGGCACACACCGTACTGGCCGTCGTGCAAATAGACCACCTCTGTGAAGCCTCCTGGTCACGGTAAAACGCGATAACGGACGTCCAGTTGTCTGTTGCATGTGCCTTGCGATTTCTCCTGCTGTCTGCCGTTTGTCTCTTCCTTCTCGCCTGTAGGACAATATACCGGTCGTCCGGCGCCGTGGCTGCTCGTGGACGACCACTGCTAAACTCTCGGACAGCTGTTCCTGTCGTTTGAAATGCTCTCCAAGCTCGTGAAACGATGCTGTGAGCGATCCCGAACTCCTCGGCCACACTAGTCACACTTCGACCTTCTTGCAACTTCCCAATGACGCGACCTCGGGTAAAGTCATCCAGATGTCGTCTACTGGATTTCCTGTTGGCCATATCACACGGTGGCAGCAACTCGACGTCGTTCAAACCGATGTACTCCGTGCAATAGCTTTCACCGAATTGCTTAGCGTACACCGCCCGTGTGCTTTATACCCTTCCGACACTAACCCCCTCTTACGTCATACTGCATATATGGCCATGCCCTAACGTACCGGACCCTAGTCTATCTCCTGAGTGGTCTTTCGGTTCGTTCTGCCTGCTCGTTCCGCTGTTATGCTAATTTCTCCTCTTCGTCCTTAATTTTTGCACACCAGTGTATTTTTTGATGGGCCAAATCTGATAAAAACTTTGTTCACCAAACAAAGGAAAAAAATTCCTTTTTAATGCTTTTTACCACCGAGTGCAATGGAATTTGTACGATCCTAACCCCCCCCCCCCCACACACACACACACACACGTACATGAACATCCGGACCTGATTGAATCCACCATGGTAAACCAAAAAAAGAAAACATGACAATTACTAATGGGTACAAGGTGTGATTAAAAGGTATCCGGAGCGGATTTAAAGACTTACAAATTTGGAACTTAATCGCCTTCAAAGTAGTCCGCTTCCGAAGCTATACACTTAGCCCCGCAAATTATCCACCGCTTGAAGCATTTTTTGAAGTCATCTTCTGAAATAGCGAACAGCTGTTTTATTGCATTCCGTTGCATCTCCTCAGTATCCTGAAAATTTTTTCCTTTTAAGTGGTATTTGATTTTCGGGAGAAAAATAGTCGCAGGGAGCGGGTTCTGTTGAATAGGGTGACTTTCGGGCCTGTGCAATGCGGTGCTTAGCAAGAAACTTCTGCATGAGTTGCGATGCGTGCGCAGGTGCGTTGTCATGGTGGAGTTGCCACTCTCATGCAATGCCGGTCTTTTGCGACACACTGCGTCCCTAAAACGCCACAAAACTTGACTGTGGTACTTCTTGTTGATTGTTTGGCTTGATGGAGCGTATTAATGACGCACAATTCCCTCATGATTGAAAAACAGTCAGCATCATCTTATCAGTAGTACTCCTTGTTGATTGTCTGGCCTGATGGAGCGCATTGATGACGCACAATTCCCTCATGATTGAAAAAACAGTCAACATCATCTTGTCAGTAGTACTCCTTGTTGATTGTCTAGCCTGATGGAGCGCATTGATGACGCACAATTCCCTCATGATTGAAAAACAGTCAGCATCATCTTATCAGTAGTACTCCTTGTTGATTGTCTGGCCTGATGGAGCGCATTGATGACGCACAATTCCCTCATGATTGAAAAAACAGTCAACATCATCTTGTCAGTAGTACTCCTTGTTGATTGTCTAGCCTGATGGAGCGCATTGATGACGCACAATTTCCTCATGATTGAAAAAACAGTCAACATCATCTTGTCAGTAGTACTCCTTGTTGATTGTCTAGCCTGATGGAGCGCATTGATGACGCACAATTCCCTCATGATTGAAAAAACAGTCAGCATCATCTTATCAGTAGTACTCCTTGTTGATTGTCTGGCCTGATGGAGCGCATTGATGACGCACAATTCCCTCATGATTGAAAAAACAGTCAACATCATCTTGTCAGTAGTACTCCTTGTTGATTGTCTAGCCTGATGGAGCGCATTGATGACGCACAATTCCCTCATGATTGAAAAACAGTCAGCATCATCTTATCAGTAGTACTCCTTGTTGATTGTCTGGCCTGATGGAGCGCATTGATGACGCACAATTCCCTCATGATTGAAAAAACAGTCAACATCATCTTGTCAGTAGTACTCCTTGTTGATTGTCTAGCCTGATGGAGCGCATTGATGACGCACAATTCCTTCGTGATTGAAAGAAAACAGTCAGCATCGTCTCGACTTCGCTGCGGCTCCGTCGTGCTTTTTTGGGGTCTGGGAAGGTTTGAGGTCTTCCACGGCAAAGATCGGGCCTTAGTTTCGGAGTCATACCCATAAACCCACATTTCATGACCACTTATGATATCTTTTTTCGTCGTTTTCGACGCACTGAAACAGGTCGGGTTTGGTTTTGCTCACCCGAGAGCAATTTCAGCACAAATGTAGCTGAAACGTATCTCATACCCAAATCGACTGAACCTGTTTTTGCTCACCTGAGAGCAATTTCAGCACAAATTGAGCTGAGACGTGTCTCATACCGAAATCGTCCGTAGAAATCGACTGGACTGAAGCGAGCCGCCCCGGGCGGCGCAGTGATCTAAGCGATGGCTTCTGAACATTCGTCCGAGATGGGTGCGGGTTGTATTCCCGGTGAGGCGTGGATGTTGTGTTTGTCTTACGCAACCGGCTTTCTCCCTTTCCTGGATTCAGTGGCCCTAAATTTGGTACCGGCCACTGCTAATAGCCCATTGAGTTAAATTTACGATGTCATTGCTTTGTCGATTTTATTTCATAAACAACGCATAGCAACTGAAAAATTGTGTTCCGATACCGCTGGGATCGAATCCCAGATCTCCCGATAACTAGTCGACTGCGTTCGCATTTACGCTAAGGTGCCAACAATTCTCAGCACCATGCATTGTTTATCAGTCAGCATCTGACTGCACAAATCCGTATTGATGGTCTCAGCAACTGAGATGTCGTCATCTGGTGGCATTTAACACCAGATGAGGACATCTCAGTTGCTGAGACCATCACTATTTAAATGCAAACGAACTCGACTAGTTCTCGAGAGATCTGGGATTCGATCCCAGCGGTGTCGGAACAAAAAATTTTCAGTTGTTATGCGTTGTTTATAAAATAACGTGGACAGAGAGATGGCATCGTCCATTTACATTATATCCACGTATTTGATATACAGGGCGCCTAGTAAAGTCACTTCTCAGCCCAGTAACTTTCGAACGCCGACAGCTATAGCCATAAAAACGGTGTCTAGGTATAGTAAAGTGGCTATGCGCTATTCGATGAGACCGTTTACAGCGCCTCCTAGCGGCAAAGTCAGGAGTTAGCGTGCTGTTCTCGAAAACTATACGAGATACGGGAAAATAGTAAACCACAAAGTTGTAGTGCAGCATCGATTTAGTACGAAAAGACACCTTGCGCACATGAATGCTAAGAATAGAATGCTTACAACGCTCGTTTGTTTGTTCGCGATGTCGAACACTGCTACGTCACGAATGACAGTGATTTTTGACAGTGATTCGGAACTTATGCAACCAATCTGCATACTTTTTATCACATCTTGTAGAAGTGTTCGTGGAATGTCTGCTTCAACAGTTTTTTTTTTTTTTATTTGCTTATGAATTTTTTTTTTTGCTTGAGTTACGGCACATGCTTAGTAGGTTCCAAGGTCAACATGCGCGAAACCGTTTTCTGCTGTGTCATGCGATTCGGAACTTATGCAACCAATCTGCATACTTTTTGATCACATCTTGTATAAGTGTTGGTGGAATGTCTGCTTAAACAGTTTTTTTTTTTTTGGCAAGAGTTTAATAGATAGGCAAAAAAAAAATATGTACACAGTAGAACCCTGCAGAGGCAATATTTGTAGGCCCGAGCCCGTCCCGGGCCCACCAAGTTAATGCCAGGCCCAACCCGGCGCACCCCGGTCCGTTCCCACCCAATTAATGTCAAGCCCGGCCATTCAGAACCGTCATAGGTTTCATTTGCGTAACTGTCACTTGCTTTAACACAGACGGTATTTGTACTGTAACTTTTTGGACTAACTCAAAACCCGTGTTAAAAGAGAACAAAAGTAAGTTAATTAACCCACCAGTAACCAGAAATACGGCAAATACAATATATAGTATTCAGTGAACTTAAGTAAATTTTCGTCATTTCATAATCGAACCCTTCGTAGGGTCAGATCACTGTTTATACGAGTCAAGTACTGTCTTCTTTGACACTTTTGCCCAGAACATAATATAAATTGATGCTCAGGTAAACACAAGCACACACAATAACATGCTTAATGGTTAATAGTTCATGCTTAATGGTTAAGAGGGCATAAGTAAGCTAACTAACCCACCAGTAACCAGCAATACGGCAAATGCAATATATAGTATTCAGTGAACTTAAGTAAATTATCGTCATTTCATAATCGATCACTGTTATACGGGTCAAGTACTGTCTTCTTTGACACTTTTGCCCAAAACATAATATAAATTGATGCTCAGGTACACACACGCACATACAATATCATGGTTAATGGTTAATATAGTTAATACAACAAACTCTCGTACGCAGAATATGATTAAGTTCTGTTGGCCCCACGTCTTTGATTTTAATTCTTCAGGTTTAGGATATAACTCCCCAAATCCAAATGTAACACAATTTTCCGATTGTTTTGCTCCTCGAACATCTAATTTACCTAACCCCCAATATTCATCCATATTTAAAACAAAGCAAGTAGCAAATCAAAATTATAAAGACAGAATAGTTTACTAGCGCATATTGAAGATTTAATTGATTCCTAATTCCTATAAATGGAAATCATCGTCCGGAGCAAGTGTTTTTCTGGTGTAAACTTCCGAAGTAAATGAAATATTAGATTCAAAGGGGAGCGAGATTTCCAAAGATCAAAGATGAAAAGACGCGCGCAAAATAAATAAATAAATAAATAAAAAATAGCACAATGCAGGAGAGAAGAATGATTGCCAGAAAGAAGAAATATGATCACGGGAAGGGAAAGTCAGAGACTTCAAAAACAGAATGACCTAAATTTATCAACAACCTGCCCACACGGTACACATGCAAGCACAGGCCCGGCCAAGCCCGGCTCAGCCCGAGCAGGGCTCTAGTACACAGTAAAATTACATTTCTTAGCTATTTTTCAACATAAAAACCAAGACTCTCGAGACATTTATCCCAGCGTGGCACCAGTTTTAGTATACCTTGTTCATAAAAGTCCGTTTTCTGGGCGTATAGACATTCCTTAGCTATTTTTCAACATAAGAACGGAGACTCTCGAGACATTTATTCCAGCGTTGCACCAGTTTTAGTATACCTTGTTCATAAAAGTCGTTTTCTGGGCGTATAGACATTTCTTAGCTATTTTTCAACATAAGAACCAAGACTCTCGAGACATTTATCCCAGAGTGGCACCAGTTTTAGTATACCTTGTTCATAAAAGTCCGTTTTTTGGGCGTATAGACATTTCTTAGCTATTTTTCAACAAAAGAGCCAAGACTCTCGAGACATTGATCTCAGCGTGCCACCAATTTTAGTATACCTTGTTCATAAAAGTCCGTTTTCTGGACGTACTGATATTTCTTACCTATTTTTCGACATAAGAACGGAGACCCTCGAGACATTTATTCCAGCGTGGCACCAGTTTTATTATACCTTGTTCATAAAAGCCGTTTTCTGGGCGTATAGACATTACTTAGCTATTTTTCAACTTTAGAACCAAGACTCTCGAGACATTTATCCCAGCGTTGCACCGGTTTTAGTATACCTTGTTCATAAAAGTCCGTTTTCTGGGTGTATAGACATGTCTTAGCTGTTTCTCAACATAAGAACCGGGACGCTGGACACATTTATCCCAGTGTGGTGCCAGTTTTAGTATACCTTGTTCATAAAAGACCGTTTTGTGGGCGTATAGACATTTCTTAGCTGTTTTTCAACATAAGAACGGAGACTCTCGAGACATTTATTCCAGCGTGGCACCAGTTTTAGTATACGTTGTTCATAAAAGTCGTTTTGTGGGCGTATAGACATTTCTTAGCTATTTTTCAACATAAGAACCAAGACTCTCGAGACATTTATCCCAGCGTGCCACCAGTTTTAGTATACCTTGTTCATAAAAGTCTGTTTTCGGGGTGTATTGATATTTCTTAGCTATTTTTCAACATAAGAACCAAGACTCTCGAGACATTTATTCCAGCGTGGCACTAGTTTTAGTATACCTTGTTCATAAAAGTCGTTTTCTGGATGTATGGACATTTCTTAGCTATTTTTCAACATAAGAACCGGGACGCTGGAGACATTTATCCCAGCGTGGTACCAGTTTTAGTATTTCTTGTTCATAAAAGTCCATTTTCTGGGCGTATAGACATTTCTTAGCTAATTTTCATCATAAGAACCAAGACTCTCGAGACATTTATCTCAGCGTTGCACCAGTTTTAGTATATCCTGTTCATAAACGTCCGTTTTCTGGGCGTATAGACATTTCTTAGCTATTTTTCAACATAAGAACCGAGATGCTGGAGACATTTATCCCAACGTGGTACCAGTTGTAGTATACCTTGTTCATAACTGTCCGTTTTCTGGGCGTTATGACATTTCTTAGCTATTTTTCAACATAAGAACCAATACTCTCGAGACATTTATCCCAGCGTGGCACCAGTTTTAGTATACTTTGTTCATAAAAGTCCGTTTTCTGGGCGTATAGACATTTCTTAGCTATTTTTCAACATAAGAACGAAGACTCTCGAGACATGTATTCCAGCGTGGCACCAGTTTTAGTATACCTTGTTCATAAAAGTCGTTTTATGGGCTTATAGACATTTCTTAAATATTTTTCAACATAAGAACCAAGACTCGCAAGACATTTATCCCAGCGTTGCACCAGTTTTAGTATACCTTGTTCATAAAAGTCCGTTTTCTGGGCGTATTGACATTTCTTAGCTATTTTTCAACATAAGAACGAAGACTCTCGAGACATTTATCCCAACGTGGCACCAGTTTTAGTATACTTTGTTCATAAAAGTCCGTTTTCTGGGCGTATAGACATTTCTTAGCTATTTTTCAACATAAGAACGAAGACTCTCGAGACATTTATCCCACCGTGGCACCAGTTTCAGTATACCTTATTCATAAAAGTCCGTTTTGCTATAGACATTTCTTAGCTATTTTTCAACATAAGAACCAAGACTCTCGAGACATTTATCCCAGCGTTGCACCCGTTTTAGTATACCTTGTGCATAAAAGTCCGTTTTCTGGGCGTATAGACATTTCTTAGCTATTTTTCAACATAAGAGCCAAGACTCTCGAGACATTGATCCCAGCGTGCCACCAATTTTAGTATACCTTGTTCATAAAAGTCCGTTTTCTGGGCGTATTCACATTTCTTACCTATTTTTCAACATAAGAACCAAGACTCTCGAGACATTTATCCCAGCGTTGCACCAGTTTTAGTATACCTTGTTCATAAAAGTCCGTTTTCTGGGCGTATAGACATTTCTTAGCTATTTTTCGACATAAGAACGGAGACCCTCGAGACATTTATTCCAGCGTGGCACCAGTTTTATTATACCTTGTTCATAAAAGCCGTTTTCTGGGCGTATAGACATTACTTAGCTATTTTTCAACTTTAGAACCAAGACTCTCGAGACATTTATCCCAGCGTTGCACCGGTTTTAGTATACCTTGTTCATAAAAGTCCGTTTTCTGGGTGTATAGACATGTCTTAGCTGTTTCTCAACATAAGAACCGGGACGCTGGACACATTTATCCCAGTGTGGTGCCAGTTTTAGTATACCTTGTTCATAAAAGACCGTTTTGTGGGCGTATAGACATTTCTTAGCTGTTTTTCAACATAAGAACGGAGACTCTCGAGACATTTATTCCAGCGTGGCACCAGTTTTAGTATACGTTGTTCATAAAAGTCGTTTTGTGGGCGTATAGACATTTCTTAGCTATTTTTCAACATAAGAACCAAGACTCTCGAGACATTTATCCCAGCGTGCCACCAGTTTTAGTATACCTTGTTCATAAAAGTCTGTTTTCGGGGTGTATTGATATTTCTTAGCTATTTTTCAACATAAGAACCAAGACTCTCGAGACATTTATTCCAGCGTGGCACTAGTTTTAGTATACCTTGTTCATAAAAGTCGTTTTCTGGATGTATGGACATTTCTTAGCTATTTTTCAACATAAGAACCGGGACGCTGGAGACATTTATCCCAGCGTGGTACCAGTTTTAGTATTTCTTGTTCATAAAAGTCCATTTTCTGGGCGTATAGACATTTCTTAGCTAATTTTCATTATAAGAACCAAGACTCTCGAGACATTTATCTCAGCGTTGCACCAGTTTTAGTATATCCTGTTCATAAACGTCCGTTTTCTGGGCGTATAGACATTTCTTAGCTATTTTTCAACATAAGAACCGAGATGCTGGAGACATTTATCCCAACGTGGTACCAGTTGTAGTATACCTTGTTCATAACTGTCCGTTTTCTGGGCGTTATGACATTTCTTAGCTATTTTTCAACATAAGAACCAATACTCTCGAGACATTTATCCCAGCGTGGCACCAGTTTTAGTATACTTTGTTCATAAAAGTCCGTTTTCTGGGCGTATAGACATTTCTTAGCTATTTTTCAACATAAGAACGAAGACTCTCGAGACATGTATTCCAGCGTGGCACCAGTTTTAGTATACCTTGTTCATAAAAGTCCGTTTTATGGGCTTATAGACATTTCTTAAATATTTTTCAACATAAGAACCAAGACTCGCAAGACATTTATCCCAGCGTTGCACCAGTTTTAGTATACCTTGTTCATAAAAGTCCGTTTTCTGGGCGTATAGACATTTCTTAGCTATTTTTCAACATAAGAACCAAGACTCTCGAGACATTTATTCCAGCGTGGCACCAGTTTTAGTATACCTTGTTCATAAAAGTCGTTTTCTGGATGTATGGACATTTCTTAGCTATTTTTCAACATAAGAACCGGGACGCTGGAGACATTTATCCCAGCGTGGTACCAGTTTTAGTATTTCGTGTTCGTAAAAGTCCGTTTTCTGGGCGTATAGACATTTCTTAGCTAATTTTCAACATAAGAACGGAGACCCTCGAGGCATTTCTTCCAGCGTGGCACCAGTTTTACTATAACTTGTTCATAAAAGTCCTTTTCGGAGCGTAATGACATTTCTTAGTTATTTTTCAACATAAGAACCAAGACTCTCGAGACATTTATCCCAGCGTTGCACCAGTTTTAGTATACCTTGTTCGTAAAAGTCCGTTTTCTGGGCTTATAGACATTTCTTAGCTATTTTTCAACATAAGAGCCAAGACTCTCGAGACATTTATCCCAGCGTGCCACCAGTTTTAGTATACCTTGTTCATAAAAGTCTGTTTTCGGGGTGTATTGATATTTCTTAGCTATTTTTCAACATAAGAACCAAGACTCTCGAGACATTTATTCCAGCGTGGCACTAGTTTTAGTATACCTTGTTCATAAAAGTCGTTTTCTGGATGTATGGACATTTCTTAGCTATTTTTCAACATAAGAACCGGGACGCTGGAGACATTTATCCCAGCGTGGTACCAGTTTTAGTATTTCTTGTTCATAAAAGTCCATTTTCTGGGCGTATAGACATTTCTTAGCTAATTTTCATTATAAGAACCAAGACTCTCGAGACATTTATCTCAGCGTTGCACCAGTTTTAGTATATCCTGTTCATAAACGTCCGTTTTCTGGGCGTATAGACATTTCTTAGCTATTTTTCAACATAAGAACCGAGATGCTGGAGACATTTATCCCAACGTGGTACCAGTTGTAGTATACCTTGTTCATAACTGTCCGTTTTCTGGGCGTATATGACATTTCTTAGCTATTTTTCAACATAAGAACCAATACTCTCGAGACATTTATCCCAGCGTGGCACCAGTTTTAGTATACTTTGTTCATAAAAGTCCGTTTTCTGGGCGTATAGACATTTCTTAGCTATTTTTCAACATAAGAACGAAGACTCTCGAGACATGTATTCCAGCGTGGCACCAGTTTTAGTATACCTTGTTCATAAAAGTCCGTTTTATGGGCTTATAGACATTTCTTAAATATTTTTCAACATAAGAACCAAGACTCGCAAGACATTTATCCCAGCGTTGCACCAGTTTTAGTATACCTTGTTCATAAAAGTCCGTTTTCTGGGCGTATAGACATTTCTTAGCTATTTTTCAACATAAGAACCAAGACTCTCGAGACATTTATTCCAGCGTGGCACCAGTTTTAGTATACCTTGTTCATAAAAGTCCGTTTTCTGGATGTATGGACATTTCTTAGCTATTTTTCAACATAAGAACCGGGACGCTGGAGACATTTATCCCAGCGTGGTACCAGTTTTAGTATTTCGTGTTCGTAAAAGTCCGTTTTCTGGGCGTATAGACATTTCTTAGCTAATTTTCAACATAAGAACGGAGACCCTCGAGGCATTTCTTCCAGCGTGGCACCAGTTTTACTATAACTTGTTCATAAAAGTCCGTTTTCGGAGCGTAATGACATTTCTTAGTTATTTTTCAACATAAGAACCAAGACTCTCGAGACATTTATCCCAGCGTTGCACCAGTTTTAGTATACCTTGTTCGTAAAAGTCCGTTTTCTGGGCTTATAGACATTTCTTAGCTATTTTTCAACATAAGAGCCAAGACTCTCGAGACATTGATCCCAGCGTGCCAACAGTTTTAGTATACCTTGTTCATAAAAGTCCGTTTTCTGGGCGTATAGACATTTCTTAGCTGTTTTTCAACATAAGAACGGAGACTCTCGAGACATTTATTCCAGCGTGGCACCAGTTTTAGTATACTTTGTTCATAAAAGTCCGTTTTCTGGGCTTATAGACATTTCTTAGCTATTTTTCAACATAAGAGCCAAGACTCTCGAGACATTTATCCCAGAGTAGTACCAGTTTTAGTATACCTTGTTAACAAAAGTCCGTTTTCTGGGCGTATAGAAATGTCTTAGCTGTTTCTCAACATAAGAACCGGGACGCTGGAGACATTGATCCCAGCGTGGCACCAGTTTTAGTTGTTCCTAAAAGTCAGTTTTCTCGGTTTATGTCCACCTGAGTACAACCGATTTGACTTCGTCGGTCGAATCGAAGAGTTATTCGCCCATTAATCTTTACAAGGGACTAAACAGTTGGAAGTCCGAAGTAACCAGGTCCGGACTATACGGTGGATGCTGGAGCACCTCCTAGGCAAACTGCGTAATTTTGTCACGTACGTTTTGTGCAACATTCAGGCGAGTGTTGTCGGCAAGCAGTGTGTCATTCGCAGCGTCTCTGTTCGGTTCTTTTGTCGAGATGGGCACGACGCAACTTTGTCAATGTGTTAGCGTTGGTCTTGGCATTCATGGTGGTCCCCGTTTGATGAAACTCCCTCCATCACAAGAACCCCATGCATGTACCAGAACACCGTCATGAGGAATTTCTCAGCAGATAGGGTTACCTTGAATTGTTTTAATGGTGGGGAGACGGAATGTTTCCACACTACACTGGCTTTCTTCGTTTTGGGAGTGTAGTGGTGCTCCCAGGACTCATCGCCCATTACTACACCTGCCATAAATTAATGTCCATCTTCTGCATACCACATCAAGTGGCACAAAGATGACATCATTCTTGGTCCCTTCTGGTTGTCTGCCAAGTTCTTGGGCACCCATCGCGCACTGGCCTTGCGTAATTGCAATTTGTCATGCGTAATATCGTACGCTATAACCGTACAAAATGTTGAACTTCTGTGCCAATGTGCGCATATGGATTCGCTGGTCACTCAGAATTGCCTGTTCAATACCTCTCACAGTGGCAGGTGATGAGGCGGTTACAGTTCGACTGGAACGTGGCGGATCGGTAAGGTTGCCACGACCCTCTGCGTAGAAACTGCACCATCTGGAGATGCTGTTCAGCTCCAGGCAACCACCATCATGTACTTCGGCCATTTCGGTATGAATTTCCGTCGGAGTTTTCCCTTTAGCCTGCAAAAATCGGACCACACCACACTGCTCTTCATTCATAGACGGCGCTAACAAACGCGACATCTTAGTGACGTCGTTTACACTGTCTTCCACCTCGGCGACACGTGATCCCCTCAAACCGGTCTGTAGCGTGATATTCAAACTCGTTCTCTGCCAAACTGCAACCTGCAAATTAAACAACAAAAGTTACTGTGCATTACTTTTGCTGTGTCTTTCTTCAACAGTTAATGCGCCATGCCACCTAACCAGGAACATCAAACAGAATTCATCGCTCTTTCCACGTTTATAAGTGAGTCACGGAAAAATTATCATCGGCCGCCACCGGGAATGGAACCCAGGGTCTTCCAGTTACGCACCGAACATGCTACCACTGCGGCCTCGAATTCCCGAGACTCAAATACGACTAGCTTTGCTCAGTTGCTGTTTACCATCTTTGGGGAATCCCCAGCATTGTGCGGAGCTCCAAGAAGCAACCTGCCATGTGGTTCGGCAGTTAGTCGTATGTGAGTCTGGAGAATTCGAGGCCGCTGTGGTGCAGTGGCAGCATGCATGGCGTGTAACTGGAAGACCCTGGGTTCGATTCCCGGTGGCGGCCAATGAGAACTTTTCCGTGACTCACTTATGAACGTGGAAAGAGCGATGACTTCTGTTTGATGTTCCTAATCCACGTCAATTGTGTGGATTAAATATTCATTCGCATTCTAGTTATTTGTTCAGTTACTGCTGACCATCTTTGGTGAATCCCCAGCATTGTGCGGGCCTCCAAGAAGCAACCTGCCATGTGGTTTTGCAGTTATTCGTATGTGAGTCTGGAGAATTCGAGGCCGCTGTGGTGCAGTGGCAGCATGTCTGGCGTGTAACTGGAAGACCCTGGGTTCAATTCCCGGTGGCGGCCGATGAGAATTTTTCCGTGACTCACTTATGAACGTGGAGAGAGTGATGACTTCTGTTTGATGTTCCTAATCCACGTCAATTGTGTGGATTAATAATTCATTCGCATTCTAGTTATTTGTTCAGTTACTGCTGACCATCTTTGGTGAATCCCCAGCATTGTGCGGGCCTCCAAGAAGCAACCTGCCATGTGGTTTTGCAGTTATTCGTATGTGAGTCTGGAGAATTCGAGGCCGCTGTGGTGCAGTGGCAGCATGTCTGGCGTGTAACTGGAAGACCCTGGGTTCGATTCCCGGTGGCGGCCGATGAGAATTTTTCCGTGACTCACTTATGAACGTGGAGAGAGTGATGACTTCTGTTTGACGTTCGTAATCCACGTCAATTGTGTGGATTAATAATTCATTCGCATTCTAGTTATTTGTTCAGTTACTGCTTACCATCTTTGGTGAATCCCCAGCATTGTGCGGGCCTCCAAGAAGCAACCTGCCATGTGGTTTTGCAGTTATTCGTATGTGAGTCTGGAGAATTCGAGGCCGCTGTGGTGCAGTGGCAGCATATCCGACGCGTAACTGGAAGACCCTGGGTTCGATTCCCGGTGACGGCCAATGAGAATTTTTCCGTGACTCACTTATAAACGTGAAAAGAACGAAAACCTTTGTTTGATGTTCCTGGTCCACGTCAAAGGTCAGTATTAATTATCCATGCGCCTTCTAATTATTTGTACAGTTGCTGCTTACCACCTTTGGCGAAACCAAAGCATTGTGCGGGGGCTCCAAGAAGCAATCTGCCAATTGGTTTGGCAGTTCGTCGTATGTGAGTCTGGAGGAATTCGAGGTGGCTATGGTGCAGTGGAAGCATATCCGGCGCGTAACTGGAAGACCCTGGGTTCGATTCCCGGTGGCGGCCAATGAGAATTTTTCCGTGACTAACTTATAAACGTGGAAAGAACGAAAACCTTTGTTTGATGTTCCTGGTCCACGTCAAAGGTCAGTATTAATTATCCATGCGCCTTCTAATTATTTGTACAGTTGCTGCTTACCACCTTTGGCGAAACCCCAGCATTGTGCGGGGGCTCCAAGAAGCAATCTGCCAATTGGTTTGGCAGTTCGTCGTATGTGAGTCTGGAGAATTCGAGGCCGCTGTGGTGCAGTGGCAGCATGTCTGGCGTGTAACTGGAAGACCCTGGGTTCGATTCCCGGTGGCGGCCGATGAGAATTTTTCCGTGACTCACTTATGAACGTGGAGAGAGTGATGACTTCTGTTTGATGTTCCTAATCCACGTCAATTGTGTGGATTAATAATTCATTCGCATTCTAGTTATTTGTTCAGTTACTGCTTACCATCTTTGGTGAATCCCCAGCATTGTGCGGGCCTCCAAGATGCAACCTGCCATGTGGTTTGGCAGGTTGCATCTGACTCAAAAAATTCCAAAGCAAAAGATATATCATGCGCACGAGCATTATCCAATTCCCTGTAACTCTAGAAAGCATTCCTCCATTTCCAAAATTCCATCTAACACTACAAAATGCCATAGGAAGGGAGATACCGTGCCAACGAGTATTCCTCAATATTCCAAAATTCAATCAGGCTCAAGAAAATTCCAAAGTAAAGGATATAACATACCGACGAGCAAACCATACGAGCATTATCCAATTCCCTCTAACTCTAGAAAGCATACCCCCATTTCCGAAATTCCATCTAACACTACAAAATCCCATGGGAAGGGAGGTGCCGTGCCAAAGAGCACACAATGCGAGCATTCCTCAATATTCCACCATTCCTTCCACCTCCAGAAAATTCTAAAACAAAGAACGTAACGTCACTACGAACAAACAATACTAGCATTACTTAGTGTTCCAGAATCGCATCTAACCCTCAAGAAAATTTCAAGGCAACGAACACATCGTGTCCACCGTGAGACAATACGAATATTCCTCAATATTCCAAAATTCCATTTACCTCTAAAACATCTCAAAGCAAAGGACGTAACATTCCAACGAGCAGACAATACGAGCATTCCTCAATAGTTCAAAATTCCATCTAGTTCTAGAAAACTACATAGCAAATGACGTGACGTGCCGACGAGCAAGCAAAACAAGCATTAAGTAGTAATCCAGAACCCTATCTAACTCTCAAGAAAATTTCAAGGAAATGAACATACCGTCTTTATCGAGAAAAAACACAAGCATTCCATAATATTCCAAAATTCCGTATAACTCCAAAACAATTCCAAAGCAAAGAACGTAACTTGCCTACCAGCAAACAATACGAACAGTAGCCAGTATTCCAAAATTCCATCAAATTCTAGAAGATTCCAGCAAAGGACGTACAAACAAGCAATTACTAGTGTTCTAGAATCTTATCTAACCCTCAAGAAAATTTCAAGGCAACGCACGCATCGTGTCTACCGAGAAACAACAAGAGCATTCCTCAATACTCCAAAATTCCATCTTACTCTAGAAACTTCCATACCAAATGATATAACGTGCAACGAATATACACGATATTCAATAACTGTGCCACACAAGTATTCCTCAATATTCCAAAATTCCATCTAACTCTAGAAATTACGAAGCAAAGGACGTAACGTGCCGACGAGAAAACAATACAAGTATTATCCAGTGTCCCAGAATCTTGTCTAAACCCCAACACAATTCCGATGCCATGAATACACTGCTACCCAGAAATGACACAAGCATCCCTCAATATTCCAAAATTTCATTTAACACTAAAATATTTCAAAGCAAAGGACGTAACGTGCCTAACAGCAAACAATACGAGCATTACTCGGTGTTCTAGAATTCTCTGTAACCCTCAAGAAAATTTCAAGGCAACGAACACATTTTTCTACCGAGAAACAACCAAGCATCCCTCAATATTCCGAAATCCCACTTCACTCTAGAAAATTGCAAAGCAAAGGACGTAACGTGCATACGAGCAAACAATACGAACATTCCTCAGTATTCAAAAATATCATCTAACTCTACAAAATTCTGAAGCAAAGAACGTGACGTGCATACGAGCAAACAATACGAGCATTCTTCAATAGGATGGAGTGAAATTCCACATCTACAAATTTTCTATTGACTTGGTGGCCAAAAGTTGTGTAATTCTATACAATTATACTGTGTTAAATTGTTTTGCTGTATCTTTATGTTTTCATGTACTTGAAATTATCCTAGTGTATTGTGCACAAGTGCACATAGTACAGTGTTCTTTTTGTTTCAGGCCGTAATATTAATTATAGCCGTCTGGACAGGGAAAAATAAGTAAACATAAGTTGCAGCAATCCAAAAACGAGGTCTACCACATCCTGCCCTGTTTTCGGAACTTCCTTCGAATGTGCTTCCAGCAGATGCTGATGTTTTGAAATGCTATTTGCATACAAGACATACACTATCTACCAACAAGTAATTGGACACCTGTGATAGCAAAGGAAAACGAAGTTTATTCACCTTCAATAGATGGTGGAGCCTCCACGAGCGGCGATTACAGCTGTGACCCTCCGGGGCATACTCTTAACCAGGCGTTGTACGACGGTTAGCGGTATTTTCTTCCACTCGGCTTGGAGAAGACAGGTCAGTTCTTTCACCGATTTCGGACGGTAGGGGCACTCCTTAAGTCGACGCTCCAACTGGTCCCAGAGGTGCTCGATAGGGTTAAGGTCCGGGCTCTGCGCAGGCCAGTCCATTCGATTAACCCCATTGTCTAATTTAGGGTCACTGGTTACAGTGAAGGGAGCCATGCAGTGCCGTAAGACAAACACAACGCCCATGCCTCACCGGGATTCGAACCCGGACTCCTTTCGTACAAATGATCAGAAGCCATCTCTTAGACCACTTGCCGAGTGATTTCTTGCACTGTGGCCCGTCTATCCGCTGTTACAATGCGAGCTAGACGACGATGATTCCGCTTATCCACGCGCTGTTGTCCACGACAGTTGGCCCTTGCAGGGATGGTTTTACCGGATTCGATGTACTCACGGTGCACCCGTGACACAGTGGCTCGTGAAAATCCCAGTGCCTGCACGACTTCCGAGATGGAGTGACCCATTCGTCGGGCTCGGACAATTTTCCCACGATCAAATGTGCTTAGATCCTTCGTCTTACCCATACTGCGTCCGACTCTTGCTGATTCCCATCGCATATCTCCTTATATTGTCGGATCGCTGAATACGCCATGTCGATTCCGTTTACAGGGCCGCCCACAGCGCCACATTTGCATAACGCCAGCTGTCACTAATTCAATTGCTCTTCAGTGTATAGAATAACATAAAACCTTCTAGAAAATCCTCAGCAAATTGTTTGTTTTAAATTGAAGGTTTAACGGCCACTGTGAGCAACTCAATGGGCTATAAGCAGTCGCCCGTCGCTAATTTAGGGCCACTGGTTCCAGGAAAGGGAGAAAGCCAGTGCCGTAAGAAAAACACAACATCTATGCCGCACCGGGATTCGAACCCGGACATTTCTCCGACGAATGGACACAAGCCAGCGCTCAGACCACTGCGCCACAGGGGCCGGCTCAGCAAATTGTCTGCGAACAAATATCTTACGCAGTTCCCCCATGTGCGTCACAACGATAGTACAACTGGAAGAAAAAATACGTCGTTTCATAAATTTAAATAACTTTATAGCTTGCGTTATACAAAAAGAATTCTTTCAATACAAATTTGAAGTTGTAATTCCGCCTATGTGTGTAAATTACGACTAGGACAAATCGCCAACGGTAACCGATAACTCGGGTACAGTTGGCAAATTTTGAGCGAAGGTATTGCAAAATCTAAGCTCATTATGGCGTCTATCATAACAAATTCTAAAAAAACGAACGCGTAAAATTTATGACTTCCAGAACAAAAGAACGAAACTTTCTAAAAACGAAATGCTTAAAATTTACCATGAACTACTTTCCTTCACGCTTTCACGTTGGTTGTGATAAGGTTGCATGTAAACAAAGCGGAAAGACATACTCGGATTGGGAACCACGTTTTTCATTTTGTCTCGCGAAAGACAGACAGACACACTCACACACACACACACACACACATACACAAACTTCCTTTTATTATTGTAGATTTAGCAAGTGTTGAGCTAACAGACGCAGCCTTTCCATTTCTTCGTTTTCTAATTCAAACGATTTTTTAAAAATAATGTTAGTGAGCCGACTTTCGTGAAACGGTTCAAGTATCATCTAGTTTTTATTGAAATTCCTCAATGACACGGAATTTCGGGAATCGGAAGGCGTTAAAGCTTGACCATGGACGATGTCCAATCGCATGCCAAAAATCACGGTGATCGGATGTGTCATGTCGCACCTATGCCCGAACAATCAATTGTCCTGGATCTCGTATAGAGAGCGGATTTTTTCAATTATTATTAACATTGGTAAGTTTTTAAATGGTCATTATTTTTATACGACATGACCAATCACCATAATACCAACCCCATGTCATTCACCACGCCCTTCCCTTTCGCTGTGGCAAATGTCACCGTGATCGGCTGAAGATCTGTGGAGATAAGTAACAAAAGACCCCTTCTCAAAACCCGGAAAAACCCCTAAAAATGCACGTTTTTGGGCGATTATTCCTCAAGGACCCGAACTTTCAGGAAACGGAAGGCGTCAAAACGGACCGTGGACGATGTCCAATCGCATGCAAAAACTCTATCATTTTTTACATACACTGCTGGCCACCCAAAATGCAACACCAAGAAGGACACGAGATAGCAAAGCCAAATTTACTGGACACATAACAACAGATACAAAGATGAAACGATTGAACTTACAGGCCCGTGAGACTTGCGGAACACGCAGACATCAATAGTTCGTGTGGCCCTCCATGGCTGGAAATGACGGCCGCTACACGCCGCGGCATCGAACGAAATAGGCTTTGGATGTGGGCTTGGGGTATGTCGGTCCAGGCTGCTTCCACACGTTGTCCCAGTTCATCAGGCGTAGCCGCGGGTGGTGCTTGCCGGGCCACTCGGTTGCCGATCAGCGACCAGACGTGTTCGATGGGCGACATATCGGGACAACAGGCGGGCCACGGTAGCTGTGACATCTGGTGGACAATGAAGAATTGTTGCACAATGCGTGCCACTTGCGGGCGCGCATTTTCCTGTTGAAATGTGGCCGCTGGCAGGTCCTGCAGGTAAGGGAGGACTACGGGCTCCAAAACATCGGAGATGCAGCGGTGGCTGTTGAGTGTGCCGGCGATGCGTACCAGAGAGGTGCGGGTGTCATATCCAATTGTGCCCCAAACCATAACGGCAGGCGACGGACCGGTATGGCGATGTATAATGCAGGCGTCATACAGTCTCTCGCCGCGGTGCCGCAACACGCGGATCCGACCATCGTGGTGTTGCAGGCAGAAGCGGTATTCGTCGGAGAAGACAACGTTGTACCATTCCGTAGTCCAATCTGCGGCGTTCAACGGTCCACTGCCGCGGCACTCGCCGGTGGTGTAACGTCAATGGTAATCGGAGCAATTGGTGCCGTGCTACAAGTCCCCGCTCCTGCAGACGATGTCGAACGATACGTGCTGACACAGGTTGTTGCGCAACACACCCTAATTCCTGCGCTAACGTTCGTGATGTGGCGGTGCGAGTCGTCCATGCCCGCCGCACAACATGCCGGTCCTCTCGTTCGGTGATGTGCCGCCGCGGCTACGGCAATCGATCACGTCGGTCCGTCCGTCCCTCCTGCACCCACCGCATCCATACTCGCCTCACTGTGGATGGAGGTCGTCCCTCATGGGCGCCGATGTCTCGGTACGATAAACCGCTGTCGCGATAAGCCACTATTCGTCCTCTGTCGAACTCCGAAACGTGCAGGATTGACTGCCGTATTCTGCGACGAGGCATCAGGAAGCTTCCCACGCACAGGTCGGGCAGCACAACACACTTCCACTACTTACACCCCGCCTTCTGTGCACCCTTCTTATAGCGCTTCTCGGTGGCGTGCCTGGCGCACATGATTTGCATATGCCCTGCAGTGCTAATCGTTTGCATGTCCTCTCGCGGGCGACGCATGCTGCGAATTTCAGGCCAATCGGATGCTTCCTTCTTGGTTTTGCATTTTGGGTGGCCAGGATATAACGCAGGAATTTTAATTTGGCAGAATGTTTGGTATCAACCACTATCGAAATTGTATTTGTTCTCTTCATCATATTTAAGTTCTAATAATTCTTCTTGGCAAGTTGTATTAACCTCTACAAAATTTGCAGTAAAAGGATTTATTATCCAGTTATACACCTTCAAGTTCAAAATATCTTTAAATCGTTTTCCATATCCAATTTAAGTTTGTTTAGGTGGCTACTGAAATTTTCAATCTCCTCTTTTCATCTTTTATTCATGACAATTCGGGAAACTGATGAAATTCTCTCTTCAAAAGATTATGAACAAGAAGATCAAGTTTTTCGATAAATAATAACACAACATTTTTGCAACTGATGAGAGTTATATTGGCCCCTTGAAGCTGCAAATCATATAATTTCATTTAATCTCTTGAAAATGCCTGCCAAATAAAAGGCACTATTCTTTACTGTTTTTAATTGTTGACAGAGACCAGCCTAATTATTACTTTCAAAAAACTGTATGATGCTATCATATAATGCTACAAAAAAAGATACGATAAACAAATCAATTATATTACACCATGTTTCTGACTCATATTAATTATGCTATCTTACCGTGGGGACAGACGACTAAATATAATTTTTAAAAACTTCAAATTCTGCAAAACAAATACATAAGATTAATTGACCTAAAATTTGATAGAAATACACCACTATATGATAACACAAGAATTTTTCCAAATAAATGCAACATTCTTAACGATTAACCAACTATATAACTTTAATAATGGGAAAATTATGTTCAAGCGAATTAAGAATAATTTGCACAGTAACATCATACAAATTGTACCACAGATACACTCATATGACACACGTACTAAATTACAGATCCGGCCCATTCATCCGAAGACGGAGAAGCAGAGTATAAATTACATTGGCCCACACTGAGTGGCGTAACGCAAAATCTCTGCCAACCCCCAACCCCCCCCCGCGAAATTTTCCTAACAGGCCCCCAACACAGTAAAAATTAATGCAAAAATTGAGGGTAAATATTTAACTTCGCCGTAATAAAAATATATTTTCCAGATATTGATTCTATGATCACTTATGTATTGCGTTTAATTATGTGAGCACTTATTCCGGTAAGTATCCTCGGTAAATTTAGTACTCAAGGAAAAAAGATGCAAAATTTTCAAATGACAAATGTAGACGATATCAAATCAAGTGAAAACAAATACTGATCTTCGAGTGTCTGGTTTCGAACTTCCTTTAAAGCTCTTTAATTCCTAAACACAATAATTTTTGAGAAAGAGGAAAAACAAGTGTGTTTACATTTTTTCTAGTTTTAAATACTTCAGCGATATTATTTCTTTTTAGTGTCATGTGTTTTAAATTCAAGAAGCAAGCATACTTAACAAAATGAAGAAAACTTACGTTGCTAAAATCTGGATTCCCTTCTAACGTTCTTCTTAGAGAATATTTCAATCAGTTTCCTCACGTCTAGTTTTCTGGCTGGGTCATTTTCAATGCTTATCATCGCAAGTCTATCAAGCCTACTTTGAATGTGCCATGACCGAAGATAGGAACCTCAGGTTCGATCCCAAGCAGGTACGAACGCTCGAACTACTAAATATCCGCCGTGCGTCGGATGGGCACATTAAGCCGTCGGACCCCGGGTACTGACCCCCCCCCGTAATAAATAAAGCGTCCTCCTCCCCGTTTATACCTAGCTTCCGTGTAACTTTCCTATCGGCCACTCTAGCCCAAATCTTGTAGTTTCCTATTTATAAGGGTTGTTTAAGACCTGGGCTCAGACACTCCCTTCCTAAAATCCTCTACATATGATCTGATCTGATCTCTAATCGGCGCGCAGATAAAAGTCTGTATCAATGGGGCACTTTAGTTCAAAAACGTTCGTATCCAAAAGACAGAAAATTTAAAACAAAAGTTTTTATAGCAAGTAGAAAACCTCTTGTCTAAAATTAAATTGCTAAATTAAAAAAAATTAAAAAATACGTACGTAGATCTGGGCCCCCTAAAACTCACGCCCCCTCCCCGTGACGCAGGGGTTGCGGCGGGCTATCTTTACGCCCCTGCCCACACTACTGGAACTCATTATCGACTGAACTGATTTCTTTAAATAACTTTAAGCTTTTTCTTAAAAAAAAATTAAAAACTACATAATGAATTGCGAATCCTCAAATTGATGATTGTAGTGGAGGGGGCTGTGATTATTACTATGATTTGTATATCTCAGTGTAAATTGATTTTCAATGGTATCACCTGTAATGTTTATCATCTTACATATCATTATTTGTTGTTTTGAAACACTGATTTGTTTGTAACTTTAACTCCTGAGTTAAGTGTAAAATTTGTGTAGGGAGCATGGGATCCAGTCAGGCCTTGTTGGCCTCCCCCCTGCTTCCTTGCTGTGCTTTTTTGATTTGATACTTTTGTAACACTGGTTTTCTGCTCAGAAAAATAAATGAATTGAATTGAATAATGGACAAAAAAAAAAAAAACCCACCGCCTACAGAAAAGCTTGAATCACCCCCTAGTGGGCGGCAGGGACCAGGTTGACGACCACTGATTTACCCCAATACTCGGAATAACAACTTCAGATTTGTATTGTGCGCTGGTGTAATCCCGTATTTAATGGTGATAGAATTCTTTCAGTTCATTTTCCAGGAGTAGTGTTGTAAGAAATGCAGATACTCGGTTGTAGTCCGTCGAAACAAATGGCATCAGGAAAACCATATGAAAAAACTTCGTTCATAGTGTCATCTATTGATTTTTTAAACAAATTACTGAAAAGGAAACCAGTTCGCTGCTTATTAATCTTATTTATTAGTAATTTTAATTAATTTTTTTAACAAAATCAGTGCTTTCCTTCTCTTCTGCATTTCATCTACATTTTAATCTTACCTAGCAACAGACACAACTTCTTTGATAAACAAAGCTTAAATTGAATTAATTTTTTTTACGTAGCTGATGATTACGGAAAAAGAAGAATATGTGATTAAAAAAGTCTTCGTATTAAAGGAATAACGCGGTTTATATATTTCTATCTTCCGTAAAGAAGATACAAAACCCTTTTTTGAGATGCCACTTTAATTTCCATCAAGAAACATAATCGTTACCTTGCTTAGTAGAAAATCCTTATTTCCTTTTTTTGAAAGGGAAAATTGGGCCATACGATCTGTAGGTGGAATATCTTTCTCTACCCCCAGCTCGATAGTTATTGTAAGATTCGAAGGAGAACCTGTTACCGTACCGATCGGTACCATATCCGCGGTATCTGCGTCCGTTGTTTCCCAAGTTTTGACGCCATAGCAAATATTTTCCATACAGAGGATTGTAAATTATACTTGGAACATTCGAATCAACACCGCCGTTCTTTGGAGATGGAATACCGCCGTTCTTTGGAGATGGAATACCGCCGTTCTTTGGAGATGGAATACCGCCGTTATGTGGAGATGGAATACCGCCGTTATGTGGAGATGGAACATGTGGTGGAGTGGGAGGCCGTACAGCATTTCCACCGTCGTTCCTATCGTCAGGATCGGCATCTCCGCTGCCAAACCAGATATCATCACCATCACCATCATCATCATCGCCGTCACCACTGCCATACCGGCCGTCACCACTGCCAAACCGGCCGTCACCACTGCCAAACCGGCCGTCACCACTACCAAACCCGCCGTCGCCATCGTTAAAATCATCACCATCTTCAAAATCATCACCATCGTCAAAATCACCGCCATCGCCAAAATCATCACCATCAAGATCGTCCGGTAAAATATCGCCAAAATCAAAATCAGGGCTATACAAATCGCCCAAATCATCATCACCGTCGCTTACTGTGTCGGGTGCATTTTGAATTCCTTCCGGAGGAAATTCGGGAAAATCCGGGAAAGCGGGAAAATCCTCTGGGAACCCTGGGAAGGGTGCATAAGGAATGTCGAACGTGGGGAATTGTGGGCCAAAATCTGAAGGCAGTTCATCTGCACCGGGTGAAATGGGAGGATAGACACCAGGAAAGTCTTGATCAGGTAGATCCGGAAAACCGAAATCAGGAAATTTCAGGTCAGGCTCGTTCGGAAAATCGAAGAAAGGAAACTGCGGGGCAGGAACATCTGGTAATCCGAAGGCAGGAGGTTCCGGATAAGGCACATCCGGAAAATCGAAGGCAGGAGGTTCCGGATAAGGCACATCCGGAAGACTGAAGGCAGGAGGTTCCGGATAAGGCACATCCGGAAGACTGAAGGCAGGAGGTTCCGGATAAGGCACATCCGGAAAACCGAAGGCAGGAGGTTCCGGGTAAGGCACTTCCGGAAAATCGAAACCAGGAAATTCCGGAAAGGAACTTGAAGGAGACCCAGCACCGTATGCTCCAGGATATTGAACGGAAGAAAGTCCGTACGAACCTGTTGCACCTTGTGAAGAAACTGTTTCAGGTGAACTTCCCGGAAAACCGAAGACAGGGAATTCGTCACCTTCAAAGTTTGAAAGTCCGTAGGAATTAGATGCAGCTTGTGAAGAAAATGTTCCAGGGGAACTTCCCGGAAAGCCGAAGGCAGGGAATTCTTTACCTTCAAAGTTTGAAAGTCCGTAGGAATTAGATGCAGCTTGTGAAGAAAATGTTCCAGGGGAACTTCCCGGAAAGCCGAAGGCAGGGAACTCGTCATTTTCGAAGTTTGGAAGTCCGTAGCTGGGTTGTGCAATGGGATTATTAAAGCCACTTATCCCAGTCTGTCCGTAACTCTGGGTTTGGGCATCAGATTGAGAGTATCCGTTGCTGGGTCCAGACAAGGAAAACTGACTCTCAGGTCCCTCATATTGACCAAAGGTTTGCCCGACGGCCGATGCTGCTGAACTCGCTGAAGACTGCGAGGTTTCAGAATTCTGGCCCCCATAGAGGGAGCTCAGTAGAGATCCAAAGCCCGGCCATTCTTGAGACGAAGCTGAAGATACAACCAAAAAAATTACAAAACATTTGTAAAACATCATGCGAACGGTCAGACGCTCACTTAAAAGCACTGCTTAGCTAAGACGGTAGTTAATTCCAGCAGCTCACCGCGGAGATACATATACATTTATAAGTATGCTGTTTTGAAGAAATGGTTTCCAAAAGGCCGGATTTCAGCACGAAACTGCGCACCAATTACGAATTCATATTCTTCCAACTAGCCAATAAGCAGAAAGGCTGCCGAGGTATTATTTAAATAGCAGCTGCATTGCTCGTAAACGGAATCGTAAAGTCAATTTTATTACCGGATTCAGAGCTGTACCGAGTCTTCGAATTCTACACGAATCAATCAAAGTAAGGTTTATGACGGGAATTAGCGATATTTTGCACTCGTAAATGTTGCACAGACGGTATTTAGGAGTTAGCTTAAGTCCATCTGCGTATCCCACGGAAATTATCAGATCATGACTGACCTTCACTTTCCTTTTCTGAAACGTACAGGTGCATTAGGGGAAAATATCTTCAAAGCCATGCAGGAAATTTCGATCTCGGGAGCATCTACGTGGCATTTATTTCGTATTATAATGTTCATACCGAGCAAATATCTATCTCTTTTGCGGATGCAGGGTGTCACAGTCCCACTCATAGAGCTACTACAAACAATCTCCAGCCGCTGATTCCGGAGAACGGCGAGAGCCAATGAGGTAATACATTTACAGGCCACTGAATTGTTAATTTCTATTCAATACTGGTTTGGACTTCCCATAGCACGAATTACAACACGTATACGATTTGGCATAGATTCCACAAGGTCTTGGAATACATACGCAGGGGTTGGGCAGAAAAACGTGAACACCACCCTCAGAGTCGGGACTTTTAAGGAGGACGTCAAGTAATTTTGCTTCCTATACTTCCAATGAAAAAACTTCTGTTCACATTTTCTTCAAAATTAATGCGTTCCCAAGGATGAAAATGAAAATGTGAACATCGATTAAAATAGCTTCATTTTATAACTTGGAATACTTAATATTTTCTAAAACATAACCATAATTATGCAATCCAATATTTGTTTGTCTACTGACGTCATCAAAGTATAGGTCGCGCCATCTTTTTTTTTTTTTTTGGATAATTAATGCGTTCCCAAGGATGAAAATTTGAACACCGATTAAAATAGCTTCATTTTAAAACTTGGAATACTTAAGATTTTCTAAAACATAACCATAATTATGCAATCCAACATTTGTTTGTCTACTGACGTCATCAAAGTACAGGTCGCGCCATCTTTTTTCTGGATAATTAATGCGTTCCCAATTATGAAAATTTGAACATCGATTAAACTAGCTTCATTTTATAACTTGGAATACTAATATTTTCTAAAACATAACCATAATTATGCAATCCAACATTTGTTTGTCTACTGACGTCATCAAAGTACAGGTCGCGCCATCTTTTTTCTGGATAATTAATGCGTTCCCAATTATGAAAATTTGAACATCGATTAAACTAGCTTCATTTTATAACTTGGAATACTTAATATTTTCTAAAACATAACCAGAATTATGCAATCCAACATTTGTTTGTCTACTGACGTCATCAAAGTGCAAGTTGCGCCATCTTTTTTCTGGATAATTAATGCGTTCCTAGTGGATAAAAATTTGAACATCGATTAAAATAGCTTCATTTTATAACTTGGAATACTTAATATTTTTTAAAATATAACCATAATTATGCAATCCAAAATTTGTTTGTCTACTGACCTCATCAAAGTACCGGTCGCGCCATCTTTTCTCTGGACAATTAATGCGTTCCCAAGGAGGAAAATTTGAACTTTGATTAAACTAGCTTCATTTTATAACTTGGAATACTCAATATTTTCTAAAACATAACCATAAATTATGCAATCCAACATTTGTTTGTCTACTGACATCATCAAAGTACAAGTCGCGCCATCTTTTTTCCTGACAATTAATGCGTTCCCAAGGACGAACATTTGAGCAGCGATTAAACTAGCTTCATTTTATAACTTGGAATACTTAATATTTTCTAAAACATAATCACAATTATGCAATCCAAAATTTGTTTGTCTACTGACGTCATCAAAGAACAGGTCGCGCCATCTTTTTTCTGGTTTCAACACCACCAAAGGAAAAGTTATTGACTTTTAATATAATTATGGTTATGTTTTAGAAAATATTAAGTATTCCAAGTTATAATATGAAGCTGTTTTAATCGATGATCAAATTTTCATCCTTGGGAACGCATTAATTGTGAAGAAAATGTGTACAGAAGTTTTTCCATTGGAAGTATAGGAAGCAAAATTACGCCGCCCCGGTGGCGCAGTGGTCTAAGCGATGGCCTCTGATCATTCGTCCGAGTGATGGGGTCCGGGTTCGAATCCCGGTGAGGCATGGATGTTGTGTTTGTCTTACGGCACTGGCTCTCTCCCTTCCCTGGAACCAGTGACCCTAAATTAGGGACGGGCGACTGCTTATAGCCCATTGAGTTGCTCACGGTGGTCGTTAAACCTCCAATCAAAAAAAAAAAAAAAAAAAAAGAAGCAAAATTACTTGACGTCCACCTTAATGTAGCTGCGTACGTCGTAATACGCAAAGGGATCGTGCCGCCCCGGTGACGCAGTGGTGTAAGCGATGGCCTCTGATCATTCGTCCGAAAGGGTCCGCGTTCGAATCCCGGTGAGGCATGGATGTTGTGTTTGTGTTACGGCATTGGTTCTTTCCCTGCCCTGGAACAAGTGACTCTAAATTAGGGACGGGCGACTGTTTATAGCCCATTGAGTTGCTCATGGTGGTCGTTAAACCTCCAATCAAAAAAAAAAAAAAAAAAAAAAAAAAAAGGAATCCATCACTTTTTGGTTGTAATAGTTTTGTTTAGAGCTTCAAGGTGCCGTTTAAGGACGGATTCTAATTTTTTTTGTGTGAAAAAAATCGATTTATTTTTTTACGTTATTCTATTATCTCAGGTCTTAAGAATATGTGTACCAAATTTCAAGTCGAAATTCGCAAAATGGGCCAAGTTATAATCTGTTATTGCCCAGTGCGGTCACAGAATTGGTGCAACAAGCGCAAAGCCGAAGCATGGAAAACTCTGGATGAATTCAATCACGAACCGCCATTTCATAAAGATGTCGAAAATGCTATAAAGCCGATTTTCAACGATTTGCTATCACGAGAGTTGCTAGAAGGTGTTTGGGTGGTGACACTCAAAACAACAACGAAAGTTTTAATTCTACTGTTTGGCTGTTCGCGTCCGAACATCTTCCCTGTCGCTCAAAAACTATCGAAATGGCAGCTTATGTAGCAGCAGGCATTTTTAATGAAAGTTTTTCTGCCGTCCTGAAAATGATGACAACGATGGGAATCGTTATTGGCGAGCAAACGAAGATATTTGCCAACGTGCGGGACGAACAGCGTCCGCAGAGATCGTCGTGACGCAGCCTCGGCGCTACAAAAGAGGCTCGTACAAGGCGTAGAAGCGAGCAAATGTCTCTAAACGAGTTTTACAAAGCAGAGGAAGAAACACTCTATAACCCTGGTACAGCAGATTAGCAGAAAAATACTGTAAGTACTCGATATGCCTCTGTAAACAGTACTTGAAACCACTGGCGCCAACTACGGGGGTACTCAGGAGCTTGATCACCCATTTAAGTCATTTGGGGGGGGGGTGCTCCGTACCCATCCGAATTTTTGTTATATGTACTGGGTTCATACTTAAATATTTAGTTCCACTTTACATAAAATTAAATAAGATGATCGGAATACAGCGCAAATATTTGGTTTCTGTAAAAAAAAAAATATATCTCCAAAAAATCGTGTTTTAACCACTGTTACTGAATAAACACTTAAGATATAAGACAGCCAAGCGAGCGAGAAATTGGGGGTGTGGGATGTGGTTAGTACCCTACCTTCCTAATTGTTTGAAGCACCGATATTTTTTTTGCAGTCACGTTCCTTGCACATCAGTAAGTTGTCAGCAGCTCACAATGCACGCAATGAGCTTCGGTAGGGTTATAAAGCCATAAATGTCAGAGCGGGAGTAATGAATGACCGTCAGAGAGCAGAAGACACACAGCGAGGCTGCGAATGATCTTTTCTCGCTGAAAGGATAACTTTGAAGATTTTTTTTTTTTGCTGTTGTTGTTGCAGTTATTGTTTGACATAATTCTGTGTCACCCTAGCTTTTTAAAACATATAAACAGTCACCAATAGTAACACCAATCAATCCACGCAGGGGTGATATGCCAAATCGATAACAACCGGTTCACATGGACTGCAAGATGAATGATGGCGGGGTGGGGGTGGACATTTCCAAGTTACACTTGTTGCCCGCCTCGGTGGGGCATTGGTCTAAGCGATGGCCTCTGATCATTCGTCCTAAAGGGGTCCGGGTTCAAATCCCGTTGAGGCATGGATTTTGTATTTGTTTTACGGTGCTGGCTCTCTCCCTTCCCTGGAACAAGTGACCCAAAATTAGGGACGGGCGACTGCTTATAGCCCATTAAGTTGCTCACTGTGGTCGTTAAACCTCGAATAAGCCGCCCCGGTGGCGCAGTGGTCTAAGCGATGGCCTCTGATCATTCATCCGAAAGGGGTCCGGGTTCGAATCCCGGTGAGGCATGGATGTTGTGTTTGTCTTACGGCACTGGCTCTCTCCCTTCCCTGGAACCAGTGACCCTAAATTAGGGACGGGCGACTGCTTATAGCCCATTGAGTTGCTCACGGTGGTCGTTAAACCTCCAATCAAAAAAAAAAAAAAAAAAAAGAAAAAAAAACGCTTGTTGACCAAAGCGAAAAATTCACTGTGATATATGCTGCGAAGCTCTTTAATGCCACATTGAAAAATGTCTTTCAATCACTGAACTGGGAAAACAAAGGAATAAAGATTAATGTAGATTATCTAACCCACCTTCGGTTTGCTGATGATGTAGTCATTTTTTCAACTACCCAATCAGAGCTGCAGAGTATGATCCAGGAACTTGCTGACAAGAGTAAAGAAGTGGGATTAAAAATGAACTTTCAGAAAACAAAAGTGATGTTCAATGCTTTTACAAGAAGTGAAGACTTATCGATTGATGAAGAAAAGCTGGAGATAACAGACACGTGCGTTTATCTTGGACAGCAGATATCAAGTGAGGGTCACATTGATGAAGAAATTAATCGACGTACAAATCTTGCCTGGAGAGCTTTTGGAAGAAACAGCATAATTTTCAAGAGCAATATGCCATTATGTCTTAAAAGAAAAGTGTTTGATCAATGCACCCTTCCAGTGCTTACGTATGGTGCAGAGACGTGAACCCTAACTAAAAGAGACATACAAAGGCTGCAGACAACTCAAATCAGCATGGAGAGGTGCATGCTTGGTGTAACCAGGAGAGATAAGAAGAGGAACTCGTGGATCCGAAAATGACAAGACTGGAAGACATCATGATCAGAGTTAAATCCCTGAAATGGGAATGGGCTGGACATACTGCCAGAAGAACATACCATCGATGGACAGCCGAAATTTTAGATTGGATTCCAAGGAACAGGAAAAGACCCAGAAAAAGACCACATGGGAGATGGGTGGATGAAATTCGAAAGTGACATGGAGGAGACTGGCACAAGACAGATCGTTGTGGAGGAAACTTGCGGACACCTACGTCCAGCAGTGGATTGATAATGGTTGGCAATGATGATGATGATGATGATGATATGGTGCGTTATACGCTAAATGCTAACAATAACAAGTAGTGCAACGATTATGAAGCGCGTTCCATTCCAACACTGAACATGCCAGTTTGTTTGCTACTGCTAGAGCGAGCTCCTCAAAGGTATCAGGTATCGCTATTAGCCTACTGTCTGTTTTGACTAATGATATACACTGCCAATCTCATCCTTTTTCAACAGGTTTGGTTTTCTGGTACTAGTCGCCAACAAAATGCTCAAATTTTGTCCAAAAGAAAAAAGATTATAGAAGCTATTGTGGGCACATTACAGAAAATTAAATCGGAAGAATTAAAACGGGGTTTGAGAATTTGTATAAAAAAATGTAATACCTTTATCATGAAATCACGTATCGGTTTGTTTGCGTTTACTCTGAAGACAAGGTCTATTTAAACATCTAAAATTTCAACACTGGAAATGAAACCTGTCTTTGGAATTTCAACACCCCTCGCAATTTTTCAAAAGTCGGCGCCTATGCTTTAAACTTTAAATGCGTTTTTCTCGAAACAGCTTTTTCGCGAATGGTTGGCATGATATTTCAAAAACTATTGGACCGATCGATTTCAAATGTAAAACTACATGTTCAGCAAACATTCTTTTACCCTTTGATGAACCAGAAACACGATACGTTATGTATATATATTTTTAATAACAAAAAACATTGTCGATCTTTTGAGCTAAATTGATAATTTGAGTTTGACAAGTCACCATTTCCTCAAATATATATTTAATATATACAGTGCTGGCCACCCAAAATGCAACACCAAGAAGGACACGAGATTAGCAAAGCCACACTTACTGGACACATAACAACAGATACAAAGATGAAACGATTGAGCTTGCAGGCCCGTGCGACTTGCGGAACACGCAGACATCAATAGTTCGTGTGGTCCCCATGGCTGGAAATGACGGCCGCTACACGCCGCGGCATCGAACGAAAGAGGCTTTGGATGTGGGCTTGGGGTATGTCGGTCCAGACTGCTTGCACACGTTGCCACAGTTCATCAGGCGTAGCCGCGGGTGTTGCTTGCCGGGCCACTCGGTTGCGGATCAGCGACAAGACGTGTTCGATGGGCGACATATCGGGAGAACAGGCAAGCCACGGCAGCAGTGACACCTGGTGGACAATGAAGAATTGTTGCACGATGCGTGCCACTTGCGGGCGCCCATTTTCCTGTTGAAATGTGGCCGCTGGCAGGTCCTACAGGTAAGGGAGGACTACGGGCTCCAAAACATCGGAGATGTAGCGGTGGCTGTTGAGTGTGCCGGCGATGCGTACCAGAGAGGTGCGGGTGTCATATCCAATTGCGCCCAAAACCATAACGCCAGGCGACGGACCGGTATGGCGATGCATAATGCAGACGTCATACAGTCTCTCGCCGCGGTGCCGCCACACGCGGTCCGACCATCGTGGTGTTGCAGGCAGAAGCGTATTCTTCGGTAAAGATAATGCCGTGCCATTCCGTAGTCCAGGTACGGTGTTCAACGGCCCACTGCCGCCGCACTCGCCGGTGGTGTAACGTCAATGGTAATCGGAGCAATGGGTGCCGTGCTACAAGTCCCCACTCCTGCAGACGACGTCGAACGGTACGTGCTGACACAGGTTGTTGCGCAACACATTCTAATTCCTGCGCTAACGTTCGTGATGCGGCGGTGCGAGCCGTCAATGCCGGCCGCACAACATGAGAGACATGCTGGTGATTTTCTGTTAATGGCCTGGCCTCCAAATTCATTTGACATAAACCCAATCGAACATTTGTGGTTCGACTAGGAAAAGCTGGTTCGCGCTAAATCCCCACCACCCCTAAATGTACGGAAACTGGAGGACCTGCTGTTGACATTGTGATACCAGATCCTCCAGGATACCTATCGCCACCTCATCGAATCGATGCCTTGCCGAGAGGCCGTTGGTTTGCTGGCTAAAGGAGGTCCTACAGCTTATTAGGTAGGTGGTCATAATGTAATTGCTCATTGGTGTAGATATTATAAAAATAATAAAAGAATCAAAGTGGAGATGACCTGGACATGTTGGTAGACTGAAAGATGAAAGATGGACACGATTAATAACAGAATGGCAACCAAGAGATGGAAAGAGACGAAGGGGGCGCCAGAAAATAAGATGGACAGATGGCCTTCAGTAATTCACAGTTGCTAAATGGTGGACTCAGGCTAAGGATCGAGGAAATTGGAAAAGACTGTTGGAAGCTTATAACACTGCAGTGGGTGTCAACTGAATAATAAGAAGCAAGCTGAGTAAACTGTATGGCAATTTATTATGCACATCTTATGAAATCCAAATTTGCTGGTGGCGCGACTCAAATCATATCTCTCTTCTCCGAAGCCGAATGTTTTCCCAATTAAGCTACACTGACAAGGGCTTATCACAGCTATTTGCTGTTTTAATATATGCATCACTTTTGCTTGAAGTAGCTCTCTGTAGAAGAAGGAATTCTTACTAATTCCAAACGATGTGTGGAAGAAGCATCACACATTTTTCGAAGCGAAGGAGGGATTCTCATTAATTCCAGACCATGTGTGGAAGAAGCATCATATATTTTTCGAAGCGAAGAAGCAATTCTCATTAATTCCAGACCATGTGTGGAAGGAACATCACACATCTTTCGAAGCGACGAAGTAATTCTCATTAATTCCAGATGATGTGTGGAACTAACATCGCACATTTTTCGAAGCAAAGAAGGAATTCTCATTAATTCCAGATGATGTGTGGAACTAACATCACACCTTTTTTGAAGCGAAGGAATTCTTATTAATTCAAGACGATGTGTGGAAGAAGCATTACACATTTTTCGAAACGAAGAAGGAATTATCATTAATACCAGACGATGTGTGGAACTAACATCACACATTTTTCGCAGCGAAGGAGGAATTCTCATTAATTCCAGACAATGTGTGGTAGCAACATCACACATTTTTCGAAGCGAAGTAGGAATTATCATTAATTCCAGACGATGTGTGGTAGCAACATCACACATTTTTCGAAGCAAAGTAGGAATTCTCATTAATTCCAGACGATGTGTGGAAGAAGCATTACACATTTTTCGAAGCGAAGAAGGAATTATCATTAATACCAGACGATGTGTGGAACTAACATCACACATTTTTCGAAGCGAAGGAGGAATTCTCATTAATTCCAGACGATGTGTGGTAGCAACATCACACATTTTTCGAAGCACAATAGGAATCCTCATTAATTCCAGACGATGTGTGGAAGGAGCATCACACATTTTTCGAAGCGAAGGAATTCTCATTAATTCCAGACGATGTGTGGAAGAAGCATTACACATTTTTCGAAGCGAAGAGGGAATTATCATTAATACCAGACGATGTGTGGAACTAACATCACACATTTTTCGAAGCGAAGTAGGAATCCTCATTAATTCCAGACGATGTGTGGAAGGAGCATCACACATTTTTCGAAGCGAAGGAATTCTCATTAATTCCAGACGATGTGTGGAAGAAGTATTACATATTTTTCGAAGCGAAGAAGGAATTATCATTAATTCCAGACGATGTGTGGTAGCAACATCACACATTTTTCGAAGCGAAGTAGGAATCCTCATTAATTCCAGACGATGTGTGGAAGCAGCATCACATATTTTTCGAAGCGAAGGAATTATCATTAATTCCAGACGATGTGTGGAAGAAACATCATACATTTCTCGAAGCGAAGAAGGAATTCTCATTCATTCCAGACGATGTGTGGAAGAAGCATCACACATTTTTCGAAGAAACTACCGGCCAGTAAATCCAGTTTTACGTTAGGACGGCAATGTGAAACCCAGATTTGCCTGTGGTGACAATGTTTAATCTCTTTTTCTCAAGATCTCTGTTTCTACGTGTGGCATTAAAAAATTTCTTAAAAAACCGCATGTCATTTATCTTGTGGAACAATTTAGGTTAGCACTTGAGGATATCTATAGTTCACAGCTCTGTCGCTAGGAAGTGTTTGTGAGCCAATGTTTGATTTGCTTGTAGCTGTATCTCCGCTTCTAAAAACCCTATTGAGAAAATTCTTTTACTGTATGCCGTTCGATACATTAGAGACGTGGAGCATCATTCTGTAAAAGTAATGTCCAGATTTCCTGCTATGAAAACCAAAGGTCAAAACCTTTTTCTCACAATCTTGGCTTCCGGGAGACGTATTCAAAAGTCAATTTTCTTTAGCATGATTTATCAGGAAAATTTTCCCATCAAGAAAATTTTCCACGAATATTCAACATACCCATTTAGAAAACTTCTTAGGCTGGAAGGAGAAGAAATCAACGATATAATAAACAAAACGAAAATGACATTTCGAAATCAAACAAACTACGGAATCCCACCCCTCAAAATCCAAGAATGATGTACCACCAAAAGTAAAACATACACAAAGTGAAATACTGGCCAGTTCAACAAATTACAAACGACTTTTTTGAAATCATACAATCCTTGGAACCCACCACCAAAAGCCAAGGACAATGTACCACAAACATCTAAACATACACAAAGTGAAATACAACATAATTCCAAAAAACATAAATGCCATTTTGAAATCAAACAGTACTTGAACTCCAACAGAAAAGCATACACAAAGTAAAATACAGCACCATTCAACAAATTATAAATGACTTTATGAACTCTCGCAATCGTTGGAGCTCCACCACAAAAATTCAAGGATAATGTAATACCAGCAGCAAAGCATACACAAAGTGAAAGACACCACAACTCACCAAAATATAAAACTCATTTTGAAATCAAACCGTAGTTGGAACCCCACCTCCCAAAATCCAAGGGTTATTTACCGCCAACCGCAATGCATACAAAAGGTGAAATACAATACAATTCCCAAACATATAAATAACACTTGGAAATCAACTCATCTTTCCAATCGCACTCCCCAAAATCAAAGTATAACGTACAACCAATAGCAAAGCATACACAAAATGAAATACAGCACAATACAACAAAATGTAAATAGTATTTCGAAATTAAACAACCCTTCGACCCTCAGTCCTGCAAATCCAAGAATTATGTACCACCAGGAGAAAAGAATACATGAAGTGGCATACAGCACGATTCAACAAAACATAAATGCCGCCCCGGTGGCGCAGTGGTCTTAGCGATGGCCTCTGATCATTCGTCCGAACGGGGTACGGGTTCGAATCCCGGTGAGGCATGGATGTTGTGTTTGTCTTACGGCACTGGCTCTCTCCCTTCCCTGGAACCAGTGACTCTAAATTACGGACGGGCGACTGCTTATAGCCCATTGAGTTGCTCACGGTGGTCGTTAAACCTACAATAAAAGAAAACATAAATGACATTTTGAAATCAAAAAATGTTTGTAACCCCATCCCCCAAAACCCAAGGATAATATCATCAACAGCACAGCGTACACAATGTGAAATACAGCACAATTCCACAAAATATAAATAGCATTTTGAAATCAAACCAAACTTGGAACCCCCACCTCCCAATTTCCAAGGATAATATACCATCAACAGCACAGCATACCGAATGTGAAGTACAGCCGAATTCAACAAAATATAAACGACATTTTCAAAATCAAACCATCCATGCAACCCCACTTCGCAAAATCCAAGGATAATGTACCACCAACAGCAAAGCATACACAAAGTGACATTCAACGTAATTCCACAAAATATAAATAACATTTTGAAATCAAACAATCCTTGGAGCCCCACCCCCACATAATCCAAGGATAATATACCACATACAGCACAGCATACACAATGTGAAATACAGCACAATAAACCAAAGTGTAAATCGCATTTTGAAATCCAGCTGTCCTTGTAACCCCACAGCTCGAAGTACAAGGATAATATACTGCCAACAGAACAGCAGACAGAAATTGAAATTCAGCGGAATTCACCAAAATATAAAGAACATTTTCAAAATCAAACCATCCTTGGAACCCCACTACGCAAAATCCAAGGATAATGTAGCACCAACAGCAAAGTATACACAAAATGATATTCAACGCAATTCCACAAAATGTAAATAACATTTTGAAATCAAACCATCCTTGCAACCGCACAACCCAAAATCCAAGGGAAATATACGATCAACTGCACAGCATACCGAATGTGAAGTACAGATGAATTCCACAAAATATAAAAGACATTTTCAAAATCAAACCATCCTTTGAACCCCACTTCGCAAAATCCTAGGATAATGTACCACCAAGAGCAAAGCATACAGAAAATGATATTCAACACAATTCCACAAAATATAAATAACATTTTGAAATCTAACCATACTTGGAACCCCACCCTCCAATTTCCAAAGGTATTATACCATCAACAGCACAGCATACCGAATTTGAAATACAGCCAAATTCACCAAAATATAAAGGACATTTTTCAGAATCAAACCATCCATGGGACCCCACTTCGAAAATCTAAGGATAATGTACCACTAACAGCAAAGCATACACAAAATGATATTCAACGCAATTGTACAAAATGTAAATAACATTTCGAAATCAAACCATCCTTGGAACCCCACTTCGCAAACTCCAAGGATAATGTACCACCAAGAGCAAAGCATACACAAAATGATATTCAACACAATTCCACAAAATGTAAATAACATTTTGAAATCAAACCATCCTTGGAACCCCAGTTCACAAAATCCAAGGATAATGTACCACCAAGAGCAAAGCATACACAAAATGATATTCAACACAATTCCACAAAATGTAAATAACATTTTGAAATCAAACCATCCTTGGAACCCCAGTTCACAAAATCCAAGGATAATGTACCACCAAGAGCAAAGCATACACAAAATGATATTCAACACAATTCCACAAAATGTAAATAACATTTTGAAATCAAACCATCCTTGGAACCCCAGTTCACAAAATCCAAGGATAATGTACCACCAAGAGCAAAGCATACACAAAATGATATTCAACACAATTCCACAAAATGTAAATAATATTTTGAAATCAAACCATCTTTAGAACCTTTCTCTCTGCCCCCTCCTCTTCTCTCTGCCCCCTCCTCTTTTATGCCGCGCTCTGTTCCTGGCGTCCTTTCTGCCTCCACTTCTGCCGTCTAGTCTACTGCTCTCTCTCTTTCTCCTCTTTCGCCTTAGATGAAACTAACACTCACTGGATCTTCCTCCATAACCGTCTGCCAGTTCCTTTTCTTATGAATATCATCTCTTCTCCACTGTTCTCTTTCTGTTCTCAGTCCGCAGATGTTCATCAGGTCTTCTTGTATTGCCCGGTCCTGTTACCGCTACTAAATCTCGCCTTCACCAATGCTCGTCGTTCGTGCATGATCGGACTCTCCTTCGACCCTTACCGGACTCTTTTACTGAGTCCTGCCCGGCTTACTCTTCTAAAGCCTATGAGCTCCCATGTGTTGTGTTACTTCCAGTCGCGCACCACCTCCCCGCTTCGCCTGGAACATACACTATACTGACAAAAGTCACCGGACACCTAGAAGAGAAACACAACATAGCATTTACTGACATAAATTAGTAAGGTTTCGGGCCACTTTTGGCCTTAATGCATGCACTGACCCTTCGAGACAAGTTTTCGACAAGGATTTGGAACACAGCAATAGGTATGCGCTTCCATTCAGTACATAATCCTGCCGCTAACTGTTGCTTAGTAGTAGGACTTGGTTCCAACTTCCTTATGCGGCTCTCTAATTCATCCCATAGGTGTTCTATGGGATTAACATCAGGCCTCCGTTCTGGCCAGTCCACACACGATACGGAATTACACGCCATAATAGTCCTTGCTTTATGGCTCGGTGCATTATCCTCCTGATACCAACAAGGCTCGGTTCCATAGTATCGCCACAGAGTTGGTAGGGAATAGTTGTCCAGAATATCGAGGTAGACGTGCTGGTTAACAGGTTTGTCCACGATAACAAATGGGCCGGGACCATACCACGAAAAACACCCCCACACGAATACACTGCCAGCTTCAAACTTGACAGTAGGAAAAGTACACTGTGGTAAATAGCGTTACCCCGGCTGCCGCCATACCCGCACACGGCCACCAGACTGATGGATCGTGTATCTGGATTCATCAGTCCATAGGAACCGTTTCCATTTATCTACGGTCCAGGAAAAATGTTCTTTACACCATGCTAAACGAAGAGTAGCATTCCGAGTGGAGATGAAAGGCTTATGAGCAACCGCACGACAACGGTAATCCATTTAATGAGGTTCTCTGCGAATGGTACGTGCACACACCGAGGTTCCAGCATTTTTACTCACCTGCACACTGAGGTCTTGTGCAGTACTCCGTCGATTAGCTGTAACGACTCTCCTGAGGCTTCGACGTCCTCTATCACTGATTTTCTTTGGTATGCCGATATGTTTTTCTGCTTCAGATACGCCATGTGTCTTCCACTTATTCAGTACATCCAAAACAGTTGACATAGGTATGTTTAAACGCCTCTCGGGTTCTCTTATGGACAACCCACTAATACACTATCTACCAACAAGTAATTGGACACCCCTGCAATCGACAATATCTGCGGTCCTGATACACGTCACGGCCGCCGCCGTTAAATATCGTGTGGGAAACAACAACGCAACCAGTCGCATGCAAGATGCCACGCATTTCGGAGCTCTCTGATTTCTAGAAAGGTGTAATCGTCGGGTATCACAGAAATGGCCGATTCATACTTGGCATATCCAGCGAGTTGAATAACCCACAATCGACAGTGCTCTACGTGATTGGCAAGTGGAATATGAGAGCGGACTGTTAGAATGTGCCCTGACCCGGCAGACCCACAAAACTGGGAGTTAGAGACCGACGGGTGCTGGCCAGAGAAATTCGGAAGAACAGCACCAAATCGATGGGCCACATCCGCGAGGAGCTTCAACAGGCATCCAGGAGTGTTCTTTCGATGAATACCATCCGTAAGGAAGGCCATCTGCTCGGTTATCATGGACGTGCTGCCGCCCACAAGCCTTTGATCACCAAGTCCAATAGCGCTGCTCGGCTAACGTGGTGCAAAGAACGTCGACAGTGGACCGTTGAACAGTAGAAACAGGTTCTCTCGAGCGACAAATCAAGGTTCACCCTCTACCATTCGGATGGCAGGGTCTGAGTTTGGCGTCTGCCTGGAGAATGCCTCCTGCCGGAATGTATTGTGCCAACTGTGAAGTCTGGCGGCGGTGGAATTTTGTTATGGGGGTGTTTCTCGTGGTATGGCACGGGACTCTTGGTCGCAATTCCTGGAAGACTCAACGCCGAGACCTACTGCGCCATTTTGGATGACCATGCTCTTCCTACGTTGTGGCAGTTTTACGGGGTGGACCCGTGTTACTTTCAGGATGACAATGCCACCTGTCATGTTGCGATGTTCACCCTGGCTTGGTATAGTGACAATGGGGTTAATCGAATGGACTGGCCTTACGCAGAGTCCAGACCTTAACCCTTTCGAGCACCTCTGGGACGAGTTGGAGCGTCGACTTAAGGGGTGCCCCCACCGTCCGAAATTGGTGAAGGAACTGACCTGTCTTCTCCAAGCCGAATGGAAGAAAATACCGCTAGCCGTCGTACAACGCCTGGTTGAGAGTATGCCCCGGAGGGTCGCAGCTGTAATCGCCGCTCGTGGAGGCTCCACCAACTATTGAAGGTGAATGTACTTCGTTTTCCTTTGCTATCACAGGTGTCCAATTACTTGTTGGTAGATAGTGTATTTATTCTGTACTGGGGGAGAATATTGTATCGAAAAGAACGTGTGAGTTTTGGTTTAGACGGTTTAAAGCAGGTGATTTTGATCTTTTCGATTGAGAACATAGCGGAAGTTTGCACATGAGGAACTGCAAGCATTGCTGGATGAAGATTCCTCTGAAACGCAAAAAGAACTAGATGAACAACTTGGGGTAACTCAACAAACCCTTTCCAATCTTTACGCGCAATGGGAAAGATTCAGAAGGAAGGAAAATGGGTGTTACATGACCTGAGTCAGAAGAACAAGGATGAGCGTGCCAGGAAGTGTTTGAATCTGTTGAATAAACAACACAGAAAGTCTTTCCTGTGGAAAATAATTACTTGTGATGAAAAGCGGATATGGTACGACAATCCTAAAAGCAAAAAAACACTTAGTAGACGCCGGTGAAGCAACGACTTTGACACCGAAGTGCAATATTCACTCCGAGAAAGTGGAACAGGGTCAAACTGTTTCTGCTGATCTCTACAAACAACAATTGTTGCGATTTAACCAGGAAATCTGTCGGAAACGCTCATTCACAGGCAAAGGATTGCGTCCCGTGAAATTACTGCATGACAACGCGTCGCGAAATCGGTCGAAAGAAACGTTCTTGGCGTTTGGGTTTGAAGTTTTGGAGCACCCAGCGTATAGTCCCGACATAGCCCCTTTCAGACTATCATGTGTTCCGATCAATGCAACATGGTTTGTCTGCTGTACGGTTCCGGACATGTGACGAAGTGCAAAAATGGGTTGACGACTTCATCGCGTCACACGACGCAGTATTCTTCATGGCTGGAATCCGTCAGCTGCCCGACCGATGGCGGAAGATGATAGATAATGACGGCGCATATTTTGATTCGTAAAGGTATTGTTTGCTTCAAAATTACATGTTGTGCTGTCTTAAAACGCTTTAAAACTTATTTGTACACCTAATATTAATTTTTATTTAAAGCTTAAAAACAGTGGTCCTAGTACGGGCTATACGCTAGTATCTGTAATAAAAAAATAACGAAAAAATTTCAGTATGACGTTTAAGCGCTATGTATCAATCTGACTGAGATGAAAAACCCATAAACCAGCTGACTGAAGTTCATGTCTGTTGAGCCATCAATATGAAAATTAGGAGTTCACTGAAATGTTTGTTCAGAAGGTTGTTGAAGACACAGTAATACAGTTCGCTTAGATCAATTTGTCGCTCTTACTTCTATGATAAACTGTTGCAATCATACATCGTATGCCGTCTATTTCGCAGTACTCTCGTTTTTGAAATGCGTTGCATTCAGTGACGTCTGTCGTAAAAGTTTAGGCACGAAGAAGTATTGGCGATAAAACATAAAAAATACCTAGCAAAGGAGTCGTGTTCTGTTGCTTCGTAAATAAAAGGAGCAACGGGAATAAAAATTATACATATTATTTCGTGAAATGAGGAGAATCTATGTACAGGTTTGGCAGTGGAGTATATTCGAGGATAGCTAGGCTAGCTGCGAAGCCCAGAGAATACACAAATAAAACTGAATTAAATACACTGAGTGGCCACTTTATTATATGTCCACCCCTTCATAACTTCGTTGGGACACTTTTTGCCTTTAATACTGCGTCGATTCTTCGTGGCATGGACTCCACGAGATGTCGATAGGTGGTTTGTGGAATCTGAGACCATGCTTGATGAATAGCACTTTCCAGGAGTGTGAGATTGCAGGGTTGTGAATCCAGCTGTCTGATGGCTTTTTCAACTTCATCCCACAAATTCTCAATGGTGTTGAGATTTGGGGATTGTGGGGTCAACTAAGCAAAGTAAACTCACCGGCATGTTCCTGAAACCAATCCTGTATAATATGAGCACTATGGCAGGACGCATTATCTTGTTAAAAGTAGCCATCGCCATTGGGATAAACCATCCACATGACAGGATGCACTTGGTCCACAACGATGTTTAGATATGATGTCCCAGTCAGACGTTGATCAACACGAATTAAAGGGCCCAAAGCATGCCAGGAAAACATTCCCCAAACCATAACGTTGCCTCCACCAGCTTGAAGGGTTGTAGCAATGCATTTGGGGTCCATACTTTCGTGCTGTTTCCGCTAATTTCTCACTCGGCCATCGGCATGGGGCAACTGAAAACGTGATTCGTCGGACCACATAATTTGTTTGAAATTACCGACTGTCCAATCCTTGTGCTCCCGTGTGACCTGAGGACGTTTTCTCTTGTTGACTGCAGACAGCAAAGGTGTTCAAACAGGACTTCGCTGCCACATCCCATCTGATGCAGTGTTCGGCGAACAGTGCATGCAGAGATCATTTGAGGGGATCCTTGATTAAGATGGTCTGTAATTTGCTGCACTGTTGCCCTTCTGTTGTCTGTTACCAGTCTGGACACTCTCCGTTCATCCCGAACAGTCGCTAGTCGATGACGACAACACGTTGTACGTAGAGACCCAGTTTTTTGGCTGACAGTCCAGTTTTTAAACATCCCAAAGTCCGTCAAATCGCATTTTGTACCCATCTCGTCACCCAAAAGTCACTTCTACTACTGTCGCAAGCACTAAGCTTTCCCTTTTTATACTAGCCTCGCCCTCTGGCGGCAACAGCGTGCAGCCATAACTCATTTTCTTAAAACTGTCAGACGGTCATAATAAAGTGGCCACTCAGTGTATACACAAATAAAAATTAACTATGAACGGTATTAAAATATGTCGATGCTTTCGGTGCGAAAATAAAACGCGTGCGGATTCGCTTCTTTGACCATGTCTGGCGAGCGAAAACCAATAGCATAACGCAAGCAGCTCTTCCAGAGTCTTCGCAGTTCTTATGCGAAAACCTTCCGTACAATCGCCTGCTAGCGTTTCCATGACAACATGAATCAGCTGGTAGAAGGGAATGGACCATTGCTTTGGGAAACGGTTCGCTCAGAAAAAAGAAGACTTCGACTATCTCAGTCACTCCCATACTCATGCCCATAAGAGTTGTTTCAGTTTTCATGAAGTGTCAATGAATTAAAATCAGAGATATTATATCTTAAATTCTTGGCTTTGTTGGATTCGAATTGTTTTGTTATATTTTGTGAAAGCTTCCCTGAACATCTACTGTCAGAACTTAAAGAACTCTATGCTTCAAATTTTGATACAGCTCGACTAAAAAATGAACTCAAGGTGTTTTATTCCCTTGATGAATACAAAAGCAAATCAGTAAGAGACATTACTTGTTACATAAAGTTGAATAAATTGGACATAATGTTTAGTGAGGTGTACAAATTAGCAGACCTCATATTATGCTTTCCATCAACAACTGCAACTGTCGAAAGAAGTTTTTCTGCATTAAAAAGAATCAAGATGTATCTTAGAACCACACAAGGACATGCACATTCGAAAAACTTAGCTGTTTTGTCAATAGAGAAAAACATTATTTTTAAATATGAAAAAGTAAACGGAAGAAACATTTTATGAAAACTTAGGGCACACAAAAGGAGAAGAATGGAATTCATGTGTTCAACAAATTTATTAGTGGAATAAAGAACATGGCAGTCTGTCGACTTGACAGTCGAAAGCATAAACATCAACGGTTAACATGACGATGTAATATATACAATGAAAGGAATATCATTCCATTTAACAAAACACAAAATGATGAAATCTATGTGGGCCGCCCCGGTGGCGCAGTGGTCTAAGCGATGGCCTCTGATCATTCGTCCGAACGGGGTCCGGGTTCGAATCCTAGTGAGGCATGGATGTTGTGTTTGTCTTACGGCACTGGTTCTCTCCCTTCCCTGGAACCAGTGACACTAAATTAGGGACGGGCGACTGCTTATAGCCCATTGAGTTGCTCACGGTGGTCATTAAACCTCCAACCAAAAAAAAAAAAAAAAAAATCTATGTGGTGATACATGGAGAAAATGCACAGAACAAAATAGTGGCATTAGACAAAGATATGCAGGGATACATCCTGTGTAAATACAGAAAAACAAAAACAACATGATCAGAAACAGCAGGAAATGAAGACTGCCGTATGGCGAAGTTTTATAGGTATGCTGATGATAACAAATGCTTTATGTCGAAATAAACACTGGACTCTCAGTGGCGTGCATAGAATATATACGTAAAAAAGTCATACATTTTTGACATAGAGTACAATCACATGATGTAGGGCAAACATTATGCTGAAATAAGTGCAACAAAGAGAACATGTGTCATACAGAACAATCAAACAACAGTTACTAAGGAGAACATTACATCGAGAAAAGGTATGAGTATAGCGCACTGTTTTTCAAGAATTAGATTCTTGGAGTGAAAATTGTGTGGCCGCCCCGGTGGCGCAGTGGTCTAAGGCGTTGGCCTCTGATCATTCGTCCGTAAGGGGCCCGTGTTCGTATCCCGGTGAGGCATAGATGTTGTGTTTGTCTTACGGCACTGGCTCTCTCCCTTCCCTGGAACCAGTGACCCTAAATTAGGGACGGGCGACTGCTTATAGCCCATTGAGTTGCTCACGGTGGTCGTTAAACCTCCAATAAAAAAAAATTGTGTGACGATCTGCCAGCTTCACAGGCGAAAAAATATAACAGTGAATAAAGGTGAAATGACGATGAAAATGTACAATGAGGGGAATAACGTTCCTCAAAAACAAAACACAATAAATGATAAAAACATAAGGTTACACAGGGACATCTATACAGGTAGATGTGTATGGTATAGGACAATATACTAATTAGGTGTTAAAATAACAGATATAACATGAGAAAGGTGCGGAAACGTACATAGCCGCCCCGGTGGCGCAGTGGTCTAAGGCGTTGGCCTCTGATCATTCGTCCGTAAGGGGTCCGGGTTCGAATCCCGGTCAGGCATGGATGTTGTGTTTGTCTTACGGCACTGGCTCTCTCCCTTCCCTGGAACCAGTGACCCTAAATTAGGGACGGACGACTGCTTATAGCCCATTGAGTTGCTCACGGTGGTCGTTAAACCTCCAATCAAAAAAAAAAAAAAAAAAAAAAAAAGAATCCCGGTGAGGCATGGATGTTGCGTTTGTCTTACGGCACTGGCTCTCTCCCTTCCCTGGAACCAGTGACCCTAAATTAGGGACGGGCGACTGCTTATAGCCCATTGAGTTGCTCACGGTGGTCGTTAAACCTCCAATCAAAAAAAAAAAAAAAAAAAAAAAAGAATCCCGGTGAGGCATGGATGTTGCGTTTGTCTTACGGCACTGGCTCTCTCCCTTCCCTGGAACCAGTGACCCTAAATTAGGGACGGGCGACTGCTTATAGCCCATTGAGTTGCTCACGGTGGTCGTTAAACCTCCAATCAAAAAAAAAAAAAAAAAAAAAGAATCCCGGTGAGGCATGGATGTTGCGTTTGTCTTACGGCACTGGCTCTCTCCTTCCCTGGAACCAGTGACCCTAAATTAGGGACGGGCGACTGCTTATAGCCCATTGAGTTGCTCACGGTGGTCGTTAAACCTCCAATCAAAAAAAAAAAAAAAAAAAAAAAAAAAGAATCCCGGTGAGGCATGGATGTTGCGTTTGTCTTACGGCACTGGCTCTCTCCCTTCCCTGGAACCAGTGACCCTAAATTAGGGACGGACGACTGCTTATAGCCCATTGAGTTGCTCACGGTGGTCGTTAAACCTCCAATCAAAAAAAAAAAAAAAAAAAAAAAAGAATCCCGGTGAGGCATGGATGTTGCGTTTGTCTTACGGCACTGGCTCTCTCCCTTCCCTGGAACCAGTGACCCTAAATTAGGGACGGGCGACTGCTTATAGCCCATTGAGTTGCCCACGGTGGTCGTTAAACCTCCAATCAAAAAAAAAAAAAAAAAAAGAATCCCGGTGAGGCATGGATGTTGCGTTTGTCTTACGGCACTGGCTCTCTCCCTTCCCTGGAACCAGTGACCCTAAATTAGGGACGGACGACTGCTTATAGCCCATTGAGTTGCTCACGGTGGTCGTTAAACCTCCAATCAAAAAAAAAAAAAAAAAAAAAAAAAAAAGAATCCCGGTGAGGCATGGATGTTGCGTTTGTCTTACGGCACTGGCTCTCTCCCTTCCCTGGAACCAGTGACCCTAAATTAGGGACGGGCGACTGCTTATAGCCCATTGAGTTGCCCACGGTGGTCGTTAAACCTCCAATCAAAAAAAAAAAAAAAAAAAAAAGAATCCCGGTGAGGCATGGATGTTGCGTTTGTCTTACGGCACTGGCTCTCTCCCTTCCCTGGAACCAGTGACCCTAAATTAGGGACGGACGACTGCTTATAGCCCATTGAGTTGCTCACGGTGGTCGTTAAACCTCCAATCAAAAAAAAAAAATAATAATAATTGTGGGGCAATAACAATATACACGCTGAACATCTCCTTCCTGCCAGCAGAAAGAACAGAGAGGGGAGGAGACTAAAGACATCCTAGAAAGAGAAAGAGGGACAGGTAACCGTTGGTGTAGAAAGCGCCAGGTGTGTCACGTTCTAACGGGGGGAAGAAAGAGGGGTGAGGGAGGCTAATCAGATGGGAAAGGAAAGAGAGGAAGGTGCGCTAGGAATAGGACGGGGAGAAGTCAGGGGGCTCGAAGAAAGCGATAGAGGGCAGCTGTAAAAAAAGAGGGAGCGAGAGCGATTCCGGAGCGCACCCACCGAAGTAAAAGACAGAATGATTGATCAGGTGGATGGATGAGGGTAGAATAGAAGAGGGGTTCGGCCAGGAGATCAAGTGTTGTAGTAGGTAAGGCTCGGATAAGGGGAGAGAACGAAAAAGCACCAACGACTCAGAAAGTAGAGCAGGAAAGTGGGAGGAGGAAAAAGTGGAGGAATCCATCCTGAGGAAAAAAAAAGAGAAGGATGGAACAAGGGGGAAGTGAGTACATTCAGAGTAGAGTGAAGTGAGGGTGAGGGAGCAAGAAGAAGGCGGAGGAAGGAGACTACTCGGCTCGCCCTGTAGAACAGTCGGACGTCAGGCATCATAATTCCACCATGGTTTTCAGGTAGGAGCAAAGTCTCCGCGGTGATCCAATGTTTTGCTGGCCATATGATGGAAATGAGCAGGTTGTTGAGTGTCTCTAGTTGAGATTTCCGCAGCGTTGTGAACGTCCACGAAAAAAAGCAGAGAGAAAGAAGATACCGTTGCGCAATGTTAGCGCGCTGAAAATATGAGGTGAAGGTGCGACAGAACTTCCAAAAAGCAGCAGTACGTCGCAACCGAGAAAGGAGTGCATCCCATGAGGTGCACTCCTTCATCGGTTGCGACGTACTGTTCTCTTTTTACACAGGTTTCGAGTTAGTCCAAAAAGTTACAGTACAAATACCGTCTGTGTTAAAGCAAATGACAATTACGCAAATGAAATCTATGCCGGACCCTGAAAAAAAAAAAACAACCCCAGGCCGGTTCGGGTCGGGCCTGATATTAATTGGGTGGGAACGGGCCGGGACGGGACGGGCTCGGGCCTAAAAATATTGCCTCTGCAGGGCTCCACTCCCAATACAACAAAATATTTGCTACCTAATTTTTAACAATAGCAAATTACTGGAAATTGTTACCATATAGAGAGAGGGGTTTTTTTTGTTGTTTTTTTCCCTAGCGGTGGGTGGTTTACACTCTGTAAAAAGAAAAAAATTGAGCACCTCAAACTGCCATCCAAATGGTTAGTTCTTGTTTTGTTTTTACAACTATGTGCTAATCTAAATAATCTAAATGGGCTGAAACCAAATGCGCCGCCCCGGTGGCGCAGTGGTCTAAGGCAATGGCCTCTGATCATTCGTCCGAAAGGGGTCCGGGTTCGAATCCCGGTGAGACATGGATGTTGTGTTTGTCTTACGGCACTGGCTCTCTCCCTTCCCTGGAACCAGTGACCTTAAATTAGGGACGGGCGACTGCTTATAGCTCATTGAGTTGCTCACGGTGGTCGTTAAACCTCCAATAAAAAAAAAAAAAAAAACCAAATGGCAAGGGAATGGGGTTTTTTTTTGGGTTTTTTTTTATTGGAGGTTTAACGACCACCGTGAGCAACTCAACGAGCTATAAGCAGTCGCTTGTCCCTAATTTAGGGTCACTGGTTCCAGGGAAGGGAGAGAGCCAGTGCCGTAAGACAAACACAACATCCATGCCTGACCGGGATTCGAACCCGGACCCCTTACGGACGAATGATCAGAGGCCATCGCTTAGACCACTGCGCCACCGGGGCGGCAGGGAATGGTTTACAGTTTACACCATATGTTTTCAAGTAACACTCTAATGATTCCTTAACAATCAGAAACACAATTGTAGTAAGGCGAGACTTATACCACTCCTAATGTTTTGGGGGATATTTTCTCCAGCACAGCGTTATTTTACTAGCATCCTCAATATTTTACACCATCCCATGATGAAATCTGACCTGGTCCCTAATTTAGGGCCACTGGTTCGAGGGAAGGGAGAGAGCCAGTGCCGTAAGACAAATACAACATCCATGCCTGTCGGGATTCAAACCCGGACCCCTTACGGACGAATGATCAGAGGCCAGCGCCTTAGACCACTGCGCCACCGGGGCGGCAGGGAATGGTTTACAGTTTACACCATATGTTTTCAAGTAACACTCTAATGATTCCTTAACAATAAGAAACACACTTGTAGTAAGGCGAGACTTATACCACTCCTAATGTTTTGGGGGATATTTTCTCCAGAACAGCCTTATTTTACTAGCATCCTCAATATTTTACACCATCCCATGATGAAATCTGACCTGGTCCCTAATTTAGGGCCACTGGTTCCAGAGAAGGGAACCAGTGGCCCTAAATTGAAAGCCAGGCCCGTAAAGCAAACACAACATCCATGCCTCACCGGGATTCGAACCTGGACCCTTCTCGGACGAATGGCCATAAGCCAGCGCTTAGACCACTGCGCCATGATGACATCTGTAGTGCATTACTGAATTAAAGCAAAGGTACAACATTTTTAATCCCTTGCAATTGTAGATTTCTTTAAATTTGCATTTGTGATATACGAGGATAAGAAAACTTTTATACTCTGTTTAAATTTTTGATATGTATTAATATACACTGGAGAGCAATTGAATTAGAGATACCTGTCTAGTAACGTGTAGCACCACCTTTCGTCCTGATGACGGCGGCGATTCGTCTCGGTATGGACTCGACAAGACACCGGAAGCGTTGGGAAACCATACGGATCCACGACCCCTGAACAAGCTCCCACAGTTTACGAAGATTTGATGGAAGGGGGATCAGAGCCTCGAACATATCTCTCGATGGCATCCCAGATGTCATCGATGGGATTGAGGTCAGGTGACCTAGCTGGCCAAGGAAGCGAGGTCACGTCGGTGGTGTGTTCATCCAACCATTCGGATACAATTCCGGAGCTGCATTGTCTTGTTGCAGGATGAGGTCCCCAGTGGGATGTTGAAGACGCACAAATGGGAGCAAATGGTCGTCCAGGATATCCCGGTAACGTTGACCTGCAAAGAACGATCTCACACGTACCAGGGGCCCCATTTCAGTCCACGTAAACAGTCCCCAGACAAGAATGCCACCCCCACCAGCTTGAAGAGTACCCTGCTGGCAAGAAGGATCCATCGCTTCATGTGGTTTGCGCCGTACTCGTATCCTGCCATCCACATGTACCAACGTTAATCTCGAGTCATCAGTCCAGGCAACATTTTCCCACATGTCTAGGGTCCAGTGGCGATGTTCCAGCGCCCATGCTAATCTTTGCACCCTGTGATGTGCGGTCAGCAGCGGTACCCTCGTGGGACGATGGCTTCTGTACTCCATAGCGAGGAGATGGTTCTGGATGGTGTGGTTGCTTACACGTTTTTGTGCACCAGTGTTAAATTGCCGAGTGATTTCTTGCAGTGTGGCCCGTCTATCCGCTGCTACAATGCGAGCTGGCCGGCGATGACCCCGCTCATCCACACGCTGCTGTCCACGGCAGTTGGTCCTTGCAGGGATGGTTTTACCGGATTCGATGTACTGCACCCGTGACACAGTGGCTCGTGAAAATCCCAGTGCCTTCACGACTTCCGAGATGGAGTGACCCATTGGTCGGGCTCCGACGATTTGCCCACGATCAAATGCGCTTAGATCCTTCGTCTTACCCATACTGCGTCCGACTCTTACTGATTCCCGTCGCATCACTCGTTTCCGTTTACAGGGCCGCCCACAGCGCCACATTTGCATAACGCCAGCTGTCTCTAATTCAATTGCTCTTCAGTGTAGTATATGTATCAAAATTTGTAATTTCCCCCGGAAAAAAACATCGCTGCGTTCCGTTACTGATTGTTATGTTTGTCTTACGACCAGGACACCGGAACATTTCCTGGTGGACCACTCGAGAAATGGCCCACTTTCTCGTAATCTTTTATTATGGATTTTTTTAACGAACGGATAATTATTTTACTACTTATGAATAACAATCTGTAACTTAATTTGTGCTTCATATTTATCTGAAAAGTTATTTCCTTAAGAAAAGAAACGTTTCCTCCTATTTATAATTTGAACGTTTGCTCTGAAAAGCATAGCAAAATTCTCTGCACTTATGCAAGAAAAGCGCAGCCGGACCAAGTACATTGTTATAAATTAATTAAGCAAACGCTAACTACAGTTGGCCGCACCGATGGTGCAGTGGTCTAAGCGATGGCCTCTGATCATTCGTACGAATGGGGTCCGGGTTCGAATCCCGGTGAGGCATGGATGTTGTGTTTGTCTTACGGCACTGGCTCTGTCCCTTCCCTGGAACCAGTGACCCTAAATTAGGAACGGGCGACTGCTTATAGCCCATTGAGTTGCTCACGGTGCTCGTGTTAAACCTCCAATCAAAAAAAAAAAAAAAACTACCGTTGGATGTAGGTCGTTGATCCCAGCGTAGTTGGTAGGCCTACCATCCTTTTGTAAATTTGACGGAGGCACTACCAATAAGACACTACCCATTGTGATAGCCCATCATCTCCACACCCTTACCCACAAACAGGCAAAGCTATTCTCCTACAGAGATATTCCGAAATCAGTGTCCTTCTCGCTTTGTCTTAGAAGCATAGGCGCCGACTTGAAAAATTGTTGGGCAGCCCCGATGGTGCAGTGGTCTAAGCGATGGCCTCTGATCATTCGTCCGTAAGGGGTCCGGGTTCGAATCCCGGTCAGGCATGGATGTTGTGTTTGTCTTACGGCACTGGCTCTCTCTCCCTTCCCTGGAACCAGTGACCCTAAATTAGGGACGGGCGACTGCTTATAGCCCATTGAGCTGCTCACGGTGCTCGTGTTAAACCTCCAATAAAAAAAAAAAGAAAAAAAAACTACCGTTGGATGTAGGTCGTTGATCCCAGCGTAGTTGGTAGGCCTACCATCCTTTTGTAAATTTGACGGAGGCACTACCAATAAGACACTACCCATTGTGATAGCCCATCATCTCCACACCCTTACCCACAAACAGGCAAAGCGATTCTCCTACAGAGATATTCCGAAATCAGTGTCCTTCTCGCTTTGTCTTAGAAGCATAGGCGCCGACTTGAAAAATTGTTGGGCAGCCCCGATGGTGCAGTGGTCTAAGCGATGGCCTCTGATCATTCGTCCGTAAGGGGTCCGGGTTCGAATCCCGGTTAGGCATGGATGTTGTGTTTGTCTTACGGCACTGGCTCTCTCTCCCTTCCCTGGAACCAGTGACCCTAAATTAGGGACGGGCGACTGCTTATAGCCCATTGAGCTGCTCACGGTGCTCGTGTTAAACCTCCAATCAAAAAAAGAAAAAACTACCGTTGGATGTAGGTCGTTGATCCCAGCGTAGTTGGTAGGCCTACCATCCTTTTGTAAATTTGACGGAGGCACTACCAATAAGACACTACCCATTGTGATAGCCCATCATCTCCACACCCTTAACCACAAACAGGCAAAGCGATTCTCCTACAGAGATATTCCGAAATCAGTGTCCTTCTCGCTTTGTCTTAGAAGCATAGGCGCCGACCTGAAAAATTGTTGGGCAGCCCCGATGGTGCAGTGGTCTAAGCGATGGCCTCTGATCATTCGTACGAATGGGGTCCGGGTTCGAATCCCGGTCAGGCATGGATGTTGTGTTTGTCTTACGGCACTGGCTCTCTCTCCCTTCCCTGGAACCAGTGACCCTAAATTAGGGACGGGCGACTGCTTATAGCCCATTGAGCTGCTCACGGTGCTCGTGTTAAACCTCCAATCAAAAAAAAGAAAAGAAAACTACCGTTGGATGTAGGTCGTTGATCCCAGCGTAGTTGGTAGGCCTACCATCCTTTTGTAAATTTCACGGAGGCACTACCAATAAGACACTACCCATTGTGATAGCCCATCATCTCCACACCCTTAACCACAAACAGGCAAAGCGATTCTCCTACAGAGATATTCCGAAATCAGTGTCCTTCTCGCTTTGTCTTAGAAGCATAGGCGCCGACTTGAAAAATTGTTGGGCAGCCCCGATGGTGCAGTGGTCTAAGCGATGGCCTCTGATCATTCGTACGAATGGGGTCCGGGTTCGAATCCCGGTCAGGCATGGATGTTGTGTTTGTCTTACGGCACTGGCTCTCTCTCCCTTCCCTGGAACCAGTGACCCTAAATTAGGGACGGGCGACTGCTTATAGCCCATTGAGCTGCTCACGGTGCTCGTGTTAAACCTCCAATCAAAAAAAGAAAAAAAAACTACCGTTGGATGTAGGTCGTTGATCCCAGCGTAGTTGGTAGGCCTACCATCCTTTTGTAAATTTGACGGAGGCACTACCAATAAGACACTACCCATTGTGATAGCCCATCATCTCCACACCCTTAACCACAAACAGGCAAAGCGATTCTCCTACAGAGATATTCCGAAATCAGTGTCCTTCTCGCTTTGTCTTAGAAGCATAGGCGCCGACTTGAAAAATTGTTGGGCAGCCCCGATGGTGCAGTGGTCTAAGCGATGGCCTCTGATCATTCGTACGAATGGGGTCCGGGTTCGAATCCCGGTCAGGCATGGATGTTGTGTTTGTCTTACGGCACTGGCTCTCTCTCCCTTCCCTGGAACCAGTGACCCTAAATTAGGGACGGGCGACTGCTTATAGCCCATTGAGCTGCTCACGGTGTTCGTGTTAAACCTCCAATCAAAAAAAGAAAAAAAAACTACCGTTGGATGTAGGTCGTTGATCCCAGCGTAGTTGGTAGGCCTACCCTCCTTTTGTAAATTTGACGGAGGCACTACCAATAAGACACTACCCATTGTGATAGCCCATCATCTCCACACCCTTAACCACAAACAGGCAAAGCGATTCTCCTACAGAGATATTCCGAAATCAGTGTCCTTCTCGCTTTGTCTTAGAAGCATAGGCGCCGACTTGAAAAATTGTTGGGGGTTCCGGAAATTTTTAACCCGTGAAATTTTCAAAGTATTTAAGTCTAATTTAAATTTCTTTCAGTCAGATGCAAACTATAGTTAATTACAGATTTTTTTTCTCTAGAATATTATTTATTTCCCATATTTAGCTTTTGTAGGTGCAACATTATTATGCACAATACACAGATACTCTGTGAATTTCCAACTCAATTGCCTTATAAAAGTAACAAAGCATGTAAACTTTATTTTAAGGTTTGCTTTTACCAATTTTAAAAATGCCAGCAATTTATTTCTTCAAATGATTTCTGAGTTAAAGTAGGAGGCTAGGACATGGCATCAGCCACACGCCCTGCATTTTCCGTGGACTCCACTTCGCATCAGCTGTGTATTTCCAACTTGGGCTGCTTCTGTACTTTTCTATGGGGAAATCGTTGTCTTTGAAGAGGTTGTAGCGGCACTTGTGTAGCATGTACAGTCAGGAAAAAATGAGACAGAAATATGCATGTCATCATCATCATCATTGTCAACCATTATCAATCCACTGCTGGACGAAGGTCTCCCCAAGTTTCCTCCACAACGGTCTGTCTTGTGCCAGTCTCCTCCATGTCACTCCCGCATATTTACGAATTTCATCCACCCATCTCCCATGTGGTCTTTTTCTGGGTCTTTTCCTGTCCCTTGGAATCCAATCTAAAATTTCGGCTGTCCATCTATGGTCTGTCCTTCTGGCAGTATGTCCAGCCCATTGCCATTTCAGGGATTTAACTCTGATCATGATGTCTTCCACTCTCGTCATTTTTCGGATCCACGAGTTCCTCTTCTTATCTCTCCTGGTTATACGAAGCATGCACCTCTCCATGCTGCTTTGAGTTGTCTGCAGCCTTTGTATGTCTCTTTTAGTTAAGGTCCACGTCTCTGCACCATACGTAAGCACTGGAAGGATGCATTGATCAAACACTTTTCTTTTAAGACATAATGGCATATTGCTCTTGAAAATTATGCTGTTTCTTCCAAAAGCTCTCCAGGCAAGTTTTGTACGCCGATTAATTTCTTCATCAATGTGACCCTCACTTGATATCTGCTGTCCAAGATAAACATACGTATCTGTTATCTCCAGTTTTTCTCCATCAATCGATAAATCTTCATTTCTTGTAAAAGCATTGAACATCACTTTTGTCTTCTGAAAGTTCATTTTTAATCCCACTTCTTTACTCTTGTCAGCAAGTTCCTGGATCATACTCTGCAGCTCTGATGGGGTAGTTGCAAAAATGACTACGTCATCAGCAAAACGAAGGTGGGTTAGATAATCTCCATTAATCTTTATCCCTTTGTTTTCCCAGTTCAGTGATTGAAAGACATTTTCCAATGTGGCATTAAAGAGCTTCGGAGATATGGTGTCACCTTGTCTCACTCCCTTTCCAATTTTTATGTGTGTTGTATTTTCAAACAGCCGAATCTTTGCACTTGCATTTTCATAGATGTTATTAATAATATTAATGTATGCATCTTCAATACCGCAGGATTTCAGAGCCGTGGTAACTGCTGATGGTTTCACCGAATCAAAGGCTTTTTCATAATCGATAAAAGCCATGCACAATGGAAGTTCATATTCCCTCGCTCTTTCAATTAGTTCTCTCAGTACATGGATATGATCTATTGTGCTGTAGCCACTCCTGAATCCAGCTTGTTCTCTCGGTTGAGCCATGTCCAGTGTTACCTTCAAGCGGTGTGAAAGAACTTTAGTGAAGATTTTATAAACCACTGATAGGAGGCTGATAGGTCTGTAGTTCCTGAGATCCTCAATGTCACCTTTTTTATGTAGCAGGATCATTGTAGCATTGTTCCAATCCTCAGGGATCTTCCCTTCATTAAGGCATCGAGTGAAAATTTGGGCGAGTACTGTTTCAATTTCTCCACTTGCTTCTTGTATGATGTCTATAGTAATTCCATCTTCTCCTGGAGCTTTCCCCCGCTTCATGTTCTTGATTGCATGAGCAACTTCTGCTGGGATGACTGGAAGAACTCTGGTACCTTTCATGATGTCTGGAGTACATGTATCATCCCTTTCATATAATTTGGAGTAGAAATCTTTCACTCTTGTCACAATTTCGCCTCTATTTCTTGTTATAGAACCATCTTCTTTTCTCAGAGCCATAATCTGTTTTCTTCCTTTACTGAGATGTCCCTTTGCTATCTTTAGGCTTTGGTTGTTTTCAATTGCTTTCCTCACTAGCTCACAGTTGAATTTCCTGACGTCTTCAGTGATACTTTTTCGTGCTGTCTTGCATAGCTCTATATATTCCACTTTGGAAGTCACATCTTCTTTAGTTGTCCTCATCTCTCTTCTTTTTTGCATCAACATTTTGGTTTTTCCTGATAATTTGTTTACATGCAACTTGTTCTTAGACCCAGCTAATTTTGTTGCTGTTTCCATAAGAGCTTTGGTTACTTTTCTGTTAACTTCCGAAATATCCACTTCTTCCGATGTTAGGCCTTCTAAAGCAGAGAATCTGTTCTTCAGTTCCAACTTGAAAGTATTATGGTGTTTTTTAAGGTTGGTTATGTCAATACATTTTGTTTGTCTTATGAGCTTGCCACGTTCCAGTTTAGTGTTGAGGTGCATCTTACATCTCACCAATCTATGGTCACTACCTGTGTTGAACTTGTTTAGCACACTGCAGTCTTCGATGACGAATTTTTTGTTACACATAATAAAATCAATTTCACTTGTCATCCCAATTGGATGTCTCCATGTCCATTTCCTGTGTGGCTTTTTCTTGAAAAAGGAATTCAAGATGAAAAAATCCTTCTGCCTCTGCAAACTCAACGAGAGTATTTCCACGCTGGTTTCTGTTGCCGTGACCGAATTTACCTACTGAAGTTTCATTCTGTTGCCGGTGCCCTATTTTTGCATTGAAATCTCCCATAATTATCTTCAAGTGCTGCTTACCTTTATTATTTAGATGACGAATTTCCTCATAAAATTCTTCAATTTCTTCTTCAGGATGACTTGTGGTGGGTGCATAAGTTTGAATAATCTGAGCTTGGTATCTTCTCGATAGTTGGATAACGAGTCGTGCAGCTCTGTCAGAGGAACTTTCAACTTCTACCACTTTATCCTTCAGTTTCTTGTTTATTATAAATCCAACACCACTAGTTCTGCCAGTATCTGTCCCACGATAATAGAAGAGATGTCCACTTTTCAGTTCAATGAGATCTTCTCCTTTTCTCCTTACCTCCACTTAGCCCGACGATGTCCCACTTGATCCTTTGTAGTTCCTCTTCCAATTCAAGAAGCCTTGAATCAGAAGATAGGGAGCGTCCGTTGTAGGTAGCCAAGGTCAGCATCAAATGGCAGCCTAGTCCGGTCCTCCGGGGATTCTTAGCACCCTCTGCCTTCATGTCGCACTGGCCGCTGCCTTGGCCAGGTACATTCCAGCTGCCGGAGACTGAGGGCCAAGATTTAAGTTGTAGAGTCATTTTGTTACAGAAATACTCTTTAGTACTTTCTAAAAATATTAAACAAAATTATGCTTCGTCGAGCGGAAGTGCATGTTGCGTATTAACCAATCACGGCCTTTCTAAAGCTGTGGAAGCCTTGTTGGGGTACTGCAGAGAGAAAGAGACGGCCGCTATCAACCTGAGCTGTAGCACAGGTCTTCAGGAAGTGACGTCACTGAACCAAAACAGCTACTGCTGATGCCAACTTCTCTCTCTTCTAACCTCCTTGGTCCCCGATTGTACAAAGATAGGGTGGGTCAACTGATTGTGCAACATATTTCCGCCTTTATCACTATGACCTCGAATAGGTTCTCGTCTCCGAATGTAGAGCTAGACTTTTGTATTTTGTGGGAACCCAGACAAACCGAAGAATTATCTTTTATAAAGGAGGCAGTTTTAAATGCTCTTAAGCAACGGTACTTAAGGTATTGTCTGTCGCGTCAAATTTGAGGAGCACGAACAAACACTAATTCTTTTTTGATGCACAATAACAATGTGAGCGGTGAATTTCTATACACACTTTCTATATGTAGTAAACGGGGAATGGTAATGAGGAACTTGAAGAACTGATAACGAAAAACAAAATGTATACTTATATGCATACATTAATATTATTAATAACATCTATGAAAATGCAAGTGCAAAGATTCGGCTTTTTAAAAATACAACACACATAAAAATTGGAAAGGGAGTGGAACAAGGTGACACCTTATCTCCGAAGCTTTTTAATGCCACATTGGAAAACGTCTTTCAATCACTGAACTGGGAAAACAAAGGGATAAAGATTAATGGAGATTATCTAACCCACCTTCGTTTTGCTGTTGACGTGGTCATTTTTGCAACTACCCCATCAGAGCTGCAGAGTATGATCCAGGAACTTGCTGACAAGAGTAAAGAAGTGGGATTAAAAATGAACTTTCAGAAGACAAAAGTGATGTTCAATGCTTTTACAAGAAATGAAGATTTATCGATTGATGGAGAAAAGCTGGAGATAACAGACACGTACGTTTATCTTGGACAGCAGATATCAAGTGAGGGCCACATTTATGAAGAAATTAATCGGCGTATACAACTTGCCTGGAGAGCTTTTGGAAGAAACAGCATAATTTTCAAGAGCAATATGCTATTATGTCATAAAAGAAAAGTGTTTGATCAATGCATCCTTCCACTGCTTACGAATGGTGCAGAGACGTGGACCTTAACTAAAAGAGACATACAAAGGCTACTGGCAACTCAAAGCAGGATGGAGAGGGGCATGCTTGGTGTAACCAGGAGAGATAAGAATAGAAACTCGTGGATCCGAAAAATGACAAGAGTGGAAGACATCATGATCAGAGTTAAATCCCTGAAATGGCAATGGGCTGGACATACTGCCAGAAGAACAGACCATCGATGGACAACCGAAATTTTAGATTGGATTCCAAGGGACAGAAAAAGACCCAGAAGAACACCACATGGGAGATGGGTGGATGAAATTCGAAAGTACGCGGGGGTGACATGGAGGAGACTGTCACAAGACAGACCGTTGTGGAGGAAAACTTGGGGAGACCTTCGTCCAGCAGTGGATTGATAATGGTTGACAATGATGATGACAATGATGATGTGTACGTGTATTTTTCCCACGAAATACGCGCAAGAATACTAGGGGTTCGAGGAACCCAGAACAAAATCATTGGGGGTTCAAAAAGTGTCTCGAACCCACCAAGTCGGCGCCTATGCTTAGAAGCAACAACGATTTACCACTGAACTGGTTCATATGGGTCAAACTAATGGGTCTACTGATGGAGGAGGTACCAAAGCTATAAATATAAGTACCAATAACTATTTATTTGACTATTGGTCACGCAGACCGGTGACCAAATATATCCAAAAATTAATTGCGTTGGAAAGTTGTTATGTGTCATGTGCACATTTCAACTCCTAGAATAAACTTCGTGGTGGTTAAGTTGTAACCAGAGTCTCCAAGAGACTCCTGATTTTGTTAAAACCAAATTTTCAAAGAAAAAAATTATCCGGTTACAACATCCCATTTTCAGTGTGGTTTGATGCTAAATTCATTCATGATCGGATTCAGGAAATTATTTTACCATTAAATTGTTGCTAAAATTTGTTCACGACTGAATTCGTTTTAAAATGCCTGTTTCGACGGTTTTCTTTCATCCAGGATCTAATAGATTTTTTATTTTTTTATGAGGGAAGAGATGTTCCCCTGCAGGTGCGTGCGTGTGTTTTTTGTAATGGGCCGCAAGTCTAATATTCCCGGCCTGGTTTGGTCATCCCTATCTGCCCTTTCTTTGCGACCCTGGGTTATCTCTCTTCCCTGGAACCAGTGATCCTAAATTAGGTACGGGAGATTGCTTATAGCCCATGGTGTTCTCACGGTGGTCGTTAAACCCCCGAACAAACAAAAAACTAAAAAGGAGACTCTCTCTCTCTCTCTCTCTCTCTCTCTCTCTTTGCGTTTCGTAGGGGAAAAAAGAAATGTTAAAACAAAATTTCTGTGAATTCATAAAATTCACGTACATTTATACACTATCTACCAACAATTAATTGGACACCTGTGATAGCAAAGGAAAACGAAGTTTATTCACCTTCAATAGTTGGTGGAGCCTCCACGAGTGGTGATTACAGCTGCGACCCTCCGGGGCATACTCTAAACCAGGCGTTGTACGACGGCTAGCGGTATTTTCTTCCACTCGGCTTGGAGAAGACAGGTCAGTTCCTTTACCGATTTCGGACGGTGGTTGCACCCCTTAAGTCGACGCTCCAACTCGTCCCAGAGGTGCTGGATAGGGTTAAGGTCCGGGCTCTGCGCAGGCCAGTCCATTCGATTAACCTCATTGTCACTATACCAAGCCATGGTGGACCTCGCATCATGACAGGTAGCATTGTCATCCTGAAAGTAACATGGGTGCACCCCGTAAAACTGCCACAACGTAGGAAGCGCGTGGTCATCCAAAATGGTGCAGTAGGTCTCGGCGTTGAGTCTACCAGGAATTGCGACCAAGGGTCCCGTGCCATACCAGGAGAAACACCCCCATAGCATAATTCCACCGCCGCTGAACTTCACTGTTGGCACAATACATTCCGGCAGGAGGCGTTCTCCAGGCAGACGCCAAACCCAGACCCTGCCATCCGAACGGTAGAGTGTGAACCTTGATTCGTCGCTCCAGAGAACCTGTTTCCACTGTTCAACGGTCCACTGTCGACGTTCTTTGCACCACGTTAGCCGAGCAGCGCTATTGGACTTTGTGATCAAAGGCTTGTGGGCGGCAGCTCGTCCATGATAACCGAGAAGATGGGCTTCTTTACGGATGGTATTCATCGAAAGAACACTCCCTGATGCCTCATGAAACTCCTCGCGGATGTGGCCCATCAATTTGGTGCGGTTCTTCCGAATTTCTCTGGCTAGCACCCGTCGGTCTCTAATTCCCAGTTTTGTGGGTCTGCCGGGTCGGGGCACATTCCGACAGTCACCTCTCATCTTCCACTTTCCAATCACGTAGGCCACTGTCGAATTTGGGAATTTCAACTCGCTGGATATGTCACGTATGGATCGTCGATTTCTGTGATACCCGACGATTACACCTTTCTCGAAATCAGAGAGCTCCGAACTGCGTGGTATCTTGCATGCGACTGGTTGCGTTGTTGTTTCCCACACGATATTTAACGGCGGCGGCGGCCGTGACGTGTATCAGGACCGCAGATATCGTCGACTGCAGGGGTGTCCAATTACTTGTTGGTAGATAGTGTATAAATTTAGTAAAAACTTCAAGGGTTGAACTGCCATACGTTCTAACTGCTAAAATGTGTGTGTGGGGGTGGGGGGGGGTCGTAGAAAAGTTCGAGCCTGTCTGGCTGCCAAAGTGTGGTTTAACTTAAAGATTCAAAACTGGACGTATGATATGGTAGTAATTTTTTTTTGCAAGGATTGGGAGCTTAAAATTCTTGGAAAAACGAAAACTTTTTTTTTACGTGTAACGTCATTGAGCTGAATCTTTTTCGTCTTACACTTTTCTTCCAACCTACATTCGTACCTTGTGCCGAGAGCTGTAACATTTATTACTTTGTAACTCTTTTTTTTTTTTTTGTTTTAAAGTATCATTTACAGAAATATCCATCCTTCCAAAAATATAATTAAAAACACCTAGTTTACCATAAATTTAATATTAGTTTAAGCTGTAAGAAGTAATCCCTCACATTGTCTTACAGCTGACCACAAACATTGTGGGATAAATTATTCCAACACTCCACGTAAATTATTACTACAGTCTTTAAAGTAGTGTCAATTGAACTTTTTTTGTATTTTTATTTTTGTAAAAATAACCCCTACATAATTATGAATATTAATTCACAATCTTTATTCTCATATGATTAGTATTAATAATACTAATCATATGAGAACAATCATATGAGGTTTCCAAAATCTCATCCTAAATTTTGAAATCGAACCGTATAATAATTTCGTGCTATAACGGAAAACGTATTTCAATTCTGAAAATTTATATTATTTTATTAAGGTAGTTTGGAGGCATCTCCAAATTCTGAGGCCCTGGCTTAGAGGTGAACGCAGAAAGGCAGTCCAAGAATTGTACACCCCTCGTAGGCTGAGAACAAGAAAGCTCCTCACGATCTCAGCTCAAAGATGTGGTGCCATCTGGTGCTCGCTCCTGTAGTCAAAGATGCTTCAAGTGAAAACTCATAAAAGCGAGCAAAGTAAGTGTTTTATTTTTATTTTCATTTCAGCGCTCAAAAGACTTCTGTAAAGTAAGATAAAATCATAGTTCGCTGCCAAGCGAAAAATAGCTTCGCATTGGAAAATTGTGGGTGTTAGAATTGGTCGTGAGAGAATTTGTGCTCTTGGACCCGAAGAACATCAGGTACAGTAGAACAAAAATAAATAAATAATATTCGAAACTTACGCAATCTAAAGGAAAATTTTGGGTGAAAATATTGTTGGAAATGTAAGTTTTGGGACGCCTCCTGTTGTGGACAAGTCCCTCTCTACCAGGGGGTGGGTGGGGGGGCGGTTACCTTTAGTGGAGAAGCCAACGGTTCAAAGCTGAGGGGGCTAAGAACAGTGTTTCTTTCAGGACTTTTTGGCCGAGGCGGAGGCAAATGGAACCTTAGAGGGGGCAAGATTTCCACTTGCTATATATATATATATAATTTTAACTACTATATATTTTTTTTTTTTTTTTTTTTTGATGAGGTTTAACGACCACCGTGAGCAACTCAATGGGCTATAAGCAGTCGCCCGTCCCTAATTTAGGGTCACTGGTTCCAGGGAAGGGAGAGAGCCAGTGCCGTAAGACAAACACAACATCCATGCCTGACCGGGATTCGAACCCGGACCCCTTACGGACGAATGATCAGAGGCTTGCGCCTTAGACCACTGCGCCTAACTACTATATTTATATATGTAGAAGTAATTACTATATATCTAGCACAGGGGCGCATTTATAGGGGGCATCAGCTCCCGGAAAATGCTTCATTTTTTTGTTTTCGGTTAAAATGCGACTTACATTAGAAAAACAGTGCCCTAATTTTATAAAAATGTATCAACTTACATTAGAAAAAAATGCTTTAATTTTTCTTAATTTTTCATTAACTTTAATTTTGTTCCAGATGGTGGATTTCAAAAGCTTCCTTTTCTCGTCCCCCAACCCCAAGAAAAATTCTATATACATCCCTGATACAGTAATTACTTCTTCAAACATTTCAGCAATAACAAACTTTTTTCTTTTTTTAGCTAAAGGGTGTGTATGTGTGTGTGTGGGGGGGGGGGGTGTCCGCAGGCTTGAAATTTTTATCTACTGTATTAAAATGCATTATACGCACTCTTGATCCTGAATCACAATTTCCACACAATTAGGTATGATTTTTTTTTTTTTTTTTTTTTTTGATTGGAGGTTTAACGACCACCGTGAGCAACTCAATGGGCTATAAGCAGTCGCCCGTCCCTAATTTAGGGCCACTGGTTCCAGGGAAGGGAGAGAGCCAGTGCCGTAAGACAAACACAACATCCATGCCCCACCGGATTCGAACCCGGACCCCGTTCGGACGAATGATCAGAGGCCATCGCTTAGACCACTGCGCCACCGGGGCGGCTAGGTATGATTAGTCTACTTCTTATATTTTGAAGAATACCATGCGTCGTAATACACTTTTTAACACTTTAATACACTAATACACTTTTAATACACTTTTTTTCTTGTTTCACGTATCATACTGCTTAGCTTTGTAGTTGTTCTGTTTTGCTTTGGAAAGGACCGATTTGGTCCTCTTGTGAAATTCAGAAATTCGTCGGTGTCGAAATCACGTCTCCTCGCTCCGAAGTAGGTTGCTTTAACCGAGTAAGACATTGAACGATTCGGAAATGTCGTCTAGTCCGTTGGATCTCGTGTTCTGTTGAAACATCTGCACGGCCGGATACGTGTGCGTCGTTTACCTGGGGAAGTGTTGGCTCCGGGATGCACCATGGGAAGAAAATAAGCTGGTGGATGAAGTGTAATGCTTTGGGCAATGTTCTGTTGAGAAACCCTGCGTCCAGCAGTCATCAATGTGCAGGAGACGATGATGTCTACCATCTACCTACCTAAACATCATTGAAATCCAAGTACATACTTTAATGACAATGGTATTTCCTCTAGCAGTGCCATCTTTCAGTAGGAAAATATGGCATGCCACACTACCAGGGTGGTTCGAGAATAGTTCTCAGAACATGAGGAAGACTTCCAGGTATTACCAAGGATTACAAATTCCCAGACATCAATCCGATTGAGCATCTGTGGCTTGTGTTGTTGTTTGTGTTGTGTTGGCGTCCAGCATCAGCGGTTTGTTTTGCAAATCCAACCTGCGGGGTCTCAGTCACGTGACTTATAAGAGTTTAAAGGATCTGCTGTTAACGTGTTGTTATCGGATACCACAAGAGACCTTTACATACACTATATTGACAAAAGTCACCGGACACCTAGAAGAGAAACACAACATAGCATTTATCGACATACATTATAAGTACGGTGTCGGTCCACCTTTGGCCTTAATGCATGCACTGACAATTCGAGACATGCTTCCGACAAGATTTTGGAACACAGCGACAGGTATGCGCTTCCATTCAGTGCATGATGCTGCCGCTAACTGTTGCTTAGTAGTAGGCCTTGGTTCTTAACTTCATATGCGGCGCTCTAATTCATCACATAGGTGCTCTGTGCGATTAAGATCAGGGCTCTGTGCTGGCCAGTCCACACACGATACGGAATTATTGTCACACCACGCCGTAATAGTCCTTGCTTTATGGCTCGGTGCATTATCCTGCTGGTACCAACAAGGCTCGGTTCCATAGTATTGCCACAGAGTTGGTAGGGCATAATTGTTCAGAATATCGAGGTAGGCGTGCTGGTTAACAGGTTTGTCCACGATAACCAATGGGCCGGGACCATACCACGAAAAACACCCCCACACACGCACACTGCCAGCTTCAAACTTGACCGTAGGAACAGTACACTGTGGTAAATAGCCTTCCTCCAGGCTGCCACCATACCCACACACGGCCATCAGACTGATGGATCGTGTATCTGGATTCATCAGTCCATAGGAACCGTTTCCATTGATCTACGGTCCACGATAAATGTTCTTTACACCATGCTAAGCATTCCGAGTGGAGATGAAAGGCTTATCATCAGACGCACGACCACGGTAACCCATGGAATGAAGTTCTCTGCGAATGGTACGTCTACATACTGAGGTTCCATCATTTTTACTGAACTGTACACTGAAGTCTTGTGCAGTATTCCGTCGATTATCTGTAACGACTCTCCTGAGGCTTCGACGTCCTCTATCACTGATTTTCTTTGGTGTGCCGGTACGTTTTGCTGCTTCATTCACGCCATGTGTCTTCCACGTATTCAGTACATCCAAAACAGTTGACTTGGGTATGTTTAAACGCCTCTCGGTTTCTCTTATGGACAACCCACTAATATAACAACCACCAATCTTTTCTTTCTCAAAGTCAGTTCTTTCCCGCGGCGACATTTTAACTCAACCTCACAGTGCGATATGATCACCGTCAGCTGCAGACTTGTTTTTATACCGTTTGCAACTACACAGCGCATCTTAAGAACGCAGCGGATCCGTTCATTTGTTTTTGCCTCGTCGTGTAGGAGCTATTTTGTGGCACGTGGAAGACCAACATAACATCAGTCTGCCGACCTTAATTTTTTGGCTTTTCGGTATATTTGGCTCTTCGGTATATTTGGCTCTTCAGTATATTTGGCTCTTCGGTATATTTGGCTCTTCGGTATATTTGGCTTTTCGGTATATTTGGCTCTTCGGTATATTTGGCGATTCGTTATATTTGGCTCTTCGGTATATCTACAGTTTTAAAAGCGCAAACTGGCGGGTTAAATTTTGGTCAGATATCACTCACACGGAAAATGTTTTGCACTTCTTTCCTCTTTAAAATACTACACAGTTTTTCCGCTAGAGGGGTGAATACATTTTGTATTTTCCCTCACATCTCCACTTCTGAAAGCCCTCTTTCAAAAATAATTTGTGTGACACATAGGGTTAATCTCGCGAGGGCCGCCCAGGTGGCGCAGTGGTCTAAGCGCTGGCTTATCAGTATTCGTCAGAGAAGGGTCTGGGTTCGAATCCCAAGAGGCACAGATGTTGTGTTTATCTTACGGCACTGGATCTCTCACTTCCCTGGAACCAGTGACCCTAAATTAGGGACGGGCGACTGCTTTTAGCCCACTGAGTTGCTCACGGTGGTCGTTAAACCTCCAACAATAAAAAAAAAAAATAATCTCGCGAAGAATGTTGTGCGTGTAATCTAAAATTTTTCATAATTTACAAATTTTTCATTACGGAGCGTAAGTTCTTTCTGTTTATAACATATTTTCAGCAGCATCTGAGCATTTAAAACACAGATCAAAGAAACAGAAAAATTCGATATTTACCGGAATTTTTGTAAGTACTCACGTTTCACGCTAGGGGGCGCACACGCATGTTTCATGCTTCACGATTTCTCTGCTTCTAGGAACCCTAACCTGAAAAACTATTTTTGTATGGCATGCAAGGATTGCGAACATCATGCGCCTGAAATAATGTAAAGTTTACCCGCTAGGGGCGTATATGCGTAAACAGTTTCCTTGATATCTCTGCTTCTAAAAGTCATATTAGGAAAATTCTTTTTCCATCGCATAGCTCCCACTATGAAAAATACTTTGTATACACTGAGTGGCCACTTTATTATGACCACCCACTCAGTACTTCGTTGGGCCACCTCTTGCTTTTAATACTGCGTCAATTCTTCGTGGCATGAACTCCACGAGATGTTGATATAGGTGGTTTGGTGGTTTGTAGAATCTGAGATTATGCTTGATGAACAGCACTTTCTAGGAGTGTGATATTGCAGGGTTGTAGATCCAGCTGTCTGATGGCTTTTTCAACTTCATCCCACAAATTCTCAATGGGGTTGAGATCTGGGGATTGTGGGGGCCAACTAAGCAAAGTAACCTCATCGGCATGTTCCTGAAACCAATCCTGTACAAGATGAGGACTATGGCAGGACGAATTATCTTGTTAAAAGTAGCCATCGCCATTGGGATAAACCATCCACATGACAGGATGCACTTGGTCCGCAACGATGTTTAGATATGATGAGCCAGTCAGACGTTGATCAACACGAATTAAAGGGCCCAAAGCATGCCAGGAAAACATCCCCCAAACCATATCGTTACCTACACCAACTTTAAGGGTTGTAGCAATGCATTTAAGGTCCACGCTTTCGTGCTGTCTCCGCCAAATTCTCACTCGGCCATCGGCATGGTGCAACTGAAAACGTGATTCATCGGACCACATAATTTGTTTCCAATTATCGACTGCCCAATCCTTGTGCTCCCGTGCGACCTGTGGACGTTTTCTCTTGTTGTCTGCAGACAGCAAAGGTGTTCGAACAGGCCTTCGGCTGCCATATCCCATCCCATGCAGTGTACGGCGAACAGTGCGTGCTGAGATCATTTGAAGGGATCCTTGATTAAGATCGTCTGTAATTTGCTGCACTGTTGCCCTTCTGTTGTCTGTTACCAGTCTTGACACTCTCCGTTCCGCCCGAACAGTCACTAGTCGATGAAGACCACACGTTGCACGTAGAGACCCAGTTTTTTGGCTGCCAGTCCAGTCTTTAAACACTTTAACAACAGCTGCTCTGGAACATTTCACGAATGCGGCGGTTTCGGTGTTACTCGCATCATGGCTCCGAGCTCCTACAATTATCCTATGTTGAAAGTCCGTGAAATCGCATTTTTTACCCATCTCGTCACCCAAAAATCCCTTCTACTACTGTCGCAAGCACTACGCTTTCCCTTTTAATGCTAGCCTCGCCCTCTGGCGGTAACACCGTGCAGCCATAGCTCAATTGCTTGAAACTGTCAGGTGGTCGTAATAAAGTGGCCACTCAGTGTGTAAGAGGATCATAACAAAAGTTCCTTACACGTTCATCCAAAACGTAAGCGGATAATGCAATCAGGAAAATAATCGCGTCATGTCAAGGTCAGACTCTCAGAAACGCAGAACGATGCGCTATCATTTGTTGTGTGGACGTGGGAGGGTTTCGAAACGGAATCGTGCAGCTGCTCAGGTCCAGTCACGTGATTAGACCAGCTCTCGTACGTGAAAATAGAAAAATAGAAACTCGTGGGGGGGGGGGTACTCCGACACAGATTTACACTGCCTTGCAAGAAGTTTATAGGGAAGGAACTCGTGATCGAAGCAGAATTTCTCACTGGGAATCGCGACTTCGGGAAGGCCGAAGTAGCATCGAAGATGGTCACCTCTCAGGTCAACCTCAAACGGCAACAGACAGAACATCTGTCACCATTGTTGTAATTTGACAGTCTATAACGAAGTAAATTTCTCCGTCATTTTTATCCACGCCAGGATTCGAACCCGGATCCCCTCATTCCGGAATAAGTTGCTCTAACAATTGAGCTACGCGGACGTTTTATTCTGATTCCTATCTGCCTTTATGTCGTGTGCGTCCTTCTGGCAGGTACGTCACATCTCCTGGTACGTTACAAGTCGAGGAGATTGCTCATCAGGCAAATTTGTGCACCATGTCTGTTCACGGGATTTTGACCTACTCAGTGGGAAAAAGAAAAATCGTCGCGCGCTGGGTGCCAGATCAACTCACTCCGGAGCAGAAGGCAACCAGAGTGAACATCGCACAGGATCACCTCCACAGGTTTGAAAGAGAGGACGACACCTTCTTGAATAAAATTCTCGCAATTGATGAGACTTGGACCCGTGGTTTTGACCCGGAACTAAAGTCCATCATCAGCAATATGAGGCGAATTGTCGCAATTGATGAGACTTGGACCCGTGATTTTGACTCGGAACTGAAGTCCATCATCAGCAATATGAGGCGAATTGTCGCAATTGATGAGACTTGGACCCGTGATTTTGACTCAGAACTGAAGTCCATCATCTGCAATATGCGGCGAATTGTCGCAATTGATGAGACTTGGGTCCGTGATGTTGAGCCGGAACTGAAGTCCATCATCAGCAATATGAGGCGAATTGTCGCAATTGATGAGATTTGGACCCGTGATTTTGACTCGGAACTGAAGTGCATCATCAGCAATATGAGGCGAATTTTCGCAATTGATGAGACTTGGACCCGTGATTTTGACTCGGAACTGAAGTCCATCATCAGCAATATGAGGCGAATTGTCGCAATTGACGAGACTTGGGCCCGTGGTTTTGACCCGGAACTGAAGTCCATCATCAGCAATATGAGGCGAATTGTCGCAATTGATGAGACTTCGACCCGTGATTTTGACCCGGAACTGAAGTCCATCATCAGCAATATGAGGCGAATTGTCGCAATTGATGAGACTTGGACCCGTGATTTTGACTCGGAACTGAAGTCCATCATCAGCAATATGAGGCGAATTGTCGCAATTGATGAGACTTGGACCCGTGATTTTGACTCGGAACTGAAGTCCATCATCAGCAATATGAGGCGAATTGTCGCAATTGATGAGACTTGGACCCGTGATTTTGACTCGGAACTGAAGTCCATCATCAGCAATATGAGGCGAATTGTCGCAATTGATGAGACTTGGACCCGTGATTTTGACTCGGAACTGAAGTCCATCATCAGCAATATGAGGCGAATTGTCGCAATTGATGAGACTTGGACCCGTGATTTTGACTCGGAACTGAAGTCCATCATCAGCAATATGAGGCGAATTGTCGCAATTGATGAGACTTGGACCCGTGATTTTGACTCGGAACTGAAGTCCATCATCAGCAATATGAGGCGAATTGTCGCAATTGATGAGACTTGGACCCGTGATTTTGACCCGGAACTGAAGTCCATCATCAGCAACATGAGGCGAATTGTCGCAATTGATGAGACTTGGACCTGTGATTTTGATCCGGAACTGAAGTCCATCATCAGCAATATGAGGCGAATTGTCGCAATTGATGAGACTTGGACCCGTGATTTTGACTCGGAACTGAAGTCCATCATCAGCAATATGAGGCGAATTGTCGCAATTGATGAGACTTGGACCCGTGATTTTGACTCGGAACTGAAGTCCATCATCAGCAATATGAGGCGAATTGTCGCAATTGATGAGACTTGGACCGGTGGTTTTGACCCGGAACTGAAGTCCATCATCAGCAATGTGACGCGAATTGTCGCAATTGATGAGACTTGGACCCGTGGTTTTGACCTGGAACTGAAGTCCATCATCAGCAATATGAGGCGAATTGTCGCAATTGATGAGACTTGGGCCCGTGGTTTTGACCCGGAACTGAAGTCCATCATCAGCAATAATAGGCGAATTGTCGCAATTGATGAGACTTGGACCCGTGATTTTGACCCGGAACTGAAGTCTATCATCAGCAATATGTGGCGAATTGTCGCAATTGATGAGACTTGGACCCGTGATTTTGACTCGGAACTGAAGTCCATCATCAGCAATATGAGGCGAATTGTCGCAATTGATGAGACTTGGACCAGTGATTTTGACTCGGAACTGAAGTCCATCATCAGCAATATGAGGTGAATTGTCGCAATTGATGAGACTTGGACCCGTGGTTTTGACCCGGAACTGAAGTCCATCATCAGCAATATGAGGCGAATTGTCGCAATTGATGAGACTTGGGCCCGTGATGTTGAGCCGGAACTGACGTCACAATCAGCGGAATGGAGGCATCCCAATTCCCTATACCCTCAAAGTGTCGTCATCAACAATCCAAAGTGAAGCAAATGATGATTTTTGCGTACGATGCCCAAGGTGTTGGGATCTCCGATCGAGTGCTGGTAGGACAAAATATCAACGCACAATAATATTGTTACTTTCTGAGGACAAAGTTGAGACCGAAAATTCGTCGAAATCGTCTCAACCTTTTGGAAGCGATCTTGCTGCATGACAACGCACCGTGTCATGGTGCAGCGTCGTTACGGAGACTTCTTTCGAAATACAGGGTGATTCATAAAGAAGTATACAGTTTCCAAATGCTGTAAAACAGTAACAGTTGAAGACACGGACCACAACTGCGAACGACGTAGTAGGAGTACTCATAAAGTTTGTGTCCCGCTACTGAGGGAACCGACGTAGGCGATATGGCGCGTGTCACGTGACTAGTCAGTCAAAATGGCAGCGTCTGCAGTGGAGAAGGCGTTTTGTGTTCAAGCAAAACGGAATCTGTAACTTGTGCAACGGCATTTTCGATCACGATTCGGACAAGAACCTCCAACCAGAAAATCTATCTACGATTGGTATAAAAAATTTGAAACTACGGGCTGTTTGGGAAAACTCAAAAGCCCTGGGCGACCCCGTGTATCGGAAGAAGTCGCCCATAGTGTTTGCACCGCCATTCAACGAAGCCCGGAAAAATCAACGCGGAGGGCGAGTCGTAAAGTGCAGATTTCACAGCCCACTCTCTGGAGAATTTTGAGAAAGAAGCTGAAAATGATTCCCCATACAAAGTGCAGATGTTGCAAAATCTCACTGCACTTGATTCAGATATCTCACCTCGCGTTTGAATGGATTACCGGCTCGATGTGTGTCATGTGACTATGGGTGCACACATAGAACATCTATGACTGTCTCTAAAAAAACTTGAAACATTCCCCTACAATTCTGTTACAGGTGACATAACATATCTTACATTGTTCTTGTTTTATAGTGCGTTGAAACTGTATACTTCTTTATGAATCACCCTGTATAGCTGGGAATCTTTATCCCATCCACCATACAGCCCTGATCTCAGTCCATCCGACTTCGGTCTTTACCCAAAGTCAAAAAATCGGTTCCGTGGCATCCGCTACGAATAGCTGGACGAACTGTCATTGGACGTGACCTGAGTGATACGATAGCTGAACAAAGATGTCATATTACGGGGCATCACCTCACCGCTGGCAAAGTTGCATTAGCAGCGGAGAGAAGTACATTGAACTGCCATAAGGTAAGTTTTCTCCGTTACTTCTCACTTTTCTCAAAAATGGAGAGTGTGCAGAACTTTTGTTAGGACCCCCGTATTTTCTACTTTTTTTACAATACATGGTTCTGTCATCATGGGTGACAGCTTAAATTACTCTTTGCAAGAGTAAAAATCCGATGAAAAAAATATTTTGCACCCATCAAAATAAAGGGCTTTTTCTGCGCATTTTCTTCTTCGAATACTGCAGTGTTTCCCTCTAGGGGGGAGTAAACTTATATTACGTTTTCATTCATATTGCTGTTTCTGTCTGTTCAATATGGGACATTTCTTATCCATTGGACACCTTGCGATGTAACGAAAAATTTTCCTAAAGCAATTTATAACGAAGTAAATTTCTCCGTCATTTTTATCCGCACCAGGATTCGAACCCCGGGTCCCCTCATTCCGGAATAAGTTGCTCTACCAATTGAGCTACGCGGACGTTTTATTCTGATTCCTATCTGCCTTTATGTCGTGTGCGTCCTTCTGGCAGCTACGTTTTTTTTCTTCGAAGTGCTGGAGAAGGGATTCTCTTATTTTTCCTATCTCGCGGTGTGGAAAGAACATCACACCAATGCGAGATTTTGAACGGTCGGGTCATCCGGATAGTTCTGGCGCCATTATAACGAAGTGAATTTCTCCGTCATTTCTGTCCACGCCAGGATTCGAACCCGGATCCCCTCATTCCGGAATAAGTCACTCTACCAATTGAGCTACGCGGACGTTTTATTTTGATTCCTATCTGCCTTTATGTCGTGTGCGTCCTTCTGGCAGGTACGTCACATCTCCTGGTACGTTACATATTTTCTGTTGCCAGTGAACTCATATCGCTATTCAAAAGTTTTCCCGATATTAAAAATCCGAGCAAAACAGAAATGCTTTTACAACTCGATTTCATATGAAGAGCAATATGAACTTCGTGCATTTTATATAAAGCGGAGTTTTTTTATTTATTTTTTTATTTTCGTTTTAAGGGTTTGACGACCACCGTGAGCAACTCAATGAGCTATAAGCAGTCGCCCTTCCCTAATTTAGAGCCACTGGTTCCAGAGAAAGGAGGGAGCCACAGCCGTAAGACAAACGCAACATCCATGGCTCACTCGATTCGAACTCGGACCCATCTCGGACGAATGATCATAAGCCAGAGCTTATACCACTGCAACACCGGGCCTGCAGTTTTTCAAGTAGAAGTTACTTTTGTTTCTTTGTTCGTTTCTTTGTTTCGGGGCTTAACGACCACCGTGAGCTACTGGGTGGGCTAAAAGCAGATGCCTGTCCCTAAGTTAGAGACTCTGCTTCCAGAGAAGTTAGAGAGCCAGTGCCGTAAGACAAACACAGCATTCAGGCCTCACCGGGATTCGAACCTGAACCCCATCTCGGGCGAATAGTCATAAGCCAGCGGTTAGACCAATACTTTACAGCGCGGTAGTTTTCTACTAGAACTTTTTTTATTGGAGGTTGAACGACCACCGTGAGCAACTGGGTGGTCTATAAGTCCCTAAGTTAGAGACTCTGCTTCCAGAGAAGTTAGAGAGCCAGTGCCGTAAGACAAACACAGCATTCAGGCCTCACCGGGATTCGAACCTGAACCCCATCTCGGGCGAATGGTCATAAGCCAGAGGTTAGACCAATACTTTACAGCGCGGTAGTTTTCTACTAGAACTTTTTTTATTGGAGGTTGAACGACCACCGTGAGCAACTGGGTAGTCTATAACTCCCTAAGTTAGAGACTCTGCTTCCAGAGAAGTTAGAGAGCCAGTGCCGTAAGACAAACACAGCATTCAGGCCTCACCGGGATTCGAACCTGAACCCCATCTCGGGCGAATGGTCATAAGCCAGAGGTTAGACCAATACTTTACAGCGCGGTAGTTTTCTACTAGAACTTTTTTTTTTATTGGAGGTTGAACGACCACCGTGAGCAACTGGGTAGTCTATAACTCCCTAAGTTAGAGACTCTGCTTCCAGAGAAGTTAGAGAGCCAGTGCCGTAAGACAAACACAGCATTCAGGCCTCACCGGGATTCGAACCTGAACCCCATCTCGGGCGAATGGTCATAAGCCAGAGGTTAGACCAATACTTTACAGCGCGGTAGTTTTCTACTAGAACTTTTTTTTTATTGGAGGTTGAACGACCACCGTGAGCAACTGGGTGGTCTATAAGTCCCTAAGTTAGAGACTCTGCTTCCAGAGAAGTTAGAGAGCCAGTGCCGTAAGACAAACACAGCATCCAGGCCTCACCGGGATTCGAACCGGAACCCGATCTCGGGCAAATGATCCTAAGCCAGCGGTTAGACCAATACTTTACGGCGTGGCAGTTTTTAGTAGAAGTTATTTTTTGTTTTTTTGATTGGAGGTTTAACGATCACCGTGGTCAACTCATTGGGCTATAAGCAGTCTCCCGTTACTAATTTAGGGCCACTGACTCCAGGGAAGGGAGAGAACCAGAGCCGTGAGACAAAAAAAAAACACCCATGCCTCACCGGGATTCGAACCCGGACCCCTTTCGGACGAATAATCAGAGGCAATTAATTAGACCATTGCCCTTGTTTGCTTGCTTTGGGTTGAACGACCACAGTGAGCGACTTGATGTGAGCAAGCAGTTGCCTGTCTCAAACATAGAGACTCTGGTTCCAGGAAAGGTATAGAGCCAGTGCCGTTAGACAAATACAACATTCAGGCTTCAGTGGGTATTCGAATTCAGACCCATCTCAGACGAAGGGTCGTAAGCGAGCTCTTACACCACTGCGCCACCGGGGTGGCAGTTTTTCCAGTAGAGGTTACTTTTTGCTTGCTCGTTTTGGTTTGAACAACCACAGTGAGCAGTTCGATGGGCTATAAGCAGTTGTCTGTCCCTAATTCAGATACACTGGTTTCAGGGTAAGGAGAGAGCCAGTGCCGTAAGACAAACACGACATCCATGTCTCAGCTGGATTCGAACTCAGACCCTTCTCGGACGAATGGTCAGAAGCCAGCGCTTAGACCACTGTGCCAGCAGGGTGGTAAGTTTCACAGTAGAGGATATTCTTTGTTTGTTTTGGGATTTAACGCCTACCGTGAGCATGTTTAAAGTGATTTTATCAAGAGTTTTGTGTCGATGAAACATCTTGCATTCGCTGGGTGCAATGCGATGGCATGTGTGGTTTCAATGGAAACCAACATGCGCACCTTTTAATCTGGTTTTTGATTCTAATTCACTAATTGCCTTCGGACATTACAGGTGTTGTAAATTTCGTGCTAACCATGTTGTGGGCCTCATGGATTATGATTCCTGACTCTACTTTAATCCACTTACCACCTTTTGACTTTGTGACTTCACATTTCATCAGTAATTCAGATCTTTTCAATGCATGACTCATTAGCCTGCATTGTTCTCACGGTTATACATAATAGTACTATGACTATAGGCATATATGTACACTATCTACCATCAAGTAATTGGACACCTGTGATAGCAAAGGAAAACGAAGTTTATTCACCTTCATTAGTTGGCGGAGCCTCCACGAGCGGCGATTTTTTCTTGGCAGCCGCCTGTCACATGGACGTTTCTGTCTTCTGTCCAGTTGTACTCGAAGCTACCTTTTCAATAAAGTGCCTTTGTGTCTTTTGGATTCCTTTTATGGACGGTTTTGTTCACTTGTCCCATATTCTTACATCTTGGGGATCTTATTGTATGATTTGAGTCGGTGTGGAGCACTTCTGCACGACGTTACATTCGAAAAACCGTCTCCTTCATTAATTTTTGCACGCCAGTGTATATGGTACGTACACTGGCGCGTAACAAAATATCTGAGAACAGTCCGAGAACTTACATCTCAAAGGTATATATGAAAAAATTATCAGTAGGTGGAAACTATAAACAGAAAGGAACTGAATATAACTTGCACTCCCCAACTGTGCCCCATAAACCATGCCGATATGAGAATCGATATGAGTAATATCAGCAGGTATCACCATGCCAACAATACACTATATTAAATAAACACTGAACAATAAGATACGCCCTGAGTGGCATCACCAAAATACAGTAAATCTATAATAAAATTATAATACCTTATTATACACTATTTACCAACAAGTAATTGGACACCCCTGCAATCGACGATATCTGCGGTCCTGATATACTCTCAACCAGGCGTTGTATTGATATACTCTCAACCAGTTGTTCTGATATACTCTCAACCAGGCGTTGTACGACGGCTAGCGGTATTTTCTTCCACCCGGCTTGGAGAAGACAGGTCAGTTCCTTCATCGATTTCGGACGGTAGGGGCTCCCCTTAAGTCGACGCTCCAACTCGTCCCAGAGGTGCTCGATAGGGTTAAGGTCCGGGCTCTGCGCAGGCCAGTCCATTCGATTAACCCCATTGTCACCATACCAAGCCATGGTGGACCTCGCAACATGACAGGTGGCATTGTCATCCTGAAAGTAACATGGGTCCACCCCGTAAAACTGCCACAACGTAGGAAGCGCATAGTCATCCAAAATGGTGCAGTAGGTCTCGGCGATGAGTCTACCAGGAATTGCGACCAAAGGTCCCGTGCCATACCAGGAGAAACACCCCCATAGCATAATTCCACCACCGCCGAACTTCACAGTTGGCACAATACATTCCGGCAGGAGGCGTTCTCCAGGCAGACGCCAAACCCAGACCCTGCCATCCGAACCGTAGAGGGTGAAACTTGATTCGTCGCTCCAGAGAACCTGTTTCCACTGTTCAACGGTCCACTGTCGACGTTCTTTGCACCACGTTAGCCGAGCAGCGCTATTGTACTTGGTGATCAAAGGCTTGTGGGCGGCAGCACGTCCATGATAACAGAGCAGATGGGCTTCTTTACGGGTGGTATTCATCGAAAGAACACTCCCGGATGCCTGTTGAAACTTCTCGCGGATGTGGCCCATCGTTTGGTGCGGTTCTTTTGAATTTCTCTGGCCAGCAGCCGTTGGTCTCTAACTCTCAGTTTTGTGGGTCTGCCGGGTCGGGGCACATTCCGACAGTCACCTCTCATCTTCCACTTGCCAATCACGTAGGCCACTGTCGATGTTGGGTACTTTAACTCGCTGGATATGTCACGTATGGATCGGCCATTTCTGTGATACCCGACGATTACACCTTTCTCGAAATCAGATTGCTCCAAACTGCGTGGCATCTTGCATGCGACTGGTTGCGTTGTTGTTTCCCACACGATATTTAACGGCGGCGGCTGTGACGTGTGTCAGGACCGCAGATATCGTCGATTGCAGGGTGTCCAATTACTTGTTGGTAAATAGTGTATAATAAGGTATTATAATTTTATTATAGATTTACTGTATTTTGGTGATGCCACTCAGGGCGTATCTTATTGTTCAGTGTTTATTTAATATAGTGTATTGTTGGCATGGTGATACCTGCTGATATTACTCATATCGATTCTCATATCGGCATGGTTTATGGGGCACAGTTGGGGGAGTGCAAGTTATATTCAGTTCCTTTCTGTTTATAGTTTCCACCTACTGATAATTTTTTCATATATACCTTTGAGATGTAAGTTCTCGGACTGTTCTCAGATATTTTGTTACGCGCCAGTGTACGTAACATATACACTGGCGTGCAAAAATTAATGAAGGAGACGGTTTTTCGAATGTAACGTCGTGTAGAAGTGCTCCACATCGACTCAAATCATTCCATAAGATCCCCAAGATGTAAGAATATGGAACAAGTGAGCAAAACCGTCCAAACAAGGAATCCAAAGGATACAAAGGCACTTTATTGAAAAGGTAGCTTCGAGCACAACTGGACAGACGACAGAAACGTCCATGTGACAGGCGGCTGCCAAGAAAAAGCCAGTCTTTAGTAGGGCATATGATCACCCTTGACTGCGTTGCAGGATTTACAACGTCTGTCCATGCTGAAGACGAGGTTGTCAAGGAGCTGTTGAGGCATCACGGCCCATTCCTCTTGTAGCGCCAATCGCAGCAGCGGAATCGTTGCTGGCGGCTGGTGAAGTGCTGCTAAGCGTCTCCCGAGACGGTCCCACACGTGTTCGATTGGATTTAGGTCCGGAGACCTTGCGGGCCAATTCATGCGTTGAATATCTTCACTCTCCAACAGCTATGAGGCAGCCACTGTACGATGAGGTGTACCGTTGTCGTCCATGAAGAGGAACTCAGGACCCACAGCACCTCTAAACAGACGCACGTGAGGCAGGAGAACCTCGGTACACAAGCGGACACCAGTGACTGAACCTCCTTGGAAGATGTGGAGGTCAGTACGGCTACCAAGCATGATACCGGCACAAACAAGTACTCCGCCACCTTCAAACCGATCCCTTTCGATGATGTTGGAGGCGTGATTGCGTGTTCCCTGCTCTCTCCAGATGTGTATACGTCCAGAATCGCTCGTCAGACTAAATCGGCTCTCATCCGTAAAGAGAACTCGACCCCATTGCTGATGTGCCCAGTTCTTGTGTTACTGGCACCACATAAACCGGTGTCTCCGATGAGCAGGCGTTAATGGCACACACCTTACTGATCGTCGTGCAAATAGACCACCTTTTTGCAGCCTCCTGGCTTCGGTAAAACGCGATAACGGACGTATAGTTGTCTGTTGCATGTGGCTTGCGATTTCCCTCACTGTCTGCCGTCTGTCTCTTCTCGCCTGTAGGACAATATACCGGTCGTCCGCCGCCGTGGTTGCTCGTGGACGATAACTGCTAAACTCTCGGACAGCTGTTCCTGTCGTTTGAAATGCTCTCCAAGCTCGTGAAACGATGCTGTGAGCGATCCCGAACTCCTCGGCCACACTAGTCCCACTTCGACCTTCTTCCAACTTCCCAATGACGCGACCTCGGGTAAAGTCATCCCGATGTCGTCTACTGGATTGCCTGTTGGCCATACCACACGGTGACAGCAACTCGACGTCGTTCAAACCGATGTACACCGTGCAATAGCTTTCACCGAATTGCTGAGCGTACACCGCCCGTGTGCTTTATACCCTTCCGACACTCCCTCACTTACGCGATGCTGCATATATGCGCATGCCCTACCGTACCGGACCCTAGTATATCTCCTGAGTGGTCTTTCGGTTCGTTCTGCCTGCTCGTTCCGCTGGTATGCTAATTTCTCCCCTTCGTCCTTAATTTTTGCACACCAGTGTATTATGCTTAACCTTTTTCATTAGTTTAACTTTTGGCGTTTTGTCTTGTCTAGGCATTGTGATACTTAAATAACTTTACATTAAATATTGGTGGGTTTGTTTGGTACTTGTTCATATAATGTTGCATGCTGGTTATAGTTTATGATATTCTTATTATGCTGGTTCCCTTGACTAGCCTGCGATTGCATTACACATCTGCTGTTTCGGTCTGTCACTTATTAGATTGGGGATCAGGGACTTGTCAGGCTTTTTTAATAAAGTCTTTCTCCCTGGCTCCATGACATTCACCGTGGTGATTGAAGGCGCCATAAATAATTTATGAGTGTACAGTACTAACTCTACATGTTTCGTTTATTGAACATTTTATGAAATATCTAAAACGGTACTCCTGTATAGTGAATATTTTTTAGGTGTTTCTCTTCTAGGTGTCCGGTGACACAAGCCACCAGACACCTAGAAGAGAAACACAACATAATGTACTTCTAAATGTACATTATTTTGTAAAATTTCAACTATTATGTACTAATTAACTTCAAAAAATGAAAAAAAAAATCATTCTAAAGTTAACTAACCTCTTAATGACTTTGTTGTGACTGCTTTTTGTTGGAAAGCATTTGAATATTTAATTGCAGCATAGACGTCTGACTTACACTGATGAACCATTCCATTATGACCACCCTCAGCCTAGAGAAATGAGTGCTCCTAGAGACCGAATGGTGGCGCGGAGGAAATTCACAGAACAGTATATATACAATGCGAGGACTGGATTTCGGTTAGTAGAGCCGCGAATGGCTTAGTGGTTAGCAAGTCAGACTACCATTGCAAGGTCCTCAGGTTCGAACCTGGGCTGATCTTTCAGAGATGGCGTGATTTTCTAACAATCGCTGAATATCCGCCGTGCATCGGACGAGCACGTTAAGTGACGGCCCCCAGGCTGGACCCACTGGTTAAATGGGTATCCTTTCCTATGCCCCCCTCCCTGAAATTCTCTCACCCCTCTGTGTACAACATCGTACTTGTACGGTGGTGCCATCTACTGTACTCTAATCTCACTACAAACTGTTCTGTCAAAGTCGCTAGACTTGCTCTCATTCCTTCCGTTCCTGTGTCCTGCCCAAAAGGCGATCTCGCTGTAGGTGGCTGGGACCTAAACTCTACTCACTGTGGACGGAAGTCCTACAAGAAAATGACAAATACTGCACGGAAAGATTTCGGTTAGTAGAGTGTTCGGAGTCAGAATTGGAAAAGCTGCCGATTTATCGGAGTTTGATAAGGGACAAATCGTGATGGCTCGGTGTCTCGGAACTACGATCTCGGAAAAGGCGCGGTTTGTGGGTTGTTCACGTGCAGGTGGTGCACAGATCGTCTAGCAGCGTGTCGTCCGCAGCTCATTGATGCCAGAGGGAAGAGGAAACGGTCGCGCATTGTTCACAGCGACAGCATGGCCATAGTGCGACAAATCACCAGCAGCTACAACAATGGTGATCAGGGCAATGTGTCACAGCACACAGTTCATCGCAGCCTTCTGCGTAGCCGAAGACTCAGTTATGTCCCAAAGCTCACTGCACCTCATCGCCAACAACGCATGAAATGGGCCCAAGATCATCGAGATTAGACCATGAATGATAGGGAGAAAGCGGCCTGGTCTGACGTATCAAGATTCCTGGTGCGTCACGTAGACGGCCGAGCGCGGATTCGCCGATTCCCAAAGGAGGCTATGGCACCCGGATGCACTATAAGTTCACCCATTCATGGCAACGGTGTTTTCCTACTGGTGATGATCATCACAACATGTTAGTGCGCCATGCTATGCTGCCAGAATCTTCAAGGAGTGGTTCGAAGAACATACTGGTGACTTTCTGTTAATGCCCTGGCTTCCACATTCACCTGACATATACCCAATCGAACATTTGTGGTTCGACTTGGAAAAGCGGGTTCACGCTAAATCGCCACCACCCCGAAATATACGGGAATTGGAGGACCTGCTGTTGACATTATGGAACCAGATACCTCAGGATACATATCGCCACTTTACCGAATTGATGCCTCGGGGCGCTGTTTTGCGGATTAAAGAGGGTCCTACAGCTTACTAGGTAGGTGTTCATTATGTAATGGCGCATCAGTTTATGGGTAATCCTCTGGATGGGTATCCGTCATTTGTGACCTTAAGGGCGTCTTGATTTGGGTAAGGTAGGAGAATGTAGATTCACAGCAATAAGTGGTTGAAAAGGAAGAAAGCATTTTTCGTGCATGTTGCCGAAGGGTGGGTATTCCATTGCATTTTTCCATATTCAATTGGATCTTTCTTAGCGTCAAGTAAGGACTTTAAAATGTCATCTTCAGAGAGCTAAATCAGTTCCGTCTGTAGTTCTTTAGGAGCCATTGAACGAAATCGTGAGCGTGAAATATGTTGTTATGATACTTGAAATCATGAGCGTAGAAGGTGTTAAAATATGTTTTCAAGTGATACTTGAAATCATGAGCGTAGCAGGTGCTAAAATATGTTTTCAAGTGATACTTGAAATCATGAGCGTAGCAGGTGTTAAAATATGATTTCAAGTGATACTTGAAATCATGAGCAAGTGATACTTGAAATCATTTAAAGTGATACTTGAAATCATTTAAAGTGATACTTGAAATCATTTAAAGTGATACTTGAAATCATTTAAAGTGATACTTGAAATCATGAGCAAGTGATACTTGAAATCATTTAAAGTGATACTTGAAATCATGAGCGTAGCAGGTGTTAAAATATCATTTCAAGTGGTACTTGAAATCATGAGCGTAGCAGGTGTTAAAATATGATTTCAAGTGATACTTGAAATCATGAGCGTAGCAGGTGTTAAAATATGACCATTTCAAGTGATACTTGAAATCATGAGCGTAGCAGGTGTTAAAATATGATTTCAAGTGATATTTGAAATCATGAGCAAGTGATACTTGAAATCATTTCAAGTGATACTTGAAATCATGAGCGTAGCAGGTGTTAAAATATGATTTCAAGTGATACTTGAAATCATGAGCGTAGCAGGTGTTAAAATATGTTTTCAAGTGATACTTGAAATCATGAGCAAGTTATACTTGAAATCATCAGCGTAGCAGGTGTTAAAATATCATTTCAAGTGATACTTGAAATCATTTCAAGTGATACTTGAAATCATTTCAAGTGATACTTGAAATCATGAGCGTAGCAGGTGTTAAAATATGATTTCAAGTGATACTTGAAATCATGAGCGTAGCAGGTGTTAAAATATGATTTTAAGTGATACTTGAAATCATGAGCGTAGCAGGTGTTAAAATATGATTTCAAGTGATACTTGAAATCATGAGCAAGTGATACTTGAAATCATTTCATACTTGTAGCGTAGCAGGTGTTAAAATATGATTTCAAGTGATACTTGAAATCATGAGCGTAGCAGGTGTTAAAATATGTTTTCAAGTGATACTTGAAATCATGAGCAAGTTATACTTGAAATCATGAGCGTAGCAGGTGTTAAAATATGATTTCAAGTGATACTTGAAATCATGAGCGTAGCAGGTGTTAAAATATGATTTCAAGTGATACTTGAAATCGCGAGCAAGTTATACTTGAAATCATGAGCGTAGCAGGTGTTAAAATATGATTTCAAGTGATACTTGAAATCATGAGCAAGTGATACTTGAAATCATTTCAAGTGATACTTGAAATCATGAGCGTAGCAGGTGTTAAAATATGATTTCAAGTGATACTTGAAATCATGAGTGTGGCAGGTGTTAAAATATCATTTTAAGTGATACTTGAAATCATGAGCGTAGCAGGTGTTAAAATACCATTTCAAGTGATGCCATGAAATCGCACATGGCGTAGCAGGTGTTAAAAATAAGTGATATTGAAGTGATATTTGAAATCATGAGCAAGTGATACTTGAAATCATTTCAAGTGATACTTGAAATCATGAGCGTAGCAGGTGTTAAAATATGATTTCAAGTGATACTTGAAATCATGAGCGTAGCAGGTGTTAAAATATGTTTTCAAGTGATACTTGAAATCATGAGCAAGTTATACTTGAAATCATCAGCGTAGCAGGTGTTAAAATATCATTTCAAGTGATACTTGAAATCATGAGCAAGTGATACTTGAAATCATTTTAAGTGATACTTGAAATCATGAGCGTAGCAGGTGTTAAAATATGATTTCAAGTGATCAGGTGTTAAAATATGATTTCAAGTGATTCTTGAAATCATGAGCAAGTGATACTTGAAATCATGAGCGTAGCAGGTGTCAGAATAGCCCTTATTACTTACTAATGTTTTAATTGCGGCCGTCAATCGGGCAGGATTATTTCGTTGAATCTTCTTTTGCCCTTTGGTATTTTAAATACGGTCAGTTTAAGCTTTAAATAAAAATAGCCGCGAGTGGCCTAATGGGCAAAGTTCGTGACTGCCACGGAAAGGACCACAGGTTCGATCCCAGGCAAATACGAACCCTCAATCCACCAAATATCTGCCTTTCGTCGGATGAGCACATTAAGCCGTCGGACCCCGGGTACTGGGCCCCCCGGTAATAAATAAAGGCGTCTTCCTCCCCTTTCTACTTCGCTTCCGAGTCACTTTCCTATCGGGCACTCTAGCCCAAATCTCCTAGCCTCCTATTTCTAAGGGTTGTTTAAGACCTGGGGTCAGACACTCCCTTCCTAAAATCCTCTACATACACTGGTGTGAAAAAATTAGGGACGAAGAGGAGAAATTAGCATAACAGCGGAACAAGCAGGCAAAACGGACCAAAAGACCACTCAGGAGATGGACTAGGGTCCGGTCCGGTAGGGCATGCGCATATATGCACCATGACGTAGGGGGGGGAGCATCGGAAGGGTATAAAGCACACGAGCGGGGTACGCTCAGCAATTCGGTGAAAACTATTGCACGGTGTACATCGGTTTGAACGACGTCGAGTTGCTGCCACCGTGTGATATGGCCAACAGACAATCCAGTAAATGATATCTGGATGACTTTACCCGAGGTCGCGTCATTGGGAAGTTGGAAGAAGGTCGAAGTGTGACTAGTGTGGCCGAGGAGTTCGGGATCGCTCACAGCATCGTTTCACGAGCTTGGAGAGCATTTCAAACGGCAGGAACAGCTGTCCGAGAGTTTAGCAGTGGTCATTCACGAGCAACCACGGCGGCGGACAACCGGTATATTGTCCTACAGGCGAGAAGAGACAGACGGCAGACACGGGTAGAAATCGCAGGGCACATGCAACAGACAAATGGACGTCCGTTATCGTGTTTTATCGTGGCCAGGAGGCTACAAAAAGGTGGTCTATTTGCACGACAACCAGTACGGTGTGTGCCATTAACGCCTACTCATCGGAGACGGCGGTTTCTGTGGTTCCAGGAACACAAGAACTGGACACATCAGCAATGGGGTCGAGTTTTCTTTACGGATGAGAGCCTATTTAGTCTGACGAGCGATTCTGGACGTATACACATCTGGAGAGAGCAGGGAACACGCAATCACACCTCCAGCATCATCGAAAGGGATCGGTTTGAAGGTGGCGGAGTACTTGTTTGTGGCGGTATCATGCTTGGTAGCCGTACTGACCTCCACATCTTCCAAGGAGGTTCAGTCACTGGTGTCCGCTATTGTACCGATGTTCTCCTGCCTCATGTGCGTCTGTTTAGAGGTGCTGTGGGTCCTGAGTTCCTCTTCATGGACGACAACGCTACACCTCATCGTACAGTGGCTGTCGCAGAACTGTTGGAGAGTGAAGATATTCAACGCATGGATTGGCCCGCAAGGTCCCCGGACCTAAATCCAATCGAACACGTGTGGGACCTTTTCGGGAGACGCTTGGCAGTACATCACCAACCGCCAGCAACGATTCCGTAGCTGCGATTGGCGCTACAAGAAGAATGGGCCGTGATGCCTCAATAGCTCCTTCACAACCTCGTCCTCATCATGGACAGACGTAGTAAATCCTGCAACGCAGTCAGGGGTCATCATATCTCTTACTAAAGACTGGATTTTTCTTGGTAGCCGCCTGTCACATGGACGTTTCTGTCTTCTGTCCAGTTGTGCTCGAAGCTACCTTTTCAATAAAGTACCTTTTTATCCTTTGGATTCCTTGTTTGGACGGTTTTGCTCACTTGTCCCATATTCTTACATCTTGGGGATTTTATGGTATGATTTGAGTCGATGTGGAGCACTTCTTCACGACGTTACGTTCGAAAAACCGTCTCCATTAATTTTTGCAAGCCAGTATATGGTCTGATCTGATTTAAAACAAAAATAATAAATGACAAACAAAACCATATTTATAGAAATAAAATGATTCGTTCTGAAAAATTTAGATTAACTTAAAAGGCCGCACTTATTGTCCTAGAAGGCCACAAGTTCTAGTCTCCTGGTCTAGCCATTACAATTTGGCCTTTCTCAAACTCACTTAAGGTTAGGGCTCATCTTCCACCCTATATCTGTACTGTAAATTTTTTTGTCCACATTTTCTCAAAGTCTGCTACTTTGTGGTGTTCGAAGCTTTGAGCACAAATAAAAACGACCCATAGCTAATATACACTGTATTGATAAAAGTCACCGAACACCCCTTCAAAAGCAAATGAACGGATCCGCTGCGTTTTAAAAATTGCGCAGTACAGCTGCAAACGCTGTAAAAACAAGCCTGCAGCTGACCGCTATTATATATCTCACTGTGAGGTTGAATGAAAATGTCGCGGCGGCAGAGAACTGACTGTGAGAAAGGAAAGCTTGTTGGGTGTTATATTAGTGTGTTGTCCATAAGGGAAACCGAGAGGCGTTTAAACATACCCAAGACAACTGTTTTGGATGTTCTGAATAAGTGAAAGACACATGAAGTAGCAAAACGCTCCGGCAGACCAAAGAAAATCAGTGATAGAGGACGTCGAAGCCTCAGGAGAGTAGTTACAGCTAATCTACGGAGTACTGCTCAAGACCTCAGTGTACAGGTGAGTAAAAATGCTGGAACCTCGGTATGTACACGTACCATTCGCAGAGAACTTCATTAAATCGATTACCGTTGTCGTGCGGCTGCTCATAAGCCTTTCGCCTCCACTCGGAATGCTACTCTTCGTCTAGCATGGTGTAAAGAACATTTATCGTGGACCGTAGATCAATGGAAACGGTTCCTATGGACTGATGAATCCTGATACACGATCCATCAGTCTGACGGCGGTGTGTGGTTATGGCTGCAGCCGGGGGAACGCTATTTACCACAGTGTACTGTTCCTACTGTCAAGTTTGGAGCTGGCAGTGTACTGGTGTGGGGGTGTTTTTTGTGGTATGCTCCCTGCCCATTGGTTATCGTGGACAAACCTGTTAACCAGCACGTCTACCACGATACTCTGGACAATTATGACCTACCAACCCTGTGACAATACTATGGAACTGAGCCTTGTTGGTACCAGCAGGATAATGCACCGAGCCGTAAAGCAAGGACTATTAGAGCGTGATTTGACGTTAATTCCGTATCGTGTGTAGACTGGTCAGCACAGATCCCTGATCTTAATCCCATAGAGCACCTTTGGGATGAACTAGAGCTCCGCAGGAGAAGTTTTGAACCAAGGCCTACTAATACTAAGCAACAGTTAGAGGCAGCATTATATACTGAATGGAAGCGCATACCTATCGCTGTTTTTCAAAACCTTGTAGAAAGCATGCCTCGAAGGGTCAGTGCATGCATTAAGGCTGTCTTTGAATGAGTGTTAGGGTTCATGTTCTGCGACAGATGGCACAAAATATCCCTCCTTGGGCGTGGTTTTACGTTTTGAGGGACATTCACAGTAGTTGGTGTCAGAGAATCACTGCAGACTTCGCCATATTCAGAATGAAAGCGGTCTCTCGTTGGCTCCACAATTAAAAGACAAAATAGGCGCTGTTACGTTTTAACCAATGACGTTGTTCGGGCATGTAGCTTAGTAGGTAGGCAGAGTTTCGTAGCTCAAATTCAAGGGTTCTCTGCAAATGCACACATTTTCTCTTTAAAAAATGAACGTACAGTAGGATTTAAGATGATTTATGGGAGGCAAGTTTCCAGTCTCACTTTTGGCTCCATTTAATTATTTCTATTTGACCTAGATAATTAAAAAAAGCCGCCCCGGTGGCGCAGTGGTCTAAGGCGTTGGCCTCTGATCATTCGTCCGTAAGGGGTCCGGGTTCGAATCCCGGTCAGGCATGGATGTTGTGTTTGTCTTACGGCACTGGCTCTCTCCCTTCCCTGGAACCAGTGACCCTAAATTAGGGACGGGCAACTGCTTATAGCCCATTGAGTTGCTCACGGTGGTCGTTAAACCTCCAATAAAAAAATAATAATAATAATAATTCAAAAAAATCAGACAGAAATGAGAGATTTAGCTTCTTCTAGACAGAAACACTGCTGAGCTAACTTCTCGCGCCATCTAGCGCCCAAATTGGAATACTTTCGAGTCAGATAAATAGAATTTTAAAAAATGTTCTAAGTATTTTATCGGAACAATAACTCTGTTACATATTTGCTATAGGTCGTTTTTATTTGTGCTCAAAGTTTCAGATACTACAAAGTAGTAGTCTTCGAATAAATGTGCACAAAAGAATTTACATTGCAGATATAGGATAGAATTTCTTTTACACTCATTCAAAGACAGCCTTAATTCTTGTTCTTCAGATGGAAAAGGCAGCGGACTTAACGCTGTCTTTGAATGAAAGTTAGGGTTCATCTTCTGCGATAGATGGCGCTGAAAATCACTCCTTGGGCGTGGCCTTTACGTCTTGAGTGACTGTCGCAGAAGTAGGAATCAGCAAATCATTGCAGACGTCATCATATTCAGAATGGAAGCGGCCTCTCATTGGCTCCACAATGAAAAGACAAAATAGGTTCTGTTATGTTTTAATCAATGACGTTATTCGGGATGGACCTCAGTAAGTAAGTGGAGCTGTGTAAATAGGTGGAGTTTCTATAGTTCAGATTCAGGGATTCTCTGCCAATGGACACATTTTCTCTTCCAAAGATGAACGAACAATGGGATTTAAGATGGTTTACGAAAGAAAAGATTACAATCTTACTTTTGCCCCCATTCATTTGTTTCTAGTTGGCTCTGATAATTAGAAATACAAGACAGAAAGGAGAGATTTCGTTTCTTCCAGACAGAAACACTGCCAAGCTAACTTCTAGCGCCATCTAGCGCCAAACTTGAATACTTTCGAGTCAGATAAATTAAATTTAAAAACAATTCTAACAAATTTTTCAGAATATTAACTCTGGCATACACTATATTGATAAAAGTCACCGAACACCTAGAAGAGAAACACAACATAGCATTTATTGACATACATTTGTACAGTGTCTGTCCGCCTTTGGCCTTAACAGAGCTCAGTATCAAATGTAATTTATACCGTTTCGTGACTTTCACAAGCGCTGTTGTTTGACCTGCAGTTGCTTCAATTTGCATAAAGAAGCTTTGATCATAATGTTTTGCCTCTTCGGGGTAAACAAGTAAATCGTAATAACACCAATCTGTTTTTATTCTTCGCACTTTGTTTTTGATACGAAACCTTTTTTTTTTTTTTTTTTTTGGATTGGAGGTTTAACGACCACCATGAGCAACTCAATGGGCTATAAGCAGTCGCCCGTCCCTAATTTAGGGTCACTGGTTCCAGGGAAGGGAGAGAGCCAGTGCCGTAAGACAAACACAACATCCATGCCTCACCGGGATTCGAACCCGGACCCCTTTCGGACGAATGATCAGAGGCCATCGCTTAGACCAATGCGCCACCGGGGCGGCAAACCTTTTTGCTATTACTTAACATCCGTTTTTCTCGTAATAAGATTATTTTGATTCTAGACTATATATCACACGATGTATGAAGACATTCACTCAGACTCTAGTTTTCTTTGTAACTTTATTTATACACAACATTTAAGGCAACAAGCGCTGCTACTGCGAGAGCATATATTTCAACACATATTAAAACTCGTTTCAGTTTACAGAGCACCGACATACTACAATTGCTAGTGTCTTTTATTTCATAATTTCAGGAAATACAGAAATTTCATTTGAAAGAGAGAACGAAGGAATATTTACCATTTGTTTCTTTCGAAACAAGTCACATAATTCTTTATGATGACAGGAGTAACATTCGCTTCAGAGTTCCCGAACAAATGTCACAAAATGCTTCAACAATTTCATTTTCTCTGCACAAAAGAACACAAATCTGGTACATTTTTCTTAGAAAGCCTTAATCTTTCCAAGTTATGCACCTTATCATTTTGAAATCAATAAACATATTAAATAGATCACAGCACAGGAGCGCACGTTTGGGGCCACCTATAGCGAAGGCCTCAAACAAAAAAACAGAAAACTAGATTTTTTTTCAGCGGTTTGTTATTAGGCTGCCCATAATGAAATGTCCGATTCTTGATCCCTCGTGTCTGCCAATGTGTTGTGTTCAATACAGTGAATATGTATGCAAGTGTAATTTATCATTGGAAAACTTGAAATCTGCAGATTGTAACCTTTTGGTTCACTTTACTAACGCATATGATTTCAAACTCTATATTTCCGTTTCAGTGAAAGATGAATAATCGTTATTTTCGGGCAATTTTCCTCTACGAGTTCAAACTGGGCTACAGCGAAGAGCAAGCGACGCAAAACATCGTTGGTGCCTTTGGGGAGGATGGGGCTAACGAGCTTACGGTGCAAAGATGGTTCGCGAAATTCAAGGCTGGCGACACGAGCCTCGACAATGAAGAGCGTGGACGACCGAGTATCCTCATCAATGACGACGCATTGAAGGCGCTTATTGAAGCAGATCCACAGACAACTGTTCGTGAGCTTGCGGGAGAACTGGGAATAAGCAAATCAGCTGTTTCTATGCACCTCAACCAAATTGGAAAGTCCTCGACAAATGAGTACCACATGAATTGAACGAAAATCAACAAAATCGTTATTTGGAAGTCTCATCGGTGCTGCTTTTGCACAACAAAACCGATCCTTTTCTCAATCGCATCGTGACATGCGACGAAAAGTGGATCCTGTACGACAATCGTCGACGTTCCGCGTTGTGGTTGGACCACGACGAAGCTCCTCAGCTCTTCCCCAAACCAAAACTCCATCAGCAGAAGGTTACGGTGATTATTTGGCGGTCTTCAACCGGTTTAATCCAGCACAGCTTCCTGAATGCGGGCGAAACGATTACCGCGGCAAAGTATTGTCAGGAAATCGACGAAATGCACCGCAAACTACAATGCATTCGCCCATCGTTAGTCAGTAGAAAGGGCCCAATACTTCTGAATGACAAGGCGAGACTGCACGTCGCGCGCATCACTCTGCAAAAGTTGAACGAATTGGGCTATGAGAATCTACCTCGTCTACCATATCCACCAGACCTTTCGCCAACCGACTACAATTTTTTCAAGCATATGGACCAATTTTGCAGGGGAAAATTTTCCACAACCAAGCTGATGCTCAAAACGCCTTTCAAGCTTTCGTCGCTTCCAGAACTCCTGATTTTTTTGCTACCGGAATACAAAACCTTGTTGCTCGTTGGCAAAAATGTGTTGAATCGAATGGTTCTTATTACGATTAATCATATTTCATCTGAGCTGATATATATGTAATTAATACAGACATTTGGCGTGGAACAGAAACATCAAAACAAAAGTCTTCGCTCTTTCCACGTTTATAAGTGAGTCCCGGAAAAATTCTCATTGGCCGCCACCGGGAATCGAACCCAGGGTCTTCCAGTTTCGCCTTCTAATTATTTCTTCAGTTGCTGCTTACCATCTTTGGCGAATCCCCAGCATTGTGCAGGGCTCCAAGAAGCAACCTGCCAAATTGGCTTGGCAGTTAGCGTGTGTGAGTCTGGAGGAATTCGATGCCGCTGTGGTGTAGTGGAAGCATATCCGGCGCGTAACTGGAAGACCCTGGGTTCAATTCCCGGTGGCGGCCAATGAGAATTTTTCCGTGACTCACTTATAAACGTGGAAAGAGCGAAGACCTTTGTTTGAAGATATATGTGCAATTGATGAACAGTGTACACATCGGACATTTCATTACGGACAACCTAATAATTGATAGAAAATAGAAATCATTTGCAGTAATAATAATAATAATAGCGATAATGAAGACAAACTCTGTTGTTTCCTCGATGCTATTTTCATAGTTGGTAGCAATTTCACACACGTACCTGCGTTCAGTGTCTAAAATGCACGTTATTTCTTTGTGGCAAAAGGTTAGTTAATTTGATCAAAGCTTAATTGCATCTTGGTATCAATATTAAACCAAAGCTGGCAAGAAAGTATCAATGAAAATATTGACTCTTGCAATCATTCGCCAAATTTTCGAACCATTTTGACAGAAGACGTTTTTGTAATTTTTTTAAGAAAGAAAATTTAAAGAAATAATGCTGGTTTTCCTTTTAAATACCACCAGCATTAACACTAGTGGTGAATGCACACATTCCGTATTTAAATGGGTTAAAATTTATTAACGCAGTTTATTAAATAAGTTACATTTAAGCAATTCGTCACTTATGTTTATATATATGTTCAATCATCAGGTAATAAATCTAGCACGGATAAACTGGCTAAACCTAAAGCGAAAAAAGTTCCACTTCAGTATGGTTTTTATATGTAAATATATTGTGGTGGCTGGACATTTTTTTAAATTTTCATGTTTTGCAGGCATATAAGATATGTTATGTTTCACTAAATGCAAATGTTTATATATCAACTGAAAGAGAATTTAATGCTGAACACAATACGAAAAATAAAATTCAAATATCTGCAGTACAGAAAAAGTTATGCTTTAGTCTAAAAAACCCAGACAGGTGTGATTCAGTTAAGAAGTGGAATGTGAGTGAAAATCCTATTGGTCAATCACAATCTTTGTTCTGGTGACCAATCAAATGGCAGTAGTTGCGATACATCATGTGTCAAGTTAAGAAAAATCCATTTTGCTGTTTGTTCTGTAGAAGAAAGACAGTTATCGGTGTAAGTGAGGCGCATTTGGAGATTGTGTGCATACTTTTAGTATTTCTTGAAAATTAAAGTTTAGATAATTATTGAGTTGTCGGAAAAGTCATGACGTATTTTGGCACCCGATGGCGGTTGGGCGGTTTTGAAAGTACTAGATGCATGCGCAGCTCTGTTATTGCTATGGCATTCGACAGGTGCCAGCTAAAAGGAATAGTCTAAAAGGAATAGTGAGCGATTTGGTTGATTTGCGGAGATTTGACATCAAGTTGAAGATGGAAGACCAAACTGTGCATTTTCGCCATATTTTACTGTTTTACTTCCGTAAAGGGAAGAACGCGTGTCAAGCTTGTGAAAAGTTGCGTAAAGTGTACGGTGATAATGCTCTACAAGAACGTCAGTGCCAGCGGTGGTTCGCAAAATTCCGTGCTGGTGATTTTGACCTCAGCGATGCTCCTCGGTCGGGGAGGCCCATCGAGGTTGATGACAACCAAGTCAAGGCATTGATCGAGTCAAACTCACATTACACGACACGAGAGATTGCAGAATGCACATCCATCATTCAAGCGTTCACGACCACCTGAAGAAGCTGGGATACGTAAGCAAGCTCGATCTGTGGGTTCCGCATGTACTCAAAGAAGCTCAATTGACGGCGTGTATAAACATCTGCGATATGCTCATTAAACGTGAGGAAAACGATCCTTTTTTGAAGCGACTGATACCTGGTGACAAAAAGTGGATTGTGTACAACAATGTGCTGCGCAAACGGTCTTGGTCCCAAAGTGCTGTTTCGCCTCAAACGACATCCAAAGCAGACATTCATCAGCGGAAGGTTCTGGTCTTAGTGTGGTGGGATTTTAAAGGTGTCGTGTTTTTGAGCTCCTACCACGGAACCAAACAATCAATTCGAATGTGTACTGTCGGCAATTGGACAGTTTGAACGAATCCATCATCCAGAAATGTCCAGAGCTCGTTCATTGTAAAGGTGCTGTGTTCCATCACGAGACCACACACAAGTTTGATCACCCGCCAAAAATTATTGGAGCTTGGGTGGGATGTGTTGCCACACCCAGCATACTCGCCTGACCTTGCGCCCTCAGACTTCCACTTGTTTTGCTCTCTTCAACTGTCCTTGCGTGGTATAACGTTTAATTCATATGAGGCTGTAAATCAGCACCTTGTACCGTTTTTCGTCACGAAAGACAGGTCCTTCTATGAACGAGGCATTCTGCAGCTCACTAAAAGATGGCAAAATGTTATCGAACAGAACGGGCATTATATCATTGATTGATCTTTGTTCTTTCTGTCAATAAATGACCTTTGCAAAGCATGGCTAAAATACGTCACGACTTTTCCTACAACCCAATATAAATGAAGCAATGGCACCAAAGAAAAGAGTTGATTAGACACCCGCGAAAAGATGCAGGATTGTTGTACCACGTGAATCGGGCTTTTCCTATATTGAAATTGCAAGGCAAATAGGTGGGACAGTGACGACATCTGGAGTATGAAAGTTGTTTTTTACGATGTCAAAAAACAAAGTCACTGAACACCAAAGCAGGAAAAGTCCTAAAAAAGTGCACAAAATCTGTTGATGACAGAAAACTAAAAAGGCCGTGTCTCAAGAACAGAAGAATTTCATGTGAGGCCATCAGAGGTATACTGGGTGAAACTGGTGTTGCTGTCAATTCAAGAACGATAAGGAGAAAACTATCAGACATGGTACTAAGAAGTAGGGTTCGAACAAGATAGCCACATCTGAATCTATAGCAACGCAAGAAACGACTACAGTGGCAAAAGAACACACTAAATGAACTGCAAATCATTGAAAGTAAGTTGTTTGGAGTGACGAAAGTAAGATATCCTTATTTGGTAGTAATGGGGGAAAATACATGAGACGTAGAGTGGGAGAAGAGCTACATTCTGCCTGCATGGAGGGAAATGTAAAGCACGCAACAAGCTTTATGATTTGGAAATGTATGGCAGCAGATGGTGTTGGCCGCTTTATGTAATCGACGGGAAGCTGAACACAAGGAAATACACTGACACCATCCTGGAACCAAAAACTACTACTTTTTCCATCAGGGATCTCCTTTCCAACAATGCACCCTTTCCTTTTAAGTAGGATTTATCTCCTTGCCACACAGCAAAAATACCAGTATGTAAGCTGTGGTTTACAGTAAAGGGCATTCCATTGTTGACATGGCCTGACAGTGTTGCATTGAGAGAGTTTTTTTCTGGGGAGGGGGAGGGGGCAGTTACAAATTTTGAGGGGGCTATAACTTGTTGACTGATTATATACATACAATAACGATTTTGTCATTTATATATATCTTGGACAGCAGATATCAAGTGAGGGTCACATTGATGAAGAAATTAATCGGCGTACAAAACTTGCCTGGAGAGCTTTTGGAAGAAACAGCATAATTTTCAAGAGCAATATGCCATTATGTCTTAAAAGAAAAGTGTTTGATCAATGCATCCTTCCAGTGCTTACGTATGGTGCAGAGACGTGGACCTTAACTAAAACAGACATACAAAGGCTGCAGACAACTCAAAGCAGCATGGAGAGGTGCATGCTTCGTATAACCAGGAGAGATAAGAAGAGGAACTCGTGGATCCGAAAAATGACGAGAGTGGAAGACATCATGATCAGAGTTAAATCCCTGAAATGGCAATGGGCTGGACATACTGCCAGAAGGACAGACCATAGATGGACAGCCGAAATTTTAGATTGGATTCCAAGGGACAGGAAAAGACCCAGAAAAAGACCACATGGGAGATGGGTGGATGAAATTCGTAAATATGCGGGAGTGACATGGAGGAGACTGGCACAAGACAGACCGTTGTGGAGGAAACTTGGGGAGACCTTCGTCCAGCAGTGGATTGATAATGGTTGACAATGATGATGATGATGATACACTATCTACCAACAAGTAATTGGATACCCCTGCAATCGACGATATCTGCGGTCCCGATGCACGTCACGGCCGCCGCCGTTGAATATCGTGTGGGAAACAACAACGCAACCAGTCGCATGCAAGATGCCACGCAGTTCGGAGCTCTCTGATTTCCAGAAAGGTGTAATCGTCGGGTATCACAGAAATGGCCGATCCATACGTGACATATCCAGCGAGTTGAAGTACCCAAATTCGACAGTGGCCTACGTGATTGGCAAGTGAAAGATGAGAGGTGACTGTCGGAATGTGCCCCGACCCGGCAGACCCACAAAACTGGGAGTTAGAGACCGACGGGTGCTGGCCAGAGAAATTCGGAAGAACCGCACCAAATCGATGGGCCACATCCGCGAGGAGTTTCAACAGGCATCCGGGAGTGTTCCTTCGATGAATACCATCCGTAAGGAAGCCCATCTGCTCGGTTATCATGGACGCGCTGCCGCCCACAAGCCTTTGATCACCAAGTCCAATAGCGCTGCTCGGCTAACGTGGTGCAAAGAACGTCGACAGTGGACCGTTGAACAGTGGAAACAGGTTCTCTGGAGCGACGAATCGAGGTTCACCCTCTACCGTTCGGATGGCAGGGTCCGGGTTTGGCGTCTGCCTGGAGAACGCCTCCTGCCGGAATGTATTGTGCCAACTGTGAAATTCGGCGGCGGTGGAATTATGTTATGGGGTGTTTCTCCTGGTATGGCACGGGACCCTTGGTCGCAATTCCTGGTAGACTGAACGCCCAAACCTGCTGCACCATTTTGGATGTCCATGCGCTTCCTACGTTGTGGTAGTTTTACGGGATGGACCCATGTTACTTTCAGGATGACAATGCCACCTGTCATGTTGTAAGGTCCACCATGGCTTGGTATGGTGACAATGGGGTTAATCGAATGGACTGGCCTGCGCAGAGCCCGGACCTTAACCGTTTAGAGCACCTCTGTGACGAATTGGAGCGTCGACTTAAGGGGTGCCCCCACCGTCCGAAATCGGTGAAGGAACTGACCTGTCTTCTCCAAGCCCAGTGGAACAAAATACCGCTAGCCGTCGTACAACGCCTGGTTGAGAGTATGTCCCGGAGGGTCGCAGCTTTAATCACCGTTCGTGGAGGCTCCACCAACTAGTGAAGGTGAATAAACTTCGTTTTCCTTTGCTATCACAGGTGTCCAATTACTTGTTGGTAGATAGTATATATATATATATATATATATTTTTTTTTTTTTTAAATAGAGTATAAAAATTGTCTTATGTTCGTATATCGCAAATGCAAAATCTAAGTAATCTACACATACAAGTAACTAAAAATGTAAAAATATTATACCTTTGGTTTAATTCAGTAATGCAACACGGATTTCACCATGGGGTGTTGTAAAATATTTAGGATGCTAGTAAGATAACGCTGTGCCGGAGAAAATATTCCCTCCCCCTAAAACATTAGGAATGATAAAAATGCCTTTGCCTTACTACAAGCCTGTTTCTTATTATTAAGGAATCATTACAGTGTTACCTGAAAACGTATGGTGCAAACCATTTCCCTGCCGTTTGGTTTCAGCCTTTTTAGATAATTTAGATTAGCATATAATAGTAAAAAAAAAAATAACTAACCATTTCGATGCCAGTTTGAGATGCCTCGATTTTTTTGCTATAGAGTGTAAACCACTTACCGCCAGGAGAAAAAGAAAAATTATAGGAAAATTTTCTAATAATTTGCTATCGTTAAAAATTAGGTAGCAAATATTTTGTTGTTTTGGATGTACTGACGTCACGTTAACTACACTAAGGTTTAACCATATACATGGAAAGTCGGCATCCAGAAGTCTGAAATAAAACCGAATGCCAGCTTCCGAAAGCTGATGATGTATTGATTTGAAAACATCGCTACTCTGTGGAATTAGGTTTTTATTGCGGAAGTAGTCCGAGTTGTCAGTGCTTGAAAATTCACCCCTTCAGCGACGACTATTTAATGTTGTATTGAAGGATGATAGAAATTTCAGATTGAAGTCCATGTGGGTGTTTCTTACACTTTCCAACCGTAGGTTGAAGAAGCGTATATGCTCCAGCTTTGTCCGTCCGCCTGTCCGTACGATAACTCTCGTGAAAATGGGTTCGATTTCGACTAAATTTTAGTATGTGGTAGAGGGACCACCTGGGGACAAACCCTATTGAAAATGGGCGAAATGCAGAGTCAAAGGTCACGACATAGGAACGGGATCCATTCCATTGCCCTTATGCGTCATAACTTGCGTAAAAATGGTTAGATATCAATAAAATTTTAGTATATAGTAGGGGACCACACGGGGACGAACCCTATTGAAAATGGGAGAAATGGGGTCAAAGGTCACGACATAGGAGCGAGATCCATTCCATTGTCCTTATGCATCATGTTGCGTAAAAATATTTCGATTTCGATGAAATTTTAGTATGTGGTAGGGGACCACCTTGGAATTAATTCTATTAAAAATGGACAAAATTGGATCAAAGGTCAGGACATAGGAGAGGGATCTATTCCATTGCCCTTATGCGTCATAACTTGCGCAAAAATGTTTCGATTTCGATGAAATTTTAGTATGTGGTAGGGGACCGCCTGGGGTTAAATTCTGTTGAAAATGGGCGAAATGGAGTGAAAGGTCAGGACATAGGAGTGGGATCGATTCCATTCCCTTATGCGTAGTAACTTACGTAAAAATGCTTCGATTGCGACAAAACTTTTTCATGTTGTTCCGGAGGTATACTGAATCGGTTCTTTTGAATGTCATCAAAATGGGGTCAAAGGTCAGGACACAGGAGCGATATTTGTTGCACAGCCCTTATCCTCATAACTTGAGTAATGATTTCTGGTATGTTGGAAAAATTATCATAATCAATGCATTGCATGATTTTACTAACTTGTTTTTTTGTTATTACAATATTTTGCCTCATTTTCTTAATTTTTTAAATTAATTTCTCCAATTATTCAGCTATAAACTAAAACAATTAAACTAAATATAAGGGGAGATCACCCAAAAATCTACTGGAGGGGGGGGCATCCATGGATTTTCGGGGGGCTAAGCACCTCCGGGAAGATACCTGAATACATCACTACATGGCCAGGAAACAGCCCTGACCTGAAACGTATAGAAAATTTGTGGCACCGTTTTCGAAAAACCTTGTATGAATGAGGCGTTCATCAAATAAAAAGGCAATTAATTGTAGATATAATTGCTTGCTTGCCACGACCGTAACAAGCTTTTCTTATTTAGGAGGGCGAGACTTGAAATTACTCCCCTTCGAGTTCAGAATTACGCCCCATTCGAGTTCAGATTTACGCCCCTTCGAGTTCAGAATTACGCTCTATCGAGTTCTAAACTACGCCCCTTCGAATGAAAATTATGCCTTTCGAGTTCAGAATAACCGCCATTCGAGTTCAAAATTACGCCCCTTCGAGTGAAAATTATGCCTTTTCAAGTTCAAAATTACGCTCCTTCGATTCAAAATTACGCCCCTTCGGGTTCAAAACTACGCCCCTACGAATTCCACTCAAATAATACGTGGTTTTTACTTTCTCACACACCGTAGTTATATGGAAGTATTATGATCGTTCAAAAATCGTATTTCAGGTTTTTGACATAATTTTATTAAAGTTAAAAAACTAAGTAAATACCCAAGAACCACAGGTTGTAAATTCCAAGTAAAGCGTAAACGTTATGTGAACGCCCACAACACAATACTCCACAGAAATGCAGAACGGAAAACAAACTAGCGTGGAATGAATGAGTATTGGATAGTAAACGTAACAATAGGAAGAATTTTTAGGGGTAGGGCTTGGAAAAATTCCGTTCAAGGTTAAATGCTTTCAGCGACAAAGCACAGATCATCAATTAGCTCTTCACCCTAACAACATGTTCGAAAAGGTCATGGAGGTTAGACATATCAGCATGTTGTTTTCTATGTCTCCATTCATGTTTTGGAAAATTCCCTTTATGGACATGAAATGTTCACACTTCACAGTGTATGTTACTCTATACCCTCGTTAATAGCATGGGATACTGTGTGACACTAACCAAAGTCCTTAAAAATATAATGCTGAGGGATGCAACTTTTTTTTAGTTACAATTTCGGTTTCATACATTCCCCGGAGCATGAATTAATGACCTTGGTATCAGAGCCTGATTTACGCTAGGGCACACGGGGCCCGTGCCCAGGGTCCCCATGGATTGAGGGGCCCCAAATTTAAGAACTAACATTTAATTTTTATTATTATGGGCAGCAAAAACGGCGACGGCGGTATGCACCAGTTGATTTTAACCAAGCGCAAATATGCATCGATATGTTGCTTCAAAAAAATCGATTATTAATATCCATTTGAAAGACGGCAATTCGGCGGGCTTCACTTGTTTAAATCCGTTTTAGTTTTAAAATTAACATGAATATTTGAAGAAATATTTTTACTAACCCATGTTTGATGTTTATGCCAAATCGTGGGCAGAAACTTGGGTTATCTAACTCCACAAGCAAACGTTCATTCTTATTGTTAAAGAGACTGAAATCTTCATTAAGATCAACAAAGGGACAATCACAATTAACATCTTTAGCACTTCTATCTTTTGAAAATGATTTGACTACATCTTCGAGTTATGATAAACTGATTGCTGATTTTGCCTTCAAGAAGGCAAGGAAACGCCCACTACGATGAATTCAAAGTGAGTTCATGTACTTTTGTGTCAGCGACTGCATGGAGAAAAAATGTTTACTTTTAAGTTACAATTTTTGAACATTTATTGTTTCTTGCTTTTATTAAAGCAGATAGTAATTGTGTATTAAGGCAGCACTTTTTGTGCTTTATACAATTATATGCGCAATTTTAGAATAATTGCGCGAAACACCAGGAGTGCTGCTTTAATACGCAAGTACCACTGTTAATTTATTAAAAGTACGATTCATGCCAGGGTATGGGGCCCCCCAAGTTGTTTGTGCGCAGGGCCCCACTAGTCTTAAGTCGGGTTCTGCTTGGTATAACCCTTCTGGGAGCAAGTGCCACTGTTAATTTATTAAGAGTACGATTCATGTCCGGGGATGAGCCCCCCCCCCCCCAAGTTGTTTGTGCGCAGGGCCCTACTAGTCTTAAGTCAGGTTCTGCTTGGTATGAACTTTCTGGGAGCAAGTACCACTGTTAATTTATTAAGAGTACGATTCATGTCCGGGTATGGGGGCCCCCAAGTTGTTTGTGCGCAGGGCCCCACTAGTCTTAAGTCGGGTTCTGCTTGGTATAACCCTTCTGGGAGCAAGTGCCACTGTTAATTTATTAAGAGTACGATTCATGTCCGGGGATGAGCCCCCCCCCCCCCAAGTTGTTTGTGCGCAGGGCCCTACTAGTCTTAAGTCAGGTTCTGCTTGGTATGAACTTTCTGGGAGCAAGTACCACTGTTAATTTATTAAGAGTACGATTCATGTCCGGGGATGAGCCCCCCCCCCCCCAAGTTGTTTGTGCGCAGGGCCCCACTAGTCTTAAGTCGGGTTCTGCTTGGTATCTGGGAGCAAGTACCACTGTTAATTTATTAAGAGTACGATTCATGTCCGGGGATGGGGACCCCCAAGTTGTTTGTGCGCAGGGCCCCACTAGTCTTAAGTCGGGTTCTGCTTGGTATGACCCTTCTTGGTGGACTTTGCTATGACGTGGTGCCAGTTGCCAGTAACAGGATCGTAGCTACCGAGAGGGCAGGGGAGCGGTTATCTTCCCAGAAAGTTCATTCCAAGGTCATAAATTCATGCCCTGGGGAATGTATGACGTCGCTGTGCTGCTGTTTTAAACAATAATGGCCACCCTACTAAGTACTAATAGTACACTGCAATCATAGGCATGTGATATCAGATTGTAGTGTATATTTATCATGATTGCAGTATTTGCAGCATAACTGTTTTGTACTACAGATATTTGAATTTGTTTTTTGTGTTGAATATAGCATTAAATTATCTTTCAGTTGATAAACATTTACGTTTAGTGAAACATAATATTTCCTATAAGCATGCAAATTTGAAAAATATGTAATTTTCGAAAAACGTGTCCACAATTTTGGCCACCGCTGTAAACCATGATAAAAAATTAGCCCTTTAAGCAGCACTGGGTTAGAAAAATCGGTTGAAATTAGCTCGAAAGAAAGACTTCGCTGTCTAAGAAGTGAATCGAACGCTGCCGGAACTAGTGAATCTGCTCATCAGAAAGTGTTGCTTTACTCTTTGCTTTTTTATTCAAAGTGGTCATTTAGGGTGTGTCTGGCACTAATCTTTTTGAACAGAATATCTCCAAAAAGGGCTATAACAATGACGATGAAGTTAAGAAAGGAGAGAGATGTTTGAATCCTTTTTTCTACCCAGTAGCGTGGTGCTCATGTCAGGGGAAATGGTCCTCTACATCATGTCTTGGGTTATGGAATAGAGAATAAGGAGTAGAAAGGAGCGCTTATCAGCCGTGATAGGTTTATGTTCGGCATTGCTGAGATGAGAGGGGGAAAAGAATGGTTCCCCGTAACTTTCATAAAACTGAACATAACCGGAACATATCTGTCAGAAAATTTGGAGTATCATTTTGTTCAGGTATACCGGACGCTTAAAGGGTTAACTAAGATATTTCCCTTATTTTTGTTTAAAACGAAACAATTCTATTTATGTTTATGTTTTACTTACTGGAAAACAAGTGTTCTTATGTTTGTTTTTTATTAATAAAAAGCAAGTCTACTTATCTTTATATTTCTTAGTAAAAAACAAGTCTACTTATGTTTATTTTCTTACTTAGTAAAAAAATAAGTCTACTTATGTTTATATTTCTTAGTAAAAGAACAAGTCTACTTATTTTTATGTTTTATTACTAAAACACAAGCCTACTTACGTTTATGCTTTATTTCTAAAAATAAGTCTGCTTATGTATGTTTTTTATTAATGAAAAACAAGTCTACTTATGTTTATATTTCTTAATAAAAAAACAAGTCTACTTATGTTTATTTTCTTACTTAGTAAAAAAATAAGTCTACTTATGTTTATATTTCTTAGTAAAAGAACAAGTCTACTTATTTTTATGTTTTATTACTAAAACACAAGCCTACTTACGTTTATGCTTTATTTCTAAAAATAAGTCTGCTTATGTTTGTTTTTACTTAATAAAAAACAAGTCTACTTATGTTTATGTTTAACTTACTAAAAAAAGTATATTTTTGTTCATGTTTTTATTACTGAGAAAACAAGTCTATGTTTATGTTCTTAATTAGAAAAAAACAAATCTACTTGTTTTTTGCTCACTTAAAAAAGCAAGTCTACTTATATTTATGTTTTTACTTATTAAAAACAAATCTACTTATGACTGTTTTACTTACTAAAAACAAATCTACTTATGATTGTTTTTACTTACTAAAAAACTAAACAAGTCTGCTTGTGTTTGTTTTTACTTACTAAAGAACAAGTGTGCTTATGTTTGTTTTTATTAATGAAAAAGCAAGTCTACGTAAGTTTAACTTACTAAAAGACAAAATAAGTCTACTTATGTTTATGTTTTTACTTACTGAAAAACAAAACAAGTCTACTTATGTTTATGTTTAACTTACTAAAAGATAAAACAAGTCTACTTATGTTCATATTTCTTACTAAAAAAACAAGTCTACATATTTTTATGTTTTATTACTGAAAAACAGTTTTTTATTACTAAGATGTATGCGGTTTTTCCAAAAAATATATTGTTCGTAATATGCGGGGTTTTTTTAAAGCAAGGGAGAATATGTATTACGAAATACAATTGTATAAAGGACCCATAAAATCTTCGGTTTATGCAGAACTTCGTGTTATGGGAATTTGTTATATGTCGGTTACAGACTGTAATCCGAAAGTATGCTGGAAAGCCGGAAATACAGAGAAATTAATTCCTCAAGAGAGTTGCGGATGAAACTTGGGAATACCTTCAACCACCAGTGGATTGAGAAGGATATAAGGGTGCGATGTAGCCAACGGTTACCTTATTTCACTATGAGCATAAAAATCTTATTTATCGGTGCATTGAGTCGTTTTGCTGTGTGAAATAAAATTCAAATGACGCAGAAAAATCGATGAGTTACTCAGGAAACATTTCTGCTTCTCAAGGTGACTCAATAGGAACGGTTGTACCAGTAATTCTATGTCTAGATGGCTTGTTAGGTGGATAAAAAAGCATCTTTTTTCTTCTGGGGAGCGCAAAATTCGGAAGATTATGTAAACAAAACTGGGGTGGTGTAAGAGGAGTTGGACGATTGATTGAAACAGTGGTTTTTGTTGTTGTTTGTTTGTTTTTATTAAAGGACTAACGACCACCGTGTGCACCTCGATGGGCTATAAGAAGTCACCGGTCCATAATTTAGGGCAATTACTTCCAGGGAAATGACAGAGCCAGTGCCTTAAGGTAACACAATATCCATGCATTCGAACCCGGACTCATCTCAGACGAATAGCCAGAAGCTATCGTTTTGACCACTGCACCACAGGGGTGGCTGAAACCATGTTCATCTCTCGGTAAGCGATGACGAGATGCATTTTTAATTCAAACAATTCAAAATTGAAGCATGATAAAGTACTTATCGTTAAGTACCTGACATATATGTTCATATCCACGTGCGAATAAAATAATTCCTATATTTTAGCATTTGATCATGTATTTTTCGTATTTTGCACAGGATAATTTTTTTTATTGGAGGTTTAACGACCACCGTGAGCAACTCAATGGGCTATAAGCCGTCTCCCGTCCCTAATTTAAGGTCACTGATTCCAGGGAAGGGTGAGAGCCAGTGCCGTAAGACAAACACAACATCCATGCCTCACCGGGATCCGAATCCGGACCCCTTTCGGACAAACAATCAGAGGCCATCGTTTAGACCACGATTTATTCCACAGCCATTATCCTCATAACTTGACTAAAAATGCTTCTATTGCGACAAAACTTTAGTATGTTATTTTGGAGGTGCACTGAACCAATTCGGTTTAATACCATCAAAATGGGGGTTAAAAGTCACGTCACAGGAGCGAGATTTATTCCACAGCCATTATCCTCATAACTTGACTAAAAAATGCTTCTATTGCGACAAACCTTTAGTATGCTGTTCCGCAGGTACACTGAACCAATTCTGTTTAATATCATCAAAATGGGGGTCAAAGGTCAGGGCACAGGAGCGAGATTTATTCCTCAGCCATTATCTTCATAACCTGACTAAAAATACTTCTATTGCGACAAAACTTTAGTATGTTATTCTGCAGATATATTGAATCAATTATGTTTAATATCATCGTATTGGAGTCAAAGGTCAGGGCACAGGAGCCAGATTTATTCCACAGCGATTATCCTCATTACTTGACTAAAAATACTTCTATTGCGACAAAACCTTTAGTATGTTGTTCCGGATGTATACTTTATCATTTTGTTTAATATCAACGAAATGGAGTCAAAGGTCAAGGCACACGAGCGAGATTTATTCCACAGCCATTATCCTCATAACTTGACTAAAAATACTTCTATTGCGGCTGAACTTTAGTATGCTGTTCCGGATGAACCGGTTCTGTTGAATATCATCGAAATGGGATCAAAAGTCAGGGCACAGGAGCGAGATTTATTCCACAGCCATTATCCTCATAACTTGACTAAAAATACTTCCATTGCGGCTAAACTTTAGTATGCTGTTCCGGATGTATACTGAACCGGTTCTGTTCAATATCATCGAAATGGGATCAAACGTCAGGGCACAGGAGCGAGATTTATTCCACAGCCATTATCCTCATAACTTGACTAAAAATACTTCCATTGCGGCTAAACTTTAGTATGCTGTTCCGGATGTATACTGAACCGGTTCTGTTCAATATCATCGAAATGGGATCAAAAGTCAGGGCACAGGAGCGAGATTTATTCCACAGCCATTATCCTCATAACTTGACTAAAAATACTTCTATTGCGGCAAAACTTTAGTATGTTGTTCCGGAGGTAAACGGAACCAATTCTGTTTAATATCGTCGAAATGGGGTCAAAGGTCAGGGCACAGGATCGAGATTTACTCCAAAGCCTTTATCCACATAACGTGAGTAATAACTTGAGTAATGATTTCTGGTATGTTGGAAAGCGTATCAAAATCAATGCATTGCATGATTTGACTAACTTGTTTTCTGTTGGAGTTTATTATTTTGTTCAGCACGTTTTCAATAATTTTGTTTTTTCTGTTGGAAATCTTATAACAAATTAAGTATTTTTTTCAAGGTGATATTTCGAAACAGCAGAATGCTCTGGAACCTCAGATATATTTTTTTTCAACTAACAATTTAACTATCTTTAAATGTACTGTTTTATCATAATACTTTACAAAACTTCTAAATATAAAATTTATTCTTGATAGCTATGATAGGTTTTATCTTCAGCACTCCACAGACTGATACATATACATCGTACAATCACCCACGCAGTAATTTAAGTATCCTGTTTCTTATGCTAATAAAATATATAACAGCTGATGTACAAAATGGGGGAGAGGAGAAGAAATACCCGTTGCCACACAATAACCAAAATTATTGCGATATGCTATCCACAATATCCGATCTCGCTACAGAACTTCAAAATCAGTTCGTTTGACAGACGACTGAAATGTAATAGTTAATCAAACCTTAAGTTTCCCCGCGAATCTCTCTCATTACCGGATTGTTTTCGTCATATTCATGTGGGAAAAGTGAGAACGAAGTTTTTCCGTTAATATTCGAAAGGAGTTGCGGAAAGATTTCTGAAAATTTAGAATTTTCCTGACGGACATAAAATCCGTGAAACTCAGGTTTCTTTCCGTCACTTCATGGAAAAGGTTAGAAAATTATAAAAAAAGGAATTGTGGAAAGATTTCTGAAAATTCAGAATTTTCCTGACGAACGAAAAATCCGTGAAAATCAGGTTTCTTACCGTCATTTCATCGAAAAGCTTAGAAAAATATAAGAAAGGAATTGTGGAAAGTTCTCTGAAAATTCGGTTAGAAAAACATAAGAAAGAAATTTCCAAAAGATTTCTGAAAATTCATAATTTTCCTGACGAAGGAAAAATCCGTGAAATTCAGGTTTCTTTCCGTCATTTCATGGAAAAGGTTAGAATATGAGAAAGGGATTGTAGAAAGATATCTGAAAATTCGGTTAAAAAACATAAGAAAGGAATAGCGGAAAGATTTCTGAAAAATCATAAATTTCCTGAGGAAGGAAAAATCCGTGAAAATCAGGTTTCTTTCCGACATTTCGTGGAAAAGGTTAGAAAAATATGAGAAAGGAATTCCTTTCATAATTAGAAGCAGAGCCTTTAAATACTTTCAGCATAGAATAATCGCTTCTTCTCTCTCCCTGGGACCAGCAGATGCCACGTAAGTTGGTGAGATGTTTAGTCACTATGCGCAGAAATGAATAGCTAAGATTTGTACCTTTGATTTTTGTAGAAAGATCTCTGAAAATTCGGTTAGAAAAATATAAGAAAGGAATTGCAGAAAGATCTCTGAAAATTCGGTTAGAAAAACATGAGAAAGAAATAGCGGGAAGATTTCTGAAAATTCAGAATTTTCCTGGCGAACGAAAACTCTGTAAAAATCAGGTTTCTTTCCATTATTTCATGGAAAAGGTTGTATCAGAAATATGCTTCGTTAATTCACGAAAGGAATCATGGGAAGTGTTCCGTGAATTTCAGAAAAAAATTTACTTTGTACTTTAGGGTGTGTGGAGAAGTTCCACGCTGCTCTAATTTACTAGATTTCATTTACTAGTTTCATATGTGGAAAAATATCGTAATTCATAATTAGAAGCAAAGCCTTTAACTACTTTCGGCATGGAATAATCGCTTCTTCTCTCTCTCTGGGACCAAGCAGATGCCAGGCAAGTTGGTGAGATGTTTAGTCACTATGCGCAGAAATGAATATCTCCGATTTGTACCTTTGATTTTTTTTCTTTCTAGTTTTTTCTTTGGCTATTACAAAGCGGCTGGAGAAATGAATCAGGCGATTTAACATCTAACCATGGGAGAGCGGGAAATTCTGATTAGTTCATCTAATCGGAGTTATGGTGTACAACAGAAAATGCAATTTGGAAAGTTTGAAACTTTGTCAAAAGATGTTCTCATCACACCCGATGCCAGCTTTTTTGCACGGCCATTCTAACAATTTGATTTTATGCGCATAAATCCATTAACTAAATTAAATCGAAAATTAATTTTAGTCCGCGTGAAGTTTTTGCTGATGGCCATGTACGTCAATGATAAAAACACTGTCAATGAACAAAATACGGGACTACACAATTATACAATACAAATTTGGAAGATGTGAAGCTGTTTATTGGTGAAAATATGACATGGATCTTAAGTCAGATAAAATCCGAAAACTTGAAAATTTCGTCTTGCTGGAGCGGAAATTAAATTCGCGTCTCCCGGGTAGCGCCCGAGTATGCTAACCACTACACCACCCAGAACGACCAAGTTTCCGATTAATTTGAATACAACCATCACAGGATTCGCTAGTCGAAGCAACCGGCATTCCTATATAGCGAATCTGGAGGATTAGAATTCATTCCCGTGATTTGCCCGGAGGGGCAGAACATATATATGCCGGATGCTTCGACTAGCGAATCCTATGATGGTTATATTCAAACTAATCGGAAACTTAAAACTTGGTGGTTCTGGGTGGTGTAGTGGTTAGCATGCTTGGGCGCTAACCGGGAGACGCGGATTCGATACCCACTCCAGGACGACAAAATTTTCAAGTTTTCGGATATTATCTGATTTAACGTTCATTTCATATTTACACCAATAAACGAATTAAAATCTTCCAAATTTGTAATTAAAACGCTATTTGCAATAATTGCCGGCGCTCAGAAATCAATGACATACCTCTTTTTTGTGAGACGAAAATTATGGTTACCAGAAAGAACCTGCCTGTGGCGTTCCTTGCTACCAACAATTTCTGCATCTGTTCCATCTGTTAAAAGGAAAACCTAGGTCATCATTATAAGATACGTATTTAGAATATCTTTCATGTCTTTCAAAGTCACGATAACGAACAGAATCGAATGAGAACCTGTTGCCAAATGGGTAAAATCTGTCTTCGTGATATCTTCGCAAGTAACCTCGGGCGTTTCTCAATCTGTTTCGCAGTGGCCATGGAAAAACAGGACGAGGTCTTCGGTGGTAGCGTCGAACTGGAATCAGTAGAAAAAATTGAGGCTCTATCATATTAACAATGTCATTACCGTTTCCAGCGTCTTCGTCCTGGCTATTCGTGTCCTCATTATTGTCCTCACCACCGTCACCATTGCCGTTCTCTTCAACATCAGCACTGCTGTCGCCGTTTCCTTCATCGTCGTTATTATCATTATTGTCAACGTCAGAATTATCGTCATCACCGAAGTCGTCCGGAAAACTCACATCAGGAGAGTCAAAAGAAGGATTTTCCTGAAAATCAGGAACCCCTTCTTCAGGGAACTCGGCAAATGGGTCACCAAAAATGTCGAAAAAAGGCAAATCTTCTGAAACAAAATCAGGAGGAAAGTCTACTTCTGGAAAATCAGAAAACTTTTCTTCAAGAGAATCTGGAAAGTCTTCATCGGATAAGTCGTCGGGAAAATCGCCTGAAGAAGATTCAGGAAAGTCAGAAAAAGCGCTTTCCAAAAAATCAGGAAAATCGTTTTCTGGAAGCTCAGGAAATTTGTCTAAATCTTTTAAAGAAGATTCAGGAAGAGTACCTTCTAGAATATCAAAAAAATCATCTTCAGGGAATTCAAAATCCGGCTCGTCAGAGAAGTCAGGTAAGTCATCAAAACTGGATTCAGGAAAGCCAATCGGAGCATTCTGTAGAAAATCATCTTCAGGGAACTCAAGATCAGGCTCGTCAGAGAAGTCAGGTAAGTCATCAAAACTGGATTCAGGAAAGCCAATCGGAGCATTCTGTAGAAAATCATCTTCAGGGAACTCAAGATCGGGCTCGTCAGAGAAGTCAGGTAAGTCATCAAAACTGGATTCAGTAAAGTCGATCGGAGCATCCTGTAGAAAATCATCTCCGGGAAACTCTGAAAATGGCTCATCAATAGGTAGATTTTCTGAAGGAGATCCAGCAAAATATTGAACAGGAGCACTTTCTGGAATAACTGGAAAAGGAATTTCATTAGGTCTATTTTCCTGATAGTTTGAAGGAGGAATTCCATTTTCCCCGTTGTTTGGAAATTCATTGTTTGGACCTGCAGCTGTATCAGGAGGATTTTGCAGAAAGCTTGGAAGAGGAAATTCTCCATTTTGAGCGTTGGGGAATTCGTTGAATGGTACGTTAGGCGGGTTTGCTTCGCTTGGCAAACGCCACGGTTGATTTGCAAGAGGCCATTGCTGATTTGCAGGGGGCCATTGCTGATTTGCGACGGGCCACTCTTGATTTGCAGGGTGCCAATTTTGATCTGTAAAGGTGAACGGCTGATTTGAACTAGGCCACTCAAAAGTAAATGCAGGATTGGCGTTTGCTCCGTAAACCGGATTAAAATTATTAGGTCCTTGTCCTTCAGCAGGATATGCGGCATCAGATACAGCTACTTGTCCAGGATAAACTGGATATGTTACATCACCCACGTAGGATGTTTGGGCTGGAAAAGGAACGTTCAACGGCAGTGGCCCAGGGAAGGGAGTAGATGGTGCTAAAGACTGAAACACGTTCTGTTGCTGAACACCGGGAGTGAACGTTGAATCTTGACCACCATGATAGGAGTTTGAAATTCCATAATTAGGTTGCGGGTACTGTGTATCAAAGTTATTGAATCCAACTTGCGCATATTTCTGTGGCACTCCGTAATTGATCTCGTGTTGTTCGGGAGAGCTGTGAATTCCAGAATTGAAATCCCCGATATTCTGACCTCCAACTTGGGCCGCCGATTCGGAGTTCGCAGCGGAATTCCATGGCCATTCCAGTGGTGGATTTTGAGGTGCAGTGTATCCGAAATAATCTTCGGATGACGCAACACTCACGAAGAGAAGTATTGAGAAGAGACTTTTGCGAAACATCACGTATGAAATTCCCAACACAGTTCACATAAGGCTCACTTATAACTACCTTGTTTTCAAGAAGTTTCGCGAATGAAGTGATTGCACTCTAAATCTACGTGCCAATTACGTAGGATTCCCAAATAATCCCGAAGACCACGACGGAATCTTTGTGTGAGCAGCCGCAGTGATCTAAGCGGAAAACATGAAATATTATTTATTGCTCGGATCCCGACTCTCCATGTTTGATTTTCATTCTCCCAATGGCTTTATATCAATTACCTTCAAGTTTATGGGCTGTAATAGCGGCGTCTTGCAGCAGTAAATGTTCAGAAACGGGCATTTCCTGTTAGCTTTACTCCCTTGTGCGTCGTGAAGAATTATTCGATGATCGTCATTTAATGCGTCGGCCTGAATAACATTGTGGGTTAATTAAAACACTTCGTCTTTGCAATATGCCAAGGAAATATTTATTTCGGCATAGCGCTTATGATGCTACCTACCTCCCGTGTAATTTCCTGTACCAAGAAATTCTGCGGGTGTACCGATGGGTTCAGCTCCATTTCTGGACGCCATTTTTTACGCTTTCCAACCGTAGGTTGAAAAAGCGTATATGCTCCAAATTTGACCGTCTGTCTATCTATCTGTCCGCAAGATAACTCTCGTAAAAATGGTTCGATTTCGATGAAATTTTAGTATGTGGTACGAAACAACCTGGGGACTACTCCTATCGAAAATGGACTAAATGGGGTCAAAGGTCAGGACACAGGAGCGGGATCCGTTCCTTCGCCGTTACGCGTCATAACTTACGTAAAAATGTTTCAATTGAGACAAAACTTTAGTATGTTGCTCTGGAGGTATACTGAACCGGTTCTGTTGAATATCATTGAAATTGGGCACAGGAGTGAGATTTATTCCACAGCCATTATCCTCATAACTTGACTAAAAATGCTTCTATTGCGACAAAACGCCATCATGTTTTTCCTGAAGCATACTGAACCGGTTCTGTTGAATATCATTGAAATGAGGTCAAAATTCAGGACACAGGAGCGAGATTTATTCCACAGCCATTATCCTCTAAAAATGCTTCTATTGCGACAAAACGTCATCATGTTGTTCCTGAAGCATTCTGAACCGGTTCTGTTGAATATCATTGAAACGGGGTCGAAAGTCAGGGCACGGGAGCAAGATTTATTCCACAGCCATTATCCTCATAACTTGACTAAAAATGCTTCTATTGCGACAAAACGTTATCATGTTGTTCCGGAGGTGTACTGAACCAGTTCCGTTTAATATAATCGAAATGGGATCAAAGGTCAGGGCACAGGAGCGAGATTTATTCCACAGCCATTATCCTCATAACTTTTTTTTTTATTATTGGAGGTTTAACGACCACCGTGAGCAACTCAATGGGCTATAAGCAGTCGCCCGTCCCTAATTTGGGGTCACTGGTTCCAGGGAAGGGAGAGAGCCAGTGCCGTAAGACAAACACAACATCCATGCCTCACCGGGATTCGAACCCGAACCCCGTTCGGACGAATGATCAGAGGCCATCGCTTAGACCACTGCGCCACCGGGGCGGCCCTCATAACTTGAGTAACGATTTCTGGTATGTTGGAAAGCATATCATAATCAATGCATTGCAGCCGCCCAGGTGGTGCAGTCATTCGTCCGAGAAGGGTCCGGGTTCGAATCCCGGTGAGGCATGGATGTTGTGTTTGTCTTACGACGCTCATGGATGACAGCGTGATCAGCCTGGTCACCACATCGTCTCCAGACTCTCATGCGGCAATCGTCACCGCTGAGACAAAAGCGAGACTCGTCGTTAAATACGACATTGTTCGATTCGTCCCGTCATACGTATCTGATACGACACCACTGAAGCCTTGCCTGACGATATATTGCGATGAGTGACAGTCGTCACAACGGCTGGGGAGAGCGCAATCATTCCTCAGCCAATCTGGGATTCACAGGCCATGTCGACATCCTGACGCCTGCAGCTGTCTGTACACTTCTTCGAATGCCTTCCGCTTTGTGGATTGTGGGATAGCCACGGCTTGCTGTCGAATGTGTAAATCGCGGCGTACGGAAGTCCGCTTACGTGCACCAGTCCCATACGGTGACGTACGTTACCTTCCTTCAACCAATGTTGCCACATTCGACAGGTAGTTGTTGCATCCTGATGCGTTTCGCGACAGTGAGACACCCGGGGTAACCAGCCCTACGCAGCCCTATAATAAAGACCCTGGTAAAGGCGTTTGTGAGATGGTAGAGTTCCCGATTATGTCACGCATTCTCACTCCTAATAGGCGCTTTAGCCACCGAGATCACTCCGATGCAGTGGTCCACTCACTCAGGTGAGGACGTGTTGTAAGTCAAAAATATACGTATCCCCGTGGTGAAGCCTCTAATACAGGTGTCCATGTGATGGTAGGATTCCCGATGACATCGCCTAGGCATTCTCATTCTTTACACGTGCTTTCTCCACCGAGATCACTCCGGTGTGATGGCCCATACCCACACGCCCAGGTAAGGACAACCAAACTTATCTTCGCCCAGCCGTTTCCCCCTCTCATCTCTCTCCCGTATCACGTGATTGGTTCACAACTGCAACGATTTACATAACCCTGCTCGACACATACCCACTAATTTGTATGGCCCTCCGACAGATTCTTCGTGGTGTGAGATTTTCTATGTAGATCAGTGTACATGCAGATCGGTTCAGCTATCGAAGCAGACCAAGGCCGCCTGGAAAGCACAAGCAGTGTTTCTTTCAGGCATACATCCAGGGGAACGAAGCCCTCACGGAGACATTTTAGGATACCGAACCAAATTTTAATAAATTCAGGCTATGATGAAAAAGGAAGTTTCGTTTCTTTTTGTGCTACAAATATTTCTCCAATTATATATTTTTTTAATATTTGTTCAAATGGTACTAGTTATAGTTTATTTTATTAAAAAGTGTATTACGACGCATGGTATTCTTCAAAATATAATAAGTAGACTAATCATACCTAATTGTCTGGGAATCGTGATTCAGGACCAAGAGTGCGTTGAATGCATTTTAATACACTCACTTCCAAAAGTTAAGCACGGAGCAGTAAGATGTGAAAAAATGGAGAAGTACTGTTGGATTGACACGAAATGCGGCAGGAACGTAGGGAATATGTTTATTAATGAATCAAAACAAAGAAATACAGACAGATATGAAAATAATATTGAATTTTCAGAAATTATAAGATGACGTCAAATTGGAGTCATTTACAAAGTGAGTAATAAAGTCACAACAAACAACAAAACCCGACATTAATAGGGTATGTGAGCACCCCTCATCTGCATACAAAGTTTACAACGTCTGACCATGCTTTTCATGAGATGATCGACCACCGCAGAGTCCAGTAATCGCCATTCCTCCTGTAGAGCAGTTTCCAAAGCTGTGAGAGTGGTTGGGGGCGGGAGACGTGAACACACAGCACGGCCGAGGGCATCCCAAAGGTTTTCAATGGAATTAAGGTCGGGCGAGTACGCCGGACACTCCATACGCGCAATCCCCTCACTCTCAAGGTAGTCGTCGACGATAGCAGCTCTATGGGGACGCGCATTATCGTCCATTAAAACGAAGGCAGGACCAACTGCTGCAGCGTACAATTGCACAGTGGGGTCTAGGACTTCATCCCGATACCGTACAGCCGTCACAGAACCCCGTCTGTAGATGTGGAGGTCGGTGCGATATCGCAACGAAATTCCTGCCCAGATCGTGATGCTTCCACCTCGGAATGCATGATGTTCGGTGATGTTCTGGGGTCTATTGCGTGTGCCATCTTCCCTCCACACCCGTACGCGCTTGTCATCGGGTTGCAGGGCAAATCTGGACTCATCCGTGAACATAACGTTGCCCCAATCAGACACAGTCCAATTGACATGTTGGCGACACCACTTTAATCGTTCCCCTCTGGATTGGACGGATAGATGAACACAAACCCGCGGTACCCGGGCGTACAGTCCCTTCATGTGTAGCCTTCGGCGAACAGTAGTGGCAGATATCGTCTTACCAATGACCGCCGTAACCATAGATGTCACACGTGTGGACGTCGCTCTTCGATTCCGCTTGGCTACAACAGCAATATATCGGTCTTTTGCGGGGGTCGCAACCCTTGGGCGACCTGCCACAGGTCTGCGGACAACTGTTAGGCTGGTTAGAAATTGTTTCCATAAACGTGAAATGATGGAATGATTCACGCCGAAAAAACCAGCAACATCTGTGATTGACTGTCCTGCTTCAATGCGTCCGACGGCACGCCAGCGCTCAGAATCTTCCAATCGTCTTCTGGAAGCCATAAAATCAAGTCTGTCTTCAAAACAAATCCTCCGACAGTTCTCAACACCTTGTAGCAGCACTTGCATGCAACTCCTGTACTCCTTCAGAGTGCTGGCTTCTTATACGACTGCCTGTTTTGCATATTTCTCGGCAAGACACCGTGATTCGCTGTTACCTACCACATTTGCATACTTCCATCTACCGCTGCGGCGAATTGCAGCCTTTCCAATTCCGATTGGCTTCCGGAAATTAACTTTTCCCTCTGCGTGCTTAACTTTTGGAAGTGAGTGTAGATGAAAATTTCAAGCCAGCGGACCCCCCCCCCCTCCTTTAGCAAAAGAAAGTTTGTTTTTCTTGAAATGTTTGAAGAAGTAATAACTACATCAGAGATGTATATAGAATTTTTCTTCGGGGTGGGGGTGGGGACGAAAATAGGAAGTTTTTGAAATCCACCATCTGGCACAAAATCAAAAATTGAAAAAAATTAAAGCATTTTTTTTTTGATTGGAGGTTTAACGACCACCGTGAGCAACTCAATGCGTTATAAGCAGTCGCCCGTCCCTAATTTAGGGTCACTGGTTCCAGGGAAGAGAGAGAGCTAGTGCCGTAAGACAAACACAACATCCATGCCTGACTGGGATTCGAACCCAGACCCCTTTCGGACGGGATGATCAGAGGCCATCGCTTAGACCACTGCGCCACCGGGGCGGCGGCCATTTGCTTTTCAATGTAAGTCGATACTTTTTTATAAAATTAAGGCATTTTTCTCTAATGTAAGTCGCATTTTAAACAAAAAACATAAAAAATACACATTTTCCGGGGGAGGGGTGCAAGGCCCTCTCTAAATGCGCCCCTGTGCTAGATATACAGGGTGTCCGAGAATTATTGGACACATTAAAAAATTATATAAAACAAAGCATTGAACAGATAGAAAGAAACTGACTGTACTAACTTACAATGTAACTACACAAGTTAATAAATTTCGATGTGAGATCCCTTGGTTGCTCGTTGTACGTCCAAGCGATACTCGATTTCATGCCATGTATTGCCAAGCATCTGAGGAGTTATGGAATTAATAGCAGCTGTGATACGCTGCTTCAGTTCCTGCAAATCAGTATAAGACGTCTGATAGACAAGATACTTCACATAACCCCACATGAAATAATCCAATGGAGTTAGATCTGGAGAGCAAGGTGGCCACGGAATGGGACCACCACACCCAATCCATCTGTTGGGGAAATGCTCATTTAACACTTACGTACACACGTTGACCAATGCGGAGGCGCGCCGTCTTCTTGACAGTATTTGTCATCTTCTTGTAGGACTTCCGTCCACAGTGAATACAGTTTAGGTCCCAGCCACCTACAGCGAGATCGCCTTTTGGGCAGCACACAGAAACGGAAGGATTGAGAGCTAGTCTAGGGACTTTGATAGAACAGTTTGTAGTGAGATTAGAGTACAGTAGATGGCGCCACCGTACAAGTACGATGTTGCACATAGAGGGGTGAGAGAATTTCAGAGGGGCATAGGAAAGGATACCCATTTAACCAGTGGGTCCAGCCTGGGGGCCGTCACTTAACGTGCTCGTCCGATGCACGGCGGATATTCAGCGATTGTTAGTAAATCACACCATCTCTGAAAGATCAGCGCAGGTTCGAACCTGAGGACCTTCCAATGATAGTCTGACTCGCTAACCACTAAGCCTTCCGCAGCTCGGCGCGCCGTCTTGTTGGAAAACGATGTTTTTATATCTTTTGATCTGGGGTATAGAAAATTTTTCTAGCATATCCAAGTAAATGTCACCATTTATGGTTTTTTCGCAGAAGAAGAAAGAGCCAATCACTTCTTTTTTGAGAGGGAGCAGGACACATTAACTTTTGGAGAATCACGTTCCAGTTCAATAGCAGCATGAGGCGGTTCAATGCCCCATATCCTACAGTTGTGATGATTCACAATACCTGATACATGAAATGTGGATTCATCACTAAAAATTACTGTACTGAGAAAGTTTTCGTCGTTTTCCACTCGATTCAGCATATCCACAGCGAAATCGTATCGCAGAGTGTGATCATTTACGTGCATCTTTTGCACTATTTGAATTTTATAAGCATGAAACTTTAATTTCTTGTGCAAGGTATCGTCAACTGTCGATTTCGGAATGTCCAGTTCTCTGCTTGCTTTACGAACGGATTTCCTGGGGCTTCGTCGGAAACTTTCATTAACTTGGTCAACCGTCTCACCGCTGACGCTAGGCCTACAGGCTCCTCCACGATGTTCCACATTGCCAGTTTCTTCAAACTGTTTCATCCACCGCTTAATTGAATTTGTTGACGTAGGATTGCAACCATACTCTAAACGGTACCGTCTTTTAATTTTAATGACAGACTTTAATTCCGCAAGCCATAACACACACATCGCCTTCTGCTGTACGGATGACATGACTACTGATTGCGCATTTTTCATACATTCTTCATCAGGCCACACCTAGCGCCATCTATCGGATTCTGGGAATAACAATTCTGCCAAACAGAAATACAGAAACCGTGTTAGTAATACGGAACATAGCAAAACAGACAATGCTCATAGTTTTTTTTTTTTTTTTACATAATTTTGTAATATGTCCAATACTTCTCGGACACCCTGTATAGTAATTACTTCTATATATACTGTATATAAATATAGTAGTTAAAATTATATATACACTGGCAGAAAGTGAAAAAAGAACACGAAGAAGGAATTGGCGGACGATCATCAAATTTACATATGTTAATGGAGTCGAGTTTACGAAGGTGTGATGTTAATTTCGGGACCAACCGGTGAGCGCTTACGCCACAACACGGCATAATATGCAAATTATCGTCGGTGGTATTTAAGGAGTACGGCGAAGTGAATGTAATCAGTCGTCGGCGTACGGACACGTGCGAAGACCCTGAAGAAGCTGCAATGCCTGGACATGGAAGACGTGTATGATTTCAGCAGTTATCGGACTTTGAGCGAGGTCGTGTAGTCGGACTCCGCGAGGCCGGGTGGTCGTATCGTCGTATTGCGGAGCGAATTGGACGGGAAGTATCGGTGGTGGTATGATGGTGGCGTAGATCGTCCGAGGAACATTCCCACACGAGAAGACGTGGAACCGGGAGTCACAGACGGACTGATGAGCGGACCGATCGACGCATAAGAACAGCGGCGATGTCAACAGAACATCCACTGCAACGCAAATCCGAGCTGTCGTTGCACCTGAGGTGACTGTGCGAACAATCCGCAACCGTCTACTGGATGCAGGACTACGTGCACGTGTGCCTCTGGCATGTGTACCTCTGACTCCAGCCCACCGTCAGGAACGGCTGCAGTGGTGTCGCCAACGTACTGCTGCTGGCCGCACATTTCAGGGTGCAAAGATTAGCATGGGCGCGGAAACATTGCCTCTGGACCCTAGACATGTGCAAAAATGTTGCCTGGACTGATGAGTCGAGATTCACTTTGGTACATGCGGATGGCAGGATACGAGTACGGCGCAAACCACATGAAGCGATGGACGCTTCTTGCCAGCAGTGTACTCTTCAAGCTGGTGGGGGTGGCATTCTCGTCTGGGGATTGTTTACGTAGACTGAAATGGGACCCCTGGTACGTGTGACATCGTCCCTCATAGGTCAACGTTACCGGGATATCCTGGACGATCATTTGCTCCCGTTTGTGCGTCTTCAACATCTCACTGGGGACCTCATCCTGCAACAAGACAATGCAGCTCCCGAATTGTATCCGAAATTTTGGATGAACACTCCACCGACGTGACCTCGCTTCCTTGGTCAGCTAGGTCACCTGACCTCAATCCCATCGCGCACATCTGGGATGCCATCGAGAGATATGTTCGAGGCTCCTACCCTCCCTCCATGAAATCTTCGTGAACTGTGGGAGCTTGTTCAAGGGTCGTGGATCCGTATGGCTTCCCAACGCTTCCGGTGTCTTGTCGAGTCCATTCCGAGAGGAATCGCCGCCGTCATCAGGGCGAAAGGTGGTGCCACACGTTACTAGACAGGTATCTCTAATTCAGTTGCTCTTCAGTGTATATTATCTCTGGACCCAGTCTTATGTTTTGGAGTTATTTTTGTTATTTTTAATTCTTCAGGTATTTTGCTAAGTTCAATAATCACATTAAATATATGACAGAGATATATACACTGCTGGCTACCCAAAATGCAACATCAAGGAGGAAGCGTCCGATTGGCCTGAAATTCGCAGCATGCGTCGCCCGCGAGAGGACATGCAAACGATTAGCATTGCAGGGCATATGCAAATCATGTGAGCCCGGCACACCACCGAGTAAGTAGTGGAAGTGTGTTATGCTGCCGGACCTGCGCGTGGGAAGCTTCCTGATGCTTCATCGCAGAATACGGCAGTCATTCCAGCATTTTTCGGAGTTCGACAGAGGACGAATAGTGGCTTATCGCGACAGCGGTTTATCGTACCGAAACATCGGCGCCAGTGTGGGACGACATCAAGCCACAGTGAGGAGAGTATGGATTCGGTGGGTGCAGGAGGGACAGACGGACCGACGTGAGCGATTGCAGCAGCCGCGGCATACCACCGAACGAGAGGACCAGCATGTTGTGCGGCGGGCATTGACAACTCGCACCGCCACATCACGAACGTTAGCGCAGGAATTAGGGTGTGTTGCGCAACAACCTGTGTCCGTTCGACGTCGTCTGCTGGAGCGAGGACTTGTCGCACGGCGCCCATTGCTCCGATTACCATTGACGTTACACCACCGGCGAAAAAGGCGGCAGTAGACCGTTGAACGCCGCACCTGGACCACGGAATGGCACGACATTGTCTTCTCCGACGAATCCCGCTTCTGCCTGCAACACCACGATGGTCGGATCCGCGATTGGAGGCAGCGCGGCGAGAGACTGTATGACGTCTGCATTTTACATCGCCATACCGGTCCGTCGCCTGGCGTTATGGTTTGGGGCGCAATTGGATATGACACCCGCACCCCTCTGGTACACATCGTCGTCACACTCAACAGCCACCACTACATCTCGAACGTTTTGGAGCCTGTAGTCTTCCCTCACCTACAGGACCTGTCAGGGGCCACGTTTCAACAGGACAATGCGCGCCCGCATCGTGCAACAATTGTTCACGGCCCATTAGGTGTCACTGCTGCCGTGGCCCGCCTGTCCTCCCGATATGTCGCCCATCGAACACGTCTGGTCGCTGATCGGCAACCGAGTGGCCCGGCAAGCACCACTTGAGGTTACGACTGATGAACTGTGGCAACGTGTGGAAGCAGCCTGGCCGACATACCCCAAGCCCACATCCAAAGCGTCTTTCGTTCGATGCCGCGGGGTGTAGCGGCCGTTACTGCCAGCAATGGGGGCCACACGAACTATTGATGTCTGCGTGTTTCGCAAGTCTCACGGGCTTGTAAGTTCAATCGTTTCATCTTTGTATCTGATGTTATGTGTCCAGTAAATTTGGCTTTGCTATCTCGTGTCCTTCTTGGTGTTGCATTTTGGGTGGCCAGCAGTGTATATGAACTTACATTAAATATATGACTAATCCCTTTCATTAGGCCGGTTCCGGATCTTTATGAGCCGGAACCGAATAAATCCATGGAAAGGTTTCACACCTCTTCACCAAGGCCTAAGAAGTTCATTAGCTATCGACCAGCACAGAAAGTCAAGGTGACTTTTTGGGGGGGGGGGGGGGGAGGTGGAAGGGGATGATGACAGAGGTTTCATTCTCCTTGATTTTCTGTAACGTGGCCGTACCGTGACCAGCGAGCGGTACATTGAGACACTCAAGAAGCTTAGAGAAGCCATAAGGAAAAAGATACCGAACAAGAATCTCAAAAGGATCCACATTCACCATGACAATGCCAGACCACACACACATCATTGGCAACAAATTAGGCTGCTCGGTGGTCCACCATATAGTTCAGATAATGTGCCCTCCGACTTCCACCTGTTTGGTCCAATGAAGGACAGTCTCCGGGAGAAACGATTTGATGACACAGGGGAGGTGAAAGTGCCTATGAAGAAGTAGGTACAACAATCCACGCCTGAATTTTTTCAAAGAGGATTCGAGAGTTGGGTTCAACGATGGCGCAAATGCATCGTTTCTGATTGGGACTGTGTTGAGTAGTACTTTTGTATAGAGAGAGAGTTACTCTACCAACATTTGCAATTTGAACGGCCTCTGTCAGTTAATAAAAAAGTTATGCCCACTTGGGTATTACTTTCGGTACAACCCTCGTATTTACCTGTCATGAAGAAGAACGGTTACTATAGAGGAAGAGTTACTCTACCAACAAGTGCAATTTCAACGACCTCTGTCAGTTAATAAAAAAGTTATGCCCACATTTGCATTACTTTCGGTACAACACTCGTGTTTACCTGTCATGAAGAAGAACGGTTACTATAGAGGAAGAGTTACTCTACCAACATGTGCAATTTGAACGACCTCTGTCAGTTAATAAAAAAGTTATGCCCACTTTTGCATTACTTTTGGTACAACCCTCGTATTTACCTGCAATGAAGAAGAATGGTTACTATAGAGGAAGAGTTACTCTACCAACATGTGCAATTTGAATGACCTTCGTCAGTTAATAAAAAAGTTACGCCCATTTTTGCATTACTTTTGGTACAACCCTCGTATTTACCTGCAATGAAGACGAAGGGTTACTATAGAGGAAGAGTTACTCTACCAACATGTGCAATTTGAACGACCTCTGTCAGTTAATAAAAGAGTTATGCCCACTTTTGCATTACTTTTGGTACAACTCTCGTATTTACCTGTCACGAAGAAGAACGGTTACTACAGAGGAAGAGTTACTCTACCAACATGTGCAATTGGAACGACCTCTGTCAGTTAATAAAAAAGTTATGCCCACATTTGCATTACTTTCGGTACAACCCTCGTATTTACATGCAATGAAGAAGAATGGTTACTATAGAGGAAGAGTTACTCTACCAACATGTGCAATTTGAATGACCTTCGTCAGTTAATAAAAGAGTTACGCCCATTTTTGCATTACTTTTGGTACAACTCTCGTATTTACCTGCAATGAAGAAGAAGGGTTACTATAGAGAAAGAGTTACTCTACCAACATGTGCAATTTCAACGACCTCTGTCAGTTAATAAAAAAGGTATGCCCACTTTTGCATTACTTTCGGTACAACCCTCGTATTTACCTGTCATGAAGAAGAAGGGTTACTATAGAGAAAGAGTTACTCTACCAACATGTGCAATTGGAACGACCTCTGTCAGTTAATAAAAAGGTTATGCCCATTTTTGCATTACTTTTGGTACAACTCTCGTATTTACCTGCAATGAAGAAGAAGGGTTACTATAGAGAAAGAGTTACTCTACCAACATGTGCAATTTCAACGACCTCTGTCAGTTAATAAAAAAGTTATGCCCACTTTTGCATTACTTTCGGTACAACCCTCGTATTTACCTGCAATGAAGGAGAACGGTTACTATAGAGGAAGAGTTACTCTACCAACATGTGCAATTTTAACGACCTCTGTCAGTTAATAAAAAAGTTATGCCCACTTTTGCATTACTTTCGGTACAACCCTCGTATTTACCTGTCATGAAGAAGAAGGGTTACTATAGAGAAAGAGTTACTCTACCAACATGTGCAATTTCAACGACCTCTGTCAGTTAATAAAAAAGGTATGCCCACTTTTGCATTACTTTCGGTACAACCCTCGTATTTACCTGTCATGAAGAAGAAGGGTTACTATAGAGAAAGAGTTACTCTACCAACATGTGCAATTGGAACGACCTCTGTCAGTTAATAAAAAGGTTATGCCCATTTTTGCATTACTTTTGGTACAACTCTCGTATTTACCTGCAATGAAGAAGAAGGGTTACTATAGAGAAAGAGTTACTCTACCAACATGTGCAATTTCAACGACCTCTGTCAGTTAATAAAAAAGGTATGCCCACTTTTGCATTACTTTCGGTACAACCCTCGTATTTACCTGTCATGAAGAAGAAGGGTTACTATAGAGAAAGAGTTACTCTACCAACATGTGCAATTGGAACGACCTCTGTCAGTTAATAAAAAGGTTATGCCCATTTTTGCATTACTTTTGGTACAACTCTCGTATTTACCTGTAATGAAGAAGAAGGGTTACTATAGAGAAGGAGTTACTCTACCAACATGTGCAATTTCAACGACCTCTGTCAGTTAATAAAAAAGTTATGCCCACTTTTGCATTACTTTCGGTACAACCCTCGTATTTACCTGCAATGAAGGAGAACGGTTACTATAGAGGAAGAGTTACTCTACCAACATGTGCAATTTTAACGACCTCTGTCAGTTAATAAAAAAGTTATGCCCACTTTTGCATTACTTTCGGTACAACCCTCGTATTTACCTGTCATGAAGAAGAAGGGTTACTATAGAGAAAGAGTTACTCTACCAACATGTGCAATTTCAACGACCTCTGTCAGTTAATAAAAAAGGTATGCCCACTTTTGCATTACTTTCGGTACAACCCTCGTATTTACCTGTCATGAAGAAGAAGGGTTACTATAGAGAAAGAGTTACTCTACCAACATGTGCAATTGGAACGACCTCTGTCAGTTAATAAAAAGGTTATGCCCATTTTTGCATTACTTTTGGTACAACTCTCGTATTTACCTGCAATGAAGAAGAAGGGTTACTATAGAGAAAGAGTTACTCTACCAACATGTGCAATTTCAACGACCTCTGTCAGTTAATAAAAAAGTTATGCCCACTTTTGCATTACTTTCGGTACAACCCTCGTATTTACCTGCAATGAAGGAGAACGGTTTCTATAGAGGAAGAGTTACTCTACCAACATGTGCAATTTTAACGACCTCTGTCAGTTAATAAAAAAGTTATGCCCACTTTTGCATTACTTTTGGTACAACCCTCGTATTTACCTGCAATGAAGAAGAAGGGTTACTATAGAAGAAGAGTTACTCTACCAACATGTGCAATTTGAACGACCTCTGTCAGTTAATAAAAACGTTATGCCCAATTTTGCATTACTTTCGGTACAACCCTCGTATTTACCTGCAATGAAGAAGAAGGGTTACTATAGAGGAAGAGTTACTCTACCAACATGTGCAATTTGAACGACCTCTGTCAGTTAATAAAAACGTTATGCCCACTTTTGTATTACTTTCGGTACAACCCTCGTAATTTAAAGAATTCTTGAATGATCTTTTTTTTAATGAGAAAAACACACCGCCGAGTTAATTGCTCACCTTATTCGTGCAAAATCATCTATATATTAATTCTATAAGGTTTTTTACTGTAAGAGCAGTTGTGATAGAACGGCTGAACACAAACATATGGTTGAGGTATCAAAATAAAGGTCTTACCATGTAGATGTGGCAGTCAAAGAGAAAAATTAAATTGGGGCAACGATTTGGGCGTTGTGACGCGGCAAAGTTCCCATGTAAAATCTATGGGTGAAGCGTGCGGTTGACTCATGCGCTGGTGAAGCCGGAAGTATGGAGGGACTCAGATAGTCCAAAGTCCGGAGTCTCTCTTCTCAGCGAACCGTTGTGCAAAACAACGCTAGCAGGAATTTGTTTGAAAGTTCTTATCGGAACAGCGAACGAACACTCGAAGACCTGATTGCGTTGTGCCATTGGACTGTGTGATGTATATATACAATTTAACATCCATTTGATCCAGTTTATTCACGTAGGTAGCGCGTTTCCCATTATGCAAAGATGTAAATAAACTTTTCATACGAGTTTATTCTTTTCAAAAAAAAAAAACAAAAAAAAAAAACTAATCGTCGATTCCGAAGGGTTTTGTCTAGCGGGTTCGAATCCCGATGAGGCATGGATGTTGTGTTTGTCTTACGGCACTGTCTCTCTCCCTTCTCTGGAACTAGTGACCCTAAATTAGGGACGGGCGACTGCTTATAGCCCATTGAGTTGCTCACGGTGGTCGTTAAATCTTCAGTCAAAAAAAGAAAAATCACGAACCTGGACTATTGTCTTTCCTGAAATGGTTGAATGAATATATCAATCAAATAAAGTTTGCATTTGTTGTTTCATTTGAGTTTATTATTTTCAAAAAACAACAAAAAAAAAACTTACCGTCGATTCCGACGGGTTTCGTCTAGTTTTTCTTAATTGCACGTGAAGCGTATTTCCAGAAAACTGCGTAGCGTGGTTACAGTCTCCAGGAAATCATCCTGAAAAAACGATAACTCGTAATATGTGAACCAGGCATCTTTCGTAGAAAGAGCTCCAGTGAGGGGGACCATGAAATTCCAAGAGGGATCAGGATCCCCGTGTTCTCTACTTTCCGCCTCCTGGGATCCAACCAAAAATAATGTGAACTTCACGCTCAGAGACGCGACTTTTAATACAGCTGCATACTTCGCGATACTCAAAGCTATCCACCACTTTTTGGTTGTAACAGCTTTGTTTAAGACCTCAAGGTCTTGTTTAAGTGCATTTAAAGTGTCTTGTTGCAAAATTTCTTTCTGGGTGACGACCAGGGCCGGATTTCCGGCTAGGCGCACTAGGTGCGCGCCTAGGGCCTCGCTGTTTGAGGGGCCCCGAAAACATATAATTGGGTTTTCAGTTTTGGTTTTCACGGACCAAAGCAAATCATTCCTTAAGGCGACTAATTTGTATTGTCAATTGATATTTTACTTCTCATATTATTGATAACATATGTAACGTACCAGGAGATGTGACGTACCTGCCAGAAGGACGCACACGACATAAAGGCAGATAGCAATTAGAATAAAATGTCCGCGTAGCTTAATTGGTAGAGCAACTTATTCCGGAATGAGTGGACCCGGGTTCGAACCCCGGCGCGGATAAAAATGACGGAGAAATTCACTTCGTTATACATATTTTTTCTTGCTGTTGCTAATATCCCGAATTTTCGAGTTCTTATCAATGTACTTATTTTGAAAGGGACGGTTAAAATAATTTTCAGTTCCTTTTAGTGGTTGGTAAAGAAGGTATTCACGCTTCCCATACTTTTCATTGTTTAAGGCGAATTCTTAACTGGCCTGCTGTGCTATAAATTGCTTTCATGGTACTTCCAGCCATGGGAACACATCTGTGTTGGAACTTTCCCACCTTCTTCCCGAGTTGCGATGAGGAGTACTTGTAAAAACTTTCCTGGTGATCGGGTGTGTTAATTGTTTTTTTCCTTCGTGGTAGGATAATCAATGAAGAAAGAAATATTCTTCGTAGGATAATTCTTCTTAGGACAATCAAGTTCTTTCTCGGCCCTAATCCCTCTAAACCATCTTAAACCAAAAGAGTTATTAATATTTAGGCTGAAAAAATAAAGAAATTTGAGAATATCACACTATCTTATTTAATAATGTTAAAAGTAATTTATATTGTATTGCAACAACATTTTCTCATTACTTTCTGCTCCCTTGGTTTAATACTGATAATTATCAAGTATCTCACCTTTCCTTAAATCGACTTAACACTAGCTTTTGAAAAAGCAATAAAAAGTTTCAATGATACTCTTACTCAAAAAGCTGCAGTCTCTCCTTTTCCATTTTCAAACCGGATCTTTTGCATTTAATTTGTATGCTTCTGTTTCGTATAACTGCAGTGTTGGTATAAATGAGATCATCATCATCATCATCATTGTCAACCATTATCAATCCACTGCATGACGAAGGTCTCCCCAAGTTTCCTCTTAACGGTCTGTCTTGTGCGCCAGTCTCCTCCATGTCACTCCCGCATACTTTAGAATTTCATCCACCCATCTTCCATGTGGTCTTCTTCTGGGTCTTTTCCTGTCCCTTGGAATCCAATCTAAAATTTCGGCTGTCCATCGATGGTCTGTTCTTCTGGCAGTATGTCCAGCCCATTGCCATTTCAGGGATTTAACTCTGATCATGATGTCTTCCACTCTTGTCATTTTTCGGATCCACGTGTTCCTCTTCTTATCTCTCCTGGTTACACCAAGCATGCACCTCTCCATGCTTCTTTGAGTTGTTTGCAGCCTTTGTATGTCTCTTTTAGTTAAGGTCCACGTCTCTGCACCATACGTAAGCACTGGAAGGATGCATTGATCAGACACTTTTCTTTTAAGACATAATGGCATATTGCTCTTGAAAATTATGCTGTTTCTTCCAAAAGCTCTCCAGGCAACTTTTGTACGCCGATTAATTTCTCCACCAATGTGACCCTCACTTGATATCTGCGGTCCAAGATAAACGTACGTGTTTGTTATCTCCAGCTTTTCTCCATCAATCGATAAATCTTCATTTCTTGTAAAAGCATTGTACATCACTTTTGTCTTCTGAAAGTTCATTTTTAATCCCACTTCTTTACTCTTGTCAGCAAATTCCTGAATCATATTCTGTAGCTCTGATTAGGTAGTTGCAAAAATGACTACCTCATCAGCAAAACGAAGGTGGGTTAGATAATCTCCATTAATCTTTATCCCTTTGTTTTCCCAGTTCAGTGATTGAAAGACATTTTCCAATGTGGCATTAAAGAGCTTCGGAGATATGGTGTCACCTTGTCTCACTCCTTTTCCAATTTTTATGTGTGTTGTATTTTCAAACAGCCGAATCTTTGCACTTGCATTTTCATAGATGTTATTAATAATATTAATGTATGCATCTGTTTCAATAACCGCAGGATTTCAGAGCCATTGCAACTGAGATACGGGTATTTAAAGTGCCAAACCTAACATCCACTGATTCCTAATTAGCCTCAAAATTCTGTTTATGATAACTGCAGTACATGAAGTATATGGGATATTAAAAGTGCCAAACTTAATATCCATTGAATTCCTATTAGCCGCAAAAATAATTTTTGAGATATCTCTGATGTGCACGGACAGACAAAATTATTACACTAACACTTTCTTACAGAATGTTCTGAGAATAGGAAGCGATGGCATTTAAAAAAAGTGTAAAAACCTTTTTCTTCACACACACACACACCCTTTTTTGTTAATAATGAAAATTTCTGACGGCATAAGAAGGGGGAGGGGGGGCCCTGAGCCTTCTAGCGCCTAGGGCCCCAAAAGATCTAAAGTCTCCTCTGGTGACGACGAAATAAGCGATCTAACGGACTTCGAAAGAAGGCTAATTGTTGGTAGCCGGCTAGTTGGTGCCTCTGTGACAACAGTCGCCAGGGTAGTGGGGGAATCGAGAGCTACCGTGTATAGCGTCATAACAGCATACCGTGTTCACAGCAAAACTTTCAAAAGACTTTATTTACAAAAACAGAAAATACACTTGCGAAACATTACTCCGGGGTAATAAATAAATACATCGCTCTTTCCACGTTCCAGAAACACACAGCAACAGAAAAATTGTTTTTCAGCCGCCGCTGTGGAATCGAACCAACAGAACTCTCGGTATCGCGCCGAGTGCGTTACCTTTACGCAACGGGGGCCAACAATCCACGGTGCTATGTGTATTTTTAAAGTCAGCTACTGACAACATAAATCCGTAAGATGGGCTCAGCTACTGAGACGTCTCCATCTGGTGGGCATTAACGGCACTAGCGATATATATATTATAGCAGTTAAATCCAAAGGGCGAGATCCAAGGTGAAAATATTCCAACGGTAACGCACTCGGCGCGATACCGAGAGTTCTGTTGGTTCAATTCCACAGCGGCGGCTGAAAAACAATTTTTCGGTTGCTGTGTGTTTCTGGAACGTGGAAAGAGCGATGTATTTATTGATTAACTGTCGCCACGTATTTGGAATATTTTCACATTACTTCGGGGGTCATGCCGGGTTGTGACACCCAAGCATGGGTAGAGGAAAGATGAAAAAAATATGAGTATTTACAACGAAATGAAGATGTTATGTACATTGATGTTGTAAATAGGTGGTAAAAATGGGACATTTACAATGATGAATGATACAGTACGGTTGATAACACAGAGATATTTCATGTTTACATTGAGAAGGAAGTTTTGCGGGAGGTTCCGCAGCGACGAGAGAGTTCGGGTGACACATACAGTGTATTGAGTCAGTTCTTAAAAAACATGGTAGAGTTTTGCTGAAAATACTCCAAATACGTGGCGTCAGTTAATAAATAAATAAATACATCGCTCTTTCCACGTTCCAGAAACACACAGCATCCGAAAAATTGTTTTTCAGCCAACCGCTGTGGAATTGAACCAACAGAACTCTCGATATCGCGCCGAGTGCGTTACATTTACGTCACGGTGGCCAGCAATCCACGGTGCTATGTGTATTTAAGTCAGCTTCTGACATCATAAATCCGTAAGATGGGCTCAGCTACTGAGACGTCTCCATCTGGTGGGCATAAACGGCACTAGCTATATATATTATAGCAGTTAAATTCTGATATCGAGAGTTCTGTTGCTTCAATTCCACAGCGGTTGGCTGAAAAACAATTTTTCGGATGCTGTGTGTTTCTGGAACGTGGAAAGAGCTATGTATTTATTTATTTATTAACTGTCGCCACGTATTTGGAGTATTTTCACCTGGATCTCGCCCGTTGAATTTAACTGCTATAATATATATAGCTAGTGCCGTTTATGCACACCAGATGGAGTCGTCTCAGTAGCTGAGCCCATCTTACGGATTTATGATGTCAGAAGCTGACTTAAATACACATAGCACCGTGGATTGTTGGCCACCGTGGCGTAAATGTAACGCACTCGGCGCGATATCGAGAGTTCTGTTGGTTCAATTCCACAGCGGTTGGCTAAAAAACAATTTTTCGGATGCTGTGTGTTTCTGGAACGTGGAAAGAGCGATGTATTTATTTATTTATTAGAGTTTTGCTGTCTTTGAGTTTTATAATGTAGATGTACACTATCTACCAACAAGTAATTGGACACCTGTGATAGCAAAGGAAAACGAAGTTTATTCACCTTCAATTGTTGGTGGAGCCTCCACGAGCGGCGATTACAGCTGCGACCCTCCTGGGCATACTCTCAACCAGGCGTTGTACGACGGCTAGCGGTATTTTCTTCCACTCGGCTTGGAGAAGACAGGTCAGTTCCTTCACCGATTTCGGACGGTGGGGGCACCCCTTAAGTCGACGCTCCAACTCGTCCCAGACGTGCTCGATAGGATTAAGGTCCGGGCTCTGCGCAGGTCAGTCCATTCCATTAACCCCATTGTCACCATACAAAGCCATGGTGGACCTCGTAACATGACAGGTGGCATTGTCATCCTGAAAGTAACATGGGTCCACCCCGTAAAACTGCCACAACGTAGGAAGCGCATGGTCATCCAAAATGGTGCAGTAGATCTCGGCGTTGAGTCTACCAGGAATTGTGACCAATGGTCCCGTGCCATACCAGGACAAACACCTCCATAGCATAATTCCACCGCCGCCGAACTTCACAGTTGGCACAATACATTCCGGCAGGAGGCGTTCTCCAGGCAGACGCCAAACCCAGACCCTGACATCCGAACGGTAGAGGGTGAACCTTGATTCGTCGCTCCAGAGAACCTGTTTCCACTGTTCAACGGTCCACTGTCGACGTTCTTTGCACCACGTTAGCCGAGCAGCGCTATTGGACTTGGTGATCAAAGGCTTGTGGGCGGCAGCACGTCCATGATAACCGAGCAGATGGACTTCCTTACAGATGGTATTCATTGAAAGAACACTCCCGGATGCCTGTTGAAACTTCTCGCGGATTTGGTGTGGTTTTTCCGAATTTCTCTGGCCAGCACCCGTCGGTCTCTAATTCCCAGTTTTGTGGGTCTGCCTGGTCGGGGCACATTCCGACAGTCACCTCTGATCTTCCACTTGCCAATCACGTAGACCACTGTCGATTTTGGGTACTTCAACTCGCTGGATATGTCCCGTATGGATCGGCCATTTCTGTGATACCCGACGATTACACCTTTCTCGAAATCTGAGAGCTCCGAACTGCGTGGCATCTTGCATGCGACTGGTTGCGTTGTTGTTTCCCTCGCGATATTTAACGGCGGCGGCCGTGACGTGTATTAGGACCGCAGATACCGTCGATTGCAGGGGTGTTCAATTACTTGTTGGTAGATAGTGTATTTGTACGAGTGATTTTACAAGGATTGGAGAGTTCGAAGATGCAGTCAGTACGTGGTGCTGTTGCTTGTGAGAAGTAACTGAAGATATTATGAATGTGATTTTACAATGAAAGTAACGTTTTGTGGAAGTTTTTGCAATGGAAGTAGAGTTCGAGGAGCACAGTTCGTTCAAACAGTTAGTTCTTTTGCAGCGTGGAGAGGTATGCTGTCATTGAAGTTGAAGATAATGGAAGCACAGTTAGAATGCAAACGTGGTCTGGTCAGTTGGAGGGGCGCGTCAGTCGAGGCTTCTGGTGATGGTGAAGCAGCTTCGATGGGGGTTCCATCGCTTCCAGAATTTAATGAGGGTCGCCGTCCTGTGCGCTTCTGTGTAGTCAGCTTGCAGTCGGGCGGTGACTCTGTTCTTGAAGTGATGGACCGTTCGAGTGCTTGCTGGAGGTTCTGTGAGTGGGGTGTTGTTTGTGTGCTGAAGAAATGGTTGGTAAATGATGTATTTGGCGAGGACGAAGAAGTACAGAGACAACCCATAAGTAAATAGACACCCTGATTTTCGAACATTGACCTTTACTTCACAGTATACACTTGATACAAAAGTCAAACATGCATATTAAGACTTAGTTGCAGCACTCTTTGCTGTCTTCAAAGCATTAACCTGGTTGGGCATAGAATCAATGAGTTCTGCTAGTTTGATCTGTGGAATGTTGGCCCACTCAGCACGTAAACATTCTAACAGCTCTCCGCGGGAAGCAGGTTTTCGTGAACGTCGTCTCACTGCAAGATCAAGCATGTGCCAGACATGTTCTATGGGATTCATGCCAGGCGACTGGCCCACGGAAGCTTCTGAATGTCGTTTTGTGCCTGCCAAGCTTGATTCCTTTTAGCAGTGTGGCAAGGAGCTCCGTCTTCCACGAACAGAGTGGAAGGTTTGTTCAGCAACCCACCAGAGAATATTGGTAAAAAACCCGTCTGCAATATGGCGATGTATTTTTCGGCATTAATATTGCCCACACGTTCCACGAGCTCTGATCGTCCTGTGCTCCAAATGGCACCCCACACCATAACGGAAAATCCCCCATGCTTGACGGTTGGTTGCAGGTGGTTCACGTGGAATTCTTTACTGGGCTTTCTCCAGATCCATATGCATCCGCTACATGAAAATTGGACAAAGGAGGATTCATCTTAGAAGATGACACGATGCCAAAAGCTCAACGGGCGTCCCACCATAGTGGTTGCCCACTGTTTTCTTTTCGCAATATTGGCTGCGGTGTGAAGTGGTTTCCGCCTGGCAGCTCTGCCACGATAGCCTAGCTGATGCAGATACCTGACAGCTGTGTTACGAATCACTTTCAGGTGGTGTTCTGCCACATCTGCAGTCGTGCAACGGGGATTTCTTTCCACCATCCGTTTTGCATGCCTCAGTTGTCGTGCTGTTGGTCCCGGTCGACCTGAACGTGAGCTAACAGTTTCCTTATTCTCCGTGTTGAACTACACAATCACCCGATTGACAGCGGAATACTCAGCTTTCGGGCAATTTTCCTATGGTTTCTACCACCCTCGTATTGTCCGACAATACGCCCTCTTTAGAAATCACTCAATTCTTCGGCGCCAGGGGTTCGGGGCATCCTTCTTGTCTTCGGGAATATGTCACTCCACACCAATCTGTACAAGGAAAGATAAATTGGCACAGTCATTACCATACAACACAGGAGTTTACTAACCATTAAGGGTGTCTATTTACTTATGGGTTGTCTCTGTAGGTGCATGTTGTTGAGGTGTGAAGTGTGGTGAGTGCAGCGTTGAGGTATTGGTAGTGTTCCATCTTGTGGGTAATAGGGCAGACTTTGGAAGCCAGGGAGTACATCAGGTGGAACATCAGGAGAACGACTGAGCAGTGGATGTAGGTGTGGAGAAGGGAGCCCGGCTCTGGGCAGAGTGGGGAATTGAGTAATTTCATTTGGTGGAGTCTGGCTGGGACGGGAAGACGAGAGTGGAGGAAGAGCCATTGAATGTTGGTTTCGTGTGGGTGGTTGATGAGTGAGGTGAGTGTGGACCAGACTGGGGTGGAGGAGGAGGGCGAGAGGGTGAGGAGAGCGGGGCAGGAGTTGAGGGAGGACTCACTGAGTTGGTGGTATAGTGGTGGCAAAACCTCGTCTGCGAAACACAAGAGCGGCCGGAAAACGACCTTGACTGATAAAGATAGGAGAGCATTAAAGAGGATTGTTACCCGTAATAAGAAGCCCACGGCGCCGAAAATGAATGCCGAGCTCATTCTTCATTTTCAGACCCCAGTGTCAACGAAAACAGTGCAGAATACTTCGTAAACAAGATATTCATGGCAGATCTGCTATTACAAAACCTCTTGTGACACGGGTGAATGCACAACGGCGACGGCAATGGTGCAAGGAGCACATAGCGTTGACTGCCGATGCATGGAAGCTTGTAATGAGATCGGATAAATCCACATTCACACTATTTCCTCATCGCAGGACGTGTTTGCGTGTGGAGAGCACCGTCAGAAGCGTACAACCCAGACTGTCTGTTCTAAACAGTGCAGCATGGTGGTGGTTCTGTCGTGCTCTGGGGGCCATATCGTGGTTTTCAGCAGGTCCCCTGATCACCTTGAAAGGACGGATGACTGGTAGGGAGTGTGAAACCATTTTGGCTGAACAAGTCCATCCAATGGCTCAGGCACTGTTTCCTGCAGGGGATGCCATATATCAAGATGATAACGGCCCAATTCACAGAGCTCGGAATGTCCAAGCATGGCTTGAAGAACATGTTGTGTTGGAAAACAGAGTAAGATCCCGTTATCCGCCTCCTCCTGCATCTCTCAGAGACCTGGAGCAGTTTCTGCATGAAGAATGGTGCAGAATCCCGGTAACCATCATCCAGAATTTGCATGTGTCTATTCCAAGGATGATTCAGGCTGTTTTGAATGCCAAAGGTGGTCCCACACCCTATTAGGTCATCTGAGTACCTTGAATGGACAAATGACTGGCATTGCGAATGAAACCATTTTTGTCAACCAAGTTCATGCAATGACTCAGGCATTGTTTCTTGCAGGGTATGCCACCTATCAAGATAAAAATGAAATGCTCACCTGTTGTCGTCGCAAAGATGCTGCGAGCATCTTTGCGTCGACAACAGGTGAGCATTGTTGAGATGAAGAACATCGTGGTTTTCAGCAAGTCCCGTGATCAATTTGTAAGGACGGATGACTGGCAAGGGATATGAAACCATTTTGGCAAACCAAGTCCATCCAATGGCTCAGGCATTGATTCCTGCAGGAGATGCCATCTATCAAGATGACAACGCCCCAATTCATAGAGCTCCGAATGTCCAATCATGGTTTGGGGAACATGAGGACGAACTTTCACACCTTCTTTGGCCTCCCCAATCACCAGACTTAAACATCATCGAGCCACTGTGGCCTCGGTTGGGAAACAGAGTAACATCCCGTTATCCTCCTCCTGCATCACTCAAAAACCTGGAGCAGTTTCTGCATGAAGAAGGGTGTAATCTACCACTAACCACCATCCAGGATTTGTATTCATCCATTCCAAGGAGGTTTCACGCGGTTTTGAGTGCCAAAGGTGGTTCCCAGGGACGGCGCCCGAAAATTTTCAACGGAGGGGGGGCTCTAGGGGGCGCTCCAAAATCTTTGGGGAGGGCGAATTATGCTTCATATACATATATATATTATTAAAGTATAGAATTAAAAAAAACCGCCGTCGCTTGCCCTAAATAAAGCTTTTCCTTGACTTCCGCTGCACATGCAGCACTTTGAAGTGTGGCAACTGATGAATCTGCCCTTCTTGATTTCATTTCCTTATAAAAGGTACACGACACCAAGTAAGTTTTGAGGGTCAAGCTGTTTTGGTGTTTTTTAAAACCCGAATCTTTCTCAAGTGCTTTTTTCCACTTGTTGTAACCTTGCTGAGCGAAGGTGACCTCATGTTTTTCGTCGTCCAATGAAAACATTCTACGCGGAAAACAAAAGGCGAAATCTCTCTTTATACTATATGCAAGCCATGAAAACATGTTATACTAATATGTCTGGAAGCTTCTTTGTTCTTTACCGTATTTTTTTGTGGGAACTGTTTTAATATAGGCTGTTTGGGTTAATCCGAAAGTTAAGTTGCTACATCAAGCTCTCCGAGTTCAACATTTTTTGCCTTGCGACCATGTGGTCCTTCCAGTGTTTAATTTTCACAAACATTGCGTTCATAAAAATTTTCCGTTAAATCTCTACAAGCACTTAAAGAATCCTCGTTGATTCCTAATGATTCACCACACGCTGTTAATGAAGTTGAAGTCGTCTGATAATCATTATCCGCTTTGTAGACACTATCGCATAATTTACTTTTCTTCTTCTGATTAACACTTGTTCGAAAAAATCATGGATTGATCGTTTTGAAGACATGTTATTTAAAACTTTGGTTTGGGAAGAAATACCTCACTTTCATGTATCACGCACAATACGTGCAAAAAAAAAAAAAAAGAAAAAAAAATCAAGCAGGAAATATTAGGCTTTACACCAGAACGAGAAAGAAAACGAGTAACTAGCCAAGAGAGATTTCGCTCACTGTCTGCTGTTTTCGACGATCGTGATAACGCCCATTACTTGTCATAGACTGCGAGGGCGCCAGGGCAGTGATGGGATTAGCAGAGTGATGCATATTCAACTTTTCAACCCACTGGCATGAGCCGCGGCATCGGATTGACGATGTTCTTTGAACTTCCGGTCGATCTTTGACATCTGCGCGCCAAAGCGGAAGCCCAACATGGAAGTAAGGTTTCCCGTCTGAGTCATTAATCGTGGATGGAGGAACATAATTGCATAATGCAATTATCCCAGCACAACAGAAGAACATGCAGCTCCGATAGTAAAGTGTACTACATTTTCTTTTAATTCATCCAAAAATGTCTGGGGGCTGAAGGGGGGGGCACCAACATTTTGGGTGGGCGAACCCCTCGATGGCGCCGTCCCTGGTGGTTCCACACCCTATTAGGTACATAAAACCTTCCTTTTCCTAGTTGTTCACATTGTTTTGTCCAACTCCTGTATGCATCAATGTTATCTATCTCATCATTCTTTTAATCCCTTAAGAACTTCTCATTTCGCCGTTTTATTCCACTCTTGCAGCTTTGTTTTCTTAACTGAAAAATCCAATAGCGTCAGCACATGTAGATTCGTTGCTAAAAATCTTTTGTTACAGGCAGCAACAAGAAAATCAAAGAATAGCTCAAAGATGATCTCTGAGGAAACCTTTCTTATCTCCAGTAAGACAAACACAGACATAGCATTTTCCCTTTCTGAATGAGGTAAATGTTCGCGTGCATTGTTTAAACTTTCAATTAATATTATGTAGAAACTCATAACGAGAGATCATTATGCCTTGATAAAAGATATTTTATATCTCGTCCCAGGTACATCTGATTATGGGTATCCTGGAAGTCATTAAATCCAATATTAATGCGACTGAGGCTAGCAGATGCACAGCAGCAGAAACAATTGTGCGAATCGCTTGTTTGCATGTCTCATGCTTCGAAGCTCCGACACGAATTCGTGAACCCAATTTATGGCACGCTGAGAAAACATCAGGGCTCATTAGCGAAACTAGCATTTCACCAAATGACGCATGTCTGTCTGCGACTGCGCCCACGATGAACAGTGAAACTTTTCTTCTTCCCTCCAGTTCGAAACGATAAAAATGCCGAACGCTGTTTACCGAATTCCTGAACGACCGGGCAGCCATATTTCAACATTTCGTTTAGGTTTTAAATCAAGAAGCCTGAAGGAACATCTTCCCCACATCCGCTATTGTAGCAATTCAGTGTATCCATCCGCGAGTATTACGTCATAACGATCACTCATTGTCTTCATGCTCACATAAGAAAGAATTAGGACGTTTTTACAAAAGTAAAGCACAGTTAACAGCAATTGCACAATGAGTAGGCATTTTCTTAGTAAATGTGAACGAATGCAATTGTTTTCCTTTTTAAACCGAGTTTTTAATGATTGTATTATTTTTGCTTTTAATGATGATTTAGAAAATATGGGCTGCCACGGTGGCGCCGTGGTCTAAGCTAGAGATGAGTTCGGGCTCTTATTTAGGAGCCGGGCCCGCTTTCTTTGATTACATGTATTTTCTGAGCCCGGGCCCTCCCGGATTCTTGGAAAATTTTGCTTATCAAGGCTTCCATTTATGCATTATACACTGGCCAAAGATATGGCCGAAACAAGGATTAGTTTAAAAATAATTTGTTTAAAAAGTTTAGTTCAGTTAATCCACTTCACAATATTAATATGTTTTTAGAAATACTACGCATAAAGCCAAATGTTCTAAAATGTGGATTTGGAAATAAATAAATAATCAACGTGCGCTTCGACAGTATCAGGGGAATCAGTAATTTTGGTAAATGCTGAAGAAAAGAAAATCCTTTAGAAACAAAAAATTCCATTCGTTATTTCTTTTTGATTTCTAAATTTACTTTTATTTTGAATAAATTGCATTATAAAACGTACAACACCGTGCAGACAGTTGCAGGTATTTCAAATTTTGACTTTAGAAAACTAATATTTGCAATATAATTTACATATATGCTAATTGGTAAAGGTAGTTTAGAGTGATGTAGTAGAATATAAAAAAGCATGTAGGGAAATTTCCAAAATTAAAAAAAAAAAAAGAACGTAAAGGCATTCCAGACCAGATTATTCTGCATTTTGTAACATTAACAAAGCTTTGTGCTTAATAGTATAATAATCACAATATTATCATATGTGTGTGCAGTTTCCAGATCAAGTTCATAATGAAAAAAGAGAGAGAGAGAGAATTGCATGTAATGCCTCAGCGCTTCAACTTGATCTTCTTTTCTCTAAAGCTCGACCTGCTGCACTAAAAAATAACATCACCCCCAAAAATCGCGGGAGTGAGGAAAATTTAAAAAATAAATAACAATACTTCTAACTGCACAATTTTGGAAATTAATACATCATTTTAAAGATAAGATTCTTGATTTTTAATAAAATACAAATAATGGGAATGTGATTTTCCCCCAATTTTTCGATATCAGACCTCCTTAAACTAATCCTTGCTTGGGCCATAGCTTTAGACAATGCATAATGCAAGTCTTGCTAAGCAAAATTTGTCTTGCAATAGCAGCTAGCTTAGGAAATTGAAAATCCTTCCACCATGGTAACAAATCCGCAATGAAATTCAACACGTGTAATTCAACCGGGCTCGAAATTACACGTGTTGAATTATTTACAGTAATGAAATTCAAGACGTGTAATTCCGCGCCCGGGCCCGGATTTTTTGGTAGTTAATGAATTCTGAGCCCGTTCGAGCCCGGGCCCGAGCTCATCTCTAGTCTAAGAGCTGGCTTATGACCATTCGTCCGAGATGGGTTTGGGTTCGAATCCCGTTCAGGCATTGATGTTGTGCTTATCCTTGTAGCCCATCGAGTTGCTCATGGTCAGGATGAGCCAGACGTCCGGCTTTTAGAGGACATGTCCTCCTTTTCCTTACCATATCCTCCAGGCATTAAGGGAAATAGCCCAAATGTCCGGCTTTTGCAATAAGGAAATATTCAAATACATTTTGATCAAATTCTTCTATTGTAATCATACACCAGTGAGCCATTACATTACGACCACCTACCTAATAAGCTGTAGGACCCACTTTAACCCGCAAAACAGCTGCCACTCGGCAAGGCATCGATTCGATAAGGAGGTGATAGGGATCCTGGGGTATCTGATACCATAATATCAACAGCAGGTCCTCCAGTTCCCGTACATTTCGGGATACCGGTGATTTAGCGTGAACCCTCTTTTCCAAGTCGAACCACAAATGTTCGATTGGGTTCATGTCAGGTGAATTTGGAGGCCAGGGCATTAACAGAAAGTCGCCAGCATTTTCTTCGAACCACTCCTTGACGATTCTGGCAGTGGCGCATTATCCTGTTGGTAATGGCCATCACCAGCAGGGAACACAGTTGCCATGAATGGGTGAACTTGGTCCACAACGATTTTCAGACACCTTATTTGGAGGCCAGGGCATTAACAGAAAGTCACCAGCATGTTCCTCGAACCACTCCTTGACGATTCTGGCAGTGGCGCATTATCCTGTTGGTAATGGCCATCACCAGCAGGGAACACAGTTGCCATGAATGGGTGAACTTGGTCCTCAATGATGTTCAGATACCTCACAGCTGTCAAGGATTGTGCTGTTGCGATAATGGGACCAAAATTGTCCCCCCCAAAAAAAAAACATCGCCCACCGCATAACACCCACGACGCCGGCCTGTTTGCGGTCAACAGTGCATCCAGATGCCATAGCCTCCGTTGGTAACCGGGCTACCCGCGCTCGGCCGTCTACTTCATGCACCAGGAATCTTGATTCGTCAAAATAGGCCACTTTCTTCCAGTCATCCACGGTCCCATCTCGATGATCTTGGGACCACTTCATGCGTTGTTAGCGATGACCTGCAGCGAGCATGGGGTCTTCGGTTAAGCAGGCCCATGCGCAGAAGGCTGCGATGAACCGTGTGCTGTGACACATTTCCCTGATCACTACTGTTGTAGCTGTGGGTTATTTTTCGCACTGTGACTCTGCGGTCGCTGTGAACAATGCGCGACAGTCTCCGCTCTGTACTGGCATAGATGAGCTGCAGACAACACCCACGGCGGGATGACGGTTCGTCGTTTGACCATCTGTGCACCACGTTTGATACGTACCTTTATTAAACTCCGGTAAATCGGCAGCTTTTCCCACTCTGACCCCGAACGCTCTACCAACCGATAGCCGGTCCTCAGGTTGTGTATATACTGCTGTGCGAATTTCACCTGCGCCACCGTTTGGTGTCCAGGCACGCTCATTTTTTTAGTCTGCGGGTTGTTTTAATGGAATGGTTCATCGGTGTAGATCCCATCAAGCCACCGCTAAAATATATTCATTTATTTCTGGAATCTCCGCCTCGCCCTTGCTCTTTCCCCGGTCGGTTTATTCCTACAATCCTGCAGCTGCCTGCTGCAGTGAGTCACTTGTGAGTCAACACCGCAGAGAAAACCCGCCAGTGCGCGTTAGTCTGTCTGTCGTTCATCGCACCTGGATGGTGCCGTGTGGTGTAGTCGTGTAAACAGTCAGCTCCTACTGATTGTTTTCTGTGTTGTGAGTCGTTGCTGAGAGTTTTTTTTTTACACTGCTGGCCACCCAAAATGCAACACCAAGAAGAAAGCATCCGATTGGGCTAAAATTCGCAGCATGCGTCGCCCGCGAGACGACATGCAAACGATCAGCATTGCAGGGCATATATGCAAATCATGTGCGCCCGGCACGCCACCGAGAAGCACTATTGGAATGGTGCACAGAAAGGCGGGGTGTAAGTAGTGGAAGTGTGTTGTGCTGCCGGACCTGTGCGTGGGAAGCTTCCTGATGCTTCGTCGCAGAATACGGCAGTCATTCCAGCACGTTTCGGAGTTCGACACAGGACGAATAGAGGCTTATCGCGACAGCGGTTTATCGTACCGAAACATCGGCACCCGTGTGGGACGACATCCAGCCACAGTGAGGCGAATATGGATTCGGTGGGTGCAGGAGGGACGGACGGACCGACGTGAGCGATTGCCGCAACCGCGGCACACCACCGAACGAGAGGGCCGGCATGTTGTGCGGCGGGCATTGACGGCTCGCACCGCCACATCACGAACGTTAGCGCAGGAATTGCGGTGTGTTGCGCAAGAACCTGTGTCAGCACGTACAGTTCGACGTCTTCTGTAGGAGCGGGGACTTATCTCACGTCGCCCGTTAAAAGCCGCACCTGGATTACGGAATGGCACGACATTGTCTTCTCCGACGAATCCCCCTTCTACCTGCAACACCACGATGGTCGGATCCACGTGTGGCGGCACCGCGGCGAGAGACTGTATGATGCCTGCATTATGCATCGCCATATCGGTCCGTCGCCTGGCTTTAGGTTTTGGGGCGCAATTGGATATGACACCCGCACTCCTCTGGTGCGCATCGCCGGTACACTCAACAGCCACCGATACATCTCCGACGGTTTGGAGCCTGTAGTTTTCCCTTACCCGCAGGACCTGCCAGGTTTCAAAAGGACAATGCGCGCTTGCACGTGGCACGCATCGTGCAACAATTCTTCACGGCCCACCAGGTGTCACTGCTGCCGTGGCCCACCTGTTCTCCCGATATGTCGCCCATCGAACACGTCTGGTCGCTGATCGGCAACCGAGTGGCCCGGCAAACACCACCCGCGGCTGCTCCTGATGAACTGTGGCAACGTGTGGAAGCAGTCTGGACCGATATAGCCCAAGCCCTCATCCAAAGCATCTTTCGTTCGATGCCGCGGCGTGTAGCGGCCGTTATTGCCAGCCATGGGGCCACACGAACTATTGATGTCTGCGTGTTCCGCAAGTCGCACGGACGTGTAAGCTCAATCGTTTGATCTTTGCATCTGTTGTTATGTGTACAGTAAATGTGGCTTTGCTATCTGGTGTCCTTCTTAGTGTTGCATTTTGGGTGGCCCGCAGTGTATTAGGTGTGCAACTTAATTCTCGGCAACAGGCATGACAAGTTGACAGCAAATTATATCAAATCGAACACGTACCTAGTCATTGAAGTAACCCCCGTCGTGTTAGATACATTTGAGCTATCGGTCAGGGAGCTGCCGAATGCCATTGCGGAAAGTAGAGGGCCTGTTTCGAGTTGATAAATACTTTTGTGGACCTCCTCGACAGAAGTGAAGTGCGTATCACTCAGGCGATGTTGCAAGGAGCGAAAGAGGTGATAATCCGACGGGGCGAAGTCTGGAGAATACGCCGGATGGGACAAAATCTCCCATACCTGGTCGGTGATCGTGTTTGAAGTCATTTCCGCGGTGTGAGAACGCGCGTTATCCTGAAGCAACAGAGCCGACCTTCTGCCCTTGGTGGTGTATGGCCTTTTCCGCCTCCAGTGCGTCACTCACACGAACGAGTTGCTGACAATAACGCTCAGCATTGACCGTTTCACCAGGTTTGAGCAACTTATAATGTGTACGACACCGCGCTGATCCCACCATATGCACAGCAACCACTTCCTGGCATGGATATTTGGTTTGGTGGTACTGGTGGTAGGCTGACCTGGATAATCTCACGATTTGCGCCGCTTAGGGGTTTCGTAGAAGATCCACTTCTCATCACAGGTAAAAAATCTTGTGGAGGAAATCCTTCTTCTTGAATCTGGAGAGCAAGGACATAACATCGTAGCGCTTAGACATGTTCGCAGTTGTAAGTTGGTGGGGCACCCAACGGCCCTCCTTGTGAATCCGTCCAAGCTTGTGCAGGCGCTTTGCAATGGCTTGCCGTGTTACTCTGAGTTCCTGGGCGAGCTCTGACTGTGTGCGACAGGGATCCGCGCCCAACGGTGTTCCAGTTTCTCATCGTCAACTTTCTGTGGCTGTCCCGGACGTTCTGCATCACGGAGATCGAAATTTGCGTGCTTAAACGCTGGAATCACTTCTTACACGTACTGTATGACACAGCAGCATCACCCAAAGCAGCACAGATCATTAGCTGGGCACTTTTTATTTCAGCTGAAACGCGAACAGGAGGCAGTGCCTCAAATGCTGCTTCTCGAACGACATTGCTTTCACCGTCAACTTTCGTCCCTTCTGTCACTACAGCTGTGAGCGGTTACGGTTGCCTGGAAAGCTGTTGGATGGCGCTGCAATCAGCCATTATCGCACGCAGATATTTGCAGACGTTCTATGATCGCTTGCGGTCAGGTTCCGAGAATTAAGTCGCATGCACACCTGATATTTACTATTCAAGTTTCTTAATCAATCAGCGAGGGTTATACTTCTATTAAATGCAATTGGAAAGACATGCCATACTCCGAATTTCACAAATATTTGTTGAAGAAACCCGATCTACTGAAGAAAATCTCTTCCAGTGAAAAATATATGTAAAAATATTCAGCAGACTAAAATCTTTCTTTGTTTTTTAAAGTTTTACACGTGTGAACTCTCAAACTGTAAAATTTAAATACAGAGTACGTGCATTCATATTTATTTTTGTACAGATTTGTGACCTCCTTTTCTAATGAAAATGTCCTCCCATTTCGAAAAGTTATCCGGTCATCCTTCACACGATCGTAGTTAAACCCCCAATCCCAAAAAGAAAAGAAAAACTGGCTTCGCAATCACGCACTAGCACTCAGTGTCTCATACGAGAAGGGCCGTAGTACACAGAGGGCTGGATGCCCCCCCTCCCCCGACCTGCATGTCAAGAAACCCCACTGGAAGACTATAATGAATAGAATTCTCCGGCCGGACGTGTAGTGCAGGAAAGCTTACGTTAAGTCACGTTAGGGTTATTGAAAGATTACTTGACGTATAGCTAAAGTGTGCTTAATCTTCAAAGTGCTAGAGTTTGTTTAGGTAAGACACGCACGTGCAATAAATTCCAAGAATATGGAATTTATTTTTTACTCAGCGTTCCTCATTATCTTGAATATCAGTAATATAACTTCGGTTTTAGTACATTAGTACTTTGAAGGCTCCTTATTAGAGCGGTAAACACAATATTCCCTGAACTTAACGTAAACACTCAATGAAATAGACTTAACGGCCAGACAGAGGTCTGACAATAAAATGAACTAAGTAAACGTACTCACTTTTAACCTCTTATTGGGGAGCTCCTGGTATTACTCAAAAACACACTCCAAAATAACACAAGTACTGATAGCCCGAAACTTTCGTACTATCGTAATATCGTAGAAAAGTAGGTAAATCACATATCAATAATCAGGAAGAATCTATCACATATAAAACGAAGCTTGGTCTCTTGAGCGCGCCTATGTATATATATTACATACCACCACGTCATGACTTACACTCGTTGCCACATATAATTCAGCGGGAGAAACAATATCTCGTTAAGTGAGAAGATAATTTGCATAGGAAAATAAAATAACAAGAGATAGTAAAATCAAAAAGAAACTGAATCTAGAGTATACGTTACAAGACTGAGACGTTACAAATTCTCTAAATTATTATTGTGTACAAATAAGTTTCAAAGCTTTTTTGCGTGACGTATACCGCTAATTTACATATCCGAGTTTCCCCGGCGTTGTTGTCATGTGACCGGAACTGGTCCAGAGTATAAAATGTAACACAGAAGTTTGCCCAACAGTCGAACGCACTCGCACATCGGTTGGTGAAAGATGGTAAGCCATACTGCATTTATTCGACACTGCATTCCTTTGCAAATTTCATCAAGGAAAAGGTGCTGCAAAAGCATGTGCTGTTCTGTTCTGGGGGAGAATATTGTATCGAAAAGCACGTGTGTGTTTGAGTTTAGTCGGTTCAAAGCAGATGATTTTGATGTCAGCGATCGAGAACATAGGGTCCCCTGCAAAAGGCTGCGTATGAAGAACTACAAGCATTGCTGGATGAAGATTCATCTCAAACGCAAAAAGCACTAGCTGAAAGACTGGGGGTAACTCAACAAACCATTTCCGATCGTTTACGCGCAATGGGAAAGATTCAGAAGGAAAGAAAATGGGTGCCGCGTGACCTGGGCCAGAGGAACAAGGATGAGCGTGTCACGAAGTATTTGAATCTGTTGAATAAACAACACAGAAAGTCTTCCCTGTAGAAAATCGTTAACGGTGATGAAAAGTGGATATGGTACGACAATCCCAAACGCAAAAAAACACTGGGTAGATTCCGGTGAAGCAAAGACTTCGACACCAAAACGCAATACTCACTCCAAGAAAGTTCTGCTGTGCATCTGGCGGGATATGAACGATGTGTTCTATTATGATCTATTGGAACAGGGTCAAACTGTTACTGCTGATCGCTACAAGCAACAATTGCTGCGATTGAACCAGGAAATCTGTCGGAAACGTCCATTCACAGGCAAAGGATTGCGTCCGTGAAATTACTGCATGTCGCGAAATCGATCAAGGAAACGTTATATGAGGCTTGGCTGGGAAATTTTTGAGCATCCGGCGTATAGTCTCGACATAGCCCCTTCAGACTATCATTTGTTCCGCTCGATGCAACATGGTTTGTTTTCTGTACGGTTCCGGACATGTGACGAAGTGCAAAAATGGGCTGACGACTTCATCGAGGGCACACGACGAAGTATTCTTCATGGCTGGAATCCGTCAGCTGCCCGACCGATGGAGGAAGGTGATAGATAATGACGGCGCATATTTTGAGTCGTAAAAGTATTGTTGTTTTCTCTCAAGTTCAATGTTGCGTTGTCTTAAAACGCTTTAAAACTCATTTGTACACCTAATATCAAACAGAAGTCATCGCTCTTTCCACGTTTATAAGTGAGTCACGGTAAAATTCGCAGCGACCGCCGCCAGACCGGTGACTTCTGTTTGGTGTTCCTAATCCACGTCAATCGTGTATAATAATTATTCACTCGCCTCCTATAGTTATTTTGCCGCACAATGCTGGGGATTCACCAAAGTGCTTACCATCTTTGGTGAATCCCCAGCATTGTGCGGGGCTCCAAGAAGCAACCTGCCAAGTGGCTTGGCAGTTAGTCGTATGTGAGTCTGGAGGAATTCGAGGCCGCTGTGGTGCAGTGGAAGCATGTCCGACACGTTTTTGGAAGACCCTGGGTTCGATTCCAGGTGGCGGCCGATGAGAATTTTTCCGTGACTCACTTATAAACGTGGAAAGAGCGATGACTTCTGTTTGATGTTCCTAATCCACGTCAATTTTGTGTATAAATTGTGCACCTAATATTTTCAGTGGTTTACGAAAGTTACTCTTGTAATTTATTATAAGCATACTCCGAAGGGCCAAAGTATTACGACCAGTGCGTCTTTATACAAATCGAAGCAACAGACGACGGTGTGTGTGAAAGTCGTGAAACTGCATGACATCTGATACTGAGCTCTGTTAATCAGTATCATTCTTGTAATTCAGAGGTCAGTGGGTCAACCGGTCGTCAATTTCTAGCGGGTTAAACGGGCCAGGTCAAGATGTTCCTCACGCTATTTTGATCCGATTTTATTTCCGTTTTATTTTTGAAAAGCAGAAAATAATAATAATAATAATTTGTTTTCCAAAGGAAAATGCGCACTGTTTTTTTTTTTTTTTTTTTTTTTTTGATTGCAGGTTTAACGACTACCGTGAGCAACTCAATGGGCTATAAGCAGTCGCCCGTCCCTAATTTAGGGTCACTGGTTCCAGGGAAGGGAGAGAGCCAGTGCCGTAAGACAAACACAACATCCATGCCTCACCGGGATTCGAACCCGGACCCCTTACGGACGAATGATCAGAGGCCAGCGCCTTAGACCACTGCGCCACCGGGGCGGCAAAAAATGCGCACTGTGGAATTTTGTGCTAAATACTAGTGCCCGCGGACTGAAAAATGATTTGTCGTGCAACATGAAGGAAGGGGGTCCTCCGAAGGAGAGGTGCCCCTCCTTTCTAAGGAGCAATGATGAAAGCAACATCCAGATTTTGAAAACTTTCAACTCATCATAACCTTGTGAAAATTGGCATTGCTGGGAAACATATTCTAAAGCTTGATATGTCATCAAGAAAACAACAAAAACTGAAATTACACATACAAGTTGCTTAATTCAAAAATGTTGACTGTAGCGCAATCAAAATTAGGTGGAACAGACTTAACATTACTGAGGAGGGACTTTTCGACTCTCGCAGATGTGTCGGAAAACATGTCTAAAACAGTTAGGTTATGTATTGCAAATGAAGGACGATAGTTTCGATACTTACTGTAAGTGAATAAATTATACGTACCTATAGTACATTTGTTTGATTTCCATATAATCTAAGGCACCGAATACGGAGGGACGTTTTGAACCCCCTATATACACTTCATTGACAAAACTCACCAGACACTCCTTCAAAAGCAAATAAACGAATCCTCTGCGTTGTTAAGTTGCCCGGTACAGCTGCAAACGGTATAAATACAAGCCTGTAGCTGACTGTGATCATATCGCACTGTGACGTTGAGTGAAAATGACACGACGGAAGAGAACTGACTTTGGGAAAGGAAAGACTGTTGGGTGTTACACTGAAGAGCAATTGAATTAGAGATACCTGTCTAGTAACGTGTAGCTGTAGCACCACCTTTCGCCCTGATGACGGCGGCGATTCGTCTCGGCATGGACTCCACAAGACACCGGAAGCGTTGGGAAGCCATACGGATCCCCGACCCCTTAACAAGCTCCCACAGTTCACGAAGATTTGATGGAGGGGGGTCAGAGCCTCGAACATCTCTCTCGATGGCATCCCAGATGTGCTCGATGGGATTGAGGTCATTTGACCTAGCTGGCCATGGAATCGAGGTCACGTCGGTGGAGTGTTCATCCAACCATTCGGATACAAATCGGGAGCTGCATTGTCTTGTTGCAGGATGAGGTCCCCATTGGGATGTTGAAGACGCCAAACGGGAGCAAATGGTCGTCCAGGATATCCCGGTAACGTTGACCTGTGAGGGACGATGTCACACGTACCAGGGGTACGATTTCAGTCCATGTAAACAGTCCCCAGAGGAGAATACCGCCCCCACCAGCTTGAAGAGTACCCTGCTGGCAAGAAGGATCCATCGCTTCATGTGGTTTGCACCGTACTCGTATCCTTCCATCCGCATGTACCAAAGTGAAACTCGACTCATCAGTCCAGGCAACATTTTCCCACATGTCTAGGGTCCACTGGCAATGTTCCCGCGCCCATGCTAATCTTTGCACCCTGTGATGTCCGGTCAGCAGCGGTACCCTCGTGGGACGATGGCTTCTGTACCCCATAGCGAGGAGATGGCTCTGGATGGTATGGCTGCTTATACGTTTTTGTGCACCAGCGTTAAATTGCCGAGTGATTTCTTGAACTGTGGCCCGTTTATCCGCTGTTACAATGCGAGATAGCCGACGATGACCCCGTTCATCCACACGCTGTTGTCCACGGCAGTTGGCCCTTGCAGGGATGGTTTTACCAGATTTGATATACTCAATGTGCACCCGTGACACAGTGGCTCGTGAAAATCCCAGTGCCTGCACGACTTCCGAGAAAGAGTGACCTATTTGTCGGGCCCCGACAATTTTCCCACGATCAAGTGCGCTTAGATCCTTCGTCTTACCCATACTGCGTCCGACTCTTATTGATTCCCGTCGCATCACTCCTTATATTGTCGGATCGCTGCATACATCATGTTGTTTCCGTTTGCAGGGCCACCCACAGCGCCACTTTTGCATAACACCAGCTGTCTCTAATTCAATTGCTCTTCAGTTTATATTAGTGGGTTGTCGAAAAGAGGAACCTAGAGGCGTTTAAACATACCCAAGTCAACTGTTTTGGATGTACTGAATAAGTGGAAGACACATGGCGTGCCTGAAGCTGCAAAACGTACCGGCAGACCAAAGAAAATCAGTGATAGAGGACGTCGAAGCCTCAGGAGAGTCGTTACAGCTAATCGATGGAGTACTGCACAAGACCTCAGTGTACAGGTGAGTAAAAATACTGGAACCTCGGTATGTACACGTACCATTCCCAGAGAACTTCATTCCATGGATTATCGTGGTCGTGCTGCTGCTCATAAAGCTTACACCTCCACTCGGAATGCTAATCGTCGTTTAGCATGGTGTAAAGAACATTTATCGTGGACCGTAGATCAATGGAAACTGGTCCTACAGACTGATAAATCCAGATACACTATCCATCAGTCTGATGGCCGTATGTGGGTATGGCGGCAGCCTGGGGAACGCTATTTGCCACAGTGTATTGTTCCTACGGTTAAGTTTGTAGCTGGCAGTGCACTCGTGGGGGGGGTTCGTGGTATGGTCCAGGCCCATTGGTTATCGTATTCAAACATGTTAACCAGCACGTCTACCTCGATATTCTGGACAATTATGCCCTACCAGCTCCGTGGTAATACTATGGAACCGAGCCATAAAGCAAAGACTGTTACGGCGTGTAATTCCGTATCGTGTGCGGACTGGCCAGCACAGAGCCCTGATCTTAATCCTACAGAGCACCTATGGGATTAATTAGAGCGCCGCATAAGTAGTTTGGAACCAAGGCCTACTACTAAACAACAGTTAGCGGCAGCATTGTGTACTGAATGGAAGCGCATACCTATCGCTGTGTTCCAGAACCTTCCCGAAAGCATGACTCGAAGGGTCAGTGCATTCATTAAGGCCAAAGGTGGTTTCAAAATATCTTTATTCAAGGTAGAAATCAGGAGACGAACTAATAAGGACGTCTAAATACAAATAAAATACGATCAAAGATCGTTAAACCACTAAAACCTATATAAAAATATACAGCATAGTGCACAAGTTGAAAAATGGAGCAAAATTACAGCTCGTGATAAATGAACAGCGACAAGCATGTCTGGGCATTTAGGAAGGATTTTAACAAAAAAAAAAAAAACTTATTGCTCATAAGTGCATTGCTGTGCGATTAACAAACTTGTTCAAGAAAATATTGAGAGCTTCAGGAGACAACATTTCTCTTGAAAAAAAAAAAAAAAAAATACAATAAGACAGTAAGTTGTAACACATCATAGTTACAGGAATGTACAGTACAAAGCAATTGACAAACTGATCATAAGACAAATCAATGAAATGATGAATATCAGGAGAAGAACAAACTTGGACTTCCTGGTGTAAATATAATATATTACCTGTTCGGCAATATTCAGAAACAATGTACAGATATACAGCACAGTGTCAACATGTTACAAATCAAAATCGGACCATATACAGAAATGTAACACTATTCTGTTGACCAGATAGAAAATGTAAGTATAATAAGAAAACACACGATGAATAAAGCTTTAACATATTCTCACTATCCATATGTAGTAATAGAAGAATGATAGTACCAAGCATCACCTCACACAAAAGAACAAAATAGGTAAAATGTTTTTCAAAATATATTACTCATGAGTACAACACCATGCAATTGACTAACTTGTGCAAAAATAAATACAGTAAGAATCATTAGTCAACATGTCTCTTGAAAGAAGGTACGATATGACAGTGAGTTTTAACACAACATATTTACAAGGATGTACAGTACTATGCAATTTAAAAAACTGATTATCAGACAAATCATTGGAATGTTTAATAACAGGAAATAACTAAACTTGGACATTCTGATGCAAATAAGATGGATTACTTGTTCCGCAATATTTTGAAAACTATGTACAATTAAACAGCACAGTGCAAACATGTTCGGGAAACAAAATAGAACAAAATTACAAAAAACTACACTGCAGAAACAATTTATATGTTTATACAGCACTATGCTAATGACTAACTGCAATATTTATACTCAAAATGTAAACTAAAGACGAACTAACTTGAACGTCAATGTAAGAAAAAAGAAATACAAGATGAGTGTCACAAAAAACAATTTGCTGTGTAAACACGTACAGCCCTTTATAAAAAGACCCATGCGGTAAATTTCCAAGCTGTGCAAAGATCTTGAAAACAGATTGTTGATATTTACATATGCATTTCTGATTCAAAAAGGTCAAATACCAAATCTGCCGACCGTCAGGTACAATGACGCTGGCGAGCTGGTAAACCATGAGGCAGCCGGTGACCAGGTGGCAAGGAACTGGCTCTCCCGACGCTGAGTAACTGCAACAGAATACTCTAGCCGAAGTCGAGATGTCAGACGGTCGCGGAAATGGCATAATAATGCCGTAGAAGCTTCATGCACAGTCAGAGGAGTAGTCAAATATCTGCAGCGTTGATGAAACACGTAGATTACATGCTTCGCTAAAATAAAAATATAGGCACAGACTGATGGGAGCTTGACTGGGGGATAGTTCTGTAGCAGAAGAGTCCGATATGCATCAAATGTAAGATCTGCCGTAATGGAACATTGGGCGATAGTAAATGCCAAGTTCAGCATTGGGAGTAATATAACACAGTGTTGATAGACATGGGAGACATCAGCCTCCCGAGCACAGAAAGGGCAAAGAGGGGAATCGAGAAGAGACATTCGGAAAAGAACGGAGGGAACAGGAAGGCGGCGATGGAGGAAAAGCCAATGGACCGACACCGTACTAATGTATGTCAATAAATGCTATGTTGTTTTTCTCTTCTAGGTGTCCGGTGACTTTTGTCAATATAGTTTGTATATTATACACTGCCGGACAATTGCTAAGGACGGATGACAATAGCAACGATAGCAACCATAAAATGGAAGGCAGGAAAATGTGGAAATTAGCATAAGTGCGGGATGCAGTAAGACGTGTTGTGCGTATGCAAATTTTGGATTGCCGAACTTGTTCGTGACGTCATAGTGCTGATAAGAGATATAAAGGATTTGACGCGTATTGACCGTTGTTTTTCAAACGCAAAGTTGAAAGGGAAAGAATCAATTGAAGAACTTGCAATTTTCAGTATGTCTTCCCGACATCACCTAGATGATTTTACGCGTGGCCGTATTATTGGCAAGATTGAAGAAGGGGAAAAATAACAGATGTTGCCAGCGAGTTCGACGTCAGCCACAGTGTTGTTTCAAGGCTTTGGAAATCATTTCAAACAAATGGAGAGTGTAGCAAACGTCACGGGGGAGGTCGTGCTCGCAGTACGACACCTGCAGAAGATCGGTACATAGTGCTATCAACAAAAAGACACCGGCGCAGCACAGCTAGTGAGGTAGCAAATCAGTTTATGGCTGCTACTGGCAAGCGGATCTCTCGAAAAACTGTCGCCAGACGTTTGCATGAAGGAGGACTATACGCCCGCCGTCCTGTTGTGTGCATCCCATTGTCCAGACGTCACCGTACCGCCCGTTTGCAATGGTGCCATCAACATCGCAATTGTACAGATAACGACTGGTCTGCTGTCCTCTTCTCAGATGAGAGTAGATACAGTCCATCGTCTGATTGTCGACGACAACTGATCTGGCGTGATAGTGGTACTGCATATCGTCCAGCAAACATACAGGAAAGGGACCGATATCCGACATGTAGTGTCATGGAATGGGCTGGTTTCATGATCAATGGCCGTACGTCCCTCTATGTGCTTCCAACTGGGACTATGACTGGCCAACGATACATTAATGATGTTCTGCTACCTCATGTTCGCATGTTCCGTGGTGCTGTCGGTGATAGATTCATTTTCATGGACGACAACGCAACATGTCATCGAACAGTCGCTGTCCAGGAGTGTCTTGAGAGGGAGGATATTCAACGCCTCGTATGGCCAGCACGTTCTCCAGATCTGAATCCCATTGAAAATGTGTGGGATGCTTTGGGGAGGAGTCTTGCTGGTCGCCAATGCCCTCCAATAAACAAGGACACCCTCATCCGTGCACTGACAGAGGAATGGGATAAATTACCCCAACAGCTGCTTGATAATGTTGTGCAAAGCATGACACGACGTGTGGAATCTTGCATCGCCCTCCATGGTGGCCATATCCCGTATTGACATCTTACGCCGGAACGCCTGCGGACGGTAATTGCATTTTTTTCACGTTTACGTATTCTGCACAAAATGACCTGTTTGTCCCTTGAACACGTTCCAAAGCCTTCTGGATTTCAGAGCACAATAAATTGTCTTTCTTGTAATGTCCTGGCATTCTGACATCATTTTATTTCGCTTGGCATCCAACCACACTTACCTTTTTATGCGCTATATAGCCGTTTATGATCCGTCCTTAGCAATTGTCCAGCAGTGTAGTTCAAAGCAGATTTGCCCGGGTCGGGTTCCGATGGGGTCCAATTATGTGGTTTCGTGTACGGGGCGTGAACAATTATGTGACATCCGGGTCCGGTTCGGGGCCGGGTTCAGAATTTTTGACCCGTTTCCAACTCGTCTGTAGCGAACACAGGCTAGTTTGACAAATGCCAAATTGCCGCCCCGGTGGCGCAGTGGTCTAAGCGAAGGCCTCTGATCATTCGTCCGAAAGGGGTCCGGGTTCGAATCCCGGTGAGGCATGGATGTTGTGTTTGTCTTACGGCACTGGCTCTCTCCCTTCCCTGGAACCAGTGACCCTAAATTAGGGACGGGCGACTGCTTATAGCCCATTGAGTTGCTCACGGTGGTCGTTAAACCTCCAAACAAAAAAAAACAAAACAAAAAAATGCCAAATTGTAATGGCCAGACGACTGCTTCCGATCATTTACGTGACGGCATCTCTTGTCGGGTACTTCACGGCCAGCCACGGTTAATGCCTTCAAAAATGGTCCGAGGAGGGACATCTGAAAACTGCCTATAAGGTGTGGGTCGACCAGGGCTCATGGATACTAGAGGTGAGAAAAGCCTGTCTCATATGGTACAAGCCAACAGAAGGGATACGAAAACAAGCAATGGAGGAAGTGTACTGCATTGAGCAACGTTCTTCTGAGAAACCATGGGTCCAGTCATTTATGTTGCAGGAAACTATGCCGTTCTAGGACCTATGTGGAAGGCCGGGTACGTGTGCGTTGTTCACCTGGGGAAGTGTTGGCACCAGGGTGCACTGAGTGACGAAAACAAGCGATGGAGGAAGTGTACTGCTTTGGACAACGTTCTTCTGAGAAACCATGGGTCCAGTCACTTATGTTGCAGGAAACTATGACGTCTACCACCTATGACGTTCTAGGATCTATGTGGACGGTCGGGTACGTGTGCGTCTTTCACTTGGAGAAGTGTTGGCACCAGAATGCACCGTGGGACGAAAAGAAGCGGTGGAGGAAGTGTAGTGCTTTGTACAAAATCCTGCTGAGAAACCGTGGGTCCTATCATTCATGTGCAGGAAACTATGACGTCTAGCACCTACTTAAACACCATTTCTGACCAGGTACATCCTTTGATGGTAACAGTTTTCCTCTCTAGTAGAAGGCTACACTGCCCAGATTGTTGGAAAATGGTTCGTGGAAGACTTCCAGGTATTGCTGTGGCCTCCAAATTCCCCACACATCAATCCAATTGACCATCCGTGGTTTGTGTTGGAACAGCAAATCCGATCTGCTGCGGCCCAACCACGCAACTGCAAGACCCTGAGTTCGATTCCCGGTAGCGGCCAATGAGAAGTCTCACTTATAAACGTTGAAAGAGCGATGACCTCTGTTTGATGTTCCTGGTCCACGTCAAATGTGTGTATTATTTATTCATTCGCCTTCTAATTATTTGTTCAGTTGCTTCTTACCATCTTTGGTGAATCCCCAGTTGTGCGGGGCTCCAAGAAGCAACGTGCCTAATTGGTTTAACAGTTAACGTGTGTGAGTCTGGAGGAATTCGAGGCCGCTGTGGTGTAGTGGAAGCATATCCGGCGCGTAACTGGAAGACCCTGGGTTCGATTCCCGGTGGCGGCCAATGAGAATTTTTCCGACAGTCACTTATAAACGTGGAAAGAGCGATGACCTCTGTTTGATGTTCCTGGTCCACGTCAAGTGTCTCTATTAATTTCAAAGAATTGAGAGATCTGCAGGTAACTTAAAGGTACCAGATACCACAAGGCACTTTGAGAAATGTTGAAGTGTACGTCTCGCTGGGTAACAGCGGATTTGGCGGCACGCGGAGGACCCATATCTTATTAGCAAGATGGTCATAATGTTTCGGTTTTTCTACATAAATATCTTATTTATTCGTGTATTCAATTTTTAAAGAAAAAGCAGAATTGAAATGATACACTATGAACGATGCTTAACTCAAACGAAATTATTTCTGGGGTAACATGAATCACTATGAACAGCTGCACCAATGATTTTCTACCACAGAGGCTCAAAATATTATGTTGACAAAAGTGATTGGACACCCTACGCAGGCGCAACGGTGTGCTCCCGCAGCAGACACGTGTTCTTTGAGGTATAAGAACGGCAATGGGAGTGCGCTCAGATCGATGGCTGATAAAAAAGTTTGCAGCAGGGAGCTTTCCGAGTTTGAAAAGGGCGTTGTAATAAACTGCTCATATGAAGGTGTCAGCATAAGAATCACTGTTGATGTCAGACAAGTAGCTAAATCGACTGTGGCCTTTGTCATCAACAAGTGGAAAAAAAGGGACATTGCAGGAATCTCTGGAAGACCCGCGAAACTGCAATACAGTTGCCGATCCGGGAAACCAGGTCCCGACCAATGCACGCCATTGTAATGAGTTCCAGATGGCCATAAATGTTATGGCCTCCACCAAGACATTTCAAAGAGACGTCCATGCATTCGGGTATAATGGATGAACAGCCATCAATGAACCTTTCATCACAAAGACCAATAAAGCCAGACGGCTACAATGGTGTAACAAGCACAGAAATCGGGCATTGCAGCGATTGCGGCTGGTGTCGTGGAGTGACGAATGCCTCTTCACATTATTCCAATCGGATAGACGTGTGTGGTTTGGAGGTTATCCGGAGAACTCTTGCTTCCTGAGTGTACACTGCCCACTGTGAAGCACGGTGACAGTGGGGTAATGGTATGTGGCTACCTTAGCTGGTACGGTGTGAGTCCACTGGTTGCTATTGATGCCAACTTAAACTCTGTGCTGTACTTATATATCCTGGATAACTCAATGCTCCCAACATTATGGTAGTTCTACGAACACGACGATCGTTTCTTCTAGGACGACAATACCACTTGTCATGTTTCCAGGGCTACACTCGAGTGGTTTGAGGAAAATCAGGTCTCGCGCATGGACTGGCCTGCACAGAGCCCTGACTTCAACCCCATATAACGCCTATGGGAAGAACTTCAATGACAGGTGAGGTCTAGACCAACACGACCTTCTTCACTGATAGAGTTGGTCGATCGATACACTCAAGGCGGAATGGAGGAACTTCCCGCACACCCCGTACTCAATGGACTAGTGAAGAGTTTAACTCGACGGGTGGCTACTGTAATCTTTGCAAATGGAGGATCTACCGACTACTGATATAAATGCAATACTGTTTTTCTGTTTACTTAGAGTGTCGAATCCCTTTTGCCTACATAATGTAGGTGTAAGAACTGTTAAAAATTGGTACTTAGAAATAAGCAAAATGTACTCGTTTTTCAGTACATTATGGCCTTATAATAGCTCCGAATACTTGTGTCTCATTTTCGGAAAAGACACGTACTCATTTTTGAGTGCATACAGGGAATCAATTGTGAGTACATCTGGTATTTCTAATTTGAAATATATGTTCAAAAAAAAATTCATATATTTCAAATATATATTCTCTAACTTCGTTCAGTTTCTGTGATCTTTCGGGCAGAGCACAGAAACTGAAGGAAGTTAGAGCGAATCTGGTGATTCTCACAGGATAGTTTGTAAGTAAGAGAGAGCACACTAGATGACGCCACCGTACGGTTTTGCATATAGACGGCAGAGATAAATGGGAGGGCTTAGGAATGAACACCTTTATATGTAACTGGGGAATTCCTACACGGGGGGCGTCACTTAAAGTGCTCGTCCGATGTACGGCAGATGTTCAGCGATAATTATTAGAAATTCACACCACCACGCCAGGTTTGAACCTGGGGGTCCCTCCATCAGCAGTCTGAATATCAAACAACTATGACATCCGCTGCCCGGTTTCAAATTTCAGATCAGATCAGATCATATGTAAAGGATTTTAGAAAGGGAGTGTCTGCCCCAGGTCTTAAACAACCCTTAGAAGTAGGAAGCTAGGAGATTTGGGCTAGAGTGCCCGATAGGAAAGTCACATGGAAGCGAGGTAGAGAGGGGGAGGAAGACGCCCTTATTTATTACCGGGGGCCAGTACCCGGGGTCCGACGGCTTAACGTGCCCATCCGACTCACGGCGGATATTTAGTGGTTCTAACGTTCCTACCTGCCTGGGGTTGAACCCGAGGTCTTCTCCAAGGCAGTCACGAACGCTGACCACTAGGCCACCCGCGACCCTAGAGGGGTAATTCAGCACTCGCTTAGCTTTTTTATAGGAGTTTAGCGATACACTATGGGTAAGAACGCATTGCGCATGTGCAGAAGCAACACGTGCATCGCTACACTCCTCTATAAAAATGCTAAGCGAGTGCTGAACAGTGACGGCTTTTGGGAGGAGGCAAGGGAGGCAGTGCCTCCTCAGAATTTTAAGACTCTTAGTTAGAATTATTCGTTTTGTTCATTCAGTACTTTTGGGTATAGGAGAGCAAACGTTTATGCTACTTAACTCTTTTGAATTAAATGTCGTCTATGCGTTCATTCAGTTTTTTAAATTGACGCTTTCCTAAAACAATCGGTAGCGCGTAGTTACAAATTGTCCTCAGCTTGCGATCTCCGTCCTTGAGGTAGGAAGCGAAATACCTCTCGTACATTTTGGGCCAAACCTATTTACTCCCACTAAATCAGTAGATTACGAAGGTAGACGATGGATCTGCGAAAACAAAGAGCGCACGTGCACCGTGGATTTCATGTGAGGCAGATGTTATCTTGCCTCATGGGAACAGCTGTTTCCCTGTAGGCAGCTCCGCTGTGTTAACTCCTCATTCTAACAGTTTCGAGCGTAATTACATAGCGTCTTCTTCCTAGTTGCTTTTCTTTCACACTAATGTTTGTGTAACTAATTTTATTTATGTTTTATGAAGAGTTGTTTATCAGACCATGGCCTCTGCTTCAAAACATATCTAATATGGTGGATAGCTTACTGGAGAAAAGAATCAAATTAAAAATGATATATAATATCAAATTAAAAAAATATCTGATATGGTGATAGCTTTTTGAAGGGAAGGATCAAATTAAAAATGATGGTAAGCCTACACCTGAAATGAAAATGATGACTTCAAAGGGCAAAACTTCAAACAGAGGTTTTAATATTGACTGGTACAGAAAAGAACAGCCGCCCCGGTGGCGCAGTGGTCTAAGGCGCTGGCCTCTGATCATTCGTCCGTAAGGGGTCCGGGTTCGAATCCCGGTCAGGCATGGATGTTGTGTTTGTCTTACGGCACTGGCTCTCTCCCTTCCCTGGAACCAGTGACCCTAAATTAGGGACGGGCGACTGCTTATAGCCCATTGAGTTGCTCACGGTGGTCGTTAAACCTCCAATCAAAAAAAAAAAAAAAAAAAAAAAAGAAAAGAACAATGGCTAACTGGTAGTGAATCAACGAAACGAACAAACTATATTGTTGCCCATGTTTGCTGTTTCCTGTAAGTGGCAATGAAGTCTGGCAAGAGAAAGGCTTCAATGATTTGAAAAATTTACCACGTGCTGTGGACAGGCACAAAAAGTGTAAAGATCACATTCTGGCAGTTGTTAAATTAGAGTTGCTAGGAAAAACAAGGATAGACTACTCTCTCAACGAAGCGAAGAGAACAAGTGACTTACGTCATAATGAAAAAGTAAAAAAAAATCGTGATGTAATGAAGAAGTTGATTGATATTACAACACTGCTGGCCCGGCAAGAGCTCCCATTTCGTGGACACGATGAGAGCGAAGTCTCTGAAAATAAGGGAAATTACCTCGAGATGATCGATTTACTCTCCAAGAGTGACGAAACATTGAGAATGTTTATGGAGAATAGTACAACATTTTCAGGAACTTCAAAAACAATCCAGAATGACTTAATCGAATCAGTTGCTCATATAATTAGGAATGAAACCAATGCAGATATTGAAAATGCCCAGTTTTTTCTTGACAGATTGATGAAGCGACAGACATTAGCTCCCATGCACAAGTATCAATTATAGTTCGATTCGTGAAAGATGGAGTAGCAGTAGAAAGATTTTTGGGATTTTTTGACGTAAGTTCTGATTGGTGTGCTACTTCGCTTAAAGAATTACTGGATCGTGAGCTGGAAAGATTTAGCTACAAAGAAAAACTAGTTGCAGGACATACGATGGCGCAGCAGTGATGGCATCAGAGCTGAATGGATTGCAAGCAAAAGTGAAGTGTGATGCCCCTCAAGCATTATTTGTTCACTACTACGCACACAGGCTGAACTTAGTTTTAAGCAGAGCAGCGTCAGTGCTGAAGGAATCGCGTTTTTTTTTTTTTGCAAATTTAAATGCAATTTGTGCATTCTTTTCCAAATCGCCAAAGCGTGTTCATTTACTAGAATCTGTTAGTGGACCCAGACCACCTCGTGTATCTCAGACCAGGTGGAACTTCAAATCTCGTTCAGTGTCTACCATAGTTGACCACAGATGCCTGCTAATTGAAGTATTCGAAAAAATTGAGGATAATTCCAACTATGATGATGAAACAATTCACGAAGCAGCAGGACTAAAACGGTGGCTCCAAGATTTTAATTTGGTTTTTCTTCTCTTCTCGTATAAAAAAAATATTTGATTTAACGGAGGTTACTTTCTCTGTACTGCAATCAAATAGTTCCCATGTTACATTCTGTAACAAACGAATTACTGGCTTATGTGAAAAATTGTTGTACTTTCGAGATCAGAGACAGTTTGATGATCTCTGTCATAACGTGTGCAGTGAGGGTGGTTCTCCAAATAAAAGATTTAAAGGAAGCGATGATATTCCTGCCACCGTGCAATACAGAAGACTGTATTATGAGGCAATATACAATGTTACAACTCAGTTAAAATGCCGGTTTTCTGACATTGAGAAAATAAAATTTCTTCAGTTGGTCGATGTACACTGCTTTGAAGCTCATTCTATAATTTTTCCTGAACACTGTTTTAAACTCTGCTTCAAACTTATGAAAAATACTTTGACAGCACCAAACTGCATAGTGAGCTGCAGGTTCTGTATTCAGACAGAGATCTGTGGAACAATGCCAAAAGTACAACAGAACTTCTATTTACCATATACAATAATAATCTAGCACAGGCACTGCCAGAGCGATTTAGACTTCTTTCCCTCGAAGTAACAATTCCTGCAACATCGGTCTCTGTGGAACGCCGTTTCTCGTGCCTGAAGAGGATAAAAAACTACAAGAGAAACTCCATTGGGCAAGAAAGGTTGTCAAGTTTATCAGTTTTGTTCATCGAGAAGGCGCTTGTGAACAGGATGGAAGCAGAACAGACATGATATGACCATATAATAAATCACTTCGCCAAACAGAAAGAACGAAAGATAGACCTCATATACAAGACAATATAAGCGTAAGGTGAGCTTTCTCTCTTGCTGTATAGGTAAACGCTGTGTGCAGAAGTTTTCAAGACTTTTTTTCTTTTGGCGTCAGTGAAGGCAGGGGCGTACATGCAATAGAATTTCATTTGAAATGAAAAGTATGTATAGTTCAGTTTTGCTTTTTATCTTCTGTTGATCTCTTTAATAAAAATCTATTTCGATGCAATATATTTCATATTCAAACTGGCTTAACAGTTCCCAAATAGTCCAAGAGGGCACTTCAGACTGAAAAAAATATATTTAGGCGAAGGGCCGGAGCCTTACATAAACAGGTTTTGTGTTGGTAAGTCATGTAAAACGTGCGTTTCCGGTAAAATTTTATAAATCTTTTCACAGGTCACGTTACTTAATTCATACTTCGCACATGAGAAAGTAAATAAAAAAAATTATAATGAAAAAAAATGGCATTAAATTGAATAAATTTAACATGAAGGAAATACGGGATTACACTATATAATACAGATTTTGAAGATGACAATCCGATTTTTGGCGTAAATGACCACCCAGGACGATGAAAATTTTAAAGTTTTCGGATATTATCTACCATCCTTGTCACATTTACGTCAAAAATCGGATTGTCATCTTCAAAATTTGAATAAATTTATTTGAATCCAGGCTGGAAAGTAGTTTGCCTCCCCAGCAATTTTGGTCATGGGCCGCCACTGGTGCTGAATTACCCCTCTGTTTCACATGATGATGGGGTGAATGTTGCCCCGAAAGTGCTAGTGGAGTATTTTAATCTGTAAATAGTTTCATCTTTTATTAAATATCGTACCAAGACGGTGACGTTTTTATTTCATTTGACACATTTGTACGAAGTTACTCTTTCATCTATATGTTAAGTATTATTATTGAATTTTGAATGCTTCCAAATAGAAAATCACTCGCAAATTTAGATTATTTCTTGCTGCGTGATTGGGGTCCCAGCAAAAACACAACTGTTGAGAAACTGCTGGCCACGAGCTGGAAGTAATGGTTACTGCTGACTGAAATCTGTCGCTCGCGGCCCGGTAGCGGTCCGTTGGTGGCAGCGCCATCAGTTGGTAGCCATTGATGGACCTGCAGTATCGCCGTGAATTGCGGGCCCCCAAGCAAGTGCTGCTAGTGGCCCATAGCTGGCAACCGATGGAACCCCAACACCAGGCGTAAACAACGAGACTGCGCATGTACAGAAGCAACACGTGCTGTGTCTCTTGTGGTACCAGATAGTTGAAGACGACGCTATCGCAATTGTGTTATTTTAGTGGATGTTAAGAAAAAACAAAAACATATGTAGAGAGGCGAATTAGTTTCCTATAATGAAATGCCACGTCGACGAAGCTTTCAGATTAAGCCATGAAATACTAGATGCCATGAAATACACCCACTCCATTCCCATGAATAACAAGAAATAATTTTTGTGTAATCTTTCGGTTAACATACACTAAACTGCTTGAAACAAAAGTCCTGGAAAAACATTCAAAAATCGTTACGTTGGAAAAATAAAAAGAAGAATTGTATGCGTACAAAAGTTATCAATTATTTGAAAAAAAAAAAAAAGAAAAGAAAAGCAGCGCTATGTGAAATAATGAACTCATCCATGAGTTGAATACACAAGACTGGAGGAATTCACTTCTAAAAATACCGAGAAGTAAAATACAATATCTTTTCTCTTTAAAACAAATGGCTGCCCCAATGGCTGAGTGGTCAAAGCGATGGCTTCTGATCATTCGTCCGAAAGTGGTCCAGGTTCGACTACCCGGTGAGGCGTGGATGTTGGGTTTGTCTTACGCAACCTGCTCTCTGCCTTCCCTGGAACCAGGCGACCCTAAATTAGGGACGGGCGACTGCTTGTTGCCAATTGAGTTGCTCACGGTGGTCGTTAAACCTCCAATAAAAAAAATGTAACTTTGGACATCGGAAAGGGAAGATACAACGTTAAAAATGTAACGCCGCCCCGGTGGCGCAGTGGTCTAAGCGATGGCTTCTGATCATTCGTCCGAAAGGGGTCCGGGTTCGAATCCCGGTGAGGCACGGATGTTGTGTTTGTCTTACGGCACTGGCTCTCTCCCTTCCCTGGAACCAGTGGCCCTAAATTAGGGACGGGCGACTGCTTATAGCCCACTGAGTTGCTCACGGTGGTCGTTAAACCTCCAATCAAAAAAAAATGTAACAGAATGTTACATGAACGGGTAAATTAATTACTTCAACAATCGTCTTTAAAGACGACAAGGACAGCACGAAACTTTGGAAAGCGCCTTTAAGTACACTCATTGAAAATGAGTGAAGTTCCCTTAAGGTAAAAAGAATAAAAAAAACAATCGCTACGTTGAAAAAATAAATTTACGAATTATATGAAACTGGCATTATAAAAAATACCTTGCAATATTGTAAAATTAAAAAAGATAACCATGCGTTAACACATTCCGCTGGAAAGAGGCTCAGCTTCAAACAAACGCTCGTGCGTGGCAAATCAGTCCCGTTGATAGAGCGGCCGCTTCCCACCCAGGCAGTCCTTGGTTCGTTTCCACCAGTATCCAAACGAGCGTTTTTCAGGACCTGTTGAGAAAATTTCTCCAGCGGAGTGCGGTAATGCAGAAGTTTCGGAAGGCGAAAAAACAGTAGTTGCAGCTTTGGGAAACTGCGGTTTATCCTTAATTTTTATTTTTTATGGCTACTACTGGGAAATTGGTGGACAAGAATCGGCAAGCCATTAGTTACGTCACATGATTGCCGGCTGCCACTGACGGAAAACTAGCGGACCACATTAGGCTAGCCATCATTTATGGCACGTGCTTGCAGAGCCGCTGAAGGGCCGCTTGTGGCAGCTACTGCTTGTGGTGGATAACTAATTGCCCTGTTCTGGAATATGACAACTGATGGGGGTCCCACTATTGGCCCGCTGCTGGCCGAGCTACTGGCCCATGTGCTGGCCACCGGGACATTTTATTGACGGTTGGGCGGTGGCAACATAGTGCTGGGCCACCGCTGGCAATACTGGCAGCCAGCAGTGCCCCAGTGCTGGGCTAGCAAGACTGTTTTGCTGGGGTTTAACGGTCACAGCGAACAACTCAATTGGCTATAAGCAGTTGTTCCTCCCTAATTTAGAAATGCTGGTCCCAAGGGAAGGAGAGAGCTAGTGCCGTAAGAAAACCCAACATTCATGCCTCACGAGATTCGAACCCGTACCCCTCTTGTATGATAGGTCATAAGCCAGTTGTTAGACTTCTGCGCCACAGGGGCCATAATTTTAGATTACCCTAATTCATAATGTAAAACACACATATATGAATACTTTTTTTGCTATCTTAAATTTATTTCTATGTTGATTTTTGTATTTCTAATTTCATTATAAAAGCTAGGTTGAGAAATTTTGTATGATTTCATATTTTCAAAACATGAAAAAAAAAAAAAAACCTTATCTTTGAAAAACTAGAGGCCGCCCCTGTTAAGCAGTGGCAATGGTGTAAGCCAAGCTAAGCGCTGGCTTATGACCATTCGTCCGAGTTGGGCCCGGGTTCGAAACCCGGTGTGGCATAGATGTTGTGTTTGTCTTACGGCGCTGGCTGTTTTTTTCCTGGAACCATTGACCCTAAATTAGGGGCAGGCGACTGCTTATAGCCCATTTGAGCTGCTCACGGTGGTCGTCATACTTTCGAAAAACAAAACAAAAAAACAAACAAACTAGGAGGTATAACTCCGAATACGATTTAGTTTTATATTCAATATCCTTATTGCACATTATGTACTTATAAACCTCATAAGTATCGTTTTTTTTTTTTTTGGTTGGGGGTTTAGCGACTACGGTGAGCAACTCAGTGGGCACTAAACGGTCTCCCGTCCCTAATTTAGGACCACTTGTTTCAGGGAAGGAAGAGAGCCAGCGCCGTAAGACAAACACAACATCCATGCATCACAGGGATTCGAACCCGTGCCTATCCCTTACGAATAATCAGAAGACAGCGCTTAGACCACTGCGTCGACGGAGCCGCGTACCGCTCTTTTCGAAGCAGTTTGGTTACTAGTTGGTTTAGCGGGAGTTGAAATGGGACGCATCCCACCTTCCGAAGAAGTGCCGAGGCGGAGTCCCACCACTGCCGTTCCCGATGGCAGCCCTGAATTTTATTATGCCATTTAAAATAACCACCCAGCACTTTGTCTGGTTTGTGTCCCCTTTTTGTCGGGATTTCGAACTGGAAAAACATGGTAACCCTAATTAACATCTCAAGGATTAGAAATATTTCTAAATGTATTGATGAGTTGCATATATGAAATTTAAGGAGAGAATTATCTCATACTCTGAAAAGCTATTTAATATTTTCTTCTGTGCGAAAATGGATTCACGTAAAATGATTCAGATTTCCTTTGGACAGTAGCAGAAATTAGTGTGCAGTGGTAACAGGTGTAAACCATAACTGTGCTTTCGAGGTGGTCGTGTATCTGTTTCGTTGTAAACATTGGGTTGTGTTGAAGTTGTGAAGTGTACATCTGATTTTAATTTTGACACGCTAACACCGTTATTATTAAGGTGAAATTTTATGTTTTGAAATGAAATGGAAAACGACAACGGAGGTAGTGGTGATTGCCCTGTAACTAGAAACAAAGAAGATAGATGGCCTGTGCTTCTGGTTTCGGCGGAACCCAAGTCTAAAAAGCAGTTTCACAGTGAGTACAAATGTTTACATTTGGAGTTTTCTTTCGTGTAATGTTGTTTTTAACGTTTTAGAATCAGCACCTTTTTGCAGTTTCACTGCTAATCTCCAATTAAGGTGTGCTGACAACAGTGAGAGTTATATTTATCAAAGAGCATTGTATTTAGCACATCCTAATCCCAACTTGTAGCTATTTCACCCATCATATGCATTTTTAAATTGTGGTAGCAAAGTTTTCGTGTAATTAAGTAATAGAAATAGCACTTCGAAAGTCCAGCCGTATTTTCTTGTGAGTCTTATTCAGTGAAGAAAATAGACGGTTTGTTTTGGGGATCGCAATATTTAGTGTTTAAAGTCTGGGCGGATTATATATATATATATATATATATATATATCTCTCTCTCACACACACACACACACACACATTTTATACATCTGTGTTCTTTTATATACACAAATAAAAAAAAATACAAATATTACAATGAATAAGAACTGAACCCTGATAAATTTAAAATTCTGCTAAAAATGTCTATCACGAAGAGCAAGTTACATATCAATTGAAGGAATTTCGTTTTTCATAATTGTGTATCTGAAAAATAGTGAAAATATTTAGAATGCACTAATGGTTTTCCTACTTAATTGTATGTAGTAATTATTGTAATAAATGAGCATTATGCAGTATCAAAAGGACACAACTATACACTCCAGTAATTTAAGCTTAGAGAGGAACACCTCTGAGGGTGTTCATTTCTAAATTTAAGCTACCAAAGAAAGTGCTGCTGTTAAACACCACTTTATACAATCAGAAGATGCCGTCTCTTCCTGAAGCCAATGCGATCCTCATATATAAGTAACAATACCTTATATGCCAAAATACTTCCTTTTAATGGCATAAAACTCATACACAATTTAAGCCGAGCTTTCATGCTCCACCGGGAGGCTTCGTCTAGGCTAAGCTTTTTAAAGCCTTCCTAGAGAAAGCAACTTACAATGTTGTTACACCCAGTGAGGCATGGATGTTGTGCTTGTCTTACGGCACTGGCTCTCTCCTTTCCCTGGAACCAGTGACCCTAAATTACGGACGGGCGACTGCTTATAGTACATTGAGTTGCTCATGGTGCTCGTTAAACCTCCAATGATAGTTGTTACAATTCAAAAATGTGATATTATGTATAATAATATCAAATTTTTAAATTGTAACAACATTGTAAGTTGCTATCTCTAAGAAGGCTTTGAAAGCTCAGCCCAGACGAAGCCTCCCAGAGCGCGAAAAGCTCGGCAATAATTGTGTGAGTTTTAGCCATTAAAAGGAAGTGTTTTACTTTATAAACAGTGTAAAAAATTCGATAATATCTTATATGTATAAGTACAACTTCTTATATTGAAGTAACAATTCAGGTGCTAGTAGCAAATTGTCACTGTGAAGAAATTTGAGGTTGGTATTCTAAAGCCAAGCTTAGTAGACTTTATTAACCTTGTTCTAAATCAAGCCTGTAACATGCCGTATGTAACTTTATTTTAAATACACCAGACATGAATAATAATGAAATGCATATAGCGTATGAATTCCATTTATTTTTGTGGTGTAGTCAGCACAAAGATTCGCCAAGCTTTCGCACTCCATTGGGAGGCTTTTTCAAGGCTATGACAGAAATAAAAATGCAGAGAATTGGAACATGTAAAGAACTAAGATTATTTTTTGAAAACAACGTGGGTGACATCACTAGCATATTGCATGAATTTTTTATCACGCAATTGTACGGTGCGCCGTGATGTGTTTCCATCTTTTAATAATGCATGCCAAAGTAGTCGTAGTCGGGTTTGCATACATAAATAATAAAGAAGTTGATAATATTTATAGCAAAGGTCTAAATGCTGGATATAAGAAGGATGACATAGACAGAATACATAGGACTTTAAGAAATCGTATAATATCAGCAATAGCAAAATCGGTAAATGTGTAGTTTAGCATCCTAAATTATTTATTTTGGAAAAATGTCACTGTGTGGGAAAAGTGCGACATACAATTTTGTAAGCATGCAAAATGCCGCCCCGGTGGCGCAGTGGTCTAAGGCGTTGGCCTCTGATCATTCGTTGGAAGGGGTCCGGGTTCGAATCCCGGTGAGGCATGGATGTTGTGTTTGTCTTACGGCACCGGCTCTCTCCCTTCCCTGGAACCAGTGACTCTAAATTAGGGACGGGCGACTGCTTATAGCCCATTGAGTTGCTCACGGTGGTCGTTAAACCTCAAAAAAAAAAAAAAAAAAAAAAAAAAAAGCATGCAAAATAATGGAGAAAACTGCAAAATATATAGTATTTTAACATGAAAGGAACATTTTTTCCCGAAGAACTTACGTTGGAGTGCAAAGGTTCGGAAGAGTACGTGCAGTAGGCTTAAGATGGCGGAGCGGCGACAGCGTGAAGGTGGATTCCGGTGAATGGAAGCGTCGTTGAGAACGGCAAGTTACACGCGGAAGAATACACGAGGAAGCGGTTCAGCAGTACGTAGTGATCGAAGCGGGTTGTAGGAATACGCTGAAGGAAAGAGGTTGGTTTTATGCTGCATTGTAATATAATTTTTTCAAGGGTAATTTTACGAAATGGTAAGTAGAAAGTTGCCAAGAATTGTTCTGTGTCCTGAACATAAATTTCAGGTTTAGTCAGGGCTTAAAATTTCATCATCCCCCACAATTCGACACGAAGCTCTGGGCCTCCCTGCCATAGTACGATTCCTGATTATAAGAAAATCATTTATTTTCAACAATATCAGTTTCATGAGGAAAAAAAAAAGACGAACGATGGACGGAATAACAGCAGAAGTACAAATAAGGGGCTTGAAGAAATCACCGACCCCTTAACATCTCCGAAACCATAACCAAAACTTGGAGTTCAACCGGAACCAAAACTTTTTTGCTCAAAACTTCTGCCGCACATTATATAATTTACATTCCTTCATATATTTACATTCCCAGACATTTTTACAATAAAAACAAAAACATTTGGCACATTTCTTTATTAATAATTAATGAAACATTTCTGAACTACTTCTTCGTGCACGCAATTAAACGACGCATCACACTCCTCCAAGACATACACTCCACTCTTGTTGTATTCTTCCGCGCATTCACTACCAACTGTTACTTCCTTCCGACGCACGAACCCATCACGTCGTGGGGCCATTAGCATTGCTTCAGCCTCCCGCACCAACCGCTGCAAACCATCGTACTCGCAGGTAAGTTCTTTGGAAAAAAAAAAAAAATTATTTTCGTGTTAAAATACTATATTTTTGCAGCTTTCCCCATTATTTTGCATGCTTACAAAATTGTACGTAGCACTTTTCCCACACGTGACATTTTTCTGACGAAATAATTTAGGACGCTAAACTATACATTTATCACAAAATCGCCTAGTAAGATGATGAGCAGAGTTGTATACAAATAAAATGCATCTGCGTACATTACCATTGAAACAGAAAATTTGCTGTAAACCCGCGAATCACGGTGACAATAGAAGAACTTAAAGAAAATTAATAAAACAATAAATTGTTATAAGAACATTACAGAATCCAATGAGATTAAAATAAGTATATTACAACTGAATGTGCAACAATGTGTGTGAAATGGACCTTTATGGCAAACTATTTAGACTATGAACCTCATAGAAACAAGAGACTAATTGAAGAAAGCTTTTATATCTAGAGAAACAGCTCCATTAAATAAACCATCAAAAATTTAGAATAGCATTTTCAACAACTTAATTCAAAAATAGCAGACTCACAAAATTCATAAGTAAAAGATTTTAATTTAATAACTGGCAACTGCAAGAGGAACCTAACAATACAATTAATTATTTCTGTGTAAACAAAACAGTTCCTAAACATTAAGAACAGGCTTTGATAAAATCTAGAGGCCAAAAACTTTTGTAAAACTAAATGAACTGAGAAGATGTTAAAAGTAATTGAAATTTCTTTAAGGTAAAATAGTATTAAGTATATTAATTTCAGTAAAGCCTAGAGTAAGTGTTTTAATTGCTGTAAACAGCATTTTTTTATTCTTCAAGCAAACACTGTCTGCATAATCCTCTAATAATTTAGAAACTATACGCGTACGTCTGGATTCTGATACTCTGACGATGAGATACACAGGATCCATCACATATATCCCAGGCTTTACGCATTGATTAAAGAATTTATTACTCAAATACAACATATTAATAGCAATGAAGTCTCCGACCCCGTTATCACATATAATATCAAGTTTCCAGGAGAGACAGTGTGAGATAGAAAAAGCGGGTGTGTTCGCTATACCTTTGGTATATCCTGACAACACGGAAAAGATATGTATCCGAATGACAAAGCGATCCTTGGACACTAAATGTAAAAAACGTACAAAGTGTGAATCAGGACATGCAGAATACAGCCCTCGCCAGATAAGTCGTGCGTTGCTCGGCCGCTCAGACTTTATAAAATAATATTAGAAGAATTGCCCCTTACACAAATTTTAAAGAGACTGCCATCAGGGAAACAGTGGAAATCCTATCCAGCAAAGTGGCATGCAATGATATAGTCTCTACTGAACTACCCATGGTTTTCATAATATTTGCACACTTAAGTTATTAAACACCAGCAAAGTGTGCATATTTACGTGCAATTCATTAATGATGTATCATTAAATAGCCTATCACTTACCTGAAAGCTCTTGGTCACTATTTTCCTTAACACTTCAAGCACGCCAATTATCATCATGTAATGTAGTTGGCCTTCAAAGGTTGAAAGACTCCTTGCTTATGAGATTCGTTCTTCCGGGCATGAAACATCGTATTCCCCCCCCCCCCTTTTATTATTTTTTCTTTTATTCACTGGACAAAAAACGCAGGTTTCCTTCTGCCGTATGAGACGTAAACATAGCTCGTCATCTCTGTAAAAACCACACAAATATACATACATACATATCACTAAGCTGTTCTCTGAGATTCAGAGGTTAGCTCCAGAAAGAAATACAAACTTCCAGATATTTTTACTTATTGTTGTCGTATCAAACTTCGCCATTTACAGCGATCTTGACATACAACTCGGGCTTCACTGATATCCATTACACGCCGTACACAAGATCTTTTATACTTCATACTCATAATCTTTTTCTCATGCAGACATTCCTGAATCTGATCCACCCATGTCTTCCTTGGCCTTCCTCTGCCTTTCCTTCCAGCCACTTGGGCTGAAAATATTTTCTTAGTAAGCATTTCATCACTCATTCTTTCAACATGGCTAAACCACCGAAGCATATTGGTCTCCACCTTGCTAACAACATTTTGCTTTACATCACACAACTGCAATACATCGTCATTCCTCACACAATCAGATCGTGTCTTGCCACAAACCCCACGTAAGTAACGCATTTCTCCAGCACACAAACGACTCCTATGTTTCTTCTGCAGTATCCAGGTTTCACTGCCATACATCAGAGTAGGAACAATTACTGTTTCATACACAGCCATGCGGGACTCTCTAGAGAACCCATCATTCCTGTGAAAACCTCCCAGAGCAGCTATGACTTTCAAAGAAGAATTCACTTGCCTACTGATTTCACCATCCAACTTGTTCTCTCTGTCAAACATGCTTCCTAAATACACAAACTCACTCACCTGGTCAATCACAGTTCCATTTATACTTACATTACATTCAGTGCTACCCTATCCTCTCTCAAACACCATAACTTTGGTTTTTCCCTTATTTATACTCAGTTTGAATTTCATGCAAACTTTGTGCATCCGAGTCAACATACTCTGCAACTCACTTTTGCTCTCTGCCAACAGGACAGTGTTATCAGCATACAGCAATCTGCACACACGGATATCACCAAGACATAAACCACTATTATCTATTTTGGCCTCACGCATGCATGCGTCCATAAATATATTAAACAGCCATGGTGACATTACACAACCTTGTCTAACTCCTGCACCAATGGAAAACCATTTTGATAAAACACCATTCACTCGTACACAAGCTCTACTACCAGCATACATGGCTTTTACACTATTAAGTAGATTCCCAATAACACCATATTCATTCAATACCTTCCACAAAAATGTCCTATTCACTCGGTCGTAAGCTTTCTCTAAATCTATGAAGGCAGTAAAAACTTTCTTCCCAACAGCCAGATACTTTTCAATCATCGTGCATAATGCAAAAATCTTGTTAGTGCAGCCTTTACCAGGCATAAATCCACCCTGAACATTCCACACTTTCTCTGATGTAAGACCACGTACTTTTTCAATAACAACCTTACCAAGCACTTTCCCTGGCACACTCAGTAGGCTAATACCACGATAGTTCTTGCATTCAGTCTGATCACCTTTTCCCTTATACAAGGGAACAACGATAGCATCCTTCCAATCCTGAGGGACCATTCTTAACTCCCAGCACAACTGGCAAATTTCAGTTAACCAGTCAATTATAGAGTCACCACCATACTTCAACATCTATGCAGTTATGCCATCAACTCCTGGAGCCTTACCATTCTGAAGAGATTTTAGAGCTTTACACACTTCTTCTCTTGAGATCCCTCCTGTGCTTTCATCCCTCATTGTGACATCATCTGCATCTGTCTCAGAATCATTTTTGCTCTCCTGATCTAATAACTCACAGAAGTATTTCGCCCCATCTGTCACTTAACTCATTGGGCTCCCATATCATTTCCCCAATCTCATTCTTCACACAACTTACAACTTTGTTTCCCCTATTTTTCCTGAGTCTCATGTACTTCCAGAAGGACTTTCTATCTTTCCAAAAAGCCAGTTCATGCCTTTCCACTTTCTCTTTCCTATCTTTTGCCTTACTGTGGCGAACCAGCTTAGCAGCTTCACGCTTCTTACAGCGATATTCATCCACAGAGACTCTACCTTGCAACATCCCCAAATGGGCTTCCTTCTTTTTCTTTACTGCCTCATCAATCTCACTATTCCACCAAGCGTCACCTCTATTGTTACCCACTATTGTGGTGCCACAGACCTCTTTAGCAGCAGTAACAACACAGTTCTTAAAACATTCCCACTTCTTTTCTACATCCCTCTCACAAGATTTCAGATCCTTCAGCCGTTCTCTGAGTAAGTCAGAATACCGCTGATGATCATCAAGGAGCCTATCAACCTTTATTCTTTCTATCCTGTGTCTCTTCCTATTCCTTTTCTTCCAACCAACATTAAGTTTCACTCGTGACACTACCAAGTAATGATCAGAACCTACATCCGCACCTCTCATCACACGGGTGTCAACAACTAAGTGTTTCAAACGCTGATCATAAACAACAAAATCTATCACACTCTTTCGACCAAGAGTACGATTTTCCCAAGTATATGTGTGTATATACTTGTGGTTGAAAAATGTATTAGATACACACAAATCATTCTCAATGCAGAGTTCAATTAATCTTTCACCATTATCATTCACACAAGGATCATTAAACTTACCCAGAACATTGTCAGAAATTGCATTCTGCACACCTACTCTAGCATTGAAATCCCCTGCTATTATAACTTTTTCTTTAGCACCAAACTGGCTCAAAACAGCTTTTAGCTCATTCCAGAAATCTTCTTTCTTATCAGAAGGTTCCGAGTCACAAGGAGCATACACTACAACAATTACAATTCTCTGAAGTTTCACTTTCAAACGAATCCAGATAATCCTCTCACTTATGCAACTATAGTGAATCAAGTTGTTCTTCATCTTTTCACTTAAAATCACACCTACACCAGCCTGTTCTCTCATATTATCCAATACTCCAGACCACACATTCACCATGCCATTCACTTCTACCCCAATTTCCTTCTTTTTGGTTTCACTTACACACAGAACGTCCAGTCTATACTTATTCATCTCCTCAATCACCTCACTCATCTTGCCATTTATACCTCTAGTATTTCATACACCAATCTTACATTCACTTAGCTGAGATCGCTTTCTCATACACCGTTTAGAACGTCCTGGTCGATTCCGTGGTGGACCGTCCTTCTCAAGTGTGGTAGGTCCAACATATCCCACACTTGAGTCATTCTTAATATTTCTTTTTGTCTTTTTAATCAGGTAAGTACATAGGCGGGCAGTCGTAGTGAGCGATGGGTTTGCCTCCTCGGGGCGCTCCGTGGTAACAATGGCACACACAACAGCAACTAGGGCCTCTGTGAAGCTAGTTCTGTGTGACATTGGCGAAAAGACCCCAACTCACTGGGTTTTGTTCCAGAATCCTTAGGTTGAATGACCAACTGGAACCCTCAGCTGTGGGCTAATCCCCCACACTGATGTACTTACTTACCACAAAAATATACACACCATACAACTCATTCATACATTCAGTTAAAAACACTATGTATTACACTATTTACATTCCCAGGCAGTTAAACCTTTGTCAACTGTGACTAAAAAAGTGCTCCATCCGCTTCAAACCCCGTACTAACCCTACTGCAAGTGCCAACCTCATTTAGCCCATCATACACAATCCTCATATGACGGGCTGAATGTGTATGACGGGCTGAATGAGGTTGGCACTTGCAGTAGGGTTAGTACAGGGTTTGAAGCAGATGGAGCACTTTTTTAGTCACAGTTGACAAAGGTTTAACTACCTGGTAAATAGTGTAATACATAGTGTTTTTAACTGAATGTATGAATGAGTTGTATGGTGTGTATATTTGTGTGGTTTTTATGGAGATGACGAGCTATGTTTACATCTCATACGGCAGAAGGAAACCTGCGGTTTTTGTCCAGTGAATAAAAGAAAAAAAAAAAGAAAAAAGAAAAGAAAAAAAAAAAAGAAAAATACGATGTTTCATCGTGTTTTCCTTTTTTTCATAACGAATCTCATAAGCAAGGAGTCTTTCAACCTTAGAAGGCCAACTACATTACATGATGATAATTGACGTGCTTGAAGTGTTAAGGAAAAAAGTGACCAAGAGCTTTCGGGTACCCATGGTTTGGCATGCGTTGTTAAAAGATGGAAACACATAATGGCGCACCATATAATTGCGCGATAAAAAATTCATGTAATATGCTCGTGATATCAACCACATTATTTTCAAAAATAATCTTCGTTCTTTACATGTTCCAATTCTCTGCATTTTTATGTCTGCCATTGCCTTGAAAAAGCCTCCCGGTGGAGTGCAAAAGCTTGGCGAATATTTGTGCTGACTACATAACAGAAATAAACGGATTTAATACGCTATATGCGGTTCATTATTATTCATATTCTATTAAGAAGAGACCTAAGCAAAAAAAAAAAAAAAAAAATTATATATTTTTGACTCATACCAAGTACAACATAGAAAAGGGTTATATGTCTACCGGTGTGAGTAAAAGGAGAAAAGATAAAAAATAAAATAAAACAACTGAATGTAGAAAGTGTCGAGAATACTGGGAGCATGGCTTTATCAAGGACCAGCAAAAACTCTGCATTTTCTCACTTCCACAAAGACCTAGTTGGAAATGGGTTTCTGCACAGCCATGGATGCAAGTAATAAGCCCACCAAAAATTGTTTTAAAATTTATGCCGTATATACTCGCATGAAGAGTCTCCAAGAATTTGTATAGACGTACACGCGTACGCCTCACATGCGAATAGCTTTCAAATTATTAGACGATTTTGCAGATAGTTTGGGCTTGTTGATTAAAAAAATAAAAATGTTATTTACAGCACTTAAAACACTTACTCAAGGCTTTTCTCAGATTAATATATTTAATTCTATCTTAACGTGAGAATGTTCAACTATTTTTCACATCTTTCGATAGTGAATTCTTTTGTTTTTACAGACGTTTCTGGCCTCTTGATTTTATCAAGGCCTGTTCTCAATATATAGGAACTGTAATAAAAGTTCCGTTTACACAGAAAAGAATTTAAATTTTATTGCCAGGTTTCTTTTGCAGTTGCCAGTTATAAAATTTAAATCTTTTCCATTTGTATTTTATAAGTCTACTATTTTTGAATTAAGTTGTTGAAAATGCTATTTATAATTTTTGAAGGTTCATTAACGGAACTGCTTTTCTAGATATAAAAACTTTCTTTAATTAGTATCTTGTTTTTATGAGGTTCATAGTTCAATATTTTAAACTTTTGGCCTTAAGGTCCATTTTACACACATTTCTACGCATTCTGTCGTAATGTACTTTTGTCCTCTCTGGAATCTGTAATGTTCTAATAATTATTTATTGTTATATTAATTTCTCTTTAAATTATCTTATTCTATTGTTATCGTGATTCCTGGGTTTGCAGCAAGTTTTCTGTTTTAATGGTTGTGTACGCAGATACATTTTATTTTTATACAACTCTGATGGTGGTGTGTATATTCTTCCAGATATCACACTAGTTCACTTTATTTTTTGTGCAGCAGACAGTATTGACTTCCAGGAGGACAGTCGCCAGATGGCGGGAAAACACTGCATGGAATCGTCACGACAGTTTATCAAGAAAAGAGAGATGACAACACAAATGCACCCCTAGTATTAAGTGAACCGACACACGGAACTTCTCAGAGGAATCTTGTTTATAAATCACAACAGTTTCAGCCATTTAAGATACCAAAGAACTTGAAACCCAAGATGCCTACATTGGAATTTGAAACGACGTATGAAACATGTTATCACGGTCTCACATTAGCCAAATTACAGTCACATGACAGCAGAAGCTAATAATATGGAAGCAGCCACGTTAGACATATATGCATGGTTGTTACTCCAGTTATCCCAGTCTGCTCCAGAAGGGGACACAAATGTGACGAACAACGAAATGGACGACAATATCTTACATGATACACCTTTTCTCAAAATAGGACTCACAGTAAAAAACCTTATAGAATTAATATATAGATTACAAAAACCATGACCAAGTCAAAATTATAATGTAAAGGATGATTTATCCAGTACTTAGGTTTACAGCAATAAATCGTTTTTGTAATTCATAAGGAATGAAATAACATTTAAATACAGAAATATAATGAAGCAAATTATATATTTAATCACAGATTTACATTTTGCTGGCACACTGTGAATAATGTTTTGTAAAAGATTGGGGTGAACAATATGATTCCAGATTTGAATTACGTTTTCAATGAGTTGAATGTTGGTTGTTGTTGGCTTGATAGTTTATACGACACTTTGAAACACAAAATTTCAATCGGGTTTAAGTCAAGATGCTGAACATTTTTTTCATGAAACCACTTTTTCATTACTTTAGCACCATGACCGGGAGCATTGTCATCTTGAAAAATAGAACTACCATCATATAAAGCCTTCTAGATGATGGGAGCATCTTGTTTTCTAATATCCAGATGTATTTCTGGGCATTTACTGTGCCATCGACAACATGGAGGTTCCCAACACCATGTGCACACATGCAGTTCCAAACCATGACCTTCACCGGATGCTTAACAGTAGTCAATAAGCAAACTAAGCAACTTGAATGGAATTCTTCATGCTTGAATCTCCTTACAGAGGCACTATTCTGATTCCCATTAAGGCAAAATTCTGATTCATCACCAGGGTTGAAAAAAAACCCGGTCTTTTTTTTTAAAACCTAACCCAGGTGGGTTTTTATGAGGGTTTGGGGGTTCTATTTCATATCCTTTCATTAAAATTTCAAATGATTAAATATTAATGAAAAATCCATGCAACTTACCTATTGGGTAACAAAAATCTCCTTTTTATGTAGTCTTGAAAGAATTTTATTTAAATCTACACAAAGGTTAAGATACTTTATACACCATTCACTGCAATCTATTAACTAGTATTTGATCAAACTCTAAGCCCTCATTAAACATTTCTGATATGTTTAATTAAATTTGGGTAAAACTACAAATTTCAATATTTTTTTGTTACTAATTTACTGTTTGTTTTTTAACTATTTGTGGATCTTGACAAGTTTATGTGCTTTATGAACACTTAAGCGATTGTGAAGTTTTGGTCAAACTAGTTCGCAAGTAGAAAATATCCTTTCTACTGCAGATGAACTGGCTGGACAACCACATAGACTTGACATGTTAAGAGCAGAAATCTTTCAGGGTTCCAGCTTTGGTCACACTTGCATTTCGCTCCATCAGCTGCCACCATTTGGCAGCACTGAAGTTTTGCACAACATGGTTTACAAACATAGACTTTGATAATACTTTGTGTCACATATTTTAAAACCCATTACAAAAATTATCCATTCGGGTTTCTTTTCTAACACCCAGTTATCAGCAATTTGTTCTTGCTGAGGGTGCATTCTCTTTCTTTGGCCATTTTGGATTCATTAAGTTTGCCAAGTAGTGGCAAGGCTAAAGTGCTTGACCCATCTTTTTTTTATCACCGGAATATATGGTTCATAACCAACCTTAAAAAACACCATAATACCTTCAAGTTGGAACTGAAGAACAGATTCTCTGCTTTAGAAGGCCTAACATCGGAAGAAGTGGATATTTCTAAAGTTAACAGAAAAGTAACCAAAGCTCTTATGGAAACAGCAACAAAATTAGCTGGGTCTAAGAACAAGTTGCATGTGAACAAATTGTCAGGAAAAACCAAAATGTTGATGCAAAAAAGAAGAGAGATGAGGACAACTAAAGAAGATGTGACTTCCAAAGTGGAATATATAGAGCTATGCAAGAGAGTATGAAAAAGTATCACTGAAGATGTAAGGAAATTCAACTGTGAACTAGTAAGGAAAGCAATTGAAAACAACCAAAGCCTGAAGAGAACAAAAGGACATCTGAGTAAGGGAAGAAAACAGATTATGGCTCTGAGAAAAGAAGATGGTTCTGTAACAAGAAATAGAGGTGAAATTTTGACAAGAGTTAAAGATTTCTACTCAAAACTGTATGAAAGGGATGATACATGTACTCCAGACATCATGAAAGGTACCAGTACCAGAGTTCTTCCAGTCCTCCCAGCAGAAGTTACACATGCAATCAAGAACATGAAGCGGGGAAAAGCTCCACGAGAAGATGGAATTACTGTAGACATCATACAAGAAGCAAGTGGAGAAATCGAAACAGTACTCGCCCAAATTTTCACTCGATGCCTTAATGAAGGGAAGATTCCTGAGGATTGGAACAACGCTACAATGATCCTGCTACATAAAAAAGGTGACATTGAGGATCTCGGGAACTACAGACCTATCAGCCTCCTATCAGTGGTTTATAAAATCTTCACTAAAGTTCTTTCACACCGTTTGAAGGTAACACTGGACATGGCTCAACCGAGAGAATAAGCTGGATTCAGGAGTGGCTACAGCACAATAGATCATATCCACGTACTGAGAGAACTAATTGAAAGAGCGAGGGAATATGAACTTCCATTGTGCATGGCTTTAATCGATTATGAAAAAGCCTTTGATTCGGTGAAACCATCAGCAGTTACAATAGCTCTGAAATCCTGCAGTATTGAAGATGCGTACATTTATATAACATCTATGAAAATGCAAGTGCAAAGATTCGGCTGTTTGAAAATACAACACACATAAAAATTGGAAAAGGAGTGAGACAAGGTGACACCATATCTCCAAAGCTCTTTAATGCCACATTGGAAAATGTCTTTCAATCACTCAACCGGGAAAACAAAGGGATAAAGATTAATGGAGATTATCTAACCCACCTTCGTTTTGCTGATGACATAGTCATTTTTGCAACTACCCCATCAGAGCTGCAGAGTATGATCCAGAAACTTGCTGACAAGAGTACAGAAGTGGGATTAAAAATGAACTTTCAGAAGACAAAAGGGATGTTCAATGTTTTTACAAGAAATGAAGATTTATCGATTGATGGAGAAAAGCTGGAGATAACAGACACGTACGTTTATCTTGGACAGCAGATATCAAGTGAGGGTCACATTGATGAAGAAATTAATCGGCGTACAAAACTTGCCAGGTGAGCTTTTGGAAGAAACAGCATAATTTTCAAGAGCAATATGCCATTATGTCTTAAAAGAAAAGTGTTTGATCAATGCATCCTTCCAGTGTTTACGTATGGTGCCGAGACGTGGATCTTAACTAAAAGAGACATACAAAGGCTGCAGACCACTCAAAGAAGTGTTGTGGCGGATATCTCAGCCACGTTATATATAGTTTATTATAATAGATAGCCAAAAGTAAACCTGAAGGAAAATTTTGAATTCGGACTAAAATTTAACTTTGGGAGATGGGTAGATGCATTTTGAAACAACCAAAAATTAAACTTATAAGAAGAAACTTTGAGATGTCAATTTTGTTATAGCACACCTGAGTTTTCACCTATGTTAGTGTTTCTGTGAATTTTGTTTCAACCGAGGAATAACTACAGCACTGTGTTTTTGGTACATGTGTAACATATGTGTCAACTCAAAGAGACCGTGTTTATGAACTCGTGTTTGTAAGCATGAAAAAAAGAAAATATCAGACCTTAATTATTTTACGTATTAGAACATTATCATTATTTAAACAACAACCAAGGGACTTCCTAGCCAGCGTCAGAGCGTTGGGTGATGAGTGCCATTGCTCAGAAATTTAAGAGACAGCAAGAAAACTGAATTGCCAATTCTTATTAAAATTAGGTTTTTGAAAGGCTAATGCCTATATTTATTTGTAAAACAATAACAATATGGTATCAAAAAAGAATATTAGAAGAACAAACTGTACTGATAGTGTTGCGAGATCACAACCTTTTTCTTATGTCATAACAATTCCTGTTGATACATTTTTGCGTGTTTTTGTAGATTTGGCTTCACATGCCTCTCCCATTTTCATGGATTTTTGAGGCCATTACAAAACATCATGAGTGATTTTTAATGAGAATTTTTTTCTTTTTGAACAATAACACTAGTAACGGTCAGCTACAGCCTTCCCCCTTCGATAGTGCTTCGCTTAGTAAATTTTTCAGATAATTTATACCTCCCCTTATCCAAAAAAGAAAACCCCCACCTTTAACCATATTATGAGAAAGAAAAGCAATAAAAGACAACTTACATAATTAAGCTCGAGGACCTGTTGTTGGTGGGGTTCACCGTTTCACCTGATTTATTTTTAATAATTTTTTTTTTTTTTACTGTCCCACTGCGCTTAGTTGAATTACTGGACTCCTCTTGATGAGCACATCTTCGGCAGGCCTGTCTGGACCATTTTGTGGGTTATTCGAGCTGATTCTACTTGAAGAGCGTAGTTGAAGTGGCTCCTTCCAGCAAAATCTTCCGTATTCTCGGAATGGTACCTTAGGTTGTCGACAATTTCTTCTTACTCCTCAATCTTGTGTCTTTTTTGTTTTTTTGTTTTTTTTTCTTTTTGATGATGGCGCAGAGTATGGAGGGGGAGACTGTTACGAGGCTATTTGATTACTCCTCGTAGAGAAGTGGATAACCTGGTCTCCATTCATTTTTTCACCTCGGCCATATAGGTAGGTCGGCTGCCACTAGTCGCCCAGGGCTCACCTCACAGCTAGGGATAGCTGTTTTTTTAAAAAAAAACGGACTTAGCGCTGTTGTTCTCGGAGAGGCATCATAATGAGTGGGGTTTTTTTCTATCTCGGGCTGCAGGTCCAAGTCGGTAGCCTATGTTGAAAATTTGAGCTTCCCAGGAGGAGGATAACCCCTAACCTCACTCTGGGCTTCTCGAAGACAATCTGCTTCATTTTCTTTACACCTAACAGCCAGCAATCACTTTTTTAGCCCTCCCTCTAGCAGTTCATTTTTGCGAATTCTCTCTAAAATCAAAATGGACGCGCAGAGCTCTTCTCCCCTTCTATAGTTCAAGCGACCAATTGCATCAACCCGGGAGGACGCCTGCCACCCCATTGGCTGCTTCCAGCCAAGAACACGTGAAATGCACGTGTTCGACACCTGACAGCTGAATGCTTCGCAAGGGTCCACATTTCGAAAACAACCTCATAAATTTTGGCGCGAGGGACTGCTGCTTCCCACATTCAACCGGCCAACCACTTCCCCTTTCATAGTGCTTTACACGGGTATCTATTTCAGTTCGCTAAGCCCCTTCTCAGCTAGTGAGATTTGCCAGACCATGGGGAAACGAATGTTGGTTACTCCTGGTGGTCTTTTCCCAGGAGAGAAAACCTCTGAAAGGGATCGAAAGAATTTTCTGCCTTCCTGCCCTTTTCTGGGAAACTTGGATCATTAACCGCTATCCATTAAAGGAGGGAGGCTGTATCTGGCTTACAAAATGTTTTAACATGTTACCTCATACACTGAACAAAGCAAGAAATACAAAATATATATTTTTTTCTTAATTATTTTTAATGAGCATACCCCAGGTTTATTCTCATGAATGTTGCGACATCGCACCTTTTGGTACTGCGTCGTATGAATGCTACATTTTGTTCCTACACATAGAGAAAAAAAAATTATTAACACTGATCTTACTTTAATTCTGCTGAGTGTGTTTTTCCTTTCCTCCTGCTGGGCTGAGTAATCCAAAAACAAAAGGACAGCATTGTGACTGCCAGTCCACACTATATACATTTTTTTTTCTTTTGTGAAAAAAAACCCGAACACCTTTCTTTCAGGCCCCACAGAACAAAGAAGGAAAAAAAAAAAGAATGAGAAATAGAATTTCTGTAACTTTTTCTTGACTTTCTCTCTCTGGATCCAAAGATCGAACCCAGGGGAGGTGAAATCTAAGTTTTTGAAAAGTTTAACAGCAAATCACTCCAGGGAAGAATAGGCACCCTTTCCTGAACTGATCACTATTACCCCTTTGATTAATTTTTTTCTTTCAAGAAAAACGTGGATAATGTTGATGAAAATCTGAAAGCATTGATCAGGTGTCCACAGATTTTCAGCAACATATCAGAAGCATGGAGAGGTGCATGCTTGGTGTAACCAGGAGAGATAAGAAGAGGAACTCGTGGATCCGAAAAATGACAAGAGTGGAAGACACCATGATCAGAGTAAAATCCCTGAAATGGCAATGGGCTGGACATACTGCCAGAAGGACAGACCATAGATAGACAGCCGGAATTTTAGATTGGATTCCAAGGGACAGGAAAAGACCCAGAAGAAGACCACATGGAAGATGGGTGTATGAAATTCAAAAGTATGCAGGGGTGACATGGAGGAGACTGGCACAAGACAGACCATTGTGGAGGAAACTTGGGGAGACCTTCGTCCAGCAGTGGATTGATAATGGTTGACAATGATGATGATGATATATGGTTCAAGATCTGCATTTTCTATAAGATCTTGCCACAGTTCCTCTGCCTCAGAAACGTTTGTTTCTTCAGCCTGGAGAATGTCTAGTACTCTACTAACCTCTTTTAGCTGTTTTAGCATGTGTACTGCATCTTTGTAAATGATTACATTCTCTAGAATTTTATTTATGTTTGCGGGAGATCATTTGAGTGCTTAACAAACAGGTATAATGCATCTAATAACAAACAGGTATAATGCATGTAATAATAAAAGCAAAATAGGCATAATTAAGAAACAATTTGAGCACCAAGCTTTCCCATTTTAAAATGTTGCTTTTGAAACTCTGTGAAGAAAATATCCCTAAATTGCAGTAAAACTCCAAAGTATACTTCAGTTTTTTAAAAACCCAATACAAAGTGGATTTTATTGGGTTTTTAAAGTTTTTTTTTTAAACCCGCCCAGGTTTTTTTGACTGGTTAGGTGATAGACAACTCTGTTCATCACTGAAAAGAACATTTCCCCATTGCTTGGTTGTCCATGAGACATGTTGTTTTACCCACTGAAGTCTACACTGTCTTTGATTTGCAGTTAACAGTGGTTTACGCCTGCCTTTGCAGCCATGTAAATCATAGTGAAGCAGCCTCCTCCTGACAGTAGATGTACTAACAGGAACATCAGTCACGCCAGACCATCTTTGAAGCAATTCATGTGAATTGAGCCTCTTGTCTACCAAGCTTAACTTTCTGAGCACTCTGTCCTGCCTGATTGTAGTGGATCTGGGCCTTTCCCTGATACGCATATTTTTAATATCAGCAGTGTCTTTTACTTTCTTCAGTAGCATAATAACTGCAGATTGATTACAGCCCACTCTTTCAGCTATTTGCCTTGAAGAATATCCGTCTTCATGCAGAACAACTATTTTTACTGCGTCTGCTGTGGAATTTTCCGTAGTTTTAACCATTATATAATGTACGCAAATTTACCCTAATAACAAGAAGAAACAACCGCTACAGTGCTGTAGTATAACCAACCAACATATCCTAACTCAGGTTTAGAGACCTGAACCCACACACAGCACACTGCACCTTTTGGCAAGTGAAAAATGGAAAATTAAAGAAGTGGGAACAGAGCGCCCTGATAGGATAGGATGAAAGAAAAGTACGGAGTGCAAGGAGTATACGGTTCCCTGTTAAGTAATGAAGTTATAAACTAACCTACATACTTACCTGCAGCAGCATCAAACTCCGAGCAATAACGTTAGCAATCAACATCCAGCCGCAGAAAGGGCAGGGGAAGGGGGAACCTGAAAAGAAACAGACAGCACACACGGAAAACAAAAGGCTCTCAGAGGAACAACCAGTTCTCTCACAAAGCAAAGCTTTTAATATAATTTTTTACTTAACATGTTAGGCACCTGATATATTTAAAAAAATATATTTTGCCGTTTGCTCAGTGTTCTGGTTGGAGTAGGCTATTTGCCTCGTAACTCAGGAGCCAATCAGGGAAAAGATTTTTTCCCATTGGCTAGAAAGAGTTTGGTACTTTTTGTTAGCAGCTTGTTTTCTTCATATGTGTGAAGAATACTCTCAATACTCTAGCCCCAGTTATTATTTTTTCTACAAGAGTAGCTATGAATTGGGTTCTTTTCTGGAACTTTGTTCAAAATAGCTTTTGGCCTTTTATATTTGTCAGTTTCGCTAACAGTTTAATTAAGGGCCTTCCTGACAAGTGGGTTGGGATGATCCTTAGCCTTTTCATAGTACCTCCTTGCTAATTCATACATTGTATAATGAATAGAATTAATATTTAAAATGCTAGGGATAGCATTGTTTGAGGTTCTTTCATCAAGTCCAACCATCATACGCAGGGTTTTATTTTGGAACGAGGTAATATTACTTCTTTGCTGCTTTTTGTAGTTACCCCAGATAGGACAGCCATAAGTAATAACAGGGCTAAAGCAGGTTTTCCTCCATAGCAAAGTTTTTTTTTTTTTGCTGAGCCTTTTATTTTTTATTATGGGTTGGAGACACCCTTTGAGTTTTAGAGCTTTGGGGCCAGTGTTTCTTTGATATGCATGTTCCAATTCAGATTGTGATCCATAATAAGGCCTAAGTATTTAACATTTTTTACCCAAGGTATTTTTTTCCCCATGCAATTCAATTTCAAAGTCAGGATTATAATTATATGTTCTGCATGAGAACATAATTGCTTGGGTTTTATCAGTGTTAATTTTAATTTTCCAATGTAGGAAATATTTCTCCAGCTTTTCCACATAGTATTGCAGCATAAATGTTGCTTGCTTTTTATTTTTGGAAGAATAAGCAAGTGCAGTTGTCATCAGCATATAAAGCTGTAGTCAGATTCCTGTTCGCCGCCCCGGTGGCGCAGTGGTCTAAGGCGTTGGCCTCTGATCATTCGTCCGTAAGGGGTGCGGGTTCGAATCCCGGTCAGGCATGGATGTTGTGTTTGTCTTACGGCACTGGCTCTCTCCCTTCCCTGGAACCAGTGACCCTAAATTAGGGACGGGCGACTGCTTATAGACCATTGAGTTGCTCACGGTGGTCGTTAAACCTCCAATCAAAAAAAAAAAAAAGATTCCTGTTATAGTTGGGAAAGTCTGACGTCAAAATAGAGTACAGAGTAGGTGCAAGTACACTGCCTTGTGGAACACCAGCTTCAATTTTGTTGTTGTTGTTGATTTCTTCCCATTAATTTTTACACAGAATGTTCTGTTGTTAAGGTATGACTTGATTATATGAATAATCCATTGTGGAAAGTCATGTGCTATTAGCTTAATAAATAATTGCCTAATGTAGGCATTTATTGAACGCTTTAGCAACATCCGAAAATATGACTGCTGTGTGTTCTTTTTTTATTATTCCTTCTGCGCATTTTTCAGTTACTCTAGAGAGCTGATGCACCGTGGGATGTTTATCACGAAAACCACCTTAAATAAATGGAATAATTGGGTATTATTCACAGAATTGTTGCATTCTAATAAGAATAATTTTTTCAAAATTTTTTCCCATGGTTGGGATCATACACTGTGGTTGGGAGCAACGAAATAGGTCTGTGGTTTTCTGGTATAGCCGGGTTTTTACCATGCTTGGGAAGTAAGATTACCTCTGCAGATTTCCACCATCAGGGAAGTAATATAATTCAATAGCTTTATTGTAAATTTTTGTAAGAGTTTGCACATATTCATCTGGTAATTTTTTCATAATTTTGTTATTTATAACATCTATACCAGGTGCAGTGCTGTAGTCAGATCCGATCCTATGTACAGGATTTTAGGAAAAGAGTGTCTGACCCCAGATCTTAAACAACCCTTAGAAATAGGAAGCTAGGAGATTTGGGCTAGGGTGCCCGATAGGAAAGTGACACGGAAGCGAAGTAGGAGGAAGACGCCCTTATTTGTTATCGGGGGCCAGTACCAGGGGTCCGACGGCTTAACGTGCCCATCCGACGCACGGCGGATATTTAGTGGATCGAGCGTTCGTACCTGCTGGGATCGAACCTAAGGTCGTTTCCGTGGCAGTCACGAACGTTGCCCACTAGGCCACCCGCGGCGCTGTAGTAGCTCTGCGTCAACTCTTATAAAGGCTGGAGTAGGATTAGGAAGCAGCCAATCAGGTAAAAGAATGTCTATGAGTGGCTGTAACAACTGATACGCAGTTAACCTGAATTTTAATGTTTGTCAAACCCCATATCTTATGTCATATCTTAAGAACAGAAGTAGCTACAGGAAAAAGTAAGACATTTGTGAAATCTCCATTAAATTTCGCATCTAATGACATGTAAACGATGAGATAACTATGAAAATTAGTTAGTTAAAAAAAAGAGTTAAACTTAAAAATTCACGGTTTTTGCAGATCATGCAATGCGTTTGCACACCGCTGTATACACAATTCTGTATGTATTGTTATCAATCATGGTTTTTTCCTTGTATCTCTTGAAAATATGTGCTGCCTTCTGAAAAATAAGAGCTGGTGCCTGCAAATTTTGGTGGTTTTGTCTACGCTATACCGCAAGGAACCACTAATTATGTAGATTCTGTTATTAGCATGGCAAAAATTCGAACGTTTTCATATCAGTGGCTTCCATGGATGATACAATTGCATAAGACGGAAAATAGTTCCAAACCCTTGGATTCTGCTGTAGGCAGGTTTCACTATATTTTTATTTGACTGTAAATATCGTCCTGCTAATTTAGTATGATTGAAAATGCCAACAGAATGCATATTGTTGGCCGGCATTTTTTGCACACTTACGGCCTTTTTCTCGCAGCTATTATTTCTGAAATACGTGCTTATTGTACTCGAGATTTCGTTCTCGTTGTAACGTCCGTGAACGTGCGATTTGTGATTGCGTAGTTCTGTTGTCTACACGCGTGATACTGATGTTTTTTTTTTTCTTCTTTTTAAATGACGTAGTCGCAAGATCATGTTTCTGTATCGTGAACTGTTGTTGAAACTCAATTCTCAGGACACACATTCGCGTCATCAATACTTCCTTACGGCAGAAATCTCAACTGAATATTTTTGTTTCTTTATTCGTTGGTCACATGACCGCACGTGCTCCGTGGAGCAGACGACGTGTCAGCGAAATTTCGCTGCCAACGCGATGTGGCTTGTCGCACGGCGTGATACTTACCTTGAAACTGAATGTATTTTCTAGTGGGTAAACATCTGAAAGTTAAAAAAAAAACAGTAGGCTCAGTTCTCATTGAGCCGTCACTTTGGAACGTAGGACTACGACTTACAGATCGGAGAGTTGAAATGAGCTAGTCGGGTATGGTTGCAAAGCGTTTATTTAATTTGTTATAGCCAACACAGGTCTGTGATATGAAAAGTAGCTTACATAATTTTTACAAATAATGCTGGATACATTGCGAACACAAAGTAGATCGATATACGAAACACCCAACCTCCTGGTGCTCTGTCTACTTACATTCCTCATCACTTTTTCTTTTTTTTTGATTGGAGGTTTAATGACCACCGTAAGCAACTCAATGGGCTATAAGCAGTCGCCCGTCCCTAATTTAGGGCCACTGTCTCCAGAGAAGGGAGAGAGCCAGTACCGTAAGACAAATACAACATCCATGCCTCACCGGGATTCGAACCCGGACCCCTTTCGGACGAATGATCAGAGGAAAACGATTCACACGAAAACGATTTTTGAAACTCTATATAATATTATTTCTATAAAGTTTTTTACTGTAAGACCAGTTGTGAGCGAACGGCCGAACGTAAAGATATGGTTGAGGTATCAAAATAAAGGTCTTACCATGTAGATGTGCCAGTCGAAGAGAAAAATGAGATTGGGGCAAGGGTTCGGACGTTGTGGGGCGGCAAATTTCCCATGTAAAGTCTATAGGAGAAGCGTGCGGTTGACATCCGATCGCCTGCAGTTAACTCACGCAGCTGTTTAGGTTGGAAGTATGGAGTGACCTTTCGAAGTCTGTTCTCAGCGAACCTTTTGCAAAGCGACGCTAGCAGGAATTTGTTTGAAAGTTCTTATCGGAACAGCGAACACTCGAAGACCTGATTGCGTTGTGCCATTGGACTGTGTGATGTATATATACACTGCAGAGAAATTGAATTAGAGTCAGCTGGCGTTATGCAAATATGTCGCTGTGGGCGGCCCTGTAAACGGAAACGACATGACGTATGCAGCGATCCGACAATATAAGGAGTGATGCGACGGGAATCAGTAAGAGTCGGACGCAGTATGGGTAAGACGAGGGATTTAACCGTATTTGATCGTGGGCAAATCGTCGGGGCCCGACGAATGGGTCACTCCATCTCGGAAGTCGTGCAGGCACTGGGATTTTCACGAGCCACTGTGTCACGGGTGCAACGTGAGTACATCGAATCCGGTAAAACCATCCCTGCAAGGGCCAACTGCCGTGGACAACAGCGTGTGGGGTCATCGTCGGCTGGCTCGCGTTGTAACAGCAGATAGAAGGGCCACAGTGCAAGAAATCACTCGGCAATTTAACGCTGGTGCACAAAAACGTGTAAGCAGCCACACCATCCAAAACCATCTCTTACCTATGGGGAACAGAAGCCATCGTCCTGACCGCACATCACAGGGTGCAAAGATCAGCATGGGCGCGGGAACATCGCCCCTGGCCCCTAGACATGTGGAAAAGTGTTGCTTGGACTGATGAGTCGAGATTCACGTTGGTACATGCGGATGGCAGGATACGAGTACGGCGCAAACCACATGAAGCGATGGATCCTTCTTGCCAGCAGGGTACTCTTCAAGCTGTTGGGTGGGTGGCATTCTCTTCTGGGGACTGTTTACGTGGACTGAAATGGGACCCCTAGCACGTGTGACATCTTCCCTCACAGGTCAATGTTACCGGGATATCCTGGACGACAATTTGCTTCCGTTTGTGCGTCTTCAACATTCCACTGGAGACCTCATCCTGCAACAAGACAATGCAGCTCCCGAATTGTATCCGAATGGTTGGATGAACACTCCACCGACGTGACCTCGCTTCCTTGGGCAGCTAAGTCACCTGACCTCAATCCCATCGAGCACATCTGGCATGCCATCGAGAGAGATGTTCGAGGCTCGAGAGAGATGTTCATCGAGAGAGATGTTCGAGGCTCTGACCATGTTCATCGAGAGAGATGTTCGAGGCTCTGACATTCCTCCATCAAATTTTCGAGAACTGTAGGAGCTTGTTCAGGGGTCGTGGATCTGTATGGTTTCCCAACGCTTCCGGTGTCTTGTCGAGTCCGTGCCGAGACGAATCACCGCCGTCATCAGGGCGAAAGTTGCTGCTACACTTTACTAGACAGGTATCTCTAATTCAATTGCTCTTCAGTGTACAATTTAACATTCATTCGACCCAGTTTATTTACGTAGGTAAGACGTTTCTCATTATATAAAGATGTAAATAAACGTTTCATATAAGTTTATTCTTTTCAAAAAAAAAAAAAAAAAAAAAAAAAAAAAGTCGACTCCGAAGGGTTTTGTTTGTTTACCGGGGAAAAAAACAACTATTCGTCGATTCCGACGGGTTTCGTCTACCTGGTTCGAATCCCGGTAAGGCACAGATGTTGTGTTTGTCTTACGGCACTGGCTCTCTCCCTTCCCTGGTACCAGTGACCCTAAATTAGGGATGGGCGACTGCTTATAGCTCATTGAGCTGCTCACGGTGGTGGTTAAATCTTCAGTCACAAATAAAAAAACAAACAAAAAAAAAAACAAACCCGAACCTGGACTATTGTCTTTACTGAAGTGGTTGAATGAATTAATCAATCAAATAAAATTTACATTTGTTGTTTCATATGAGTCTATTATTTTCCAAAAAAAAAAAAAAAAAAAAGAAGAAAAAAATTTACCGTCGATTCCGACGGGTTTCGTCTAGCTTTAGCTTAAACGACTTCGATATGTTCTTTATACACTGGCGGAAAGTGAAAAAGAACAATAAGAAGGAATTGGCTGACGATCATGAAATTTACATATGTTAATGGGGTCGAGTTTACGTAGGTGTAATGTTAATTTCGGGACCAACCGGTGAGCGCTTACGCCACAGCACGGCATAATATGTAACTTATCGTCGGTGGTATTTAAGGAGTACGGCGAAGTGAATGTAATCAGTTGTCGGCGTACGGACACGTGCGAAGACCCTGAAGAAGCTGCAATGCCTGGACATGGAAGACGTGTACGATTTCAGCAGTTATCGGACTTTGAGCGAGGTCGTCTAGTCGGACTCCGCGAGGCCGGGTGGTCGTATCGTCGTATTGCGGAGCGAATTGGATGGGAAGTATCGGTGGTGGTACGATGGTGGCGTAGATGGTCCGAGGAACATTCCCACACGAGAAGACGTGGAGCCGGGAGTCACAGACGGACTTATGAGCGGACCGATCAACGCATAAGAAGAGCGGCGTTGTCAAGCAGAACATCCACTGCGACGCAAATCCGAGCCCCGGTGGCGCAGTGGTCTAAGCGATGGCATCTGATCATTCGTCCGAACGGGGTCCGGGTTCGAATCCCGGTGAGGCATGGATGTTGTGTTTGTCTTACGGCACTGGCTCTCTCCCTTCCCTGGAACCAGTGACTCTAAATTAGGGACGGGCGACTGCTTATAGCCCATTGAGTTGCTCACGGTGGTCGTTAAAGCTCCAAAAAAAAAAAAAAAAAAAAAATCCGAGCTGCCGTTGCACCCGAGGTGACTGTGCGAACAATCCGCAACCGTCTACTGGATGCAGGACTACGTGCTCGTGTGCCTCTGGCATGTGTACCTCTGACTCCAGCCCACCGTCAGGAACGGCTGCAGTGGTGTCGCCAACGTCTGCACTGGAGAACGCAATGGCGATCTGTCGTGTTCAGCGATGAAAGCAGATTCTGCTTGGGAGCCTCCGATGGCCGTATGCGTGTTCGCAGACGCACAGGGGAGCGTCTCCACCCTTCTTGCACCCGCCAGCGACACACAGGGCCTACACCTGGTCCCCTGGTGTGTGGAGCGGTCAGCTATCACTCCCGTACGCAACTAGTGTTTGTACCGGGTACGTTAAACAGCACCTCCTACTTCAACAACATCATTCAGCCCGTTGTTGTGCCATTTGTAAGGTCGGTCCATCGTGCTGTTTTCCAGCAAGATAACGCACGCCCACACTCGGCACGTGCAATGCAACATGCACTTCAGGGTGTGAGACAACTTCCATGGTCTGCACGTTCACCGGATTTGTCCCCCATTGAGCACGTGTGGGATTTTATGGGACAACGACTCATCCGGTCTCCACGGCCAGCCACGACCATCCCCGATTAACGCGTCCAGGTTGAGGATGCTTGGAACTCAATACCCCAAACTTACATCCAACATCTGTACGACAGACTCCATGCCAGAATTGCACAGTGTGACGCAGTTCATGGCGGTTCAATTTCGTACTAACCATGTTACATGGAAATGTTATTTTTCAGTTTACCAGCAAATACAGCTGTATTTTGCCATAATGTTTTGATCACATTATCCTCTGTATTCCGTTATTATGCTGTATAAATTTCGTTGGTATCAGACGTCTCCTTCTTGGTGTTCTTTTTTCACTTTCCGCCAGTGTATATAATTTTATTATTTATAAATTGTAAATACGCGCACCGCTGAACGTGCATCGATGTCCCGGTTTTTGATTTTGAAATGTTGGCAGCTCTGATATTTGAATAGATCTCGTCGAGAGCTTTAAAACGATACAACGCACCGTCGTTTCGCACTCACGGTTGTCCAGATAAACCGCAATATTTTCAAAAGTGTTCATCGGTTCGCAAGAAAACAATTTTTAAAATGTTCAGTTCAAACCACTGCGAAATGTTCTTCGTGTATTTGAACAGATCTCGTCGAAAACTTTAATACGATACCACACGCACAGTCGTATTGCGCTCACGGTTGACGAGATAGACTGAGTCAAACGCGGCGGCACTTCCAGAAATATTGTATCATCTCTACAGCGCACAGGGTGTGAGAGGAGCGTCGCGCGCACGATGTATTGCGTAGTACGCGAATTGGACTCCATGCTGTTTACGAATATGCTAACACAATTAGTGTGCGGCACGTATTTTTAACGCTATAATAATTCCAGTTGGTATTTACTTATTTTTGTCGCAGGCAGTCGACCGTAAGTCGCCCCATGCTATCCGCGGAGTTAGACGTAGTGCTACGTCAAAAAGTGTGTGGGAAAACTTACTGTATTTCGTTGTGACGTAAAATGTCAGTCAGAATATCGGATGTACAGTGGCGCTCAAAAGTATTGCATCACCTGTAAAAACGTGTCCCCGCACGGGGATAACTGGTTTTCCAGTTATTTGGGGAGCGGCGCCCCCACGGCCCGAGCTGACCTTGTGACGGTTTTTTGCTTTTTTGTTTTTGTGCTTTCACGTTACCGCAGGGACAGCTGTTCATCCAGCTGATGGGGAGTAGCGACCCCACGGCCCTAGCCGACTTGTTATGTTTGATTCCTCCCATTCGAACTTTGTGTTGCCACCACCTTGACAGCACCCGCCTCAGTTGTTGGTTGCTGAGGTTGTGATTATGCGCCAGCCCTTTCCTTTCCTCTGGCTTTCTCTCCCTTTCCTGTTTTTACTTTCTTCTCCACTACCTTTTCTTCTTTTCTACTCCATTTTCTACTCGACTTGCTTCTCCATTTTCTGTTCCTCTCTTGTTTTTCCGGGCTGGTTTGCTAGACCTACCTGCACGTTTGCCGTGTGCGGTGACCCGTAAGGTGGAAAAGGGGATGCTGGAGGCTGAGGTTTCTGGTGGCCAGGTTGTTGTTGTCGCCAGTCGCCAACACTCCTCTTTGCCCCCTGCTTCACCCTAAACGGGCGGCTAGGAACTAACCCACTCCTAGTCAATCGGCTTGTTGTTTCGTACAACAGGGTGAGTTTGGGGATAGTGCGGGCATGCCAAAGGGGTGTTACCGAGACCTGGGAAAGTCTCGGTACTCGCTGAGCGCATGTCTGACCTATCAACATGCTATATCCGTTGCTTAACCCTAGAGTCGTGTCCTGCGTCCAATTGGGCTTGCGGACCTCCGGCTCTCCCCTGTTGGGCTCGGTTGTGGGCGGGGAAATCGGCGGACGAACTTTTCAATTCTATTTATGGATAACAAAAAAATTTCCCAAGAACTTCAAACAAAGCGGCCCATTGAGGAAGGGTCACCCCCTCCCAACAAGAAACCTGCACCTGATTCTGCCAATGTTCGGTTCTTTTGCATCCACTCCTTGGACGCTTCAAACCCATTAAACACCAGAAGCCCCTTCTGGATAAATAAAGCATTGCAATCAATTGCCAGCTCTCCTAAGAGCGTTAAGAAGCTCCAATCTGGAGATCTTCTTGTCGAGATGTCGAGTCCCAGATATGCTACAGTGCTTTTAAACACCACCTCTTTTTTAGATTGTCCAGTAAAAGTTACCCCTCACGGCTACCTCAATTCCTCACGAGGTGTTATCTCTTCTCAAGACCTTCTGGAGTGCAGTGACCAAGAACTTCTGGAGGAACTGAAAGACCAGCAAGTGAGTGGAGTCCGGCGCATCCTATTTCGGCGAAATGGCCAATCTGTCCCATCTCGAAACGTCATACTGACCTTTAACACCCCATCCCTGCCAACATCAATCAAGGCAGGGTATCTACACCTTGAAGTGCGCCCCTTCATACCAAGTCCTCTACGATGCTTCAAATGCCAAGCATATGGTCACTCCCAGCAGTCTTGCAGGAGCACTGCCCGGTGTGGGCGTTGTACTGCAACAGACCATACTTTGCAAGATTGCCATGCCGAAGCCGAGCTGTGCTTCAACTGCAAGGGATCTCATGCAGCATCATCGAGAGACTGTCCAAAGTGGAAAGAGGAAAAAGAGATCCAACGCATTAAGACCGTTGAGGGAATCTCCTACCCAGAGGCCAGAAGAAAGGTCGCCCCAAACCAATCAAATCGGCGATCCTATGCATCAGCGGTTGTTGCAAGGACTACAGTCGGTACCCAGACTGATAGCCAAATCCCAGTGAATTGTCCCTACAAGCTAGACGACATCATAGCTGCTGGTCTGGCAGCACTACAATCCCGAGCTAGGGACGCGAAAGCTCCAACAACCACTGTGCCTAAACCTGCTGCAACTAACACCAGCACCACCGGAACTTCAACAACCCCAGGAGGAAAGAGAAAGGAAAAAGAAAAGGAGAAGAAATCTCCAAACTCTCATCATAAGAACCAGGATCGGGCAAGATCATCTGCGACACAGGAACCAAAATACCGCCCCATTTTACCACCAGAGACTACAGGGCGTCGGACAAAACAGTCCCAAGCGCAAATGGACATTGCAGACGAAATGATGGAATCGGACAACTTTTAGTTGTCCCAGTTTTTCTCGGGTTTTGTTTTTCGTTTTTCTTTTTCTCATTCACCACAATTCAAACCATGGATCAAATCGTTCAGTGGAACTGTCGAGGCTTTCGAACAAGACATGACGACGTGAAACATCTGCTTTCGTCATACTCTCCGGTGTGCCTTTGCCTCCAGGAGACAAAACTTAAACCATCAGACCTCCTTTCAGTTCGAGGCTACAGTGCATTTCGGAAAGATAATGTTTCAGGAGATATTGCTTGCGGGGGAGTTGCCATCCTTGTCCCCCACAATGTTCCAGTTTCTCCCGTTGCGGTCTCAACATCTTTACAAGCCGTTGCGGTGCGTATCTCCATGCCTGTGCCTCTAACCGTTTGCAGCATCTATCTGCCGCCGGATGAGGACGTGAGCGTGTCCGTTCTTGAGAGCTTAGTTGGGCAGCTGCCGTCACCTGCTCTTGTTCTGGGTGACTTCAATGCTCATAATCCATTGTGGGGTAGTGTGAGAACAGACACACGAGGCCGTAGGATCGAATCTCTTCTTTCCTCGACCTTTTTGTGCCTGTTTAACACCGGTGCTGACACTTACTTCCACGAGCCTACACGAAGTTTCAGTGCAATCGATTTATCTTTGGGTCAACCATCGGTTATGGCCGCCTGGTCGTGGACGGTGTGTGACGACCTCCATGGAAGCGACCACTTCCCAATTGTACTTAGGTATAATGTGAGCGTACCATCTTCTGCCTCCCGCCCTCCTCGTTGGAGGATGGATCGTGCCAAGTGGGAGGTCTTCACACCGTCCACAATGATATCTTTTGCCATGGTGACCCGGGGGTCAATTGACGCAGCTGTTACTGATGTCACAACGTGTATCATTCAGGCAGCAGATCTCTCTATCCCAAAAACATCAACGACGCTCCCAAGACGTCCGAAGCCTTGGTGGAACCCTGATTGCGCAGCGGCTAGGAGAGTTCAACATAAGGCCTGGTGTACTTTTCGGCGTTATCCGACCGATGCTAATCTTGTTAAATTTAAAAGAGCAAAATCTTACGCTCGGTTGGTGCGTCGACGAAGCAAGAGGGAGTCTTGGATGAAGTACGTTTCATCTATCAATTCACGTGCCAGTTCAAAAACTGTTTGGGAAAAAATTCGTAAGATCCGGGGAAACTATAGTTCCCGCCAAATTTCAATTCTTGAGAATAACGGCTGCACGTATGCTGAAGTTGGGGAGATTGTGGATTGCTTGGGCGAAGCGTTTGCCTCAATTTCTAGTTCTCAGGCGTATCTCCCGCCCTTTCAGAGGATTAAAACAACCGTGGAACGCCAGAAATTCTCCTTTGCGCCTTTTTATAACACTCAGTATAACTCCCCCTTCAGCATGGTTGAATTACGGGTGGCTCTGCATCGGTCCGGCGCAACATCTGTCGGTCCCGACGACATCCACTATGACATGATTCGTCATCTCTCGCAGTCGTCTCTCGAGAATCTGTTAGTGCTTTTCAACCGCATTTGGTTGGAGCACAGTTTCCCGGACTCTTGGCGAAGAGCTTTTGTTTTACCTTTTCCCAAGCCTGGCAAAGACCCCAAGTCTCCCTCTAGTTATCGGCCAATTGCCCTCACTAGCTGTCTGTGCAAAATCCTTGAACGAATGGTTAATTCCCGGCTAATTTATTTTCTTGAAGAACATCGAATACTGTCTCCATCACAAAGCGGCTTCCGTCGTCATCGTTCAGCTCCTGACCATCTCCTGCTCCTTGAGACGTCTGTTCGTGAGGCGTTCGTACGTAGGCAGCACCTGGTGTCTGTATTTTTTGACATCGAAAAAGCTTACGATAGAGCGTGGCGTCATGGTATCCTCCGTGACCTCCACGAGAGTGGGTTGCGGGGAAACCTGCCAACCTTCATTGCCAACTTTCTTCGTAACCGTGTGTTCCAGGTGCGCCTGGGTACAACGCTGTCCGCCTTTTTCCATCAAGAACAAGGCGTTCCTCAAGGCAGCATTCTTTCGGTGACTCTGTTCATCCTCCGCATTAATTGTTTACTCAAAAATCTTCCTCCTACGGTTTCGGCTACCATTTATGTTGACGACCTTCACATCTTCTGTTCGTCATCCAGCATGCATTTCGTTGAAAGGCAGCTGCAGTCTGCAATTACCCAGATTGTTAAAGCGGCTAACAATAATGGGTTTGTTCTTTCTCCCGACAAGACAGCCTGTGTCCATTTCTGCCGGAGGCGTGGCCTCCATCCTGATCCAGAGCTCTATTTGGACCGTGCAGCCATTCCAGTTTTGCCGGAAACCAAGTTCCTTGGTTTGACCGTTGACCGTGCTCTCACCTTTCGCTCGCACGTTCGACGGCTAAGGACTTCCTGTCTGAGAGCCTTGTCAATCCTTAAGATCCTTGCCTCAGTCACCTGGGGTGCAGACAGGACTTCTTTGTTCCGTATTTACCATTCTCTCATTCGGTCTAAGCTGGATTATGGCTGTATGGTGTATGGCTCTGCGCGTCCTACCGTTCTCCGGCCGTTGGATACCATCCACCATCAAGCGCTGCGTCTTTGTACGGGAGCCTTTCGTACGTCACCCATTCCCAGCCTTTATGCCGACGCGAACGAACCGTCGCTTCATTTACGCCGTCTGCAGCTGTCTCTTCAGTTTTACCTGAAACTTAAATCACTCACAGACCATCCTTTATACGATGCAGTTTTTCATCCCCAGCATGCTCGTTTGTTCGAGATCCGTCCCTCGTGCATTCGAACCTTCGGTCTTCGTATGGCGGCCGTAGCTCGTGATGCAGGGCTCGACTTGTCACTCGTTGGAGAGACCAGGGGCTTTGAGGATCCCCCATGGCATCCTCTTGGTGTCATGGTTGATACCAGCTTTACATCTTTTGACAAGTCCTCAACCCCTGCGTCAGTGTACCAGCAGCTCTTCGCTGAACACCGTTACGTCAATGCAGACTTTATTCCTGTTTTCACCGATGGATCTAAGGCGGCTGGTGTTGTTGGATCCGCCGCCGTCTGCGTTGACGAAGTTTCTGTTGCCCGCATTCCTCCTGAGGCCACGATGTTTTCGGCGGAGATGCATGCTGTGTATCTTGCACTTGTTCACGTGCAGTCGAGCTCTCATCAGCGTGCTATTGTGTACACTGATTCGTTGAGTGTTGTGCAATCATTGTCATCTTTGGATTTCACTGGCCACCCCTTCTTTTTACCGTACGGAGACTTCTTTGTTCGAGGCTGATGTCCAGATTCGGTTCTGCTGGATTCCTGGGCATGTTGGGATCCCAGGGAACGAGTCTGCTGATGCTGCTGCTAGATCTGCCTCCTCTTTGGTTGTCACACCGTTGCCACTGTTCCACCGTGATTTTCGCTTTCTTGTTCACGATCATATCAGACGAACGTGGCGGGGTCTGTGGGACCAACAGGTGGAGAATAAACTGCACCGTGTTAAACCCATCCTTGGAGTCTGGAAATCATCGTGTCGCCGGAACCGTAGGGAAGAAGTTGTTCTTGCGCGTCTCCGCATTGGGCATTGTCGCTTCACGCATAGCTATTTGCTGTGTGGCGACGCTGCCCCAATGTGTGAGGCGTGCGACTGTTTACTCACCATCTCTCATGTTTTATGTAGTTGTGTTCGGTTTTGTAATAATCGGTTTCACTATTTTCAGTCTCATCTGCTGGACGAGGACGCAGCTACGCTTCAAAAACTTTTGGGCGACCACTGCGACACTTTCGCAGTATTTTCCTTTTTAAAACAGATTAACTTTTTAAAACATATTTAAAAAAAAAAAAAAAAAGTTATATAATAAATATGATAGTAAACTAATAAAGTTATATATAAACCTAATTAACTAACTAGTCTTCACATCTTTCATCATCCTCTTTTCTAACTTTTACTAAGCCCGTCTGCTCTTAATCATTCTCCACGCTTTTAAAAATCTTTAGCTGATAGTTCTGTGTCTGGCGCTCTTTGGCCAAACCTGGCCCTTGCGCCACTAAAATCAACTAACTAACTAACTAAAAACGTGTATTTTTATGTTTAATTTTCATAGTTATTTCATCATATGCCATTAGATGCGAAATTTAATGGAGATTTAAAACATGTCTTAGTTTTCATGAAAGAAATACGGGATTACGCCATATGATACAAATTTTGAAGATGACAATCCGATTTTTGGCGTAAATGTGACAAGGATGGTAAGTCAGATAATATTTGAAAACTTGAAAATTTTCATCGTCCTGGAGCGGGACTCGAACCCGCGTCTCCCAGAAAACGCCTAGGTATGCTAACCACTACACCACCCAGAACGACCAAGTCTCAAGTTTCCGATCAATTTGAATTTAACCATCACACGATTCGCTAGTCGAAGCAACCGGCATTCATGTTTAGCGAATCTGGAGGTTAATAATCCTATCCCGTGATTGCCCGGAGAAGCAGATAAATCATGAAAGAAGACTTGGTCGTTCTGGGTGGTGTAGTGGTTAGCATACCTAGGCGTTTTCTGGGAGACGCGGGTTCGAGTCCCGCTCCAGGACGATGAAAATTTTCAAGTTTTCAAATATTATCTGACTTACCATCCTTGTCACATTTACGCCAAAAATCGGATTGTCATCTTCAAAATTTATGTCTTAGTTTTTCCTGTAGCTACTTCTGTCCTTGAGATACATTACAAAAACCATGACCAAGTCAAAATTATTTTGAAAAGGATCATTAATCCAATACTTAGGTTTACAGCAATAAATCGTTTTTCTAATTCATAAGGAATAAAATAACATTTAAATACAGAAATATAATGAAACAAAATTATAAAATGCTCCCAATATTTTGTTGCCAAACCTTTAGCTTTAAGGTGGACGTCAAGTAATTTTGCTTCCTATAGACCGTATGCATATGACGTCACAGCAAGGTAAACCCTCGTAGCAGACGCTGTTTCATTATCAACTGGTGTACAAGCACTGCTTGGATTTGCATTGTGGAGCATTAGGGAAAATAGTGTTATGTGCTTTTTTCAGCTGAAGTAACCGAAGTGGGAGAGATAATCATGTGTCCTATCAGGCTGTAACATTAAGCAAAAACAGCGAGAACAGAAAAGATGAGTTGGGACGCAGCGCCATCTATTGACGTTGTTCGCACTAACAAACTGATTTCGTATCATTATTTACATTTGAGATTTTATTTATATTCACTTTCACATTAACAGATGGATATTTGTATTTTGAATTCGTAGTACTTGGGAAAGATAATTTTTCTGTAGGAACTGGTGTAATTCATGTGTAAATCTCATTCCTCCTTTATTCTTCTACGATCTAGGGCCGAGATTTTGGTAAATGTGTAGATTAGCGTCTTAAATTATTTCGTCGAAAAAATGTTAGTACCTGGAAAAAGTGCGACGTATAGATTTTAGAGTATGGAAATTAATGGCAAATGGTGCAGAAATTTCGTATTTTAAATGTCTTTTAAAGATTTTTATCGTAACATTTACCTGCAAGTTCGATGCTGTGAAGGGACGCTGTCGTAGGCCTAACGTATCGAACGTACAGGTAAATGTTACGATAAAAATCTTTAAAAGACATTTGGAACAGAAAATTTCTGCACCATTTGCCATTAATTTTCACAATCTAAAACCTGTACGTCGCACTTTTCCGAAGTACTAATATTTTTCCGACGAAATAATTTAAAACGCAAATCTACACATTTACCTACTATTTTACTTAATGTGAGTGTTTATAGCTTGAGTTTTTTTTCTAAAATTGAATTAGGTACGTAATTATGAGAATGAAAATGCGTACCACAAACAACAGTTGAAGGTAACTTGTCATTTGGAGCATAATCCTGACGAGATATTTCTTTCAGCAACAGTTGCTTAGGTTCTGATTTGAGGGAAACTCATGGAATGAAAAATCCCATGTTTTTCTTCTTATAAGATGTGCACATCGGCATTCAGCAGTAAACCATTTTGAAATTGGGTTGGATTTTGTTGTGAAAACAACAGTTTGGTTTTTAAAACTAGAAGTTTTTTTTTAAAAGAAACAAGAAAAAACGACGAACATACACAATCCCGCAATTCAAACAACGCAGAAACTAAGGTGTTTATACCTTGGGACGCAGTGCCATCTAACGGCTGAAATCGTCCCTAACGCCCACTGGCCAATCACCAAAAGTCTATTGTCTTCAACGGTAATGTTACAGCCCGATAGGAACAAGTTCGGCCTTGGTCCTATTATAGATTACCGTCTGAACGAACGAAGTGGGATCAGAATTATGAAAATTTAATTCAGAAGCGCCAAAATTTGTGGTTATCACGTATGTTGACATTGGTGACAGGAAACGAAGGAACACTGGAGTGTGTAGTTTACATTTTGTAACAGGTATGTTCATAAATTTACTGATGCATTATATTTAAAAACTATGAAGATCTTTAGACTGGAATTTACCTTTCTTATGAGTAAGATTATACTGTTCTTTATCGTGAATAAACCCACTGTTATAGGGGAGTGAACATCTTATGGAATCTTCATATGTTGGGTTCCCAGGCCGATTTTAGAAAAAATATTTCATGATAATGTTCACCAGTTTATTATTTTTGTCATTATTATATATAAGGTAGAGAGACTTAGTGCTACTCGCCAGAATTATTATTATTATTATTATTATATATAGCTTTACATGTGTAAAGCTGAGGATTTACATTAGCTTAAGTTTCAGGTTGGGGAATATCTAAATTATTTAAAGGTAAAATTTTAAATAAAATAATTACCCAAAGATGATAGGACGTTTTTATTTTAATCAACTGTGTGAATATGCTGTTAGCACAGAAGCTGGTGGCTGTGCTGGAATGCAGAATTTTGAATTCCTTTCAAGCAAAAACACTCCCCTTCCTACAATATTGTTCTGGTAAAGTGAGTATGGAATTTCATATGGGTCACCACAATTGCCCAATGACTTTAATTTATAAGAATAAAGCTGTTTTTGGTCATCAGATAACACACTTACGTAGTCCGTGCAATGAATCTTCGATCTCACTTGTACACCAGTTGTTCTGCAAAAAACCAGCAGACGAAAAAGTAACGCGAACCGCGGAATACCGTCTATACTTCCAATGGAAAAACTTCTGTATACATTTTCTTCAAAATTAATGCGTTCCCAAGGATGAAAATTTGAACATCGATTAAAATAACTTTATATTATAACTTGGAATACTTAATATTTTCTAAAACACAACCGTAATTATATAAAAAATCAAGAACTTTTTCTTTGGTGGTGTTGAAACCAGAAAAAAGATGGCGTGACCTGTTCTTTGATGACGTCAGTAGGCAAACAAATGTTGGATTGCATAATTATGGTTTTTTTTTTTAGAAAATATTAAGTATTCCAAGTTATAATATGAAGTTATTTTAATCGATGTTCACATTTTCATCCTTGGGAACGCATTAATTGTCCAGAAAAAAAATGGCGCGACCTGTACTTTGATGTCGTCAGTAGACAAACAAATGTTGGATTGCATAATTATGGTTATGTTTTAGAAAATATTAAGTATTCCAAGTCATAATATGAAGTTATTTTAGTCGATGTTCAAATTTTCATCCTTGGGAACACAATAATCGTGAATAAAATGTGTACATAAGTTTTCCCATTGGAAGCAAAATTACTTGACGTTCACCTTAATCACAGCTTTGCATCTTGATGGCATACTGTGAACAAGATTTTGTAAAATATTGGGTTGTGTTCAGTACGACTCCAAATTTGAATTACATCTTCAGTGAGTTGAATTTTGGTTGTTGGTTTCTTTTTTGATTGTTCATACAACACTGTGAACCCCAAATTTGCGATCGGGTTTAAGTCCGGTGACTGTGTTGGCCAATCAAGATGCTGAACATTTTTAGCACGCCTTTTGTAAAAAAAGATCGTGCTGTCCGTCCGTCCGTCTGTACCCACGATATCTCTGCAACTTTTAGTCCGATTTCAAAAATTCTTTTTTGCATTGGGAAGCTTGAAATATGCGAATGATGATCCTTCATTTCGTTTTTTTTTTTTTTACGATGTACAATTTCGCCGCTGGAGGGCGTAAATGCAGCAGATGATGTCGAATTCAAAAAATACGTTGTATTCCACATATTTGCTTCTAAACATCCGATTGAAAAAATTATTTTATCTTTCAATTCTATTTATGTCAAAGAGTATTTTATATATAGTTACTTTTTCAAATTACGCATAGATTTTCCGCTAGGGGACGTAAAAGTTAATTACATTTTTCCCGATAACGCTTCTTCTAAAACTCCGATTTGAAAATTGTTTTCTTTAGCGGATACACCTCCTGATGGAAAATCTTTTGCATATAACTTAAAATTTTTGGTAAAGAATACTTTAGCCAGATATGTAGGATCAGTACAATATGTGCCGCCCATTGTTCAAGCCCAAAAGAATGTCTGCCAAAAATATCATATTGATTTGGGGGTGAGGACAAAAAACATCCGTACCCTGATCTGCAGCGATCGAGGTTCTGTGAAAGACATGGACAAATGGGGAATTTACAATATTCCATTGCGTTCCAATGATGCAGGTAACTCGGAGTCTGCATTCATCGGCTCTATATCTAGGAAATTACAGACTATAGAATTATAGAACACAATTATAGTGTCCTCAATGGTGCACAAAACACAGCGTTGGCAAAGACTGTTTGCGGAGGAGGATATGAACCTGAATGGGACAAAAGCGGCTGTAGCGGTGACCTCTTCGGACGGACCTTCAACCTTAATCAATACTCGTGAGAGCGTTCAATGTTTGTAAGTTTAAACTACCCCTCCAATCACCCTGGATTCTCTTCATGAAACTGAACCCAACCCCTCATGCAGAAGTACATAAGGGAAATATATACTGGATATTTGTATTAGTGCCAAAATGTTTTTATAATGTTTGCAATTTTCAAGAAACATTCGTTTCCAGAAAGCAGGGTTTTGTGTGTATGTGTGTGTGTGTATCTAAAATATTCTACATGTGCAATGCAGTGGTGGTTTAACAGTTCACACTAAAACATTCAAAATTTTTCCACTAGCAACTTTTGCTAGAATCACTTGTATCACTGGGAAAATGCATATGCTTGCTAGCAATTTGCTACTGATTACCGGTAATTTCTCGTCGTTCGGATACCATATCTGCCAACTGTTACGATTTTATTGTATTTAGTATACGATAAATCATGCTGCAGTACGCTAATACGGTTTTGCAGCCAAAAATACGATTTTGTTTTAATATAGTCATGTTTTCCCTTCCCCCCCCCCTTTTTTTCCGTTTTCAGACAAAAGCCTTTTTGCAGAATCGCGGCGACGTGTGACGTACGTCGCAGATTTATTTTGGCCCTGCAGACAAAAACGACATCCCCAGAGCCCTATTAAACCATCTTGCAGACTCCCTATCATAGACGCAAGTTTTCCGCCTTTCAAAATTTCCGAAAACGGAAGTTAGGCGTAATGAGGATTTCTTCCGTAGCCGTAATTTTTTTCTCGCGAATGACGATGTACATCGCAGGTTTATTTTGTACTCATCCCCGTAGAAGAATCGCGGTGACGTACATCGCAGATTTATTTTGTACTCATCCCTGTACAAGAATCGCGGCGACGTACATCGCAGGTTTATTTTGTACTAATCCCCGTAGAAGAATCGCGGTGACGTATATCGCAGGTTTATTTTGTACTCATCCCCGTAGAAGAATCGCGGCGACGTACATCGCACGTTTATTTTGTACTCATCCCCGTAGAAGAATCGCGGTGACGTACATCGCAGATTTATTTTGTACTCATCCCTGTACAAGAATCGCGGCGACGTACATCGCAGGTTTATTTTGTATTCATCTCCGTAGAAGAATCGCGGCGACGTACATCGCAGGTTTATTTTGTACTCATCCCCGTAGAAGAATCGCGGCGACGTACATCGCAGGTTTATTTTGTACTCATCCCCGTAGCAGAATCGCGACGATGGCCGACGTACATTGTAGATTTTTTGTACCCACCTCCGTAGAAGAATCGTGGCGATGGGCGACTTACACCGTAGGTTTATTTTGTACTCATCCCCGTAGCAGAATAGCGGCGACGGCCGACGTACATCGCAGTTTTATTTTGTACTCATCCCCGTAGAAGAATCGCGGTGACGTATATCGCAGGTTTATTTTGTACTCATCCCTGTAGAAGAATCGCGGCGACGTACATCGCAGGCTTATTTTGTACTCACCCCGTAGAAGAATCGCGGCGACGTACATCGCAGGTTTATTTTGTACTCATCCCTGTAGAAGAATCGCGGCGACATACATCGCAGGTTTATTTTGTACTCATCCCCGTATAAGAATCACGTCGACATACATCGCAGGTTTATTTTGTACTCATCCCCGTAGCAGAATCGCGACGATGGCCGACGTACATTGTAGACTTTTTTTGTACCCACCTCCGTAGAAGAATCGTGGCGATGGGCGACTTACACCGTAGGTTTATTTTGTACTCATCCCCGTAGCAGGACAGCGGCGACGGCCGACGTACATCGCAGTTTTATTTTGTACTCATCCCCGTAGCAGAATCGCGATGATGGCCGACGTACATCGCAGATTTTTTCGTACCCACCCCGGTAGAAGAATCGCGTCGACGGCCGACGTACACCGTAGGGTTATTTTGTACTCATCCCCGTAGCAGAATAGCGTCGACGTCCGACGTACATCGCAGTTTTATTTTGTACTCATCCCCGTAGAAGAATCGCGGTGACGTATATCACAGGTTTATTTTGTACTCATCCTCGTAGAAGAATCGCGGTGACGTATATCGCAGGTTTATTTTGTGCTCATCCCCGTAGCAGAATCGCGGTGATGGCCGACGTACATCGCAGATTTATTTTGTACCCACCCCCGTAGAAGAATCGCGGCGACGTACACCGTAGGTTTATTTTGTACTCATCCCCGTAGCAGGATAGCGTCGACGGCCGACGTACATCGGAGGCTTATTTTGTACTCATCGTCGTAGAAGAATCGCAATGACTTACATCGCAAGTTTATATTCTACTCAGCCCCGTAGCAGAATCGCGGCGATGGCCGACGTACATCGCAGATTTATTTTGTACCCACCCCACGTAGAAGAATCGCGGCGACGGGTTACGTACTCCGTAGGTTTATTTTGTACTCATCCCCGTAGCAGAATAGCGGCGACGGCCGACGTACATCGCAGTTTTATTTTGTTCTCCCCGTAGAAGAATCGCAGCTACGTACATCTCAGGTTTATTTTGTACTCATCCCCGTAGCAGAATCGCGGCGATGGCCGACGTTCATCGCAGATTTATTTTGTACCCCCCCGTAGAAGAATCGCGGCGACGACCGACGTACATCGCAGATTCATTTTCTACTGATCCTCGTTGCAGAATCGCGGCGACGGCCGATGCACATCGCAGATTTATTTTAGTCCTGCAGATAAAAAAGACATCCCCAGAACCATATTAAGCCATCTTGCAGACTCCCTATCATATATGCAAGTTTTCCGCCTTTCAAAATTTCGGAAAACGGAAGTTAGGCGTAGTGAGGATTTCTTCCGTAATCGTAATTTTTTTCTCGCGAAGGACGATGTACGTCGCAGGTTTATTTTGTACTCATTCCCGTAGAAGAATCGCGGTGACGTACATCGCAGGTTTATTTTGTACTCATCCCCGTAGCAGAATCGCGGCGACGGGCGACGTACATCGTAGGCTTATTTTGTACTCATCCCCGTAGCAAAATAGTGGCGACGGCCGACGTACATCGCGATATATTTTGTACTCATCCCCGTTAAAGAATCGCGGCGATGTATATCGCAGATTTATTTTGTACTCATCCCCGTAGAAGAATCGCGGCGACGTACATCGCAGGTTTATTTTGTACTTATCCCCGTAGAAGAATCGCGGTGACGTACATCGCAGGTTTATTTTGTACTCATCCCCATAGCATGCAGAATCGCGGCGATGGCCGACGTTCATCGCAGATTTATATTGTACCCACCCCCGTGAAAGAATCGCGGCGACGGCCGATGCACATCGCAGATTTGTTTTGGTCCTGCAGATAAAAACGACATCCCCAGAACCTGATTAAACCATCTTGCAGACCTCCTAAGATGCAAGTTTTCCAAGCCTCTCAGAATTTCTCAATACGGAAGTTAGGCGGAGTGAGGATTTCTCCCGTAATCTTAATTTTTTTTTTCTAATAATTAACAATATAAAAGTGTTTGCTGATTAGATTTAATTAGTATCTCAACAAAATTTTAAATCCCTACATTCTCATCATCAAGAATTTATACAGCTGAAATAGGCTTCAAAAATTATCAGTTACGATTTTTCTGTCTGAGTGTTACGTTTTTTGGTTCTGAACGATTGGCAGGTCTGGGATACGGAAAACAGTGAGAACGGAGTTGGAGTTTTCCGTTTATATGCGAAAAGGAATTGCGAAAAGGTTTCTGAAAATCAGAATTTTCCGTTAACACATCTCTAAAACGATAAACTACTGAGAAGATAAGAAAGTAACTGCGGAACGGTTTCTGGAAATTCAGAGTTTTTCTGTGGCTCGAGAAATCCGTGAAATTGAGGTTTCTTTCTGTCATTTCACTCAAGAGGTTGCATCAGAAATATGCTTCGGTAATTCACCAAAGAAATGACGGAAAGTGGCTCGTGAATTTCAGAATTTTTTTTTGTAGTGCAGTGTATTACGCATTTCAGATTGTTGGTAGATTTTCTTTATGAGGCGTAAATTCATTCATTTTTTTTTTTTTTTGCTGAATTTGTTTTTCTAAGAATCTGCGTTGAAATAATTTTTTCGTGTCTGGCAGAGTTGAGTTGGGCAAAATCGTAATTGAATTAATCGGTAATGCATTGCAAAATAGCGTAATGGTAATGGGAACAAGAACTTAGCGTTACCATTACATGATAATGGTGAAGTGGTCATTAGAATTACATGGTAATTGTAATGACATGTTGCAGTTACCCATTATAATCGTAATGGCTAACTACACTGCCGGACAATTGCTAAGGACGGATGACAATAGCAACGATAGCAACCATAAAATGGAAGGCAGGAAAATGTGGAAATTAGCATAAGTGCGGGATACAGTAAGACGTGATGTGCGTATGCAAATTTTGGATTGCCGAACTTGTTCGTGACGTCATAAGCGCTGATAAGAGATATAAAGGACTTGACGCGTATTGACCGTTGTTGTTCAAACGCAAAGTTGAAAGGGAAAGAATCAATTGACGAACTTGCAATTTTCAGTATGTCTTCCCGACATCACCTAGATGATTTTACGCGTGGCCGTATTATTGGCAAGATTGAAGAAAGGCGAAAAATAACAGATGTTGCCCGGGAGTTCGACGTCAGCCACAGTGTTGTTTCAAGGCTTTGGAAATCATTTCAAACAAATGGAGAGTGTAGCAAACGTCACGGGGAGGTCGTGTTCGCAGTACGACACCTGCAGAAGATCGGTACATAGTGCTATGAACAAAAAGACACCGGCGCAGCACAGCTAGTGAGGTAGCAAATCAGTTTATGGCTGCTACTGGCAAGCGGATCTCCCGAAAAACTGTCGCCAGACGTTTGCATGAAGGAGGACTATACGCCCGCCGTCCTGTTGTGTGCATCCCATTGTCCAGACGTCACCGTACCGCCCGTTTGCAATGGTGCCGTCAACATCGCAATTGGACTGATAACGACTGGTCTGCTGTCCTCTTCTCAGATGAGAGTAGATACAGTCTATCGTCTGATTGTCGACGACAACTGATCTGGCGTGATAGTGGTACTGCATATTGTCCAGCAAACATACAGGAAAGGGACCGATATCCGACATGTAGTGTCATGGTATGGGCTGGCATCATGATCAATGGCCGTACGTCCCTCTATGTGCTTCCAACTGGGACTATGACTGGCCAACGATACATTAATGATGTTCTGCTACCTCATGTTCGCATGTTCCGTGGTGCTGTCGGTGATAGATTCATTTTCATGGATGACAACACAACATGTCATCGAACAGTCGCTGTCCAGGAGTATCTTGAGAGCGAGGATATTCAACGCCTCGTATGGCCAGCACGTTCTCCAGATCTGAATCCCATTGAAAATGTGTGGGATGCTTTGGGGAGGAGTCTTGCTGGTCGCCAATGCCCTCCAATAAATAAGGACACCCTCATCCGTGCACTGACAGAGGAATGGGATAAATTACCCCAACAGCTGCTTGATAATGTTGTGCAAAGCATGACACGACGTGTGGAATCTTGCAGCGCCCTCCATGGTGGCCATATCCCGTATTGACATCTTACGCCGGAACGCCTGCGGACGGTAATTGCATTTTTTTCACGTTTACGTATTCTGCACAAAATGGCCTGTTTGTCCCTTGAACCCGTTTCAAAGCCTTCTGGATTTCAGAGCACAATAAATTGTCTTTCTTGTAATGTCCTGGCATTCTGACATTATTTTATTTCACTTGGCATCCAACTACACTTACTTTTTTATGCGCTATGTAGCCGTTTATGATCCGTCCTTAGCAATTGTCCAGCAGTGTATATGTTGGTAATTAACCAATAACGTATGGGTAACAGTACAACGTGAATAAAACAGCAACTAGTACATCCTTACACGTTGTGTAGGTTATTTGACAATTCTTCCAACCCTCGGACCTCAAATGCGTGTATCTGGATATTGGAGATTGTACGTGTATATGACATGAGTACACTGCAAATCCTTGGAACACATTAAGAACACACATTAGGACCTTATTTTAGAACGCAATGTGTGCCAGATTAAGAACACTTTAATGTGTTCTTATTTAGAACATATTTGGAACACATTTTAAGAACATATTTTGAGAACACATTAATGTGTTCCCAATATGTTCTTATTTAGAACACATTGGGAGTAAGTTTTAGAACACATTTTGTTCCAGTTTAGGAACACATTAATGTGTTCTCAATGTGCTCTTGCTGAGAACACATTAATGAAATGCGTTCCTAATGTGTTACTATTAGAACACATTTTTAAATGCCTTCTGAAATGTGTTCCCATTGTGTTTCAATCAGAACACAATAGCAGCAAAATGCAGAACACGTTCTGTGCTAGATTAAGAACACATTTTATGTGTTCTTAATGTGTTCGAATTTAGAACACATCGGGTGTAAATTTTAGAACACATTGAGAACATATCAGGAGCACATTCATAATTGAATGGGAATACATGCAAAATATGTTAGGAGCCCATTACCAACATATTGGGGACATTCAAAACGTATTTTGAACACATTCTGGGCAACTCATTGACAAAATGGATTGCTGTGAAATACAGGTGTACCATGTCAGCAAACTCTGAATTCCAAGTGTGTATTGTGGATTAGAAATTTATTTCAGATATTTGCTTCTGGAAACTGATGATAATTTTGAAACTTCTCTTAAGGTTGGGTAACGTTCATCTAAGACAGTTAATTGCTCAAGCTAAATTTATTCTTTTGAAATTAATAGTGCTGAGTGATGAAATATGTTTTTAATGTTTGTGGGTAAATTTTGAACTATGTTTACCAATGGAATTTTCACCATAAAGTAATAACATATTGCTTTAATAGGAATGAAAAATAAATGTTCATATAAATGTAACACAAACAGTCCACTATACAGCAAAATAATTTATTGACAATATTTTTATTTTTAATAAGGACTTTATTTAGTTTCCCAAACAACATATGGGGGTTTTTTTTGTTCCGTCAGTTTTATGATAATGAGCTGATAGCCTTTTTGATTTTTGACCTATATATATATATATATATATATATGTTTTTTTTTTTTTTTGAGGTAGTTCAGTTCAAATGTGTAGTAAAATGTTAGCAGCACAGTTAACAGCGACAGCGTCTGGGCAATAGCGATAAAATTCCCCTGGAACAGAACAGCAGCATCTGTTGTTTGTTTCCACTCTATTTGTACTATCGCATAGGGTAAAACATACTCTTCCACACTCTGCACTTTTTCTATGAATTCCACAGCATCCTGAAATTAAAAAAGACAAACAAATAAGCTGTATATGCCACTCTGAACAATGACTTAAGATATTTGAAATTATGGATAGCAAAATTAAATTTGACATTTTTTAAAAATAAAATTTAGGACAAACATGCTTAGAAAATAAAAATAAAAAAATCACAATTTGCATTTGCAGGTTTAAGAGCAAATCACTTGTTTAGTAGAGAACTGATCTTCTCCCATAGTCTGGTTTCCTCTTAAGTATATTTACAGAAACACATATATTTTATATGAAATCCAACACTGCTATTCATTTGTGTTATTTCTCCTCCCCTAAAATATGTGTTCTTTTTACAAACACAAAAGTTATAGATTGTATGAGGTGGTACTGAGAAGTAGTATGTGCTAATGTAATTACATTTCACCACTTTTTCCATTGCCACAATTGTATACAATGATTTTTATGGATATACACTAACAGGCTTTGCACTTGTAACTTATTCAGATATCATATAAAGCATTATGTTAAAATGTACTGTATGCCAGGTTGTTTCTCTAGTATCTATAGAAATATTCTTAGTTATAATCACAGTAAAAAAAGGCAATTCTGGTAACGTGATATACGCATTTTGCTAGATCACTAAGAACCTTTCTGCATTCCATAAATCAGCTATTTTATCTGCCTTCCATTTCTTTTTCTCACTTTTCTTTATCCTTTAGCTGTTCTAAGTATGAAGCATATATATATAGCATGGGACTGCTTCACATAATTCAAGAGCTGTTTAGGAATTGGAATGGAATTAATGGAGTTCTTATGCAGTCAGATTGCATCGTTACAGACATATGGGGTGAATGCATGAATCCAAAGTAAATTCTTTCCTTTGTAACAATGCAATTGTTTTATGAAAAGCTCCTTTCCAGCTGTATGCTAGCAGGCAATAGTGTTAGACCTGCTTGGAGAAGTTTGATACAGCAACAGCAATCAGTTAAAAATTATCTGTTTTTTTCTTTGTGGAGCTAACCTCTGAATCCCAGAGAACAGCTTAGTGATATGTATATGATGATGTAATAAGGACCCACCAGCTGAATCTTTAATATCTGGAATCTCGAACCAATATTTACAGATATTTGCATCTTCTGAGTTTTATAGATTCTGTAACTAACCTTCAATTTTTACTCAAATCCAATGAAAACTTATCGAATTACACATAAACAAATTTTAGGTTGCTATTTAGAGAAACACTGCCATTATAGCTTGGACCATCATGTTTTGAGGAAACTAATATCTAGACTTTGGCCCATTATTAGAAATGCTGACACTTTTATTGGCAGGAACTATTGTTCCTTGTTATTGCTTGTGGAGGAGAGGAAGTGGGAAGTGTTGCAAGTGGTAGTTATAACATTCTAATCTAGGGCAAGTTCTTTTTTTCACTATTGCTATTTGTAGCTGCCTAAAAAAAAAGACAGGTCAAATTTTAAGAGTGAATTATTATATCTTCAAAATTTCAGAACAAAATGGTAAAATCTAAGGATTTTTCAGGGCACGTAAAAGAAAAATCAAGAATTTCAGGACAACTCTAATCCCTGCTTTACTTATAATACAAATATTGTTCTTTAGTTACATTGTAATATTACCATGGTTCTAGGAATTAAATGCTTTTAACATGATTTAAATTATTCACTGATCAGTGCAAAGTTTCAAGCCTTTATTATGTTAACAATCAACACTTTACAATGCATACTGTGATTTCAAGTGAAACTGCTAAAATATTCCTTTCATGATACTGACTGAGCAGATTTTACATTTTCCCTAAGATTACCTAGTTTTCTCCTAAACATATTTGTCACATGTTGATCCCATCATGTAATTTTTTGATTCCCTATAAATTGTAATATTTTTCAGTAGCTAACTCACAGTTTATGGCAAATTATCATTCTAGGGTATTTACACAAATAAAAAAAATCAAAATTCCAGTTTTTGAGATACTCAACATCAAATTTAATATTGCATGACACTGAATTTAAAATAAAAAAATTGTGCACTAAAGTATCATTTTGAAGCCTGAAAAAAGGCACTTAAGAGAGACCAATTTTCTTACTCTGCGGTAAAGTTAACTTGATTTATATTTCTCCAATGTAAGAATTTGGCAGATTTTCTAATTTTTTTTACTTCATCAGTTTGTTAATTAAAAAATTATGGCACTGAAAACTTAACACACAATCACGCCTTGTTTCTGCCAACAAAACTGCAAAGTTTCATGAAAATCCAAGGTAGTCAAGTTGAAAATGCTTTGTTGGTTTAACATAAATAACCCTAGTGAGAATAATTGACAGTGAAACACGTAACACATGAAACATTAGAATATTTTCAGAAACACTCTCTGTTTGAACTTATATCCTCTATAACTTCCAAATTCCTTCATATAAAATTCTCGTATCAAGAACAGATCGACATTAGTTTTCTGGATGTTAACATCAACCCAGACTTCTCACTTGGTCCCTCTGTTTACAGGAAACCTTCTGCCACCCATAATATCATCTCTTACCATTCCTGCACCTTTGGAAAATACAAATTGACTGTATTAAAGGCATACATCCACAGAGCTAACCTTATTTGTAACAGCCCTTCAGCTCTTCAAAACAAATATCAGATCATCAACATTGGCAAATTACATGGCTTTCCACCTCTCTTAGCACATGGGCTAATTAAAAATTTGAATCACAGAATAGATCTACTACTTTACTGCCTGAACTTTCCACCACTCAGTTTGTTGGCACTTTGCCCTTTAGCCTGGCCTTCACTCACAAAGTTTGCTCTATTTTCAAGTCTTGTGGCTACAGGATTGCTGTTAAACCACCTCCACATCTTCTTAACCTTATCCTTAATGACAGAGATCCCAATAAACCCCTAGAGTTACAAGGTATCTACTTTATCCCTGTCAACACTTCCACAGGCGTTACCCACTATATTGGTAGCTTACTTAACAAAGCATCAACCTGTGATTGGTGAAACATATCGCTGATGCTAAGAAAAGCAACCCTTCTACCCCCCGCCCTTTCAATTTTAACTATCAGCGATACGTCCGCGATTCCCGATTGGCAAAATGTTAAATGTATTGCTCCGTTCAGCAATCGAAAAGCCCTCTGGTACCGCAAAAGCATTGAAATCTTCTGTACTCCTAACACCTGCAATACAGATGCACCTTTTAACATACTTATCATTTGTAAAGCTATTTTGAAATCTGGCAACAACTAATGCTTATACCACATGTTTCATTCCATGGCTGATGAAGGTAGAAGTCACTACCGAAAGGTCCCACCACTTGTAATTTTTATATAACTTATGTGTGATATGTGAACATCAAGAATTATTCTAACATAAATAACCCATTTCTTGCACAGAAAAAAAGTGTCTTAAATAATTTGCAAAAAATATTTGAGAGGTATTTTTTAACCAGCCAATATCTATACAAGCTTTAAAAATGAATGGCACAGTATTTTAAAACCCAACATGACCAGTACAAAAACGTTGGCATGCAATTATTCCGCATCACCTTTTCCCTGTCATTCATCCAAAGGTATTCAGATTGGAGGGGCACAAAACAAACAGCACCAATAAAAAAAAAAAATTGAAAATCAGATTAATCCCAACTCTCTTATTTCTTTTCATTGCAATATTTATTGGAAATATGCTTCCTTTACCACTAGCAGACAAACTAGTTTTGCACCATCAATTGATATCTTTCTAGGTATTTGGACTATGACCAGTTAATTTAGAATGTAACAGCTGTCAAATCAAACCTTCCTCTTTTGTGGTGGTTTTAGCCACCACAAGCAACTCATAGGGCTATAAACAGTAGTTATAGTATCTGAAAAGAGTAATTTCATTTAAATAAATTTTACGTTAAGTATATAGTATCAACAGTAAATATAAAAATGATTTGAGTTGACTGTACATTAGGGCTATAGCTAGCAGGGAGCCAGAGGAAGCTCAGCCCCCTCTCCCACAAGGCAAGCAAAGTTCCCCTGGAAAGTTGATGCTATCGTTAATTATCTGCAATTTTATTTTCAGTGGTTTATGGAAATTCCTTTTGCATTTCATTATAAGCACAAATATTTTGCTTTGTATATTCATGTAATTTAAAAAAAGCAAAATTGCACTGATACACCAGGAACAATGGATAGCTGAAAAAATTCCTTCTGGAAATGAATCTGTAGGAACAGCTGTGCCAACGATTCTCTGCCATATGGGCACCAGACTTGCTGCTGCTAAGGGTCAGAAAAAGTATTATTAAAAGTTTAGCTTTAACCATCTTTACACGATATTTCAGAAATGATTAAAACAATATTTAAATTCCAAAATTTAATTATAGTTAAAATCATCAGATCCTTCAAAACGCCTTGCGATTAATGAGATTAGATCTTGATTGTAGCTGTGGGCATGCATTTCTTGAACCCCATGGCTGATGTCTATAAAACAGTGTTCCCTGTTGTGCTTGTATGTCATTTTACTTGATGGTGAAACGCAGTGTTTTGAAAGAACTCGTGATTTTAACTATCATTAAATTTTAGAATTTAAATGTTTTAACCATTTCTGAAATATCATGTAAAGATGGCGAAAGCTACACTTGTAATGTTCTTACAGCATGATTTTAGTCTAGCCTACATTGTTTAGAGCATTATTATTAATGTTATTATTATTATTTGAGAAACATGAAATGTAAAAGAACGTAAAAAAGGGGGAGGGCAAAAGCACAGTTCGCCATATGAATAAAACATTTCATCATCATTAGGTAGTTGACTATGACATATGTTAGACTGCTGTTAAAAAAGTTCCAGTTGGTTAATTTCATACTCCTACAAAGAAGTGTTGTCATGGGAATGTTTTAGCTAAACATTCTTCTAGGTGATGTAGAACAGACCTAAAGAGGTTTTTTTGTACGAGAGAGAGAAAGCTTTTAACTTCTTACTGTCGATTGTTTTTCAGTACGAGTTTTTCGATGCATGTGTGGGAGAAGTGTTTATCGGCAGGAATCTACGGGTTTTTGAGTAGGGTTAGGGATGTTTGACTGTTCATCCTGTTAAGAAGAGGTTACCTCTGAGCACCAGCAAAGGAGAATGCATGATTAATGATGGAGAAGAAAGGGCCAAAATTTGGCATCAACTCCTTGATGCCATTGCATGTATTCATGAAAAAAAACAACAGAATAGTAAACTAAAAAATCGTTTTCTCATGCTATTGGAAGTTATGTTTCCTCCAGTGATAATGACCCTGACACTTAGCCACCATTGAACGAATTCTGAAAATGCAATTTATTTTTTCCCTTCCAAAGTTTCCTTCATCCTTCTCCTCTTTTTCATATTCTAATCCCCCTCCCCCTACTTTTCGGCTGGAGAAATCATTGGGTCGTGAAATATTCATAAAAGGAATAAAAACACAAAGCAAAACTTGTATTTGTATTCATGAATGAATGTACTTTTGCCATTTGAACAATGACCTCCCCCCACTTCCCATCCCATCCCATCCCATCCCAATGTATCATCAGCCTTCCCTGGTGGAGATCTAGCTACGGCCCTGCTGTACATACAATACACCAGAAAAAAATTTATACTTTTTTGTTCCGAGCTTGTTTTAAGGTTCTTAATGACCACTTAAGGAACTCTGAGGGCTATAAACAGTTTTCCATCCCTAATTAAGGACCACTGGCAAGTGGTTTTAGGAAAGACAGTCAATGCTGTAAGATAGTAAAACACATCACCTGTGCCGTATCCAGGAGCTGAACTTGGGCCCAGCATGGACAATTCATCACAAACCAGTGTACCCACCCAGGCGTGTCACAGAGTGCATGTGACAAGGACGACCACATGGAGATATAAGCGGCCGGTCAGGACAGATGAGCCATAGTGTGTTAAGTAAACACAATGGACAGAGGCAGTGATTTGACAGATGTGCAAAGGGAATGACAATTGGCTACCACACCAAAGGTGAAAGCATCTCAGAAACAGCACAATTTGCGGGCTGTTTGTAAGGTGCTGTAGTAAGGGTGTACTAAGGATGGACCGCTGGCACACCGAATATCTCCCGACGTCATAACTGTGGAGCCCAAAGCCATCGACCCCTATGGAGAACGTCGCCTCCGTTGACTGGTAAAGGGCAATTGATGCGCACCAGTGCAGCAATTGACCACGCAAATGCACACTGGGGCACCCAGGTACGTGTCCCCAATAACAGTACAGCCAATCCTCTCACACATGGGTCTCTGGAGTCAATGCTCCGTCAAGGCACCCATGATAACCTAGGTCCATCGACAACAAGGTCTGCAGTTCACATGGGATTACTGTCATTGGACAGTGGAAGAGTGGGAAAAGGTTGCCTTCTCAGATAAATCGACGTTTCTACTCCACAGAAGTGACGGGCAGTGGCGATAGAACATCGGACACATGAGAACTAACACCCGGACACGCTTGTTGGCCAAGTACAGGCTGGCAATGGCAGTTTGCATGTCTGGGATATATTTTCCTGGTATGACCTGGGACCGCTGGTACTACTGGATGGGTCCCTGAACACCAATGGCTACCTGTCCATCCTCGCTGACCACATGCATCCCTTCATGTTAGATGTTTTCCCTAGTGGTGATGGTGTCTACCAACAGGACAATGTGCCCTGTCATGTCGCTAAGGGGGTGCATGACTGGTTCCAGGAACATGACAGTGGTGTCTCTGTTCTCCCTTGGCCGGTGAAATCGCCCGACCTCAATCCCATAGAGCACTTGTGGAACTATTTGGATTGACAGGTTTGACGTGCTGACCCACAAACCATGCCATTTCCAGGACCCTCGTGCTCTGCTGCAGTCCCGATGGGCCCGTGTGCCTCAGGCAATGTTCCAGGGCCTCATTGTGTCCATACTACTCCGTCTCGCCGAGCTGTCATCCAGGCCAAGGGTGGTTATTCCCATTATCAGGTAGGTGGTCATATTAATCTGATACAACCGTGTATGTTTTCTATGAAGGAAATAATTTCACTGATGCCTTTTTTTTAAATGGCATTAATGAAAAATAAACAATACATATCAAGCTTTCTATTATGGAAGCAAACTGGTATGCTTTTAAACCTGCAGTTTAACAAGTATAGGGAGAAAAATAATATTTGCACTTCATACATGTTCTTTCTGGGGGCTAAGTTTACCAAAAGCTTTCACAGAATCTTAATGTACAATATTTCACCACTATTCTATTTCCTGCCTTCATTTGTACAATACAAAGAAATTACTTATGTATTCACAGGCAATCAGGCATCAGAGATTGTTGCAATTTGATGCACACATGGTGTTAAATATCATAGAAATGGTTACGAATTAAAGCTTCCCTTGTACACACAGTGAAGTAATTAATTGAAGCCATGTTCTGTTAATCAATTTAAATATATTTTTGTTTAGGATCTCTGAGACCTCAATTATTATTTTTCGTATAGACACTACTACAAAAACAGCTGAAGAGAAAATGTTTGTTGTGATAGTCAGCAAAAAGAATTTTCAAAGTATTACGAATCTAACTTTAGATAACTTTGCTGAGGAAAAATTCCTGGGTAAAAGCTCAAAGGGTTTGATATTTTGATTGATAAATATTTCTTTTCATCTGGGCTGCTGGACAGAAAAGAATAGAAAAAGGGCATTAACAACTTTTCTGATTATCAACTTTTTTTTATCGTTATTTAGTTCTGACAGAACACCCCTTTCCACAGAAAAAGTAAATGCAAGACATTTCAGAATCTGAAAAAATGCTGGATGTGTGTGTGGTTTTATTGAATCTATTCAAAATCTAATTTTAGAATGATGAAGTACATAAAAACAATAAATGAACACAAAAAACATCCACATCTAGTAACCATTTATATTAGTACACTTTCACCTAGAAACCTAATTTCTTTTCACAGAAAGATCGTTTATTTTTACTTTACCAAAATATACTGTAGCTGTGAACCTTCTTACATTAGCAACAATGTATAAATGGAATAAAGTTTCACTTACTTCATCACATTCTTCTTGAAGCTTTCATTAGTTTAAATCTATTTCAATTTGTTATAGAATTTATTTACATTAATATACTCTGCATTAGGCTTTTCATTTTCATTATGAAAAACTAAGATCACAATTTGGTATGAACATTTTTAACAGAAGAGATTTATATTTCACATATATATAATTTGTGACTACAGAACTTGTGGTGGTGAGATAGAATGAAAATACCAATGTTTTCCACAATCAAAGGGTTATTATGCATTGACTATAGTTTCGCAGAGCGTTAGGCTCGGCATCATCAGGACGAATGGAGCATAACATTCAAATCATTGTGACATTATCAAAGTTCTGGTCAGTCACGGTTTTTCGCGTGTTGATTCCACTCGCTTGAAAGAAATGGAGTTGATGTCATGTTGGTGACAAGCCGTGAAGAGTTCCGGTATATGTGGAAAGCTTCTAATACATTAAGCTTGACAGTCGAATCAGATTTATCAATAAGCGTAGTGTTTCCAAACAAAAATTTATGGTTATTTTTGTGACAATGTTGGGCTACAGATGACTTCTTCAGTTCACAGTTCTGTACGCAAGCCTTGTGTTCCGTCACACAGAAACTTAAGCCCTGCGGGTCTGTCCTATACATGAAAGTCCACATTCACAAGGTATCTGATAAATTCCCCAGGAATTTATGTCTTCGACGTAGTCTTTTGATCTGTAAAAATTTATCTTGTTTATGGGTTTAAAAACCACTTTGAAATTAAAACTTTTGAGAATTTTTGAAATTCCAAAGCAAATCTGAGGAGCAAAAGGGATAACCGCCGAATTCTCTCGTATTGCGAGGTCTATTGGCATGAGCGAGCAGACTGGTTTCAGTTTCCTAAATTTTTGGACAGCTTTATCTATAACGGAAAGGCTATATCCTCTGTGTACTGCAATTTGTAAGAAAATCAAGCTCTTTCTGCAAGGAATCCTCAGTGGAGCATATGTTGTTGTTTTTTTATTTATTTTTTTATTTTTTTTTATTGGAGGTTTAACGACTACCGTGAGCAAGTGGGGCATATGTGTATTGCCTGATATACGTATATGTAGAAGGCGGAGATTTTTTTGTTTCCATGGGTGATTTGGTTTTGCATGTGGGAGTAAGGGAACAGCAAATGGTTTTCGATAAGCTGTTGTACTAAAGTATCCTTCAGAGCATGGCACAAGGACGTCAAAGAATGGTTAGCAGCCATTATTTTCAGTCTCACATATGTACTGTATGAGGATCAATTTAATTGATAAGTTCAACTAATTTAGGTATTTCCGAGTTCATGCTATTCCAGAGAATAAAAGTATAATCTACATATCGAATCTACAGATCAAATGTGACAAGCTGAAAGAGTTTGTCCTTAAAGTGACACATATAGACTTTGCATGAAATAGGTGACAGTGGTCTGCCCATTGCAAGGCCTTCCGTCTGTTGGAAAAATCTTCCACAATGATTTGAATGTTTACAAAATGTTACAATGATTTGAATGTTTATGCTCCATTCATCCTGATGATGTCGAGCCAAACCCTCTGCGAAACTATAGTCAATGCATAATAAACCTTTTATTGTGGTAAATGTTGGTATTTTCATTCTATTTATATTTCACATATCAAAATATTCTGACCACATCCACTTGCAAAAGTGTGTATGTGTGTGTCTGTGCAGGATGATCTAAAAGTTACACTATCTGTTAATACACTGTACTTAACAAAGCTGTGTGTTATGGTTAGAGTAGCAGAATGTAGACGTACGCAGATAGTTTTCAAATTATTAGCAGATTTTGCAGATACGTTCTAAATTATTGGCTGATTTTGCAGATACTTCAAATAAATTGTGTCAGCAAAAATCAGTGTTAATATCATAAAATACCACAGAAAACCTGTTTTCATTCAAAAATTTTGCATACTGTACACTTTTGTGCTAAAGACAGCACAGAAAAATATTCACATTTCCTATCATTGACTGCATGAAAGTAATGCAATTTCATTGACCACAGAAAATATTTTTAGTTGTATGTTTTGTGTCCAAAAGATGTATTACCATTAAATTTGCAAAAATCTCTCTCACCGAGGTAATATTAAAACAGGAGGCCTTTCCAAAGCATGCAGCATCATTGAAGTCCGTTCACACCATAACCTAAAATTTACTGAAATTAATTTTATGTTTGCTTTTTTTACTGAGCACACACAATTTTTTTAAGGAATTGAAATCTAAGAATATAAAATTTTCGAATTATGTGAATTTTCACTTCTTCTGCATGAACTCAAGTGTGTATATTGGTTAAACTAGTCACACTGAAAGTAAAGAAATATGCATGAAAAGGGGTTTTGATTCTGTTTTCAATACAAATTGCGTTGCAACTGATGATATTAACTGAACAGGTGTTGAAAACTACATTTTGAATCCAGCTCTAAGTTGATCTGATCAGTTGCGTTCAACAAATAAAAAATATATATAAGTGGATAATCAAGTTAATTTGCCATCTGTATTTGGCTAGTTGTTTCAGCATACTGTTTCTTGTCACTTATTAATGGATAAAATAGCCCTACAGTGTTTTACATCATAAATGCATAGTAGCCACTGCTAAATAGTTTGATGCATATAGTTGTTTCTCTTCCAATTATACGTTAAAACAAGCAATATTAAGGATTCATGCCTTTTGAAAGAATGAACAGTGCAAAACATACCTAAAGATATAAATCCTTAATGTGTCTTTTTATTTACTAATTACCATCCTAAAATTATGTCAGATGAATTATTTATAAGTTTCTTCAAAATTATATTTTAGACTCAAGACAAAAAAATTTAGCCTTAAATAACTCTCCCCAAAGAAAACTAAACCCCTACAGCCAGTCCTTTGATGCAAGACAACAGTATGCCAAAATATCAAGAATTGAGAACAGTAAAATGGCGACAGCACAAGCAACTTGCTGCCATCATTACACATATAGTGTATCAAACAGCAGATGGGAAAGAGAAGCATGCAACTTGTTTTATGTTTTCTGACACACAAATGAAAAAAAAACTAAAAAGCCAAAGCAAATAAAGTAATCTTGCAAAATTATTACTGACAAACTTACCCTGATTTAAATTTTGGATACTGTCGAAGTAACCAAAACGAAATGCTGAAACACAGGCAGAATCGTCTCATGTCAGACAGCTGTCTCGTGCACAGGTACAGATGTTTACTTCCTGAGCATAACAAAAAAATAACCATGGGATGAAACCAAATGCATTGGAGGGAGGTAGATGGGCAAATGTAATGCTGTCACTTCTAAAAAAAAAATGAAGGAAATCAATTGAGCTAGCAATACCCTCTGCGATTGTGGAAGTTGGTGGAAAATACATGGCTATTGGAAAGGTACGGCATTTGATTCAACTCATAAAGTATTGCATAAATAATGCAGAAAGAATATTCATGTATGAACACATTTCAAAATCAAATTGCAATTAACAAGTTCTCAATTTCGACAAAAATCAGCTATTATCGTAAATAGAAAATACGGTGTTATACAGGGTGTCCGAGAATTATTGGACACATTACAAAATTATGTACAAAAAAAAAAAAAAAAAAAAAAAAAACCTATGAGCGCTGTTTGTTTTTCTATGTCACGTATTACTAACACAGTTTCTATATTTTTGTTTTGCAGAATTGTTATTCCCAGAATCCGATAGATGGCGCTAGGTGGGGCCTAATGAGGAATCTGTGAGAAGTGCACAATCAGTAGTTATGTCATCCATACAGCAGAAGGCGATGTGTATGTTATGGCTTGCGGAATTAAAGTCTGTCATTAAAGTTAAAAGATGGTACCGTTTAGAGTATGGTTGTAATCCTCCACCAATGAATTCATTTAAGCAGTGGATGAAACAGTTTAAAGAAACTGGCAATGTGGAACATCGTGGAGGAGCCGACAGGCCTAGCGTCAGCGGTGAGGCGGTTGACCTAGTTAATGAAAATTTCCGACGAAGCCCCAGGAAATCCGTTAATAAAGCAAGCAGAGAACTATGCATTCCGAAATTGACAGTTCACGATATCTTGCACAAGAAATTAAAGTTTCATGATTATAAAATTCAAATAGTGCAAAAGATGCATGTAAATGATCACACTCTGCAATGCGATTTCACTGTGGATATGCTGCATCGAGTGGAAAACGAAGAAAACTTTCTCAGTACTGTAATTTTTAGTGATGAATTCACATTTCATGTATCAGATATTATGAATCGTCACAACTGTAGGATATGGGGCAGTGAACTGCCTCATACTGCTATTGAACTGGAACGTGATTCTCCAAAAGTTAATGTGTGGTGCGCCCTGTCAAAAAGAAAAGTGATTGGCCCTTTCTTCTTCGGCAAAAAACCATAAATAGTGACATTTACCTGGATATGCTAGAAAATTTTGCTATATCCCAGATCAAAATATATGACGTTGTTTTCCAACAAGACGGCGCGCCACCGCATTGGTCAACGTTTGTACGTAAGTGCCTAAATAAGCATTTCCCCAACGGATGGATTGGGTATGGTGGTCCAATTCCGTGGCCTCTCCAGATCTAACTCCATTGGATTATTTCGTGTGGGGTTATGCGAAGGACCGCGTCTATCAAACGCCTTGTACTGATTTGCAGGAACTGAAGCAGCCTATCACAGCTGCTATTAATTCCATAATTCCTCAGATGCTTGCCAATACATGGCATGAAATTGAGTATCACTTGGACGTACTACGAGCAACCAAGGGATCTCACATTGAAATTTATTAACTTGTGTGGTTACACTGTACATAAGTTAGTACAGTCAGTTTCTTTGTATCTGTTTAATGTTTTGTTTTATATAATTTTGTAATGTGTCCAATAATTCTCGGACACCCTGTATATAAGCTCACCAAGCATGAACATTAATACATGAAGTTGCAGAAATACAAATTTAAGTATACTGCATTATCTTTCCCTCATATTTTTCTTAACTTCCTAAAACTGTTATTGAAAAATATTTTTACCCCATGAGCTGATGCAAAGTAAATATTACATATAGTATAAGAAATAAAGGGGTATAAATGTTTTAAGTTTACAAGACCATTGCTGCTTTTCCTTAGACATCCAAATTGCAGTGCTACTTTCATACTCAATGAATTATAATTTTAACAGCTATCTCTACATACAGTATGACTTGAATGAACAAAACAGCACTCAATGTCATCTAATTTTATAACCGAGCACTTTTGATTTTGATCATCCATAAACATGTTCATATGAAGTAAATAGACAAGTGAACAATTAATATATCACTCCCTCTAACTGATACATGTAAATAGTAATGCCTTTCTTAAATTTAATTTTTTTCTTTGACTAAACTTGTGTTTTTTTTTTTTTTTTGCTGAGGAACAAGTTATAACACAATTTTTTTTTTAAGTTCTCTTGAAAAACATCAAAAAGATGAAAATGGCATAGGATAGACACTGAAAGATTGAAATGGTGATGAATAAGTTCTGATTTTCTTCTTGCAATGATTCGATCTTTTACATGAACTAAAAGTCACCAAATTGTATTTTTTTTTATTGGAAGTTTAACGACCACCGTGAGCAACTCAATGGGCTATAAGCAGTCGCCCTTCCCTAATTTAGGGTCACTGTTTTCAGGGAAGGGAGAGCCAGTGCCGTAAGACAAACACAACATCCATGCCTTACTGGGTTTCGAACCCGGACCCCTTTCGGACGAATGATTTTTTTTTTATTTTTATTTTTTTGATTGGAGGTTTAACGACTACCGTGAGCAACTTAATGGGCTATAAGCAGTCGCCCGTCCCTAATTTAGGGTCACTGGTTCCAGGGAAGGGAGAGAGCCAGTGCCGTAAGACAAACACCCATGCCTGACCGGGATTCGAACCCGGACCCCTTACGGACGAATGATCAGAGGCCACTGCCTTGGACCACTGCGCCACCGAGGCGGCCGGACGAATGATCAGAGGCCATCGCTTAGACCACTGCGCCACCGAGGCGGTGTCAGCAAATTGACTTGACTGCAGTAGGAACAAAATGGTAGAAAGGAAGCTTTTCTTTTTCTTCTTAAAAACATGTTTTTATAAGACAAAAATAAAATTTCCAGCTGGAAGATATGTAACTAGATAGTCCATTATTATTGCTTTTAATTTATTAAAAGCACTGTTGCTTTTAATAAATTTGCATAAGTTTAAATATTTATCATAGTGTTTGAAATTCAAAAGCAATCTTTTGCGTGGAAGTTCTTCATACACTGCTTAAAGAAATTTTGCTTCTATATTCTGCTTCTGTGGTGTATTGTGCCTATGGTAGTTATTAAGAATACCTTCTCCACCAACTTGCAGAGCCATAGCTACAGGAAGGGCAAGGCGAATGGTCATTCCAGGGGCATAAATTCATGCTCTGGGAAATGTAAAAAATATAAATTCTAACTAAAAAAGATAGGTATACCCTTCAGAATTTTCTTTTTAAAGACTTGACTTAGTCTCATACAGCATTCCATGCAGTAAAGAGTAACATACACTATGAGGTGTGAATACCTCATATATGCAGGAAAGGAATTTTCTAAAACAGTGGAAGCCCATAAATCAAATGCTGATATGCCTGACCCCCATGACCTTTTCAAACATGTAGTTGGGATGAAGACCTAATTTATAATTTGTGCTCTGTTGCAAGAAGTCTATCCCAGTGTTTAACCTTTAACAAAAATTTTCCCAAGCCCTACGCCTAAAGCTTTTTCCTATTGTTACGTTCTTTTTTTTTTTTTTTTTTATTGAAGGTTTAAACGACCACCATGAGCAACTCAATGGGCTATAAGCAGTCGCCCGTCCCTAATTTAGGGTCACTGGCTCCAAGGAAGGGAGAGAGCCAGTGCCATAGGACAGACACAACATCCATGACTCACCGGGATTCAAACCCAGACCCCTTCCGGACGAATGATCAGAGGCTATAGCTTAGACCACTGCACTACCAGGGTGGCATTGTCACTATCCGGTACTCATTTGTTCTGCACTGGTTTGTTTTTCGCTATGCATTTCTGTGGAGTGTTGTGTTGTTGGCATTCACACAACGTTTACACTTTATTTGGTATTTACAACCTGTGGTCCTTGAGTATTTACTCAGTTTTTACATTTTTAATAAAATTATATCAAAAACCTGATGTGTAATTCTTGAATGATCATAATATCTTCCTATATAACCGCAACGTGTAAGAAAATAAAAGCCATGTATTATATTTGAATGGAAGTCAAAGGGACATAATTTCCAGTCTCACCCTACCAGATAAGAAAAGCTTATCTGGTAGGGTGAGACTGGAAATTATCCAGCTGTCTTGTGATGAGCATGTAAACACCACCGGGATGGTTAAAAATATCTTATTGTTATTAAAGAACATGCTGTAGTCTTTCTGAAAAATCAGTTTCAAAGCATATTACAGAGGACAGTCAGTGTAATTTGAAATAGACTCTATCTATAGTCACTGCAAGACATGATATGCTATTTTGGATTTTGAAGGGCACATAACTTACAATATGAACTAGTTTTCTTGATATCATGAATATTTAGCAATCTTAATTATTACTGCAACACAACCTTTCTGAAATGAATTAATCTGCTTTTCGATAAATTCTCGTAGATCAGGTTAAAAATATCTTTTTCTTACTAATAGGAGTGATGCAAAAGAAGTGAGGGAAATTATTACAGAGTGGTTGAAAAATTTGAATAAAAAGCCTGAACACTGCTATCTAAAAAGGACGCTAATCTACACATTTAACAGCGTATAAACGACAGTGTGAGCGAAGCAATTTAAATTACCTGACAAATGACATATCCATAAGAGCTGGGTGATATTTCAAATCTCACGAACACACATCAACACGCCAACCATGTGAGCCATCAATGGCGGAACTTCCTGTTTCTCAAGAATAGCGGAAGTGACGAAGAACTCGCTTTACGGAGTAGCTTGTGCCTTGTTTAGTTTACCGCTCATTCTGTGTCTGAACCTCGTTGGTCTGAACTCTGAATGTAATGCAACGGGTTTTTTTTTGGTTTTTTTTTTGAGTGGCGGGGAGCGGCTTTTTAAATCATTATTATTTTATGCACGATGTGTTTATCTTCTAAAATTCAGTTTCGTACTGCAGAAATAAAGCACAATAAATATACAACTTGAACCAGTATCTGCTGCTCCTGTGACGCATGGTCTAAGCGCTGGCTTTTGACTATTCGTCCGTGAAGGGATCCGGGTTCGAATCCCGGTGAGGCATGATGTGTTTGTCTTACGGCACTGGATCTCTCTTCCATGAAGCCAGTGACCCTAAATTAGAGACGGGCAACTGCTTATAGCCCATCGAGTTGCTCAGGGTAGTCGTTAACCCTTCAATAAAAAAAAAAAAAAAAAAAGATCCAGTATCTACAAAATTATGCCGTCAGTTTTCAAACAGATATTTTGAAATTATTTTATGTATAGTAAAAGTATGAAAAAAACTCGAGCCATAAGATTCATTCTACTTACTTGAAATTGTGGAAATATCCAGTTGTAGCACGTGCTGTTTGGACAACAGTGGAACCAAAGCCTTCGTGTTGCTCACATGTTGCTCCACAAAAGCTGCTTGCATGTTGCCTCAGGTGGTAAAGGTTGGAACTTTGTTCCTTTGCTGCTAATCGGATTAGTGAATCCACACCGTGGTTGTTAGAAAAGTGTAGGCTGTTCTACCTACGTCAACATACAACGGAAACACTGTGCCAACGAATTTAGGAATAGAAAAGTAGAGACGGTAGCTCAGTGTTGGGCCCATAGCCTGATTTCCGCACGTGCACAGGACCTCAAATTTTTTTTTGGGGGGGGGGGGGGCGGTCAGAACTATCTTGATAATAATATAGATCATCAGCAAATATTCTTTTAAACGATTGATTGAAAACTTTAATCGAGCGGAGGAGGGTATACACAGGATGTCCACAGGGCCTTGACTATAGCCTAGGTCGATCCCTGCTTGGGCCTACGTTAAATTGCAAGCCTGCGTGTGTGCTGCCTGGATTAGGAGGAACGCAAAACTTATTCTAGCAGCATAGTAGTCTATGCAAAAGCCATATTATTATCTCATGCTTAGCTTTCTTAATCGGGGACCGACTTAGACAGTTTGGGGCACTGGGCAAGAGGCTTTCAGGGGTCCCCCGGCATCCCGTGTGAATCGCTTTGCTGCAAAGCAAGTAATATATAGCTATATCTTAGGGGCCCCTCAAAGTTCGGGGCCCAGAGCACGTGCCCCGAATGACCTCTCTTAAATCAGGCCCTGTTTTTAATGCCTTCATCAGCTGAGCTCTCTCGAAATGAAATTCTCAAGATTTCGTAAAAAGAACAAATACATAATAAACGAAGTTCATAAAATGGGCACCTGCTTCAATTCATGAAAAATATTACTGACACTTTACAATAGAAAAAATTACGAAATTTCTTGAAAATATTGTTTTTCAACAGCGATTGGATTATTGATTTTCAAATAATAAGTCTATGTAGGAATCAATCAATATGTTGTGACTATAAACTCACAGTAAACTGATAACAAATTCTTCTATCAAAAGTTCGCTGACAGGCAGGTACACTGAGCGTATGTACGTATAAATGGCATGAAAAGTCAGTATGTATGCAGCTTGAACCAGTATTATACCTTTCTTTGTTTTGAAAAACAAATCATAAAACTTGGATTATAACTTTTTGAGCACTTTGTATAAATCTTCATATCATGGCAAATGCGAGTGAGAGGCAGCGCTGCTGAAATGGAATAATCGATTCGTGCAATTGAGAGAAAAAAATTACTAAAGTAAAAATTCGTAAAATTCAAATCATGAGCTTTGTGTCTTTCCTCACTGTACAAATAGAACTCAGTATCGCGGAATGTGCTGTTCGTATACAGTACATTCCGAGACTTGAAAGTGTGTAAATAATGGGTTAATGTAATCGTATAAGAAAAACACAACGAAAAAAAAAAAAAAAACCGTAAAGTATATGTTTTAAAAATATATTATCTGGGGGGGTACGCCCACCTCCCCATTAAAACTCCGTATGGTGGCAAATACGAGTGCTGTAGCCCACGTAATGGTGCGTTTGTTCAACCATCTCATTTGCCGATTTGTTAAATTATATTAAGCTATGATTTCATTGTGTTTCAACCAGAACAAAAATTTCTGATATGGGAACGCCCAAGAGATGAAAAATTGCTCAAAACGAAAGCAAATATGAGACATAACAGTTCGGAAAACATTTAGAACACATTCGTAATGTGTTCCCAATGCTTTCTAAATGTGTTCCGAATGTGTTCCATTCTCACGCATAAAATGTTCCATTCTCACGCGCAAAGTGTTCCGAATGTGATCTGGAAAATAATATGTTCTAAAAATTAACACTAGAGCACATTGTACAGGAGAAGAACACATGAGGAACATATTTGGAGCGCATTGGGAACACATTTGTCGTCAGCAGAACACAACCGAAACACATTTGGAACGCATTTATAAAAAAAAGCGTTCCCAACGTGTTCCAAATGTGTGCCGAGCGTTTGCAGTGTAGTTTCCCCGTCTTCGCCGCAAGTAAAGTGATTTGAACGAAATAATATGTATGAAGTAAGTACGAATGAGGTGTTTATTTCGGTTAGAGATACTCATTTCGTCAATCTGCAGTAAAGTATTATCATCCATTACATACGTTTCTCTGTCCAAAATAATTACCCCACTATAGCCACAAGCACATATTAGCACTACACTCAGTTCAGCAACTGAGGGTTCACTGCCGAATATTACAGAAATCTGCGAACTCTTGACATTTTTGCGGTATTTCTGTAGTGTTGTTGTCCGTTACTTGTCCGATACGAACACTGGACTAGCGATCGACTGACTCCTTTATATATACTTCACGACAGGACCTGAACCTTCTGGAATATTCTTGATTTACATAAAGCTCTCCAACTTCCCATCATTCTGGAACATTCTACAAACGTCTAACCCATTCTTGCCGCTTCTAGAACATTCTACACGACACTTCGGTCTCTGTCTTTAATGTTCCGTGGCCGACTTTTCTAGACATAGTTTTTGTCACACGTACATTTCTATAAACTATTAGTACGTAATTATTATTTGCAAATTGTGTAATTTCATTACCAAATAATTCCATTGCGTTTGAATGTCATTATTAAATAATTGAATTATATCCTCTTTATTGTAATGCATTACAGATTAATTCCATTACCTTGTGCAAACCATACTTGGGATTACCTCGTAATGCATTAGCTGTTACTGCATTACCTTGTAATGCATTACACGTTAATTGTAATCTGTACTTCCAGTACTTTGTAATGCATTACCTGTTTCTGCATTACCTAGTAATGCATTACACATTAATTGTAATCTGTACTTCCATTACTTTGTAATGCATTACCTAGTAATGCATTACACATTAATTGTAATCTGTACTTCCATTACTTTGTAATGCATTACTTGTTACTGCATTACACATTAATTGTAATCTGTACTTCCATTACTGTGTAATGCATTACCTGTTACTGCATTACCTAGTAATGCATTACACGTTAAGTGTAATCTGTACTTCCATTACTTTGTAATGCATTACCTGTTACTGCATTACACGTTAATTGTAATCTGTACTTCCATTACTTTGTAATGCATTACCTGTTACTGCATTACACGTTAATTGTAATCTGTACTTCCATTACTTTGTAATGCATTACCTGTTACTGCATTACCTTGTAATGCATTATACATTAATTGTAATCTGTACTTCCATTACTTTGTAATGCATTACCTGTTACTGCATTACGTTGTAATGCATTACACATTAATTGTAATCTGTACTTCCATTACTTTGTAATGCATTACACATTAATTGTAATCTGTACTTCCATTACTTTGTAATGCATTACACGTTAATTGTAATCTGTACTCCCATTACTTTGTAATGCATTACCTGTTACTGCATTAACTAGTAATAATGCATTACACGTTAATTGTAATCTGTACTCCCATTACTTTGTAATGCATTACCTGTTACTGCATTAACTAGTAATAATGCATTACACATTAATTGTAATCTGTACTTCCATTACTTTGTAATGCATTACACATTAATTGTAATCTGTACTTCCATTACTTTGCAATGCATTACACATTAATTGTAATCTGTACTTCCATTACTTTGTAATGCTTTACCTGTTACTGCATTACTTTGTAATGCATTACACGTTAATTGTAATCTATACTTCCATTACTTTGTAATGCATTACCTTGTAATGCATTCATTACTTTGTAATGCATTACCTTGTAATGCATTACACATTAATTGTAATCTGTACTTGTACTTCCATTACTTTGTAATGCTTTACCTGTTACTGCATTACCTAATAATAATTCATTACACGTTAACTGTAATCTGTACTTCCATTACTTTGTAATGCATTCCTGCCCAACTCTGGTGTCCGGAAGGATTCAAAGACATGTTCATATCACACCCGAGAATTCGGTGTTATCTTTCTTGTCTGTCAGATTTCATGTGTCGATTGTTACATTTTGTACGGACAGACATTCTTTTGATTCAAATGATGTTTTCATTTCATCTTCGAGTTCGGTGTAATCATTTAATGTTTTCTTCTCAGAGGACTGCGAGAACATTTTTTTAAATCGTATCTCATTTATCTATTTCCTTTCCGCTGAGGTGAAATACATGTGCCGTTCGGTGCTGATTGGTCTCTTCAGGCATTCGTGACTAAATACGTTGATGCAGCTGCATTGCGTACTGATAGTTATCAGAAAACGTTGACGTCGAGACTTTCTCATCGTGGATTCACCTGTGGAAATGTGTACCAGGTCTCCCAGTTAGGTCATGAAATGTCTGAATTTTATTTGCATGGAACTTTTACGATCTACTTCTCTGCTGGATTAGAAGTGACGCAAATTGGAGCCCAAATCTTCACCTGTCGGTGTTTACCGTGGCTTTCTGCATACGGTCGTAGTTTATGTTATCCACGTGTGAGCTTAGACATAAAGAATCATCGGTTGCTACCAACAGTTTTCTCGTTTGAATGCGCATTATTGAAAAAGAGAAAACTTTGTTAAAGAGGGCGGATATTGTGATTTATAAATGTTCGAATTAGTGGTTTTTGAGAAATTTTCAGTTTACGAAGTGATGTTTTTTCCCCTTTCATCTACCAAAACAGTGCCTTTCAAACTTTTTAGAACCCCTACTCAATTTTTAGAACGACAAATTGTGGCGACCCATCTGGTTTGAATGGGCATAAGAAGGGATGTTTTTCTTTTAGTTTAAATATTTTCACTACTGTTTTTTTTTTTAATTTGTATATATAATTTTACAAAAAATCTGATGTAATTTTTTATTTAATTATTTTTACTGCTGTTATGTCACTTTCGCGTGCTTTCAAATTTCATCCACCCATCTCCCATGTTGTCTTATGGGTCTTTTCCTGTCTCTTGGAATTCAGTCTAAAATTTCGGTTGTCCTTCGGGGTCCGTTATCTATCTATCTATCTATCTATCTATCTATCTATCTATCTATCTATCTATCTATCTATCTATCTATCTATCTATCTATCTACCAACAACAACTTTTTTTTCAACCAACCAACCAACCAGCCAACTAACAACTTTTTTTCAACCAACCAACTAACAACTTTTTTCAACCAACCAACCACCAACCAACCACCAACTTTTCAACCAACCAACTACCAACAATTTTTGTTTCAGCCAACCAACCAACCAACAACTTTTTTTTCAACCAACCAATCAACCAACCCAACCCAACCCAACCAAACCCAACCAAATAGAATGTCTGCGCATATGCTCCCTGTAAACGTCTGTACCCTTGGATCAAATTTTGCATAGGTACTCTCTACAACCATGAGGAAAATATAGGTTACCACGGAACCTGATGGACATCCCACTTCCTTTCCTTGATTTCATCCCTTTCACAGATCTGGACCAAATTTTGCGTAGTTACTTTCTAGGACCCTGAGCAAAATATAAGCTACCATGGAACTTGAACACACTCTCCTTCCCCTGATTTCATACCCTTGCCACTTTGTGCCTAAACCATTAGACTGATCTGGACCAAATTTTGCATTGTTACTCACTAGGACCCTGCGAAAAGTTTTAGGCTGCCATGAAACATGGACACCTCGCTCCCTCCTCTTGATTTCATTCTGTACTTTGTGCCTTAACTTCTCGACCAATTTGGACCAAATTTTGCGTAGTACTATACCGTGCAAATTAATTGGGACAAGCTATTTTATTCTCCAGAATTGTAATGTGATCGCCAGTTGATGTCGGAATCCACGTAAACCGGTTTTATCAGCTGTGAGGTGGTGTGACTGTTAGAACTTGATACCAAGAATGTGGTTTGACCGGTTTTAAACAGGAAATTTGCATTTCAGCTTCAGTTGTGAGCTTTCGTGTGTGACAGGTGGATGTTAGTTTTTGCTCTGTGTGAGTACGTGTTGCTTTCGTATATTGAAAAAATGGATATTTCCCCAAGGAAGCGTGCAAAAATGATTGCTCTGAAGGATCACACTTTTATGACAGTGAGAGATATCGCTTCTGTTGGTGTAGGCAAATCAAGTACATCAAGACTGCTTACGCGATACAATGCATCTGGATCATCGTCTCCAAAAAGGAGAGGTAAATGTGGAAGAAAACGAAAAACAACTCCACGAACCGCTAAATATCTAATCAGAAATAGTAAAATTAATCAAAAAAAAAAAAAAATAAAAAAAAAATAAGCTCCGATCTTCAAAGAAATTAATTGGCTAGTGGTTGTGATGTTACTGATTCAACTGTACGCCGTAGGCTTTCTGGACGTTGGCCGGAAGGCAAGAAGACCAACGAAAAAACAATATTTGAATGCGAAAATAAAGATAAAACGTTTAGCATGGGCCAAAAAATATCAATCATGGACTGCTGACGACTGGAAAAAGGTAATTTTCAGTGATGAAACTCGTTTATTTGTGCAGGGTTACCAAGCAAATGTCGTTAGACGAAGCAATTGTGAACCTGTGCATGTCAAACAATCTGTAAAACACCCTCTGAAACAGATGTTTTGGGGTTTTTTCACATCAAATGGCACTGGAAGCTTAGTTCCTGTTCAAAGTATGATGGATTCAGCCAAGTACGTAGAAATATTACAACGTAGGAGTGTTCCATTCTTGCAAAATTTTGACGGGACATTTCAACATGACTGGGCCCCATGTCACAAATCAAAATTGGTCAAGAATTTCATGTTGGAAAATCAAATTCATTTGCTTGATTGGCCTGGAAATTCATCAGACTTAAATCCCATGGAAAACTTGTGGAATATTTTGAAGAGACGTTTAGGTAAAATGGACTGTACAACCAAAGAGCGCATGATAATGAATGCTATAAAAGTGTGGTTCCACGATTATGAAGTCAAAAATATGTGCACTCAATTAGTGGAGTCAATGCCAAAACGAATTCAAGAGGTCATTTCTGCTAAAGGAAGACATACTTCATACTAATCATCATCATCATCATTGTCAACCATTATCAATCCACTGCTGGACGAAGGTCTCCCCAAGTTTCCTCCACAACGGTCTGTCTTGTGCCAGTCTCCTCCATGTCACCCCTGCATACTTTCGAATTTCATCCACCCATCTCCCATGTGGTCTTCTTCTGGGTCTTTTCCTGTCCCTTGGAATCCAATCTAAAATTTCGGCTGCCCATCGATGATCTGTCCTTCTGGCAGTATGTCCAGCCCATTGCCATTTCAGGGATTTAACTCTGATCATGATGTCTTCCACTCTTGTCATTTTTCGGATCCACGAGTTCCTCTTCTTATCTCTCCTGGTTACACCAAGCATGCACCTCTCCATACTACTTTGAGTTGTCTGCAGCCTTTGTATGTCTCTTTTAGTTAAGGTCCACGTCTCTGCACCATACGTAAGCACTGGAAGGATGCATTGATCAAACACTTTTCTTTTAAGACATAATGGCATATTGCTCTTGAAAATTATGCTGTTTCTTCCAAAAGCTCTCCAGGCAAGTTTTGTACACCGATTAATTTCTTCATCAATGTGACCCTCACTTGATATCTGCTGTCCAAGATAAACGTACGTGTCTGTTATCTCCAGCTTTTCTCCATCAATCGATAAATCTTCATTTCTTGTAAAAGCATTGAACATCACTTTTGTCTTCTGAAAGTTCATTTTTAATCCCACTTCTTTACTCTTGTCAGCAAGTTCCTGGATCATACTCTGCAGCTCTGATGGGTTATCAGTGTATATCAAGGCATAGAATGATATAAAGGCATAGTTTTGGAAAAAAGAGTGATTTTTTACTTTGTCCCAATTAATTTGCACAGTATAGTAACTCTCTAACACCCTGCGAAAAATGAAAGGATACCACGAATCCTGGACACCTCAGTTTCTCTCCTTGACACTTCGTGATACTTTGTTTAGTGCATGAAGGCGCTGGTTAATTTTAAAATATATTTTGATATAGTTGCTGCAATAAAGGAACAAACGAGATTGGTCTAACAGTCAAAAGCATTTCGTTCAGTTAATAAACTTTTATGCTTTTTATGCAATTTTAACTTAAATCGAAGAAGCGAAAAACTGTTGAAAAAATCAATCCAAAATCCAAGAAAACCGGAAAGCGCAGATATTGATACATGCATTTTTATTATTATTATTATTTTTTTTTGTTAAAGCCTGGCAACACCGGGTACCTCGGCTAGTTGAATATAATTTTACAAAAAAAAAAAAAAAAAAAAAAAAAAAAAAAAAACTGATGTATTTCTCGTAATGAGGCGTTTGCAAAGGATGCGCTTGTTTTCGGTTTGTGTCGATGACGACATTGACGCCCACGCCGATTCTGTTGGTAACTGCATGGACGTCCCACGCTCATATGCGAGTACTTCGCAGCAGACAACGTACTACTACTACTGTGGATCATTGACACATCCAGAAGCTTACCTTGAGAGGGGTTGCTCTGGTCTGTTCTGAACAACAGATTGGTAGAGTGACTTTTGGGAATGGTTACACACACACAAAAACTGGCAGACTTGCCTCCCCTGTCGTTGCACTCCTTTTTAAACAGATTTTTTACGCTTTCCAACCGTAGGTTGAAGAGGCTCCTTTGTGAATCAATACATCGTGCTGTATATAATGTACATAGAATTTTAGAGATTGTATATTTTACCGTACAATTTATGTATCAGGACGCCCATGTTCGCCTCCTGAACCCAACCTTGTTAATAAAATTGTGTTGAACTGAACTGAAGAAGCGTATATGCTCCAGCTTTGTCCGTCCGTCTGTCCGCACGATAACTGGTGTAAAAATGGTTCGATTTCAATGAAATTTTAGTATGTGGTAGGGGACCACCTGGGGACGAACCCTATTGAAAATGGGACAAATGGGGTCAAAGGTCACGACGTAGGAGCGGGATCCATTCCATTGCACTTATACGTCATAACTTGCGTAAATATAGTTCGATTTCAATGAAATGTTACTATGTGGTAGGGAACCGCCTGAAGTCGAACCCTATTCACAATGGGTGAATTGGGGTCAAAGGTCAGGACATAAGATCGGGATGCATTCCATTGCCTTTATGCGTCATAACGTGCGTAAAAATGGTTCGATTTCGATTAAATTTCAGTATGTTGTAGGGGCCACCTGGGGATGAACCCTGTTGAAAATGGACGAAATGGGGTCAAAGGTCAGGACATAGGATTGCGATCCATTCCATCGCCCTTATCCCATATTATTAAGGTGGACGTCAAGTAATTTTGCTTTCTATACTTGCAATGGAAAACACTTTTGTACACATTTCCTTCACAATTAATGTGTTTCCAAGGATGAAAATTTGAACAACGTTAAAAATAACTTCCTATTGTAACTTAGAATACTTAATATTTTCTAAAACATAACCATAATTATATTAAAAATCAATAACAGAAAAAGGATGGCGCGACCTGTACTTTGATGACGTCAGTAGACAAACTAATGTTGGATTGCATAATTATGGTTACGTTTTAGAAAATATTAGGTATTCCAAGTTATAAAATGAAGCTATTTTAATCGATGTTCAAATTTTCATCCTTGGGAACGCATTAATTGTCCAGAAAATAGATGACGCTACCTATATTTTCATGACGTCAGTAGACAAACAAATGTGCGGATCCTATTAAAGTTTTATGACGTCACACTCTTGCGAGCAGATGGTCGCGATTCCCATCTGCCTCATTACGTCACGCGATGTGTGCGTATGTTCGTCTGCACGATAACTTGCGTAAAAATTGTTCGATTTCGATGAAATTTTAATATGTGGTAGGAGAGCACCTGGGAATGAACCCTATTGAAAGTGAACGAAATGGGGTCAAAGGTCAGGACATAGGAACGGGATCCATTCCATTGCTTTTATGCGTCATAACTAACGTAAAAAAGGTTCGATTTCGATGAAATTTTAGTATGTGGTAGGGGAACACCTGGGGACAAACCCTATTGAAAATGAGCGAAATGGGGGTCAAAGGTCAGGACACAAGAGCGGAATAACTTCCATCGCCATTATGCGTCATAACTGACGTAAAAATGTTTCGATTTGGATGAAATGTTAGTATGTTGAAGGGGCCTGCCTGGGGACGAATCCTATTGAAAATGGGCGAAATGGGTCAAAGGTTAGGACACAGGAGTGAGATTTATTGCACAGCAATTTTCCTCATAACTTGAGTAATGATTTCTAGTATGTTGGAAAGCGTATCATAATCAATGCATTGCACGATTTTACTAACTTGTTGTCGTAAAGAGAGAGAGAGAGAGAGAGAGAGAGAGAGAGAGAGAGAGAGAGAGAGGGAGAGAGGGAGAGGGGGGAGGGAGAGAGAGGGGGTGTGTTAAACTTTTCAATCACAAAGTGGAAAAATCGATGTTTTTTTCCTGGCGTTGAATTGTTGGTTTTGCGAGCAAACGAGCACCGTGCTTTTTAAATGTCATGTCTGGATAGAATCTTTCAAAATAAAGTTGAACCCTTCTATTAGGACGGCTTAATTTAATAATCTCTCTATTCTAAAAATAAGTAACTGCCGCTGTTTTAGAAATTTCGCAACATGCTTGCTTTCCAGCTCGCAGCGCAAAGCGTATTGAACACAAAAATATGAAATTTACATCGTTTGTAGAGAATTGTTATGAGAACACGCTGCAATAAACCGTTTCTCGATTCTTGTGATACTTCAAGAGCTATTGTATATTTCAAAGTTAAGGTAAGCAAAAAAGTGCTATCAGGTCGCGTTCCGGACACAGTAACAGCAACAGAACCACGAAACTTTGTAAGCATGTAGTGCCATGACCAAATTTTTGCACCTCGTCGCCCTTTTTTTGAATTTCGATTTATTTTACGAGAAATTAAATTTCTAAATTTCACAAAATTCTCTATTTTGCGATGGGATTCATTAAAAAAAAACGGATATATGGCAAACTGTAAATCATAACTCATTCAAATTTTTACAACATAAACTTACAACTATCATCCCTTTTTTACAAAAAAAAAAAAAAAAAATTAAGAAAAAGTCATTTTCTGATTTTTAAGCATTTTTTAAAGACGCAAAGGAAAGAAACGAACGGTTTGTCTGTCTTCACGATAACCACAGAGGAACGTTCTGGTCCAGTGACCTACTGCCATGGTGACGCAGAGAATTTGTTATGCATATGTTTTGTTGGTAAAGCTATCTCAGTTGTTTTAGGTCAAGTAATTTTGCTTCCTATATTTCCAATAGAAAAATTTCTGTACTCATTTTCTTCACAATTAAATGCGTTCCCAAGGATGAAAATTTGAACATCGATTAAAATAGCTTCATTTTACAACTTGGAATACTTAATATTTTCTAAAACATAACCATAATTATGCAATCCAACATTTGTTTGTCTACTGACGTCATCAAAGTACAGGTCGCGTCATCTTTTTTCTGCACAATTAATGCGTTCCCAAGGATGAAAATTTGAACTTCGATTAAAATAGCTTCATTTTATAACTTGGAATACTTAATATTTTCTAAAACATAACCATAATTATGCAATCCAACATTTGTTTGTCTACTGATGTCACCAAAGTACAGGTGGCGCCATCTTTTTTCTGGTTTCAACACCACAAAAGGAAAAGTTATTATTTTTTAATATAATAATGGTTATGTTTTAGAAAATATTAAGTATTCCAAGTTATAATATGAAGTTATTTTAATCGATGTTCAAATTTTCAACCTTGGGAACACACTAACTGTGAAGGAAATGTGTACACAAATTGTTCCATTGGAAGTATAGGAAGCAAAATTACTTGACGGTCCACCTTAACTGTTTAGCATAATGGTTTACAGAAATGCTTTTTGGACCGCTTTTGTTTTTCTTAGTGGTAAATTTAGTAAGTGCTATAAGTTCAAACGACAAAAGTCCGACCTCCCAAAAATTAACGACAGTAAAAAAACTTTGAAACTTCAGAATAACAAGCCTTATTTGCTTAGACATGCAATAAAAATTAAAATTTATATGAATTTTCCAGTTTTTAACGCTTTCCAACCGTAGGTTGAAGAAGCGTATATGTTCCAGCTTTGTCTGTCTGTCCGCACGATAACTTGCGTAAAAATGGTTCGATTTCGATAAAATTTTAGTATGTGGTAGGGGACCATCTGGGGACGAACCCTATTGAAAATGGGTGAAGTGGGGTCAAAGGTCAGGACATAGGATCGGGATGAATTTCATTGCCCTTATGCGTCATAACTTGCGAAAATATGGTTCGATTTCGATGAAATTTTACTATGTCGTAAGGAAGCACCTGGGGATGAACCCTATTGAAAATGGGTGAAGTGGGCTCAACGGTTAGGACATGGGAGCAGGATGCATTCCATTGCCCTTATGCGTCATAACTTGCGTAAAAATGGTTCGATTTCGATGAAATTATAGTATGTGGTAGGGGACCACCTGGTGACGAACACTGTTGAAAAAGGGCGAAATGGGGTCAAAGGTCAGGACATAGGATCGGGATCCATTCCATCGCCCTTATGAGTTATAACTTACGTAAAAATGCTTCGATTGAGGCAAAACTTTATCATGTTGTTCCGGAAGTATATTTTACCGGTTCCGTTGAATATCATCGAAATAGGGTCAAAGGTCAGGTCAAAAGAGCGAGATTTATTCCACAGCCATTATCCTCATAACTTGAGTAATGATTTCTGGTATGTTGGAAAGCATATCGTAACCAATGCACTGTATGATTTTACTAACTTGTTATTTCATGTGATATACTTAGAGATCGATCTGCAGGGCACGAGCGCTGCTCTGGAAACGAGCGTAGCGAGCCTAGAGGCGCAGCCCCTAGTAGTAATAATAATAATAAAAAAAAAAAATTGAGCTTCAATCATGGTATCATTCCGAAACAATATGACCGGTAGTTCCTCTTTAAAATATTCGTTCACTCTTTCTCAATGCATGATTCCCACTTCTTTTGGAAATAACTTTCATTTACACTGAAATGCCAAATATCATAGGATAGCAGTATGCAGATTTTTAACTGGCGCTGCCGTCGTATAAAGGCATCGACGCATGCCACGACTTGTTCACGCTTTCCAACCGTAGGTTGAAGAAGCGTATATGCTCCAGCTTTGTCCGTCTGTCTGCCTGTCCGCACGATAACTTGCGTAAAAATGGTTCGATTTCGGAGAAATTTTAGTTTGTGTTAGGGGACTACCTGGGGACGAACCCTATTGAAAAAGGGCGAAATGGGGTCAAAGGTCAGGACATAGGATCGGGATCCATTCCATCGCCCTTATGAGTTATAACTTACGTAAAAATGCTTCGATTTATGCAAAACTTCATGTTTTTCCGGAGATGAACTGAACCGTTTCTGTGTAATATAATCGAAATGGGGTCAAAGGTCAGGGCACAGGAGCGAGATTTATTCGACAGTCATTATCCTCATAACTTGACTAAAAATGGTTGTATTGCGACAGAACTTTAGTATGTTGTTCCGGCGGTATACTAAACCAATTCTGTTTAATATCATCGAAATGGGGTCAAAGGTCAGGGCATAGGAGCGAGATTTATTCCACAGCCATTACTTGACTAAAAATGCATCTGTTGCGACAAAACTTTAGTATGTTGTTCCGGAGGTAAACGGAACCAATTCTGTTTAATATCATCGAAATGGGGTCAAAGGTCAGGGCAAAGGAGCGAGATTTATTCCACAGCCATTATCCTCATAACTTGACTAAAAATGCTTCTGTTGCGACAAAACTTTAGTATGTTGTTCCGGAGGTATACTGAACCAATTCTGTTTAATATCAAAATGGGGTCAAAGGTCAGGGCACAGGAGAGAGATTTATTCCACAGCCATTATCTTCATAACTTGAGTAATGATTTCTGGTATGTTGGAAAGCGTACCATAATCAATGCATTGCATTATTTTACTTGTTATCAGTTCTGAGGTGTAATCTCGTGAGTCAGGTTGAACAACCGCCGGTAAACGGGGCAGCCGACGTGGATTATCGGAGTTTGAACGAGACATAGTAGTGGGAGCCAGACGGATGGGACATTCAATTTCCGAAGTTGAGCGAACATTCAACAATCCACGGTGTCACGTGTATACCGAGAATACCTCATGGAAGGCGTTGCCACCCACCGTGGACAGCGCAGTGGCTGACCACGATTGTTGAATGACCGTGACCAGCGGCGTCTGACCAGGACTGTCCATGTTAACAGACAAGCGACACTGGCTCAAATAACATCCACATTCAATGCAGGAGGTACCAGAGACATATCCATCAGGTCAGTGCAACGTAATTTAGCGTCCATGGGGTATGGGAGCAGAAGACCCACCAGAGTGCCTTTGTTAACACCACGACATCGGACACAACGCCTCACCTGGGCTGGTGAACACAGTAATTGGACCGTAGAAGACCGGCAACATTGCATCTAGTTCAGGCGGGGTACTTCACTTGCCTACAAAGCTGGTAAGTGATTCTTCCGCGGATTCGCGGAATTCCGCTTGTTTTTGTCATCATTTGGGTCATACTCGAGATCGATGAAGAGAAATGTGTGTGTGTGTGTGTGTGTGTAAGGGGGGCAGGGGCGTCGTTTTCCGTCTAGGGACTGTATTTCGTCTTTCGAAAATTGAAGCTAAACGGAGTGACGATTTTTCCCGTAATGAATTTCTTTTTTTTCACGATGTTTCCTGTTCCCAGTATTGTTATTAAATATCATTTTATTGCACAAATGTTTGTATTTCAGCATGAAACTGTGAGCAACGATTTCCAAAAACGGAAGTTAAGACGGCGCGAAGATTTCCTTGTAGACTTCAGCCATGAGATTCTCCCGAGGATTCGAAGAATTCCGCCTAAATGTCCAATTTAAAATCAGTTTGGGGCATTCTCCAGATCAATGCACAACTGAACAGAAATTTTGGGGAATAATGTTGAAGGAGAGGGATTCTTTTTTCGTTCGACGACGGGATTCCGTCTTTCGAAAACGGAAGTTAGATGGAGCGAAGATTTCTCCCGTAATCTTTTTTTTTTTTTTTATCCCCTCGCGATGTTCCTTCTGCCCAGTATTCTTCTTAAATATCCTTTTTATTCCACAAACACTGCATTTCAGCCTAAAAATGGAGGAAGAAGTTTCCGAAAACGGAAGTCGGTCGAAGCGAAGATTTCTCCCGAAATCGCATTCTTTTTTCTTCCTGCGATGTTCTCATTATCCTGTGTTACTTCTCCCCCCCCCATAAATGTCTGCAGTTAAGCTTGATAAGGGAGGGAAATTTTTTGAAAAGTACATAGATATCCTAAATTTCTTGGTGTAGAATCGAAATCAAAATTTGCAATCTGTCGCACATCAACAAGATGGCTTTTTCAAGGAAGGTAGACAGAAAACTGAATAATAGAACGCTTTAACAGTTTGAACGCGGGGATTTGACAATAACAAAGAGATGCGAACTAAATTAATCAGGTATTCAAAGACACGAGGCGTTATGCTCGTTTAGCACCCGGAATCATGGAAGGAAAATCAAGAGGTAATCACTATTTGAAGATCTGGTTCCAAATTCGTGGCAACTCCAGTGAGACGCTATCATTGCTCGACTCGCTGTTGGTTATGATCTCCAGAGTTTCGCGAATGGCAGTAGATTTTGGGGTTGAGTAGGAAGCTAATTTATTTACGTCATACCACGTAGGAGCAGCGGACTTGAACTTGACTTCTCTGGATAGAACCGTGGTTATTTTGCTGCTCTTTATGTTCCTTTTATGTTCGTTGACTCTAATTCTAAATGAACGTTAAGTCTTTCCAATGTAGCATCGCTTGGAACCGTCCGGATATAGTTCAGGAATGGCATAAACACCTGCTTCATTGGAAGGTGGGGTCTTGTCAGTGTTTCCCTTAAGCACGGTATATAAAGATGTCGGAGACCTGATGCTAACACCGAGGTCATCTTCTTCAGCGCGTTCTTGAGCTCATAGGAAACATTTGGTACATAGGAAATTGATACCAGCTAGCGTATAGCTACGACATAGAAAGATCAGTACGATTGGTTCGGGTTTTCTCGATATGGCGATGTACTAGGTTTGGGGCGTATCCTACCTCAGCGGCCAACTGGACGACGTTTCTCAGTTCGCATTGCCTAAAAGGAACATCTGAGGAGATTGCAAAGGCTCTTCGGATTCGAGAACGGAATAAAGCTGTCTTGCAGTCAGCGGGGCAGAATAAGCTGTGGAGCATCAGGTTAGGTACGGATGTGGGTTTATAATAGACCTGTGTGCGAAGGCCATTTTCAGGTAATTTACTCAGTGAAACATCCAGATAAGGCAAGGCGCCATTGTGTTCGAGCTCCGTAGTGAAATCGATAGTAGGGGGAATATCATTGATTTTATCCAGAAAGAGCGGGATGGTCGCCTTTCCGTGAGGCCATATGGCAGGGGAAGTGTCGGGATGATCTCCTTTCCGTGAGGCCGCTATGGCCGGGGAGGTGTCATGTTCTGGGCAGGCATCATGTCGGACGGCCGCACACCTCTTCATGTGTTTGACAGAGGCTCCCTGACTGCTGAGAGGTATAGGGATGATATCTTACAGCCCTATGTTCGACTCTTCAGGAGCGCAGTTGGCCCCTCGGTTCCTTTTTATGGACGACAACGCTCGTTCACATAGGGCTCACCTGGTCGACGATTATCTTGAAATTAAGGATATTCGCCGGATGGATTGGCCAGCCAGATCGCCAGACCTAAACCCTATCGAACATGTCTGGTACGCTCTTGGGAGGGCAATTGCAGCTCGCCATCCCCCTCCGAGAACCATCCCGGAGCTGAAAACTGCGTTGCTGCAGGAGCGAGGCCGACTGCCACAGGAACTCAACTGCCTCGTTTCCAGTATGACACCGCGCTGTATGACTGTGAGAGGGGACCATACACCATATTAGAGTCATTTCATGTTCGATCTTGCATCATGGATTTTGGACATTCCTGCGCTGATGAGCCTTACTGACGATCATGAGTGCGTACCATGACTGTTGTAAGGTATAATGTTTTCTCTTATATAACTGTGTATGCATACCAAATTTCATTAAAATGTGTCCATTAGTTTTTCAGAAATTTCACAAAATCTGCAAATTCTCTTAATTTTGAACACCAGTGTATATAGATGATGTAGAATATTTTAGGGAAGCAGTGTCTTACGCAGAGTTGTATAAAAATAAAATGCATCTGCGTACACAACCATTAAAACAGAAAACTTGCTGCAAATCTGCGAATCACGATAACAATAGAATAAGACAATTTAAAGAAAAATTAATATAACAATAAATAATTATTAGAACATTACAGATTCCAGAGAGGACAAAAGTACATTACAACTGAATGCGTAGAAATGTGTGTAAAATGGACCCTAAGGCCAAAAGTTTAAAATACTGAACTATGAACCTCATAAAAACAAGATACTAATTGAAGAAAGTTTTTATATCTAGAAAAGCAGTTCCGTTAATGAACCTTCATAAATTATAAATAGCATTTTCAACAACTTAATTCAAAAATAGTAGACTTATAAAATACAAAAGGAAAAGATTTTAATTTTATAACTGACAACTGCAAGAGAAACCTAGCAATAAAATTTAAATTCTTTCTGTGTAAACGGAACTCAGATCATCTGTAGAGGATTTTAGAAAGGGAGTGTCTGACCCCAGGTCTTAAACAATAAACAACCCTTAGAAATAGGAAGCTAGGAGATTTGGGCTAGAGTGCCCGATAGGAAAGTGACACGGAAGCGAAGTAGAAAGGGGGAGGAAGACGCACTTATTTATTACCGGGGGCCAGTACCCGGAGTCCGACGGCTTAACGTGCCCATCCGACGCACGGCGGATATTTAGTGGTTCGAGCGTTCGTACCTGCCTGGAATCGAACTTGAGGTCTTCTCCGTGGCAGTCACGAACGTTGACCACTAGGCCACCCGCGGCCTCTGTAAACGGAACTTTTGTTACAGTTCCTATATATTGAGAACAGGCCTTGATAAAATCAAGAGGCCAGAAACGTCTGTAAAAACAAAAGAACTCACTATCGGAAGATGTGAAAAATAGCTGAACATTCTCACGTTCAGATAGAATTAAATATATTAATCTGAGTAAAGCCTTGAGTAAGTGTTTTAATTGCTGTAAATAACATTTTTATTTTTTTAATCTACAAGCCAAAACTATTTGCAAAATCTGCTAATAATTTGAAAACTATCCGCGTACGGCGTACATTCTGCGACTCTGGTCTTACGTCTGGCCTTAAACAGTTCTTAGGAATAGCAGGCTAGAAGATGAGGGTTAGAGTACGCTATGGAAAGGAAAGAAAGAAAGAAAAGAAAAATGTAGCTGCGTAGTTAGATCAGCGTGCACTGGAAATCAGGAGCAGAACCCAAACTAAGAGATGTTGCCGCCAATGGGCAACATTCCTGGCGCAGGAAATCTTGCGTGGTAGACAGCATCCACCCCGCGGGAAGACTAAAACATACACGGAAGCTGGAGTTCGGTTCAGATAAAACTAAACTTTAACTCCTTTCTTTTCACTTAAGCCCATCATTGGTACCCGCTGTAAACCAATCCTGCCGCAGTTGTCCAAGCGATGGATTCTGATCATTCGTCCGATAACTGTCCGAGTTCGTATCCCGATGTGGCATAAATGTTGTGTTTGTCTTGCGGCACTGATTTTCTACATCCCGTGGAACCAGTGACCCTAAATTAGGCAAGGCAAGTATGAGTCATTTTCTTGTAGGACTTCCGTCCACAGTGAGTAGATTTTAGGTCCCAGCCACCTACAGCGAGTTCGCCTTTTGGACAGGACACAGAAACGGAAGTAATGAGAGCAAGTCTAGCGACTTTGACAGAACAGTTTGTAGTGAGATTAGAGTACAGTAGATGGCGCCACCGTACAAGTACGATGTTGCACATAGAGGGGTGAGGGAATTTAAGGGCGGGCATAGGAAAGGATATCCATTTAATCAGTGAGTCCAACCTGGGGGCCGTCACTTAACGTGCTCGTCCGATGCACTGCGAATATTCAGTGATTGTAAGCAAATCACACCACCTCTGCAAAATCAGCCCAGGAACGAACCTGAGGACCTTGCATTGGTAGTCTGAACTGCTAACCACTCAGCCATTCGCGGCTCGACCCTAAATTAGGGACGGGCGACTGCTTATAGCCAAGCCCCAGCGCGCGAACTGCGAAGGGGTGTGACGTCACGGTCAGAGTGCCATAGCAATCCCTCTGCAGAAGCATCAGAGGGCCCTGTGTAGGCTTTACTTTTAGTGTCACTTTGCTTTGTTGCTGTCTTAAGTATCAGCTTGATTGTAAAAAAGTGTAATGGGGAGATTTCAAAAGCATTTATCCACTGATGTGTGAATGTTCTTTAGAAGTTTTCGTTTCTCTCTGCAAGAAGCACAATGGGGGGGGGGGGGGGATTTACTTATATGTAAGGAATGAACACATTTGTTGACGCTCCTCTCTTCGGTTTACCGTTTGTGTGTGTGTGTGGGGGGGGGATCTGTTGATTGATATTTTCAATATCTGTTTCAGTTGAAAAATGAAAAAAAAAGAATTTGCTTTGCGATATACTTCTGGAGAAAATTAATACCTTTTGTGTAATATGTTTTTTTTTTTTTTTACAAAGTTGGAAAGAAAACAAGGTATGACATTTAGATTTGCGGCATAAAATTTGCGACGTTATGTGCATAAATTCAAAGATATCTAAACTAATACTTTCCATGTACATTTGATAAAGAACTTTTTCGTAAGTGATTTTAATTAGTTGCAAGATTTGATCACATATCTTACCGCAATTTCAGGAAATATACTTACCAAATGAGAAATTTTGCTTTCGCGTTCGGTACGTAATTAGAGAACTTTTGTTTTGTTTTTAATAAATCGAACGCAAAGAGAATTTCTAAAAGTTTTGAGCGAAATGACTACGTTCATAGAGTCCTGCCAATTTACCAATCACGCACATAAAAAAAAAAAAAACGTATTTGCAAAAATGCTTAACGTAAAATGTTGGGCTTTTGATATTTCCAGACTTAAAAGTTTACTGGTCCAAAATAGCATTGAAGAAAACTCCTCCATAGCATAATCCCTTTTTAGCTTCGCGACTAATGAGTACGTGCGCCTCCGTGAAGAATGTAACAACTGTTTTTTAGAACGTTTAAACTCAAGAATCGAGTGAAGAATAACGCAACGACGAACTAGACCAACAACTATTACAACCAAAAAAAGGTTCGTAACGAACTTCGCTAATCTAATTTCTTGCAGTAATTATAATAATTTCCAATCGATAAATTCATTTGACGCAAAAGAAAGGTAACATGTAAAAAGTTGCAACAGTTAAACCATTTCATTCAATGGATATTAACTAAAGACGAATGTACGTTTTAAACATGTTTTTTCATCTCGATATATCGATCGCCCCGGGCCTCGCTGTTTAAGAAAATTAGTTAGAATTTTTTTACAATTATTATATTTTTTGTGTGTAAGTTTTAGGGTGCGAGGCCCTTAAAAAGATGTTTCTTCTTTCTTTTTTTAAATTTTGTTTGTTTGTTTGTTTACAATCGCCCGGTTTTCGAATAGGTTACCGCCGTACAAATCCGGAGATCTGTAGATTTCAAGTGATTATTGCAACGACCTCAATATTTTCCGAATTCATGAAATCGCAAATTTAATTTCATCATTTTGTGGCCCTTGCTTTTAACAATTAGCGTGCAAACCAGATACTTAAATTTAAATAAAATAAAAAAAAAGAATATCAAAGTTTGTTTCGGGCTACACATGGAGGCCATGCATTCAGTGGCTTTAAAAACATTACTAGTAGAAATATATGAGCGCGTATATAAAAGTTTAAAAAATCACTACAGTTACTCCATTTTGCATTAAAAATAAATCACTAAAACATGTATCAGGAGAAAAATAACTATTTATACGAATTTATTATTTCTATACACAAAAATATTCGCAATCCAAAACTTTTCGCTGCGCACGCAGCTTTTTGTCATTTTGTGAAGCAGTTTTTATACAATAAGTGAAAATACAACCTCAACCCCATCTCCCCGGAAAGAAAATCGTAGATTTTAACAGTTTTTACTCACTCTCTCTCTCTGAATTTTCAATGCATGTTCTGGTCTTTTTCTTGAACTTAAAGCAGAGGCGGCGGAAAGTGAAATTCGTTAACCGGGCCCGAAATTTCGAATCGTGGTGCATCCTCTACCTACCCGGAACAAACAGAAGAAAATCAATGTCTAAGCAGTGGCGCACCCACAGGAGTGGCAGCGCCCCCCCCCCGATAGAGTGGAAAATTATTATGTCGAAGTTTAAAACAAAAAGTCACAATATAAAATAACGCACCGTCTAAGCACGATGTATTATAAAGAACGAAAACTATTTACAGATTAAAACCATGAGCACTTTCGGAGTGCCGTTCACTCCATCATCAGATGTTCCAGGTAGCTATCACGGATAGCTGTATATATACAAACAGGCCATGTGTGACATCACAAAGCCAGCTACTTGTTATTCATATACCACAAAACGATATAACATGCACCGTAGTTTCCACAGATTAAGTGAGATTCTTACGAATTATATTAAAGTTCAATGACTTCACAATCGGTGTCCAACTTTCATGGAGGCCCACTGGGTAGTAATCATTACAACATTTTTTGTCCAACGCTTTAAAAAATACACTCTCGGCTATCAGTAAGGTACTGACAGAAGAGGGTGTCAAGAGTATACGAGCATTGCACCAATCCGGAAAATAAGTCCCATTACAAATTTTGAAGATGACAATCCGATTTTTGGCGTAAATGTGACAAGGATGGTAAGTCAGATAATATCCGAAAACTTGAAAATTTTCATCGTCCTGGAGCGGGACTCGAACCCGCGTCTCCCAGAAAACGCCCGGGTATGCTAACCACTACACCACCCAGAACGACCAAGTTTCAAGTTTCCGATCAATTTGAATTTAACCATCACAGGATTCGCTAGTCGAAGCAACCGGCATTCATGTTTAGCTAATCTGGAGGTTAAGAATCTATCTCTCCAGGACGATGAAAATGTTCAAGTTTTCGGATATTATCTGACTTACCATCCTTGTCACATTTACGCCAAAAATCGGATTGTCATCTTCAAAATTTGTATTATATGGCGTAATCCCGTATTTCTTTCATGATAAGTCCCATTATTGACATTTCTTGCAAGAGAAGTATTTTGAAGGTGTGCTTTAACACTATATTTATGTTCCATTAATCTCAAATTCAAATGTCTCCTTGTGGAACCTACGTAGTTACAAACGTGCTGTTTAGTAACAGGGTCCAAGAGAGGAACATTATATACTCCCCAACGTCGTAATATGTCGGGTTTCTGATGATGGAGTGAACGGCACTCCGAAAGTGCTCATGGTTTTAATCTGTAAATAGTTTTCGTTTTTTATAATAAATCGTGCTTAGACGGTGTGTTATTTTATATTGTGATTTAGTAGCACGACATCACTTTCATATTGAACAAAAAGTCACAATACGCGATCTACATATACTTCTTAATCATGTACTCTATAATTATAACATATAATAATTATAAGGGAGTAGTTCTGTTAAATAAATTTAGAAAATCTAACAAGGAAAACAATTTCACTGCATCTTCTAATCATTTAACTTTCTTGTACTGTAACATTAGTAGTAACTGAATAAGTATAATGCAGTAACTGAATAACTGAATAAGTATAGTAGTAACTATACTTATAGTAACTTAATAAGTATAGTAGTAACTATACTTATAGTAACTTAATAAGTATAGTAGTAACTGAATAAGTATAATGGTGGCGCAGTGGTCTAAGCGATGGCTTCTGATCATTCGTCCGAAAGGGGTCCGGGTTCGAATCCCGATGAGGCATGGATGTTGTGTTTGTCTTACGGCACTGGCTCTCTCCCTTCCCTGGAACCAGTGACCCTAAATTAGGGACGGGCGGCTGCTTATAGCCCATTGAGTAGCTCACGGTGGTCGTTAAACCTCCAATCAAAAAAAAAAAATAATAAGAATAAATTCGCAAAATTCAACCTCCTTAATTGTTACAGCACCTGACTACTTTTCCAGGTAAATTTAGGGGGGGTTACCCCACCTTGGGAAAATTCTGTGTGCCAGGGCGTACAGGCTCCTCCCTTGGGAAATTTCTGGGTGCGCTACTGTGCCTAAGGAGCTTTGTTGGGAATTAGGACCACCCAACCACTTACCTAGAGGAACTTTCTAAGGCACATCACAACAATCGCACATATGTCAAACAAAAAAAAAAAAAAAAAAATAAATAAAATAAAAATCTTGGCTGAAATTATTGACCGGGCCTGGGCCTTGGTGGCCCGAGCGGTTCCGCCGCCACTGACTTAAAGCAAATGCTTCTTTGAGATTTTGCCTTTACGATAGTTTTCGTTTCGAAGTACTACAGAAGTGAAGCACATGTCAAAAAGGAAAAGTTACAGAGATAAATTCCGTCGTTGTACCTTAATCGGTAAGGCATTCAGCGCCGGAGCAGAGGGATGCGAACAGGCAGATATGCGGGTTTCACATCCTGTGTATTATTTACGGACATCTTCACGTTTATTAAAATATGAGATTAGTGCCAGCAATGACATTTTGATCCGGGGCCTTGGAATGAAATTTCGCCCCGGACCCCGCAAAAAGCTCCATCCGGCCCTGTGTGTAAGTAAATGTATAATGGCTTTTCCATTGAAGGGAAATACTCTTTCATTTCAGCGGGGATGTGTTTTCGTGTTACCTGCTTGTATCACTGGATGCGCTGCAGTCGGGTCGCCCAGAACTGATCAATAAGAATGCTATCGACCCTTCTTTCCTCATTTCCACACTCCATGTTGGTACTGCGACGAATGGGTTGGTCCCTGAAAGTCTAGCCGAGTGATTTCGTTTTGGTTTATTCCTCAAGCCGTTTGTGTCACATACATTTTAACTACGTATCCTTTTGTGCTTGTATCTTGTTTTCGAACTAGCTGTGTTTAAGAGATTCTATGAGCTCGTGTTTTCTCGTTGGGAAACCGCAGCGCCGATCATGCGGTGTTTGTTTATATACGCGTCTGGCGTTTTTGTAGGTAGCAGAGCTTTTCACACCCGATTCCTGACGAATCTCGGAGTAAAACGTAGTAGATGATTGCTATCAGACCTGCCAGCTGTTACGATTTTATCATATTTAGTACGATAAATCATGCTGCAGTACGATAATACGATTTTGCTGCCAAAAATACGATTTAAAAAAAAAAAAAAGTCCCCCCCCCCATTTTTCCATCTTCAGACAGAAGTAGGGACAAATTTACGTGTAATCTGTTTTTTCCTCCTTGAAAGATTTTTTTTTCTCAGAGAGGCTTCCGATTTCTGGATGCTTAACTATTTTTAAAGAAGGGTGTTCTAACGAAACTGAAAAAAAGATTGGTTTCTCTTCAAGAACCATTCAAAATTGGATCATTCAAAATCAGAAAGTTGTAAACCCAGTGAAACGTTAAAGAGGGAAAATGCGAATTTGACTTCTGTTAATAAGACATTTAACATGACTGCAGCTAACTAACACCGAGCATGATAAAAAATCTCAAACACATATGATTGAAAAGCGACAAGAGCTGCATGAAAGTAATCTTGTAAAAAATGCGTTAAATAAGCAAGAGAGGATTTTTTTTTCCCTTGAGTTCAACTGTGAATCAAGCTTATTCACTATTTCTTTGCCATGTTACAAAAGTTTTTGAAAAATACGATATAATGTTTCAGCAGGAGAAACCTCGTATGCATACAATTAAATCCGATATCTAAAGTATTTTTACTGAACTAATTAGATTTGTAAAAGTAAGTGTTATTAAGCAAGCAAAATCAACATTTCATGTTAAATATGATGAAATAGAGAACCATAAAGACAACGCAAAGTTATCAGTCAGTTTTGAAACCAAAGAAGCACTGAGGAGCAGGAATAATTTTTTTTCTAAAGTTAGAAATTATTTTATTAAGGGCTGCGACTATATAATTTCTAAATTTCTATGGAATTCGGAAATGTTAAATCATGTCCAAGTTGCTGATATTTGTAGAAGAGAACAGTCTAATTTTTCATCAATTCAGTATGTAAGAGATATGTTTCCATGTCTCCTTTTAAGGTGTGAGAATGAAGCAATTTCTGAAGCTGTTAATGCCATAGAAAGTGAATTTTTGAAATTTCAAATAGCATCATTACCAGATAACATTTTAAATAGAAAAAGTATAAGTGAACAATGGTATTTATTATCAAAAGAAAATAACTCTTGTGGCAAATTTCTTTATAGCAGATTTTGTAGTCATGTTAGGGATTTTAACCATGCCTCATAGTAATCCTCATGTGAAAGAGTTTTCAGTTTAGTAAGGTGTAATAAGATTGATGTAAGAGGCTTTTTAAGTACTTCCAACACTTGAGTCACTTTTAATTGCAAAAACCAGTATGTCTGGACCTTGTTTCCAGCAAAAATATTCTGTTGAATTTAAAAAAAAAAAAAAAGCGAAGTCAGCCACACATGTTGGTTTAAATAAAAGTTAGACTTCTTAATGGTTGTCATATGTGAAATTCAATGTTTCCTTGCTTTTAGTGGAAAGCAAAAATCCATGAGCTACATTACAGTTTTTTAATGGTTTAATATTAATACATTTTTTTGAACAATTAAGATTTTTGTTTAAATTTAATAAATGTTTGAAATTGTTAAATATTGAATTTAATAATTAACATAAAAGTGTTTCCTGATTAGATTTAATTAGTTTCTCAAGAAAGTGTTGGTGTAGGGAAAAAATTCCTGTATTCGGATCATCAAGAATTTATGTAGCTGAAATAGGCTTCAAAAATTATCAGCACGCGTATTACGATTTTTCTATCTGAGTGTTACCTTTTTTTTTTTGGTTCTAAGAGGTTGGTAGGTCTGTGATTTGAATGTGCTATATTGTATTTCTGTTAGTAATATACATTGAAGAGCAATTGAATTAGGGACGGTATACAAATGTGGCGCTGTGGGCGGCCCTGTAAAAGGAAAGTACATGACGTATGCAGCGATCTGACAGTATAAGGAGTGATGCGACGGGAATCAGTAAGAGTCGGACGCAGTATGGGTAAGACGAAGATTCTAAGCGCATTTGATCGTGGGCAAATTGTCGGGGCCCGACGAATGGGTCACTCCATCTCGGAAGTTGTGCAGACACTGGGATTTTCACGAGTCACTGTGTCACGGGTGCACCGTGAGTACATCGAATCCGGTAAAGCCATCCCTGCAAGGGCCAACTACCGCGGACAACAGCTTGTGGATGAGCGGGGTCATCGTCGGCTTGCTCGCATTGTAACAGCGGATAGACGGGCCACAGTGCAAGAAATCACTCTGCAATTTAACGCTGGTGCACAAAAACGTGTAAGCAGCCACACCATCCAAAACCATCTCCTCGCTATGGGGTACAGAAGCCATCGTCCCACGAGGGTACCGCTGCTGTCCGCACATCACAGGGTGCAAAGATTAGCATGGGCGCTGGAGCATCGCCACTGGACCCTAGTCATGTGGGAAAATGTTGTCTGGACTGATGAGTCGAGATTCACGTTGGTACATGCGGATGGCAGGATACGAGTACGGCGCAAACCACATGAAGCGATGGATCCTTCTTGCCAGCAGGGTACTCTTCAAGCTGGTGGGGGTGGCATTCTCTTCTGGGGACTATTTACGTGGACTAAAATGGGACCCCTGGTACGTGTGACATCGTTCCTCACAAGTCAACGTTACCGGGATATCCTGGACGACCATTTGCTCCCGTTTGTGCGTGTTCAACATCCCACTCGGGACCTCATCCTGCAACAAGACAATGCAGCTCCCTAATTGTTTCCGAATGGTTGGATGAAGACTCCACCGACGTGACCCCGCTTTCTTGGCCAACTAGGTCACCTGACCCCAATCCCATCGAGCGCATCTGGGATGCCATCGAGAGAGATATTCGAGGCTCTGACCCCCTTCATTAAATCTTCGTGAACTGTGGGAGCTTGTTCAGGGGTCGTGGATCCGAATGGCTTCCCAACGCTTCCGGTGTCTTGTCGAGTCCATGTCGAGACGAATCGCCACCGTCGTCAGAGCGAAAGGTATCTCTAATTCAATTGCTCTTCAGTGTAAGTATGTATTTGTCCCAGAGCACATTTAAGGAGACAGTGGGCCCCGGGGCTGGACAGTATTTTGGGGCCCCAGTGTTAGTGACACATCTAGGATTTCACTATTAGTGGATGAATAAAAATACCCGGGATAAAACATCCCCAGAATATGATGATGAAGCCATAAAAATATCCCTTCCGTACAGAACTATCCCATGATTCATGGACGAATCAGTGGTAGCAAGAAAATGTAAAAATGCTTCGGTGAAAAATGGATACCACTGCATTCCTGATTTAAAGCCCCCGTCCCCGGGTTTAGCTTGTTGAAATTATATCGAAGTAGTGGGCAAAATAATATGATTTAACTATCATGATTCAAAAGAATTCTTAATGTATGAAAATTTCCCCTTATTACAGATGTGTACAAAAAACATCTGTAATGCTTTCCAAAGATTTGAGGATGGATTGAGGGCGACTATGCTTTTTGCGGACACACCTCCTAATAAAGCGGAAAGAAATAGAAATTTTTTTTCACAAGGCAGTTTCTTAGTTTTTGCTGTGCTACTGCAAAAAAAAAAAAAAAAAAAAAAAAGAAAAACAACAACAACAAACAAACAAACTAGAAATCTGTCAAATATTCAAGCATCTTGCATAATACTGAGGTCCCTTGAAAATGCGGGGCCGGGTCTCCAGCCCCCCCCTTCAACCCCCTCTTAAATGGGCTCTGATTTGGCCCCTTGTACAAAAGAGAGAGAGATAGAGGTATTGTTATTGGAAGTATCCTTGCGAATCGGCATATTTTGTCACATATGAGTAGAATTTATGCTGCGTGATTACTTAGTTCAAAATTATTTAATAAAAAAAAATCCTCATTTTTCCTTCGTAACTCTATGGGAAGTTTCCGTGTTTATATTTTACACTTGGAGCATGTTATTTCGTTCACAACACTTTGCAGTATTATATTTATTTATTTTGTGAAACACCTGAAGTTTTTTCTAATCTTATTGAAACTTTGTGTAATTTTAGGGGAAAGTGTCGATTTCTACGTGAGATAGTATTTATTTCTGCGTGATGGATATTGATAGTATTCGTCATAGTATTCGATTTCTGCGTGCGATAGTATTTTATAGTCGATGTAATTTATATACGTAACTATATTTTTATTCATGCTAGTTTTCTTTGCCTCTTTTCGTATTATTTATAGCTCCATAAACAACTGCGTTCTCAGCAAATCAATAGGAATTTTTTTATCTCTCTTACTGAAAACGCAAAACCCAGCGGGTGTGTTTAGATTTGTTCAGTGTTCCACGCTCGAAGTTTAGCGTGAAACTTTTTCCAGTAATTTATTTTAAGAAACGCATGAAGATTTCGTAACCATATGTGTTATGTAGTCGTGTGGATTTTAGCGGAAAGTGTCGATTTTGGCGTGCGAGCGTCGCAATGACGTACGAAACTTAGTGTTCAGATGTGATAGAAATGGCTAATATATTTATTCTTGTAAGTTTTACGTATAGGTGTTCACAGATTTTAAGGGCCTGTAGTCACGTGACCACACGGCAAAACCGTAAGAATCGTTCTTTCCAGCACACACGGATTTGGGGTATTTTTTTTATGCCATATTACAGTAGCTTTTGTTCCAGTAATCTTTATGGACAGAAATATTTCATTAAAACTTTATAATGGTTGCACATTTTTTTTATTTATTATTATTATTTTTGTGTAATTCATTGAAAGTTTTAGAAACATTTTTTTCCAACCTTCAGTTCTGTATCTGTAATAGTTATGCAGATAATATGTTTGGTGACCCATGTAATTCTGATGGATTTTTTTCCCTGAATGAGAGGTGTGGAAAATTCATTATACACATGTCATCATCATTGTCAACAGTTATCAATCCACTGCTGGATGAAGGTGTCCCCAAGTTTCTTCCACAATTGTCTGTCTTCAGCCTGCCTTTTCCATGTCACTCCGGCATGCTTTCGAATTTCATCCATTCATCTCCCATGGGGATCTTCTTCTGGGTCTTTTTCTGTCCCTCAGAAAGCAGTCTAAAATTTTAATTGTCCATCGGTGGTCCATTCTTCTGGCAACATGTTCAGCCCATTGCCATTTCAGTGATTTCACTTTGGTCATGGTGTCGTCCACTCCTGTCATTTTTGTTATCCACAAGTTCCTCCTCTTATCTTTCCTGGTTACACAAAGCATGCATCTCTCAATGTTTCTTTGAGTTGTATGCAGTCTTTGTATGTCTTTTTTAGTTAAGGTCCATATGTCTCTGCTCCATATGTAAGCACTGGCAGGATACATTGATTAAACATTTTTTTTAAAAATACATATGGCATACCTCTCTTAAATATTGTACTGTTTCATCCAAAAGCTCTCCAACCAAGTTTTATCTGCTGATTAGGTTCTTAATCAATATGGCCTTCACTTGATATCTGCTGCCCAAGATAAATGTAGGCTCTGGTTGTCTCAAGAGTTAAGCCATATTTACCAGCAAGTACTTGGATTTCTCTCTCTCTCTCTCTCTCTCTCTCTCTCTCTCCCCCCATTGTCAACCATTATCAATCCACTGCTGGACGGTCTCTCCAAGTTTCCTCCACAACGGTCTGTCTTGTGCCAGTCTCCTCCATGTCACCCCTGCATGCTTTCGAATTTCATCCATCCATCTCCCAAGTGGTCTTCTTCTGGGTCTTTTCCTGTCCCTTGGAATCCAATCTAAAATTTCGGCTGTCCATCGATGATCTGTCCTTCTGGCAGTATGTCCAGCCCATTGCCATTTCAGGGATTTAACTCTAATCATGATGTCCTCCACTCTTGTCATTTTTCGGATCCACGTGTTCCTCTTCTTATCTCTCCTGGTTACACCAAGCATGCACCTCTCCATGCTGCTTTGAGTTGTCTGCAGCCTTTGTATGTCTCTTTTAGCTAAGGTCCACGTCTCTGCACCATACGTAAGCACTGGAAGGATGCATTGATCAAACACTTTTCTTTTAAGACATAATGGCAGATTGCTCTTGAAAATTATGCTATTTCTTCCAAAAACTCTCCAGGCAAGTTTTGTACGCCGATTAATTTCTTCACCAATGTGACCCTCACTTGATATCTGCTGTCCAAGATAAACGTACATGTCTGTTATCTCCAGCTTTTCTCCATCAATCGATAAATCTTCATTTCTTGTAAAAGCATTGTACATCACTTTTGTCTTCTGAAAGTTCATTTTTAATCCCACTTCTTTACTCTTGTCAGCAAGTTCCTGGATCATACTCTGTAGCTCTGATGGGGTAGTTGCAAAAATGACTATGTCATCAGCAAAACGAAGGTGGGTTAGATCATCTCCATTAATCTTTATCCCTTTGTTTTCCCAGTTCAGTGATTGAAAGACATTTTCCAATGCGGCATTAAAGAGCTTCGGAGATATGGTGTCACCTTGTCTCACTCCTTTTCCAATTTTTATGTGTGTTGTATTTTCAAACAGCCGAATCTTTGCACTTGCATTTTCATAGATGTTATTAATAATATTAATGTATGCATCTTCAATACCGCAGGATTTCAGAGCCACTGCAACTGCTGATGGTTTCACTGAATCAAAGGCTTTTTCATAATCGATAAAAGCCATGCACAATGGAAGTTCATATTCCCTCGCACTTTCAATTAGTTCTCTCAGTACGTGGATATGATCTATTGTGCTGTAGCCACTCCTGAATCCAGCTTGTTCTCTCGGTTGAGCCATGTCCAGTGTCACCTTCAAGCGGTGTGAAAGAACTTTAGTGAAGATTTTATAAACCACTGATAGGAGGCTGATAGGTCTGTAGTTCCTGAGATCCTCAATGTCACCTTTTTTATGTAGCAAGATCATTGTAGCGTTGTTCCAATCCTCAGGAATTTTCCCTTCATTAAGGCATCGAGTGAAAATTTGGGCGAGTACTGTTTCTATTTCTCCACTTGCTTCTTGTATGATGTCTACAGTAATTCCATCTTCTCCTGGAGCTTTTCCTCGCTTCATGTTCTTGATTGCATGTGCAACTTCTGCTGGAAGGACTGGAAGAACTCTGGTACTGGTACCTTTCATGATGTCTGGAGTACATGTATCATCCCTTTCATATAATTTGGAGTAGAAATCTTTCACTCTTGTCAAAATTTCGCCTCTATTTCTTGTTACAGAACCATCTTCTTTTCTCAGTGCCATAATCTGTTTTCTTCCCTTACTGAGATGTCCCTTTGCTATCTTTAGGCTTTGGTTGTTTTCAATTGCTTTCCTTACGAGTTCACAGTTGAATTTCCTTACGTCTTCAGTGATACTTTTTCGTACTGTCTTGCATAGCTCTATATATTCCACTTTGGAAGTCACATCTTCTTTAGTTGTCCTCATCACTCTTCTTTTTTGCATCAACAGTTTGGTTTTTCCTGATAATTTGTTCACATGCAATTTGTTCTTAGACCCAGCTAATTTTGTTGCTGTTTCCATAAGAGCTTTGGTTACTTTTCTGTTAACTTCAGAAATATCCACTTCTTCCGATGTTATGCCTTCTAAAGCAGAGAATCTGTTCTTCAGTTCCAATTTGAAGGTATTATGGTGTTTTTTAAGGTTGGTTATGTCAATACATTTTGTTTGTCTTATGAGCTTGCTACGTTCGAGTTTAGTGTTGAGGTGCATCTTACATCTCACCAATCTATGGTCATTGCCTGTGTTGAACTTGTTTAGCACACTGCAGTCTTCTATGACAAATTTTTGTTACACATAATAAAATCAATTTCACTTGTCGTCCCATTTGGATGTCTCCATGTCCATTTCCTGTGTGACTTTTTCTTGAAAAAGGAGTTCAAGATGAAAAACCCTTCTGCCTCTGCAAACGCTGGTTTCTGTTGCCGTGACCGAATTTACCTACTGAAGTTTCATTCTGTTGCCGTTGCCCTATTTTTGCATTGAAATCTCCCATAATTATCTTCAAGTGATGCTTACCTTTATTATTTAGATGACGAATTTCCTCATAAAATTCTTAAATTTCTTCTTCAGCATGACTTGTGGTGGGTGCATAAGTTTGAATGATCTGAGCCTGGTATCTTCTCGAGAGTTGGATAACGAGTCGTGCAGCTCTGTCAGAGGAACTTTCAACTTCTACAACTTTATCCTTCAGTTTCTTGTTTATTATAAATCCAACACCACTAGTATATATATGTATATATCATTTTCCAAGGTTGTCAGTCAACATTGTGGCACTTTGGATATACCTTATAAATGCAATGTATATTTGAACTTCCCACAGCTAATGTTTAGCATAGAATAATACACATTACACTCTCGATTATCTAAGCTCATGGCAGGAAAGTGGACGTGTGGGTAATTGGAAAACACCAATAATCAGAAATTTATATTTTCTTATGTTTTGTGAACAGGTCATTCCATGTCAAATGGGTAGGGGGCCCTGCTTGACTATCTTGAATTTTGCTGTAATTTTCTTGGGATATACCCAAGAAAATTGGAGGTCTCAGATGAACTGCTTCAAAAGTATGTAGCTCCAGATGTAGTATAGTTGAGGCACAAGGGCACTTCTCATGGAGGTCACTTCGGTAATGCAGATGAAGTCACAAACAATTTTCATAGTTGGGCATGTTGCTGCTACTCAACTATTGGGTTGATGCATAAGTTCCTGCCATTTTTTTTTTACCGCACTGCAGGAATGTATTACATCAGAAGGGAAAACGGAACCAAATCAAATATGTCTTTCCCCCATTGCTGATGATGGTGTCCCAACATCTGGATAGATCACCCATGCTATTCTTGAAAAATCGTGCAGTTTTTGCTGCGAAGAAATCATCAAGGAAATTCTGGAGATCAACATCATTGTTGAACATTCTGCCACGGAGTGCACTCGACGGAGATTGGAACAGGGTGATAGTCTGAAGGAGTGACATTTGGGGAATAGGCTGGATGTGGAAGGATCTCCCATTTCATGTCCTGAATGGCCATTTTGGAAATGTTTGCACTGTGAGGACGTGCGTTATCATGATGGAGAAGGACACCGTGGCGCCGATGTGGCCGTTTCTGCTGAATTGCTCCCTCCACATGGTGGAGTTGCTAACAATAGAGTGTAACATTGATGGTCCGATTCCCCAGCTGCATTTCGCAGTAAATAATCCCTTCCATGTCACACCAGACGCACAAAATGATCTTCGCAGGATGAAGGTCATCATAGTGAGAATAATTAGCGATGGGACACGTAACACAAAACATTAGAATAATTCTTGATGACGACATATCACGCTTCAGTTATGTAATAATTACAAGTGTTAGGACAACGTTTTGGTAGTGACTTCTACCTTCATCAGCCACATGAAGGTAGAGGTGGCTGATAAAGGTAGAAGTCGCTACCGAAACGTCGTCCGAACACCTGTAAATTTTACGTAACTGACGCATGATATGTCGTCATCAAAAATTATTCTTATGTAGGTCATGTTTTGGGTGTGGTCTGGGTGTCTTGTTTGGGCTTAGCCATTCCCTTCGATGCCTGAAATTCACGTGCAGGCACCACTTTTCATCTCCAGTAACAATATGTGACAGAAAGGGGTTGTGTTGCTGAGAACATTCGTGATAACGGGCGAGCAAGGAACCACATATGGCAACACGCTGATTCTTGTTGTCCTCGGTGAGAGTGTTAGGCACCCGAGACCCCAATTTCTGCATCTTTCCCATATGTTCCAGGTGTCGCACCACGGTGGCCTGATCACAGTCCATCTCAGTGGCCAGTTCGCGTGCGGTTTGACACGGGTCCAAGTGGATGAGATGGTTCAAACAATCCTCACGAAAGTGAGATGGACGACCTGAGCGTGGAGAGTCGTGGAGGTCAAAATTGCCAACTCGGAACCGCTCAAACCATTTGCCGGCTGTCCTCAGAGCAATAGCATCCTTCCCACACACAGCACAAATTTGTAAAGTAGCCCCGGCGACGGAGGATGCCTTGTTAAACTCGTAGAGGAGCAGATGTCGGAAATGTTCGTTCCTCTCTACTTGCCACTCCGTACTTCCAGACCGGAAAACAAAAAAAAAAAAAAAAAACCATTAGCCACAATCACACAACACAATATTATTTAGATACACGATATTACTGGCTACAGTTTGATGTACAACTGGCCATCTGCACCGTCACTACTGATCTGGGAAACACTCGTGAAATAAAATGACGTGAACTTATGCATCAACCCAACAGAAGATGTATCAATATGGAATTTGATACCGTTGTTCAACTTTTTGTTTTGTGTGCAAGATACAGTAACAGCACTGCTGCTGGTTAAAAATCTAGACATTTGTCACAATTGGGCTCCATAGGGGATAACAAATTTCATTGTGTCAAATTGAAGCCATACTTTCACTTTTAATGAAAATTATCTCTATTTCTCCAGTGCTGTACAATGGCAGCTGATAAATAAACTGGCTGAATAGCAAGTAACCAAAGAATTTACCTTATGAGAAATAGGGTGGTGGTAGTATGGCTTCAATTTGACACAATGAAATTTGTCATCTCCTATGGAGTCCAATTGTGACAGATGTCTAGATTTGTCATCCCCTATGGAGCCCAATTGCGACAAATGTCTAGATTTGTCATCTCCTATGGAGCCCAATTGTGACAAATGTCTAGATTTGTCATCCTCTATGGAGCCCAATTGTGACAAATGTCTAGATTTGCCATCCCCTATGGAGCCCAATTGTGACAAATGTCTAGATTTGTTATCCCCTATGGAGCCCAATTGTGACAAATGTCTAGATTTGCCATCCCCTATGGAGCCCAATTGTGACAAATATCTAGATTTGTCATCCCCTATGGAGCCCAATTGTGACAAATGTCTAGATTTGTCATCCCCTATGGAGCCCAATTGTGACAAATGTCTAGATTTGTCATCCCCTATGGAGCCCAATTGTGACAAATGTCTAGATTTGTCATCCCCTATGGAGCCCAATTGTGACAAATGTCTAGATTTTTGACCACCAACAGTGCTGTTACTGTACCTTGCAACAAAAAGTTGAACAATGGTATCGAGTTCTAGATTCATACATCTTCTAGTTGAGTAGCAACAACATGTCCAACTTTGAAAATTCTTTGTGATTTCATCTGCGTTTCATAGAAACCTTTATGCTTATGTTCTTCTTGAGATACACTGACATGAAAATCTGACATGCTTTTAGAGCCAAATGTCTCAAAAAGGGTCACCTCCAATTCCGTTTCTTCAGTACCATTAGAAAGACATTTCAAACTACAGCCGAACCCTCATATATTGAGCTCACATAATGTAAAGCTCTGCATAAACTGAAGTTTTTATAGATTGAACTTCGTAATATTCTCCCTTGTTATTTAAACTGCGTATTACGAACAACAATTCAATTCACATATAATAAGCTCCCATAATATGAAGTTCCTCATGAACCGAAGTTTTTGTAGATCCCTTGAACTTCGTAATATTCTCCCTTGTTATTTAAACCGCATATTACAAACAATATATTTTGGAGACCACATATATTGAAGTTCAACACGGTTATCAGCAAACAAAATAAGTAAGTGGGTTTTTTTACTAAGGAATAACAGGATATTATTGATACGCCAAATTTTGGTAGCTGTGTTGGAGAAACAGGCAGAGAGCTTAAAACCAGATTGGCAGAACATAAAGCTGCAGTTAAAAATATGACAAATAAAACAGGTTTGGGCAGACATGTAGTACATGAAGTGATTTGGGACTCTGTAGAAGTTCTGACACACCAACAGCTGTTTTTCAAAAGAAAATTGGCTTAGTATCTCACCACTGATGCTTTCAACATGGCCAAAACACCTAAGAATATTAGTCTCCACCTTATTGACAACATTAAATCGAACCCTGGGTCTTCCAGTTACTATTAGCCAAAACACCTAAGAATATTAGTCTCCACCTTATTGACAACATTAAATCGAACCCAGGGTCTTCTAGTTACTGTTAGCCAAAACACCTAAGAATATTAGTCTCCACCTTATTGACAACATTAAATCGAACCCAGGGTCTCCTAGTTACTGTTAGCCAAAACACCTAAGAATATTAGTCTCCACCTTATTGACAACATCAAATAGAATTCATGTCACAGAAAAATTCTGGTCGGCCGCCACCGGGAATCGAACCCTGGGTCTTCCAGTTACGCGCCGGACATGGTTCCACTGCACCACAGCGGCCTCGAAATTCTCCAGACTCGCATACAACCTACCAGGTGGTTTGACAATTTGTCGTATGTGAGTCTGGAGAATTTCGAGGCCGCTGTGGTGCAGTGGAAGCATGTCCGGTGCATAACTGGAAGACCCTGGGTTAGATTCCCGGTGGCGGCAGATGAGAATTTTTCTGTGACTCAGTTATAAACGTGGAAAGAGCGATGACTTCTATTTGATGTTCCTAATCCTCGTCAACTGTGTATTTATTATTGACAACATTTTGCCTCATGCACACAATCAATATTACATCTTTTTGCTAGTGTGAAACACCAAGTGATACATGTAATTTAACCAAGATCTCACCATTGCAAAATAACACATTTTAATTAAAGTGTGACCAAGTTTTTGGAGGTCCCATCCCACTTCCCTCAAAAAACCCTATGCTTTTCCAGTTCACATATTATAAACTATATGTTTGTATTTAGTCCTATCTCACAATTACACCATGCACTTCCAAAGATATCTAAAATCCTTTTATTAATACAATTTTTTACAATATCTTATTTTTCTGTTAAAATGCACATATTTTAATACACTGACAAACACGTACGAATTAATTGGGGTTTTTTTTTTTTTGGTAACACATTTTCTATGTTATGTTATTAAGTACAGTAAAAATTCACATACTCTACTGCAATTATATCTATTGCTGAAAAATAGTTAAAATTTAGTTATATACATACAGTTTCCTTGCAAAGTCCTTAGGAAATCTCACACTCTTGTCACGGACTTGTCCTTCGTTAGTCACTTTCTATTTACACATGCAGCGGAAAAAAACCGCACAATTCTATGTTCACTCACACCATGTGTATCCATGTAATCCTTGAGTGAATGAGCACTGTTCAAATTACAGAGTGAAATGAGCCTTGAGCGAAATGAGCACTGTTCAAATTACACATATAACTTCCTATATTACTGTCAATTTAAAATTTATGTATAGCACAAAATCTCCCGAGCAAAGTAGTCGAAACACTCCAACAACGTATGTATTGGTTAACGTTTTTGAACATAACCATGTTCATCTTCTGACGCACACTTATCGGTTCTAATAGCACATTGAACCTGTGCTGTATTTTGACAGAATGCACGGGGCCTCCTGACTTAGCATGTGGGGTATTTCGTCATGTGGTCTGTCTTCTTACCTAGCATTTACAACAGTGTCGCCATCTGTATTTTGACTGCTGTATCTCCCCCCCCCATCTTTTCTTATAATCAGCTTCTGTTTTTAGTTTTTATTAATGCTTTCTACACTTCTGGTAAAATATGTGGTTCATTGCTATTGCAAGCACTATCTTTATTCTTCTCAATCATTGCAGCCTCTGAGTACCATAGCTCCCATTCTGTTCTATACGCTCCACTTATTGATACATTTTCAAAATCTGGGCTTGTTCTTTCTTGTAAGCAATGTTGTATCATTGCTGCTTTTCCTTCCTGCTTTTTCCAATTATTTTTGTGCTGGTTGATTCTTTTTTTTTAGTCTATTTTTGGTACTACCATAATAACATTTCTGTTGATCTGTTTATATTTTTTGTTTTATTGGTATTTTGTAAACACCTGCCTTTTCCATTAGCAGTGCTTTTTGTTTAGTGTTGCATACTAATTTATCTAATGTTGTTAGTGATGTTCCTATTCCCTTTTGATACTTTTTAATAGTCTAATTTATTTTTTGGCTGGCATCTTATAAGTATGGGAACGATCCCACATATTGTATTTCTTCTTTTTTTTCCTTTTTGTTGTCTTTGTTCTGTTTTTTTATGTCAAAATTTTTTTTAATTAAGCAATTAATCACTTTATTAGGATATCCATATGTTCTAGCTATATTTCTAATCCATGCTATTTCGTCTTGTTGGTATCTTTTATTACTCGTACGAGTAAATGCTCTTTTTATTAAGTTATTTAATGCATTCTTCTTTTGCATTACTGGATGATAGGAGTCATTTGGTATTAAAATTGGTACATATGATGTTTTTCGAAAAAACTCGATATTGAAAACATTCACACATCCTCATTCCTCACATGATCAGAGACTTAACACCATGTGATTTTTTTCCTGTGGGGCTACGTGAAGGATAAAGATTTTGTCCCTTGTCTACCCACAATTGTTGCAGAACTCAAGAAGTGTATCACCAATGCTATTCAAGTGTAGCGCCAACACTGAGATGCTACACTGTGTATTGTATGACAAGAAATGTATTTCCATGTACATGTATGCAGAGTGACAAAAGGCACTCATAATTGAGCATTTGTAAGTACACAATATAACTTGGTGAGTTTACTTGCATAATTTAAAAAAAATTATGTTCCTATCTGAAGTGTAGTACACAGTGCGTCAAAGAATTTTTAAGACTGGCGCTAGATTTCAGCCTACGGTGGCGCCACCAGTGTAATCGCGAATGCGTTATAAACCGTGACCATCTGCTTGCTTTCTGCCAAAAGTACTGCGCAGTTGTTAAAGTAACTCAAACGAAACGGCCGTTCATTACAGAAGTAAAATTTTTTTCATGTTGAATTATTAAGATGGAACAAAGGGCTGTTATTAAATTTAACGCAAAACTTTGTAAAAGGGCCTCGGAAGCATACCAAATGATGAAACAAGTTTACGGTGAGTGTTGTTTAAGTAGATCAAATGTTTTCCTGTGGCACAAACGTTTTTTGGACGGAAGAGAGATACGCTAGAAGATGATGAGCATACAAGAAGACCAAGTTCATCTAGGACACCTGAGATTATTGAAAAAGTGTGTGATTTCGTGGCAAACAATCAATGTGCGTCACTAAGAATGATGGAAGAGTCTTTAAAGATCAACAAAGAAACGATTCGAACCATCCTGCATGAAGATTTGGGCAAAACAAAAGTCTGTGCTAAATTTGTTCCACACACGTTAACCAATGAACAAAAATCAAGGAGAAGTGCACATTGCAGAGACATCATTTCAGCCGCTGAAAATGATCCAAACTTCTTAAAATCGATTGTTACAGGTGATGAAACATGGTGTTTTCAATATGATCCTAAAACAAAGCGACAAAGTGCGGAATGGAAGTAAAAAAACTCACCACAAGCCAAAAAAAAACCCAACAAAAAGCAAGAAAAGTTCCATCGAAAATCAAAACAATGCTCATTACATTCTTCGATAGTAATCCACAAAGAATTTGTTCCAAGTGGACAAGCAATTACTGGTGAGTTTTATTTAAATGTTTTTAAGGCGTTTGATGGGCAGAATTCGTCGCATTCGTCCAGAATATCGGGATGAAAACAGTTGGTGTTTGTTGCATGATAATGCACCCAGTCACACCTCACTTCTTGTTCGTAGATTTTTGGCGAAAAATAACGTCTGTGTGTTGAATCATCCACTGTATTTGTCTGATTTAGCACCCTGCAACTTTTCTTTATTCCCAAAACTTAAAATGACGTTAAAAGGGTGTTATTTTGATGATATTTCGACCATACAAACAGCTTCGACGCGTGCTTTGGTGGTAATTCCGCAAAGTGAACCAGAACAGGCATTCGAATCATTATTAAATCACTGTAACAAGTATATTGAAGCCGGAGGGACTTATTTTGAATAACAAACCAAAACAAATTATAATTTCTTGTTTCTATTTCATTTTACAGACCCAATCTTAAAAATTCTTTGCCACACTGTGTATGTACAGCAAGATTTTAAAACTCCAACAATCATTTTGAACAGCCCTGTATGTACAGTATTTTCAAATGAAAATACTGTACATGTATTGTATCTATCCATACATATTGCATTGTTTCTCATTGTAAAACAATAGAAAAAAATATAAGAAAAAATTCATTTTAATTATGCATTGCACATATGTTTTTAATATCAAGTTTTTGTATATTGTGTGAGCTTAGGTGGGCTCAGAAGTCAACCTACCGAATAGCAGACAAATGTTGAAGTCCCAGGGAGTCTGCTATTCAGAGGATTTACTGTATTTGAAATCTGAAGTTATCATAATGCTGTATGCCATGGACTTAAGCTGTTTTATAGTGAGCTAATTCTCCTTGTAAAAGAAACCACATGATAGTTACAATAGACAAATTATGGGAATTACTTAGGGATACAGGATGTTAATTCTAGCGTCAAATTTTCGGGTAGTAACCCTACCCATCATCAGGACTAACACTACAGTAAGTGTTGCCAACCTTGGGTAAAACTCCAACCTTTAAAATCATTTAAGGTAGTTCCTCTTCTCTCAATCTCTATACCTTCCAACAGTTTTCTCTTGAAGAAATGCTTTTGGTGGGTCAGAATTTCTACTGAGTCCCACAGGATTTTATGTCCAGTAGATTGAACATGTCTGTCAAGTCCAGTTTTATTTGTCATGTTTTTTATGGCTGCTTTATGTTCTTTCAGCCTGGTCTTAAGCTGTCTACCTGTTTCTCCCACACAGCTAAGACCACACTCACACTGTATATTGTAGACTACTCCTTCTTTTAACAAGATGTTAGTTTCTTGCTGTTTTAATTTAGGAAGGTAGTTATTAATCTTATTTCCTAAACCTAGAGCTAGTCTGATTTTAAATTTATTAAGGAAATAACACCGATTTGAAAAAAAAAATAAGATTAATAACTACCTTCCTAAATTAAAACAGCAAGAAACTAACATCTTGTTAAAAGAAGGAGTAGTCTACAATATACAGTGTGAGTGTGGTCTTAGCTATGTGGGAGAAACAGGTAGACAGCTTAAGACCAGGCTGAAAGAACATAAAGCAGCCATAAAAAACATGACAAATGAAACTTTACTTGACAGACATGTTCAATCTACTGGACATAAAATCCTGTGGGACTCAGTAGAAATTCTGACCCACCAAAAGCATTTCTTCAAAAGAAAACTTGGAAAGTCTGGAGATTGAGAGAAGAAGAGGAATTACATTAAATGATTTTAAGGGTTGGAGTTTTACCCAAGGTTGGCAGCACTTACTGTAGTGTTAGTCCTGATGAAGGGTAGGAGGGTTACTACCCGAAAATTTGATGCTAGAATTAACATCCTGTATTTCTAAGTAATTCCCATAACCTGTCTATTGTAACTATCATTTGATCATCTAGGAAAGCCATGACTTCATTTATTACTAAGTTTAAAGAAACCACATCAAAAGTGATTTCGTTAGGAACCAATCTAAAAATTTGACAGTCCCTATGCACCAGCAAAACAGTCAAACAAAATGTGAATCACTTTTTACTTAAAATGTGTGTATGTGCAGTATGTTTAAAATTTTGTCTAATTAAAGGAGAAAAAACTTTTATGAAGTTTTTGTATACATGTTTTGTTGTAATATTTTCCTTTTACCACAACAGCTTCCTTAACATAAATTAGGCCATTTTTGTTTTAAAAGGAATGGCAAAAGATACCATTTATCTATGCAACTTCAGAGTATCAGTTGACGGTGAATGGTTATGTCTCAGAGAATTAACTGATGTCCAGTTTGATGTGTCCCAACCGGCCGAATGTCATTCTGAGGGTCAGCAAAGACTGTTTTTATTCCTAAATACACTCAGTCAACAAAACATTAGAGATACCTACCTAATAGGTCCTCATCTAGCATCAGAAACAGCCAGTACACACCCAGACATCAACTCCACCAGATGTTGGAAGCAGCCCTTGCAAAACTGCTGAAATTTCTACTAGCCAATGTGGCTAGTAGATTAAAAATTTTACTGGCCATACGAAATTAAAATAATAATAATTCTCTACTTATGTTTGTATGAAATTAAATCAATGGGTGCATGTTTTTTTCTTTCTAATGAGAGACACCTCCCCCCCATTAACTTCATAAAAACAGATGCAGAGCAGTTACTGCATAGGATCATTAGATTGACTGCAAATATTGCATATGCTTTTGTTCCAAAATGATTGATTTTTTGATAATTTATTTTCAGTGCTGTAATATCATTACTCTTACTATCTTAATTTACACATACATAATTTATTTTTGAGAGACCATTGAATTTAGATGTCTGATTTCTTTTAATAATATTTAAAACAAAAGGACAAAAGCTTAGATATATATACATAAAGTGGCACTAATAATGCTGATACAGTTTACCACTGATATGTGCTGTGTCTGATCTTCCCATCAAACACGACAATTGAATAGCATTTTGAGGATCAAAATCTTCAATTGAAGTGCCATTGCATCTAATCATCATTAAGTCATTTAAAGTGTCACTATTCAGACATGCCCAGTTATTGGTTTTTATGAGGTTCATTGCTGATGCTCCACGTCAGTTGGCTCATGTGTCTATGCCGCCAAAGTGCTCGCGCTGAGCCTCAGCAATTTTCTTTTGCTCCCGATACTTTCTCATGCGTTCTGCCACGGACATTGCGGTGTTTATTGAAAGCTGACGAGTTGCTCTTCTGCATAGACTACGTTTGATGTATTTCTGCTTGGCTTTTCAACGAGTATATGCTGATACTGTGAAATTAAAATTTTTTTTTCAACTGCGATATAAAGTTTTATGGTATTTGATTTCACTTCTAATGTCTGAAGTCGACAGATCTCGACGTCGTAGCGCTTTGCAGTGCCGAGCTAACTGATTAGAAGTTTGCGCTGCGCAGCGCAATCCTAGTAGGGGGAAAAGTTGGACAAAATAGTTGCTCACTTGGGGGAAAAATCTACTCACCATCATTGGCTACTATACTAAAAAATTTACTAGCCACTACAAAACATCGGGTCGCCATTCAGCGACTGGCGACCGACATTCGTGAGGCCTGGCTGGAAGGTTTCCGGAAGTAATGCATCATCATCATCATCCAGAATTCTTCCTGAGACATTGGTTCAGGATCCATGAATCTGATGTCCTACTCTACAGCATCCCTGAGATCTTCCACAGGGTTTAAATCCAGAGACCTTGGGGATCACTTGATGGTTCAAACTCAGATGAGGGTTTCTTGGGACATGCGTGGGTTATTGCAACCTGGTGGGGTGGTGCATTGCTCTGGTGGAAAATACAATTGGCCACAGGATTTGCAAAGACCATGCAAGTATGTTGGAGATTTGCCAACATATGCTGGTAGCAAGCAGAGATTAAGGACCTCTCCAGACACACTGAGGGACCTAACGTGTCCCTTGAGAACCTGAGTGTGAAGAATGTCAATTCCCGTTAAGATAACATGAAATAGGCGATAACAGCGCCCCCACATTCTGGTAGCGTATGTGCTCTGCCAGAAAGCAAACATTCAGGGACAAAAGGCGCTAGGGGGACTACGGCAGCGGAGGTATAGGTTGTTTCCTTGGATCTGATGACTATGTGCTTAGAGTGTTTTTTTTTCTTTCGTTTTTGTTGTTATTTTTTGATGTCTACCCATCCCTTATTATTTTGGTGAAACAAATATGCAATAGCTATTAATATTACTATTTAGGGGCCGCAGATGGCCGAGTGGGCCACGTTCGTGACTGCCACGGGAAGGGCCTCAGGTTTGATCCCAAGCAGGTACGAACACTAGATCCACCAAATACCCGCTGTGCGTTGAATGGGCACGTTAAGCCGTCGGACCTTGGGTACTGGCCCCCGGTAATAAATAAGGGCATCTTCCTCCCCCTTTCTACTTCGCTTCCATGTGACTTTCGTATCGGGCGCTCTAGCCCAAATCTCCTAGTTTCCTATTTCTGAGGGTTGTTTAAGACCTGGGGTCAGACACTCCCTTCCTAAAATCCTCTACATATGATCATGATCATCATATTACTATTTACATTAACTGTTAGCAAATATTATAGTTAGGCCTAAGAATCCATACAAAACACAGGCCATCATCCATAGTATTTGGCATTTCTGAAAATGTTTCTGAAAAACTGAAGAGCAAACAAAAGCCTTAACTAATGCAATTGGCTCGACAAAACTAACGCATTAAATTTGTAAAGCGATTATGCAACTGAGAAGGCAACAATCACGTGCTGTGAGTAGCTCAGCTGGCTTCCTATAGCACATAGCCTGTAACACCAAACTGGAAGAATTGAAGTCAACAAAACAACATAAACACGCATTCGCAGTCTGCTCCGTCATCAGCCTGTATGTTGGCTTCTGTGCACTACATCTTGTAATCCAGGATATGCCTATGCTAGTTACACCTTGCTGAGCCTCAATATCTTCTCAGTTAGATACTCTTTGATAGGGCCACCACTGCCTTAACAGAGCGAACCTAGCACAGCGGGGGCCATGACCTCATACTGTTGACCCCAGACCAGCACCGTCCGTCAGCTCAGTACAGCTGAAAATGGAATTCATCTAATCAAACAATGTAGCACCACTTGCAGAGGTCCAGTTTTGATGTTACCGGCACCAGGCATAATTTTTGATGAAGAGAAGTTGACCGTGGCACACAAGTAGAGCCTCAGCTCTCGTAGCCTTGGCTATGCAGCATGCGCCATACTGTTCCCTCGCTAATGGTTCTCAGGCCACTGACATTTAACCTGGATGTGATTTGCACCACCATTGCCAAGAGGTTGGTCTGTACAAGCCTTGATAGTCTACGTCGACCTCAGTCATCGGTGAGCCTGAATAGTCTTTGTTGACCCCAGTCATCAATGAGCCTGGATAGTCTACGTCGACCTCAGTCATCAGTGAGCCTGAATAGTCTTTGTTGACCCCAGTCATCAATGAGCCTGGATAGAGTCTATGTCGACCCCAGTCATCAGTGAGCCGAGATAATCTACGTCGACCCTAGTCATCATATCTACTTGACCTGGATAGTCTACTTTGACCTCAGTCATCAATGAACCTGGATAGTACGTTGACCCAGTCACCCCTAAGTCTCGATAGTCTGTGTCGACCCCAATCATCAATGAGCCTGGATAGTCTACGTCAACCCCAGTCGTCAGTGAGTCTGGATAGTCTACTTTGACCTCAGTCATCAATGAACCTGGATAGTAAGTACATTGACCCAGTCATCCATAAGTCTGGATAGTCTACATCGACCCCAATCATCAATGAGCCTGGGTAGTCGACATCGACCCCAGTCATCAATGAGTCTGGATAGTCTACGTCGACCCCAGTCATCAGTGAGCTTGGATAGTCTTCATCAACCCCAGTCGTCAGTGAACCTGGATGTCTATATCAACCCTAGTCATCAATGAGTCTGGATAGCTTACATTGACCCCAATCATCAATGAGCAACACACTTCCAAACATGTTTCAGCAAGAATTTTGCCTTCCTCAGTGGAAACATTAAGGTGTACGTGGGCACCAAGTCCTCGTCGACGATCCTCGAAAGACTGATGTAATGTCTTGTATCGCTCTGCCTTCAACCTTCGTCATCGCAGACCACGGACAACTGCGTATCACTGTGCAAGCTGTTAGTGGCGGCATCTATGGCATTGTGTTCTTCTTGTAATATGAAAGTGTATGTTCTTCTTGAAGAACACAATGCCATAGATGCCGCCACAAACAGCTTGCGCAGTGATACGCAGTTGTCCGTGGTCTGCGATGACGAAGGTTGAAGGCAGGACGATACAAGACATTACATCAGTCTTTCGAGGATCGTCGACGAGGACTTGGTGCCCACGTACACCTTAATGTTTCCACTGAGGAAGGCAAAATTCTTGCTGAAACATGTTTGGAAGTGTGCTGCGGCGGTGAATTAAGTTTGGGTCCATCTTTTATTGCTTTGTGTTCTTTTATTCATTTGGGTTTTTAACTTTCACGTTTTTAATCATCATTCCTTGCAAACATGTATACAAAGGTATAGAATTTTAACTCGAAATAGTGTTTTTTTTAATCCGTGAATCTTCCGTTGAGGCAGAACTTGGATCTCATCTAAATAAGCAAATGTCCGTTCTATCGAGCAGAGGATTTGCCACAGTGACTAAAAATACCGAAATTATTATAAGTAAGAATTTTTTACCATTAATGTTCGTTTTGTATTTTCATATCGTTATATTGACCTAACTACTCCACCCTGCATACTTGAACTAGATATACATGACGAACAGTATTGTCACTGCTTTTAATAGCAGTTCTACATTGAAGTCTTTGGCCACGTAATATAGCACCATACGTTTTTGCGTATGGGAATATAAGAATTCCACGTAACATTTTTGTAAATTTCAAAGAAAGAAAAGAAAATGTGAATATATAAATTTGTTGTATAATTTCAATTTGTTTATAGTAAAAAAATGATTTAGCATTTTTGTAATATGAAAGTGTATGGAATAACTGAATTTTAAACATTTCAGTTTTATTTTTTATAACTATGCCACAGTACTTTATTTTATTTATATTTTTTTTTCAGAAAAAGACCCTGTTGCTATTGAGAGATCAAATCTTTTAAATGTTACAAAGTTAGTAGTTAAGGAATTAATTGAGTCTTCCTTGAAGTATGGCCGTATGCTAGATTCTGATCATGTTCCTCTGCAGCACTTTTTCATTCTCTTGGAACATGTTATGAGGCATGGATTGAAGCGTAAGTGTATAATATTTTCATACTTAACTGTAATTTAGCAAAAATTGTATTACTGACAGCAATTTGTTTTGTCTTTGACTTTCATATCACTGTTCAGCATGATTTAACTGCCTGTAGGCAACCACACAAGTACTATTGGAGTTTATATTGCAATTACTTACTTCTAGAAAATTCATTTGTGAAGTTACTGTAGTATGACAGCCTTTTTCTTATGGAAAACCTTCATATTTTCAGGTAAAAATTGCATGTCATTGAAACTTTGACATTTTACCATTCCCATGGCATGTAATTTCACTCAGTGTCATCTTATGTGGCGAAACCTGTTTCTGAAATTCTGATTTCATACAGTAGAAGATAAGAATCCATCGTGTTTGTATACTGGATCATTTTTTTCATCTCCCTGATGATACTTACTTGTATATATACACTGGCGTGCAAAAATTAAGGACGAGACGGTTTTTCGAATGTAACGTCGTGTAGAAGTGCTCCATGTCGACTCAAATCATACCATGAGATCCCCAAGATGTAAGAATATGGGACAAGTCAGCAAAACCGTCCAAACAAGGAATCCATAGGATACAAAGGCACTTTATTGAAAAGGTAGCTTCGAGCACAACTGGACAGAAGACAGAAACGTCCATGTGACAGGCGGCTGCCAAGAAAAATCTAGTCTTTAGTAGGGGATATGATCACCCCTGACTGCGTTGCAGGATTTACAACGTCTGTCCATGCTGAGGACAAGGCTGTCAAGGAGCTGTTGAGGCATCGCGGCCCATTCCTCTTGCAGCGCCAATTGCAGCTGCAGAATCATTGATGGCGGCTGGTTACGTGCTGCCAAGCGTCTCCCGAGAAGGTCCCACACGTGTTCGATTGGATTTAGGTACGGGGACCTTGCGGGCCAATCGATGCGTTGAATATCTTCACTCTCCAACAGCTCTGCGACAGCCACTGTACGATGAGGTATAGCGTTGTCGTCCATGAAGAGGAACTCAGAACCCGCAGCACCTCTAAACAGACGCACGTGAGGCAGGAGAACCTCGGTACAATAGCGGACACCAGTGACTGAACCTCCTTGGAAGATGTGGAGGTCAGTATGGCTACCAAGCATGATACCGCCCCAAGCGAGAACTCTGCCACCTTCAAACTGGTCCCTTTCAATGATGTTGGAGGTGTGATTGCGTGTTCCCTGCTCTCCCCAGATGTGTATAAGTCCAGAATCGCTCGTCAGTCTAAATCGGCTCTCATCCTTAAAGATAACTCGACCCCATTGCTGATGTATCCAGTTCTTGTGTTCCTGGCACCACAGAAACCGCCATCTCCAATGAGTAGGCATTAATGGCACACACCGTACTGGTCATCATGCAAATAGACCACATTTGTGCAGCCTCCTGGCTACGGTAAAACGCGATAACGGACGTCCAGTTGTCTGTTGCATGTGCCTTGCGATTTGTCCTGCTGTCTGCCATCTGTCTCTTCTCGCCTGTAGGACAATATACCGGTCGTCCGCCGCCGTGGTTGCTCGTGGACGACCACTGCTAAACTCTCGGACAGCTGTTCCTGTCATTTGAAATGCTCTCCAAGCTTGTGAAACGATGCTGTGAGCGATCCCGAACTCCTCGGCCACACTAGTCACACTTTGACTTTCTTCCAACTTCCCAATGACGTGACCTCGGGTAAAGTCATCCAGATGTCGTCTACTGGATTGCCTGTTGTCCATATTGCACGGTGGCAGCAACTCGACGTCATTCAAACCGATGTACACCATGCAATAGCTTTCACCAAATTGCTGAGCGTACACCGCCCGTGTGCTTTATACCCTTCCGACCCCCCCCCACGTCATGCTGCATATATGCGCATGCCCTACCGTACCGGACTCTAGTCCTATCTCCTGAGTGGTCTTTTGGTCCGTTCTGCCTGCTTGTTCCGCTGTTATGCTAATTTCTTCTCTTCATCCTTAATTTTTGCACACCAGTGTATATACCCACAAAGTATCCTATTGAGTTGTCAGATAAGTTCTTTCGGTTTTTTCCAATGTTATTTGAAGGAACACGAACAATATTTTGATCATAGTGTTATATGTTTTTTTGTAGCTCTCTTCTTCCTGCTCAACTTTTGTTCATCGGTTTCAATATTATATTTGGTTTAACTGTTTTTAGCCTATGAAGATGGAGTGCCAAGTAGACAGAAATGAGCATTCTTGACACCTATTCTCTTTGCTTTCAATCAAGGTTCCAAAGCTGCTCAAGATATTTGTGCTGTGTATGGAGAAGGCGCTGTTACTGACAGAACTGCACAGAAATGGTATTCACGCTTTAAGAAGGGGAAATTTGACCTCACAAACTCTCTGCATTGCGGCAGACCTGTTCAGTTCATTGAGGAAGGATTGAATGAGCTCATCCACGAGGATCTGCATCAGTTCACTAGGGAATTGGCCCAAGAGATGGGATGCTCTCATGATACTGTCGCCCGGCACCTTCACTCAATGGGTAAGGTCCAGAAGCTCAGTGCATGGGTGCCACATTTTCTGAATGCAAGAGACAAACTCCAGTGCTCCACTATTGACACCAGGCTACTCATGGACACAAACAGAGATTTCTTTACCGCATCGTCACCAGCGATAAAAAATGGTGTCTCTTTGTCAATATGAAGCAGAAAAAACAATGGTTGAGTCCTCACAAGCAAGCGTCATCTCGAGCCAAGGCCGATCTGCATCCACACAAGACCATGATCTATGTTTGGTGGGATTGGGAAGGTCTAATCCACTACAAATTGCATAAAAAGAACACCACAATCAATGCACAGCTTTACGTTCAGCAAATGCACTGGCTCAACGAGGCAATTCAGCTGAAATGACCCAACCAGCTGCGCAGTGTGGTGTCTTTCATCAACACGACAACGCTCGCCTCCCACTTCGCTAATCTGACCAAAACTGCTACTCTAGATTTTGGTTGGGAAGTTCTACTGCACCCACCATATTCTCCTGATCTTGCACCCTCAGATCATAATATTTTCCAGTCGCTCTCCTGCAAGGCGTAGCGTTTAGCAACGACGTCGAGCTGAAACGGTGGCTTGACGACTTCTTCGAGTCAAAACCCGGTGATTTCTACCGTGGAGGCATTGATAACCTAGTGGAACATTGGCAAGAGGTCGTGAACAATGAAGGAGAATATATTATTGATTGATTTGTGAAAACGTTTTCACGAAAAATAAGGATTCCAATAGTTGGGAAAAAAACGAACGAACTCATCTGACAACCCAATATAAATTACGTACATGTCACTAAGCTGTTTTGTGAAATTCAGAGGTTAGCTCCACAAAGAAATGCAAACTACCAGATAATTTTCCTTTGTGTCTTTTTAATCAGGTAAGTACACCAGTGTGGGGCATTAGCCCACAGCTGAGGGTTCCAGTTGGTCATTCAACCTAAGGATTCTTGAACAAAACCCATTGAGTAGGTGTCTTTTTGCTGATGTCACACAGAACTAGCTGGCACCTCTCCAAGATTCACAGAGGTCCTTGTTGCTGTTCTGTATGCCATTGTTGCCACGGAGTGTCCCAAGGAGGCAAAACCATCTCTCACTAAGATCGCCTGCAGCATAATATAAACTGGTTTCCATAAATTAAGTAACAAAATGAAAAATCATGATAATTTGGCTAATTATTGTTAAATATGCACGAAATTTGCATAAGTTACAGGCACGTACAGGATCAGTGAACGATATGCAAAGGAGTGGTACTGATATAGCTTTATGCAAATTAACAACAGCATGAAACTGGTTGTTTCTCAGTGAGCTGTCAATTCAAGTGCAGAGATTGAAGAAAGGATTTCGTGATGGAGATTGTGTTGTAATGACTTCGAGATGCCATTTGCCAGTGCAATTGCACTACAGAGCTATAGGCTGACTCAAAGCAGGCCGAAGTCGGGTATTGAACGTTGCCAGATGGCTGAACATAAGTCGTTCTGTGGTCCAAAGGCTGTGGAACTTCTTCAAACCACAAAATCATGTTCCTGCAGGTACAGCCAAGGCAGGCCTGGAGTAACAACGCAGGAAAAATAACTGCTACGACGATCCATCTTCTATCTGTGCTTGCTGCTGCTATTGGAAGGATGGTATCAGCCTCTACAGTACACAGAAGACTACATGAAAATTGGCCCCTATGCTAGGCGACCCATAAGGTATGTGCTCCTAAAGCCCACCACAGGAGGGAACATTTAAATTGGGTGCCCATGCATGCAAATTGGAGTCCAAATCAATGGATATCTGTTCTGTTCAGGGACAAGTCGAGGTACACTTCACGGAGTAATTCTTGTTGAATTTTTATCTGGAGAGAGCCAGGGACCAGATATCATCCCTTTCATACCCATGAATGGGACAGATATGGTGGAGGTAGTGTGCTTGTATGGGGAAGCATCTCTTTAGGCTGATGTACCGACCTCTAGGTACTTCCAGGTGGCAACTTGAATGCTCGGAGGTAAAGAGATGATATCCTGGGCCTATTGGTATGCCCATGTGCAGGTGTACTTTGCGACACTTTCATACTGCAAGCCGATAATGCTCGCCCCCACGTAGCGTGGCTGGTACAGCAATACCTTGAAGGGAAGACTATTGTCCAGAGTTGCCAGCATGCTGTTCTGACCTTAACCCAATCGAGCATGCGTGGTATGCTCTAGGTAGGCATGTTGCTGCCCTCAACCCCCTTCCCTGAATCATGCAGGGGCCTCAAACTGCCTTGCTACAACAGTGGGCATTGGTACCTACGGATCTTATAGACATAATTAATTAACGGCCCGGAACATCACTGTTGGGTCTGTATTGCTGTTTGTGTTGACCACACTCCATATTGAGACACTTTTTAATTTAATTTTTGGAATACTGACATATATTTTTTTATATTTTATGGAAAATACAAAATGTATGAAATGAAAACCACAGCGGCCAACAATTCACGGTGTTTTTCTTTTTCAGTCAGCATCTGACATCATAAATCTGTAAGATAGGCTCAGCTACTCAACTGACGCCACGTATTTAGATGATTTTCACCAGATGGGCTCAGCTACTCAACTGATGCCACGTATTTAGATGATTTTCACCTTGGATCTCGTTCTTTGGATTATTGCTATAATTATATATAGCCAGTGCCATTAATGCCCACCAGATGGAGACGTCTCAGTAGCTGAGCCCATCTTACGGATTTATGATGTCAGATGCTGACTGAAAAAGAAAAACACACATAGCACCATGAATTGTTGGCCGCTGTGGTGTAAAGCTAACACGCTCGGCTGGATATTGAGATATTCGGGGTTCGATTCCCCGACGACGGCCGAATGACGTGGAAAGAGTGATGGATTTATTTATGTATGAAATGCTTTGTATAAAATGTTCTTGTGTTTTTTTGTGATATATGGTACAATGAAGATTTTCACCAAATTTCATTCAAATAGGGTGCATATTTTTTGAGTTATAACAGTTTTTCAATTTGTTCCTTAATTTATGGAAACCAGTGTATATTGGATTGGAAAGAAAGTAATGTTTGAAAATGCAAGGCAATAGAAAAGTGCTAATAACTTAAAAGTAATTAGCGGTTTTCTATTTAAAATCGTAGTCGCATTGATGAAGGCTATAGTAATGGCTGAAATATATTTGCCGTAAAACTTTTTTACGTAACTTAGCGTGTTATATACTACCATCTTCTTAATGTGCTAATTACTATACACTAAGTGGCCAATTTATTATGACCACCCCCTCAGTACTTCGTTGGGCCACTTTTTTCTTTTAATACTGCATCGATTCTTCGTGGCATGCACTCCACAAGATGTTGATAGGTGGTTTGTGGAATCTGAGACCATGCTTAATGAATAGCACTTTCCAGGAGTGTGAGATTGCAGGGTTGTGAATCCAGCTGTCTGATGGCTCGTTCAACTTCATCCCACAAATTCTCAATGGAGTTGAGATCTGGAGATTGTGGGGGCCACCTAAGCAAAGTAAACTCACCGGCATGTTCCTGAAACCAATCCTGCACAATACGAGCACTATGGCAAGACGCATTATCTTGTTGAAAGTAGCCATCGCCATTGGGATAAACTATCCACATGACAGGATGCACTTGGTCTGCAACGATGTTTAGATATGATGTGCCAGTCAGACGTTGATCAACACGAATTAAAGGGCCCAAAGCATGCCAGGAAAACATTGCCCGGGTCATCACTGGGGACGAGACTTGGGTCTACAATTATGACCCGGAGACCAAACAACAGTCGTTGCAGTGGAAGAGCCTGGCACCTCTACGACCAAAGAAGGCCCGACAAGTCCAGAGCGCAACTAAAAGCATGCTCATCGTGTTCTTCGACATTTGTGGGGTTGTGCACCGTGAATTCGTCCCCCATGGCCAGACCGTCACCGCCCTTTTTTACTGCAATGTTCTGTGGTGTCTTAGGGAGGACATTCGCTGCAAACAACCTGAAATGTGGCGCAGGGGCGATTTCTTGCTTCATCATGACAATGCAGCAGCTCACAGAGCTTTAGCAACATGCTAGTTTTGCAGCCGCAACAGCATGACTACCCTTCTTCACCCGCCTTACTCAACGGATTTGGTCCCCTGCCACTCCTTTCTGTTCCCGAACATGAAGCTGAAGCTCAAGGGTCGCCGTTTTGAAACCGTGGATGAGATCCAGCGCGAATCGCAGACGGTGCTTGACACGATTTGCGAACAGGACTTCCAGGAAGCTTTCGAACAGTGGCAAAAATGCTGGCAGCCAAGAAGATTAATTTGAGGGAGATCATAGCCAGACTTAAGTAATGTAAGTACTTCGTTGTATATCTTCATAGTCTCAGAACTTTTTGATCGTTCCTCAAGTTTCAGTCAAAATGACAAAGAAATTTTGCGATGAAATAAAATATACCAGGTGTCTCAAAAAAGATTGAAAGTAGCTTTTATCTTTTCAACGGTTGATCACAGATACATGCTTTCAATTAGATAAATACTCAAAATGACGTAAAGACTCATATGACATAGCAGTTGCACTCCCATGGGTGGCATTTGCATTAAAATAAATAAGTTTTTAAACAGCCTTCACAGAAAAAAAGTTCAATTAAAAAAGTTGCACAATGTCCTAATCAGTGGAAAAACAACAACAAATCCCATCATTCTGCTTGCAAAAAGTCACAGCAGTATTTTCGATGAAAATTGTAAAAACTGTATCATCCGGAGGGATAATTTCCTGCATGCATGAAAGCTCTTCCCTTATTCGGTTTGAGTGCAACAAAGCTATGCAGAAAAACAAGCTACCATTCATCTATAAATAGGCTCCAGACAACACATTTTTTTAAATTTTTATTGCAAATACACTATCTACCAACAAGTAATTAGACACATGTGATAGCAAAGGAAAACGAAGGTTATTCACCTTCAATAGCTGGTGGAGCCTCCACGAGCGGCGATTACAGCTGCGACCCTCCGGGGCATACTCTCAACCAGGCGTTGTACGACGGCTAGCGGTATTTTCTTCCACTCGGCTTGGAGAAGACAGGTCAGTTCCTTCACCGATTTCGGACGGTGGGGACACCCCTTAAGTCGACGCTCCAACTCGTCCCAGAGGGGCCAGTCCATTCGATTAACCCCATTGTCACCATAGCAAGCCATGGTGGGCCTCGCAACATGACAGGTGGCATTGTCATCCTGAAAGTAACATAGGTCCACCCCGTAAAACTGCCACAACGTAGGAAGCGCATGGTCATCCAAAATGGTGCAGTAGGTCTTGGCGTTGAGTCTACCAGGAATTGCGACCAAGGGTCCCGTGCCATACCAGGAGAAACACCCCCATAGCATAATTCCACCGCCGCCGAATTTCATAGTTGGCACAATATATTCCGACAGGAGGCGTTCTCCAGGCAGACGCCAAACTCAGACCCTGCCATCCAAACGGTAGAGGGTGAACCTTGATTCGATGCTCCAGAGAACCTGTTTCCACTGTTCAACGGTCTACTGTCGACGTTCTTTGTATCACGTTAACCGAATAGCGCTATTGGACTTGGTGATCAAAGGCTTGTGGGCGGCAGCACGTCCATGATAACCGAGCAGATGGGCTTCCTTACGGATGGTATTCATCGCAAAGAACACTCAACACTCCCGGATGCCTGTTGAAACTCCTCGCGGATGTGGCCCATCGATTTGGTGCCGTTCTTCCGAGTTTCTCTGGCCAGCACCCGTTGGTCTCTAACTCCCAGTTTTGCGGGTCTGCCAGGTCGAGGCACATTCCGACAGTCACCTCTCATCTTCTACTTGCCAATCACGTAGGCCACTGTCGATTTTGGGTACTTCTACTTGCTGGATATGTCACGTATGGATTGGCCATTTCTGTGATATCCGATGATTACAACTTTCTCAAAATCAGAGAGCTCCGAACTGCGTGGCATCTTGCATGCGACTAGTTGCATTGTTGTTTCCCACACGATATTTAACGGCGGCGGCTGTGATGTGTATCAGGACCGCAGATATCGTCAATTGCTGGGGTGTCCAATTACTTGTTGGTAGATAGAGTATATCTGCAAGTTTTGCAAGTAGAACAGGATTTTTTTAGACTAATTAAGACATTGCACAACTTTTTAAAATTGAACTTTTTTTTCTGCAAAAACTGTATAAATAATTTATTTTTTATTTTTATGCAAACACCATCCACATGGGTGCAACTGCCATGTTGTAAGTCTTTACGTCATTTTGAGTATTTTTCTAATTGAAAGTATTGCGACTAACCGTTGAAGAGATAAAAACTTGTTTCAATATTTTTTAGACTCCTGGTATACACAGAACCACCATCCCCATGTTTGCATTAGTTTTGTATGTTTTACATTAATAGTTACCACAAAAATAACTTTAAGAAATATGTGACTGTCATCCTTGAATTATTTTTTTTTTAATTTTCTTTTTGTATTAAATATCCTTGAAAGTCCTTTAAAAGTGCTGAATTTTTTCCCTCTCTAGAGTGTACAAACCCTGTTTAAATGATATATCTGAGTATGTCTCTTTTATTGTGATGATGTTTCGATACATACCATTTACATCTCAGTTGAAAATTCGCCTAATTTGTACTTTTCGTGTTGGATATACACAGTCGTATCAGACAGGGTTCCCACTCAACCTGGAAAACAGGGAAAACCTGGAATTCTCAGGGAATTTGAAAATGGCTCCAAAAATCAGGGAAAACTCAAGGAAAATTACCCTTTTTTGTGAAAATCAGGGAAAACTCTGGGAAAATTACCCTTTTTTTTTGTAAAAATCAGTGGATACTTTATTTTGCCAAAAAACCTATTTTTTCAAGATGTTGAACTTTGGCTTGCAATTACTGCCTGCCTAGGATTTGGTAGATCTTACTTTCAGTTGTATTAAGTATTTCCTTTATTCTCTAAAAAAAAAAAAAAGATGCAAAATTGAATTTTTAAAATTGCCTCCTCTGGGCGCTCCGTGGTAACAATGGCACACACAACAGCAACTAGGGCCTCTCTGAATCTTGGAGAGGTGCAAGCTAGTTCTGTGTGACATTGGCGAAAAGACCCCAACTCACTGGGTTTTGTTCCAGAATCCTTAGGTTGAATGACCAACTGGAACCCTCAGCTGTGGGCTAATCCCCCACCCTGATGTACTTACCTGATTAAAAGCCAGTTATTAAGCTTTTGTTCAATTTCTGCAGGCAGTTGTTATAACATGGAACAATTAGGCACAATGGCTCCTGCTTAAAGAGATGCTTCATAAGAGAACCAACCAAATGATGGATCAAAGTCCTTTGTTGGTTCTCTTGAAACATGTTTCTTTGAACAGAGCCATTCCATCATTAAGCTTAGCTGCATTGTGTTATAGAAAAATTGAAACTATTCAACTGACAGATTTTTTCTTACATATGACCTGTTTCTATGGGAATGTATTTACAAATTCCGTGTGGGTAGTATTCACAAAAGTTCACGAAACTTTGGTACAGAAAATAATGTGCACATTTAGTTGTTATTAATGAAAAGCAGGTAATTTTATAAAGACAGATTACGTAAAGAATTTATAATGGTGTGCTTTGGTGAGAAAAATGAATAGAATGCAATGAAATGTAACAATTCTTTGCAACATGCCACTCTGGAAAACTTTAAAAACCACCTGGAGAACCTGGAAAAGTCGGGGAGTTTTTTATTACTTTTGAGTGGGAACCCTGTCAGAATAATATGACCACCTACCTAATGATGGGAATAACCACCCTTGGCTCGGATGACAATGGCAAGACGACATGGCATGGACGCAATGAGGCCCTGGAAGGTTTCCCAAGGCACGCCTGCCCATTCGGACTGCAGCAGAGCACGGAGGTCACGAAGATGATGTGGCTGGGGATTGGCATGTCGAACCTGTCGATCCAAATAGTGCTACAAATGTTCTAAGGGATTGAGGTCGGACAATTTCGCTGGCCAATGAAAAATGGAGACGTCACTGTCGTGTTCTTGGAATCAATCACGCACCCCCTTAGTGACGTGGCACAGCGCATTGTCCTGTTGGTAGATACCATCACCACCAAGATAAACGTCCAGCATGAAGGGATGCATGTGGTCAGCGAGGATAGACAGGTAGCCATTGGCATTCAGGGACCCATCCAATGGTACCAGCACTCCCAGGTCATACCAGGAAAACATCCCCCAGGCATGCACACTGCCACCGCCGGCCTGTACTTGACCTGTCTGATGCCGTATCCGCCACCACCTGTCACTTCTGTGGAGTAGAAAGCTCGATTCATCGGAGAAGGCAACCTTTTCCCACTCTGCCACTGTCCAATGACGGTAGTCCCATGTGAACTACAGTTGTTGTTGCCGATGGACCTGGGTTAACATGGGTGCTTTGACCCAGCAATGACTCCAGAGAACTGGCATAACAGGGTTCACTCTACTGTTATTGGGTACACGTACCTGGGTGCCCCAGCATTCATTTGTGTGGCCAATTACTGCACTGCTGCATGACAATTGCCCTTCACCAGTCGGCAGAGGCGACGTTCTCGTCTGGAGTCCAATGGCCTTTGAGGCTCCACAGTTATGATGTCGGAGGGTACTCGGTGTGCCAGCGGCCCAATCTTTGTACACCTTCACTACAGCACCTCGCGAACAGCCCACGAAGTCTGCTATTTCTGTGATGCTTCCACCTTTGGCACAGTAGCCAATAATGATCAATTCCTTTTCAATGTCCATCAAATCACTACCTCTGCCCATTTTACTCATGTGACACACTATGGCTCATCTGTCCTGGCCCGCTGCTTATATCTCTGTGCAGTCGACCTTGTCACGTGCACTCTGTGACTCACCTGGGAGGGTACACTGTGATTCTTGGGGTGGTCATATTATTCTAATACAACCATGTATTTAAGAATGTGAATGAATTACCAACATTAAATATGGAAAAATGCTAATAAAAGTTAAGTATTTTGTGAGATGTCAATAAAATTGTAACATTGAAATTGTTTACTTCTCTGGCATATATTTTATAGCAAAAAAAGGCCTACTTGGACCAAAAAAAGAACTGTGGAATGTTCTGGAATCTGTAGAAAAAATCATGCCTGAAGCCGCTGATATCACATCTAGTGTTCGAGAACTTCCAACTGTAAAGTAAGCGTATTGCTCCATATGTAATAGATATTAGATTAAGAATTTGCTGTTTGTGTAATTCCTTAATTTATATCAGTGTGTCATTTTAAATTGTGTTGTCTCATATTTTTTGTTGTACATCCTGTGGAATTCTCTGAAAAAAGAGGGAAGGAACATTACAAGAACAACAGAAAGGAGCAAAATTCAAGGTTAGCAGTACTAATTCTGCCATCAAATTATTTATATGAAACCACCATATTTTTTTGAGCTGTGAAAAAGTATAGTGTTTTATAGTGTAAGTATAAGTGTTTCAGTACAGTAGATGACATTTATGGAATGTATGAGTGTTTTGCAAATGGTTCTACACATCCTTTTAACAGTGGCAGAAATATAAGTCATTTATGGAGCATATGAGTTTTTTGAAGATACTTCTAAACATCCTTTGAACAGCAGCAGAACTATATGTTGTGGGAAGTAATCATGGAAGTGGCGAGCGAACAGCTTCATGTGATGATTTGCTATGATTTTAAAGTTGATTTGAATAAAAATAATGAGTTTACCACTTGATGTTCTATCTGAAAACATACTTTCAGTAAGTTTCATATTTTCGACGTTAGTTGCAAGTACTTACCAACTAATTGACGTACACTGCTGGACAATTGCTAAGGACGGATCATAAACGGCTATATAGCGCATAAAAAAGTAAGTGTGGTTGGATGCCAAGTGAAATAATATAATGTCAGAATGCCAGGACATTACAAGAAAGACAATTTATTGTGCTCTGAAACCCAGAAGGCTTTGGAACGTGTTCAAGGGACAAACAGGCCATTTTGTGGAGAATACGTAAACGTGAAAAAAATGCAATTACCGTCCGCAGGCGTTCCGGCGTAAGATGTCAATACGGGATATGGCCACCATGGAGGGCGATGCAAGATTCCACACGTCGTGTCATGCTTTGCACAACATTATCAAGCAGCTGTTGGGGTAATTTATCCCATTCCTCTGTCAGTGCACGGATGAGGGTGTCCTTGTTTATTGGAGGGCATTGGCGACCAGCAAGACTCCTCCCCAAAGCATCCCACACATTTTCAATGGGATTCAGATCTGGAGAACCTGAATATCCTCGCTCTCAAGACACTCCTGGACAGTGACTGTTCGATGACATGTTGCATTGTCGTCCATGAAAATGAATCTATTACCGACAGCACCACGGAACATGCGAACATGAGGTAGCAGAACATCATTAATGTATCGTTGGCCAGTCATAGTCCCAGTTGGAAGCACATAGAGGGACATACGGCCATTGATCATGATGCCAGCCCATACCATGACACTACATGTCAGATATCGGTCCCTTTCCTGTATGTTTGCTGGACAATATGCAGTACCACTATCACGCCAGATCAGTTGTCGTCGACAATCAGACGATAGACTGTATCTACTCTCATCTGAGAAGAGGACAGCAGACCAGTCATTATCAGTCCAATTGCGCTGTTGATGGCACCATTGCAAACGGGCGGTACGGTGACGTCTGGACAATGGGATGCACGCAACAGGACGGCGGGCGTATAGTCCTCCTTCATGCAAACGTCTGGCGACAGTTTTTCGGGAGATCCGCTTGCCAGTAGCAGCCATAAACTGATTTGCTACCTCACTAGCTGTGCTGCACCAGTGTCTTTTTGTTGATAGCACTATGTACCGATCTTCTGCAGGTGTCGTACTGCGAACACGACCTCCCCCGTGACGTTTGCTACACTCTCCATTTGTTTGAAATGATTTCCAAAGCCTTGAAGCAACACTGTGGCTGACATCGAACTCCCTGGCAACATCTGTTATTTTTCGCCCTTCTTCAATCTTGCCAATAATACGGCCATGCGTAAAATCATCTAGGTGATGTCGGGAAGACATACTGAAAATTGCAAGTTCGTCAATTGATTCTTTCCCTTTCAACTTTGCGTTTGAACAACAACGGTCAATACGCGTCAAATCCTTTATATCTCTATATCTCTTATCAGCGCTATGACGTCATGAACAAGTTCGGCAATCCAAAATTTGCATACGCACAACACGTCTTACTGTGTCCCGCATTTATGCTAATTTCCACATTTTCCTGCTTTTCATTTTATGGTTGCTATTGTCATCCGTCCTTAGCAATTGTCCTGGCAGTGTATATTTTTAGTACATTCTTTCATTTAAGTCGACTACCCCCTTCAGTAACAAACATGATATTTACACATTAAAACAAAGTGAGTAAAAATGCCATAACACTTAAACTTTTCACAATAACTAAAGGCTTTAAGCTAAAACACTTATTAATTTAAAAGAGTATGTAATCCAACTAACTCAAAGTTGTATTATTAAAGAAGGGAATGGTTGAAAACTCAAAACCTGGCACATGGCACTGTTGTGCTTTCACAGGCACAGACTTCTATCCTCTGTCAGATTCAACTCTTGTCAACACCCCAACGAGAAGTGAGCTTATTTCGAGCATGCAGAACAAACTGGAAAAGGAAGGGCGTGATCTCAACCTACTGCATGTATTCCTATCAGTGAGATCATCATCAACGCTGTTGCCTTGTAGATGGCAACACACCATTTTGCCCTGTAGATGGCAGAACAACATTGATGATGATTCCAACTGATGTAAATGGGGAAAATAACCAAAGTCATGGTAATTCAGTGTTAGAACAACTGTAGCTCATGCTACAATTATTCATAATTTACGTGCATACATTACAATAATAATAGGTAGCTTACCTTTTGTTGTAAGGCCGGCTCCTTTGGTATTCATTTCACTGCACGTTTGGTTATTTTTGTAGTCTGCAGTTGGTTCCAGCCCTCAGCACAGTGGACCCATTCCGTCTTTATTTCATTCTATGCCAGACGAATGATTCAGCCCTTAAAGTGTTTTGCAGTAATGACATTTGAGCCTAAGAACTATCTATTTCCCCTAAAACCACTTTTACTGACATGTAAACTCAAAACCAAGGTGGCAAAATGACTTTTCGACATCAAAATTCATCAACCCAACACAAACATACATTAACCAACTTTCATTAAAAACCAACGACCTATTTACATAAACACACAAATATTCCAACCAAAAAAAAAAAAAAAAAAAAAAAACATACACACTAAAAACGCATGTACAAGTATTTACATATGAACCTGTCGTATTGCCTTCTATGTCATTCTGTCATTCTTGTTCCCTACACTTCACCACGATATTTATAGCATACGGCCACCACACCTTGGCCTTTCCAATGTAGACTGCCTCAAGTACTTTCTACTCCTTGCCGGGGTCACCATCAGGAGGCGTTCCAGATGTTATCGCTTCTGCTCCCGCAGAGCGAGTGGGTGAAACGATCGTACTCCTCAGCCCTTCCCCGACGTCACCTACGAACCCTCCACTGTGGCTCCATTTATTATCAACTTTAGTTAAAACTTCATTTCTCTCTTTGGTTCTTTTGGCTGTCCATTTCCTATGTCCATTTCCTTTTGCGGCTTTTTCTTGAAAAAGGAGTTCATGATGAAACACCCTTCTGCCTCTGCAAACTCTACGAGAGTATTTCCACGCTGGTTTCTGTTGCCGTGACCGAATTTACCTACTGAAGTTTCATTCTGTTGCAGTTGCCCTATTTTTGCATTGAAATCTCCCATAATTATTTCAAGTGCTGCTTGCCTTTATTATTTAGATGACTAATTTCCTCATAAACTTCTTCAATTTCGTCTTCAGTGTGACTTGTGGTGGGTGCATAAGTTTGAATAATCTGAGCCTGGTATCTTCTCGAGAGTTGGATAACGAGTCGTGCAGCTGTGTCAGGGGAACTTTCAACTTCTACAACTTTATCCTTCAGTTTCTTGTTCTTATAAATCCAACACCACTAGTTCTGCCAGTATCTGTCCCACGATAGTAGAAGAGATGTCCACTTTTCAGTTCAATGAGATCTTCTCCTTTTCTCCTTACCTCACTTAGCCCGACGATGTCCCACTTGATCCTTTGTAGTTCCTCTTCCAATTCAAGAAGCCTTGAATCAGAACATAGGAAGCGTCCATTGTAAGTAGCCAAGGTCAGCATCAAATGGCAGCCTAGTCCGGTCCTCCGGTGATTCTTAGCACCCTCTGCATTCATGTAGCACTGGCCACTGCCTTGGCCAAGTACATTCCAGCTGCCGGAGACTGAGTGCCAAAATTTAAGTTGTGGAGTTATTTTGGAGCGGTTTGGCCATAACTCGCCACGCTGGCCAAGCGGGTTGGTGAGTGTGGGATAGCATTTCCTCAAATCCCGATGGTATAGTTATACCGCTATTGGTGGTCGTCATAGCCCTTTTAGTGGGAATAGGATGCACCACGAGAAGGCGGGGTTGACATTTGTCAAGGAGAGGCTGTGATGTTGTGCATCACCTGATCTTACATCCCATATATATATATATATATATATATATATAATGTTAGTAGCTGGAGATGCCGAAAATTACCCCGTATTAGCCACGCTGCCTCCCTCCCAGCCCTCCCCACCCAAGCGGGTTTGACTTCGAAGTGGGTGGAACAACGGGAAGTGCCTGTGAGGCATGAGGGAGCAGGAAAAATAAGAAAAAGAAAGAAGTCCTAAAAAAGACCATCTGGGAGGAAGCGGTGGGGACACTTTTATGAATTTTCTTTATGACCCAATTAAGGTACTATGTAGATCAGATTGTTATTCACAGTTTCTCCCACCTACTCTGATTTCAGTAGCAAGCTCTGCCTTACCCTGTTTCGAGACGTTACAGATGCTAGACAATATGACAATAGCAAAGAAGAAATAACAAAGAATATCCACATGTTTTTCTATCCCACTGTCCCTGTTTTCCTTTTATATATATATATATATCTTCTCTCTCTCTCTCTCTCTTTATTCTATTCCCTTCTCTTTCTGTTTTTTACTGAACCTAAATCAATGTAATAAGTATTTTAAATCCTCCATACTAAGTTTAATTGTTAATTTTTTTTAGAAAAACTGAAAACAATATATGCAAAGTTAATCATTTACAATCTTTGCTACTGAAAACAGGGAAAACCTGGAATTCTCAGGGAATTTGAAAATGGTTCCAAAACTCAGGGAAAATTACCTTTTTTTTTTTTTTTGTAAAAATCAAAATATACTTTATTTTGCCAAAAAAACTTATTTTTTCAAAATTTCAAACTTTTGCTTGCAATTACTGCCGTGCCTAGAATTTGGTAGATCTTACTTTCAGTTATATTAAGTATATCCTTTATTCTCTAAAAAAAGATGCAAAATTGAATTTTTAAAATTGCCAGTTATTAAGCTTTTGTTCAATTTCTGCAGGCAGTTGTTATAACATGGAACAATTAGGCTCAATGGCTCCTGCTTGAAGAAACACTTCACAAGAGAACCAACCAAATGATGGATCAAAGTTCTTTGTCTGTTGGTTCTCTTGAGTTTCTTTGAACAGAGCCATTCCATCATTAAGCTTAGCTACATTGTGTTATACAAAAACTGAAACTATTCAACTGACAGAGTTTTTCTTACATATGATCTGTTTCTATGGGAATGTATTTACAAATTCCGTGTGGGTAGTATTCACAAAAGTTCACGGAACTTTGGTACAGAAAGTAATGTGCACAGTTAGTTGTTATTAATGAAAAGCAGGCAATTTTATAAAGACAAATTACTTAAAGAATTTACAAGTGTGTGCTTTGGTGAGAAAAATGAATGGAATGGAATGAAATGTAACAATTCTTTGCAACATGTCACTCTGGAAAACTTTAAAAACCACCTGGAGAACCTGGAAAAGTCAGGGAATTTTTTTATTACTTTTGAGTGGGAACCCTGTTAAACGTAAAAAAAAACTTCGTTAGGGTTTAGGGGGTGGGGATGATCGCTCCAGTCCCCCCCCCCCCGCTAGATCCGCCACTGCTGTAATGGACAAACTGACCACCTGTTTTTCAGGGGTTCCATCAATGCTATCTGCTATTGAGATGAGATTGTAGCACCTCATGTTCACTTGTTGACAGCTCCTGCTGGGCCAGGATGTTGTTTTAACGCAGGACAATGCAGGAATCCACCTTTGAAGTGAGGCTGTGCTTCCAAGCAGGTTATCCGGCACATTGCCTTTTATTTAAATGTAAATGTATTCTCCTGCCCATTGCTTTATTATTCAAACTCTTTAGTCAAACATTGTTGATTGCTCTTGGAGATGCCAATTTGCTTAACTCTGATCTGCCACTAGGTCATTGGAAGATACTTATTGATCAGCATACATATTTTTGGTTTCCCTTCATTTTCTCAAAACTTTAGTGTTGTTGTAGAAAATGTGATGTTTCAGCATTGCTGCGTTACTTTTGTATGCACTAATAGCATTTTATTGTCAATATTGTTTTCTTGTAGTTCTGATTTTGTTACAGGATAGCAGTTATGATCTAAATCTGTGAATTCTATTTTTTAAGGACTCATTTAGGTAGAGCTAGAGCATGGCTTAGATTAGCTCTTATGCAGAAGAGACTGGCTGACTATTTTCGTAAAATGATAGATCGAAGAGATGAAGCACTAATGTAAGTTGGTTCATTCTTTTCCCATTATTACTCTTGCTGTAATTATGTTGTTATCTTTTAACATCTACTGTTTTTTATATTATCACATATTCTGTCTTTCTTTCTCTTTTTCAAATATGCAGGGTAATTCAAAATGATTCATCCAATATCATTCGACCATAGCTCCGTAAAAGTCAAGGTAATAATATCGTACCACACATTAAAAGGAAGAGAGGTGCACCGAGTTTACGGATGTAACCGCTAGATGGCACAGTGTAAACTGTGCATGTGCACCAGGGCAAAAGACTGTCATTGTGAAAAGTGTCATGCAGGAGGCGATGGAGGACAACGAATTTGCTTCATGCCTGGTGTTTAGTGACAAAGCAACATTCCATTCAAGTGGCAAGGTCAACCATCACGATATCTGCATATGGGGCACGGAAAGCCCACATGTAGTAATTAAAACTGAGCATGACCTTAACGAGCAGCAGTTAGAAAGCCACTATTACCTTAACAAACAGCTTTCTAAGCTAAACAAATGCAACCAATGATCCTACTTACATATGCAAAGCAGCCCATTGTTCAGATTCTTACATTTCCGGCACATAGAATTTGCTCAATTATTATCTTGCTGGAGAGAGGATCGACGTCTCATCTTATTCTTATTCAGTATTGAAACGCCAAAAACAATGTAACCTCTTGTTAACCTCAAAAACGTTCAAGTTGAAATGAGCTGAATGAACTAACTTTTCAGACTACTGACATCCAAAAATATTGATCTAAAACTGAGGAAGAGAATTTTAAAGGCATATGTTTGGTCAGTAGCTCTCTACAGTTCTGAGACATGGACATTGACCAAGAGGGAAGTGAACAACAGGCTAGAGGCATTTGAGATGTGGAGCTATAGAAGAATAGAGAGAATAAGCTGGCTTGATAGAAAGACTAATAAGGATGTCCTGGAGAGAGTGGGAGAACCCAAGAATCTGATCAACATGTTAAAAAGAAGAAGAATGTTATGGATGGGACACGCATTGCGCCATGGAGGCCCGATTCTGAAAGTTTTGGAAGGTAAAATTCAAGGCAAGAGAGGAAGAGGACGACCAAGGAATGGTTTTGCGGCACAATTACTCCAAGACACCAATACTAGGACATACTATGACTTGAAGAGAACGTCGGAGAATAGAGAGAAATGGAGAGACAGAGTAGAACTACTGAACAACCAGTCCTTGGGCTGAGTAACCAAGAAGAACAATAATGCAATAATGCTAGGACATACTATGACTTGAAGAGAACATCGGAGAATAGAGAGGAATGGAGAGACAGTACATCTACTGAACAACCAGTCCTTGAACTGAGTAACCAAGAACAACAAGAATGCAATAATACTAGGACATACTATGACTTGAAGAGAACGTCTGAGAATAGAGAGAAATGGAGAGACAGAGTACAACTACTGAACAACCAGTCCTTGGACTGACTAACCAAGAATAATAATAATGCAATAATACTAGGACATACTATGACTTGAAGAGAACGTCGGAGAATAGAGAGAAATGGAGAGACAGAGTACAACTACTGAACAACCAGTCCTTGGACTGAGTAACCAAGAAGAAGAATAATGCAATAATGCTAGGACATACTGTGACTTGAAGAGAACATCGGAGAATAGAGAGAGAAATGGAGAGACAGAGTACAACTACTGAACAACCAGTCCTTGGACTGAGTAACCAAGAATAATAATAATGCAATAATACTAGGACATACTATGACTTGAAGAGAACGTCGGAGAATAGAGAGAAATGGAGAGACAGAGTACAACTACTGTACAACCAGTCCTTGGACTGAGTAACCAAGAATAATAATAATGCAATAATACTAGGACATACTATGACTTGAAGAGAACATCGGAGAATAGAGAGAAATGGAGAGACAAGAGTACAACTACTGAACAACCAGTCCTTGGACTGAGTAACCAAGAAGAAGAATAATGCAATAAAACATCAGAAACCATAACTTAAAAACTTATGTTCAAAGTTAAAAAAAGTCATGCCTTCGATTGAACTTTCACGATATTAACCGCCCCTCCGTATTGCCACGACTTCGAAGACTTTAAAATACGAACATAAGAAATATACAAATGTAATTGAAAGACATTTTGAAACATTTCAACCACAACTTACACTATCAAAAGCTTACACCAAATGAGCCAAAGTCATGCATAAATTAATTGAATGTTATAAAACCTTGCAACAAAAGGTTTTGAAAAATCAACTTAAAAACACATATTTAGAAATTTGAAAACATGCCTTCGCTGAAACCGCAGAAAAATTCACATTAACCACGCCCTCCATGTTGCTACGACTTCAAAGACTTTAAATACGAACATAAGGCTGTAAGCCAAAAGCAATTGAAAGGCCTTTTGAAAAACATTTAATCCACATCTTTAAATATCGAAAACATTACACCATACAAACCAAAAACTATGTATAAACTAATTAAAAGACATCTAAAACATTTGCAACAAAATCCTCAAACTCAATAGCACCTACACCCATAAAAAATCCATGCCTAACCACCAAGACGTTTTCTCAGTAAAGCATCAAGTACAAACCACAGGAAACATGCGAAAAATCCATTTAAAGAACTCAATATCAACTCCTCCCAACCAGCAAGCCAACTTTGAACGTTTTCGTCCAACAGCTGTGGGCGTTCTCAGAAAGTAGTTGTTGCATGCTGGTCAGCTATCAAATGTGTGTGTCGAACGTATCAAGCTTTCTAAGCACTGGATTGGTCAATGTGGACATGACAACAAGGCGCTCTTCAGGTGCCCCGCCATGTCTCCGTACCTCACCCCTTGCGTCTTTTCCATGTCTCCGGACCTGACCCCTTGTGACTTTTCCTTATGATTGCGACTTTTCCATGTCTCCGGACCTGACCCCTTGCGACTTTTTCTTTTGTTAAGAGTAACGTGTATGTGCCGCCATTGCTCACAATGCTAGATGGACTTAAAGTTTGCGTTCATAGTGCTCTGCAGTAATTGACAACAGACATGCTTGATCACGTATGGCAGGAATTTGATTATTGCCTCATCGTAGTTCGTGTGACCAACGGAAGTCACAGAATATTTATAAGTCATGAAAACAAAATTTGGACAGTTTTTTCTTTTTCCTATGTACATTTAATTGTTGTATATTTAGAAACACATCAAATACAGTAATTTGAAATCGGATGAATCTTTTTGAATTACCCTGTATTTCCACAATACACTCATTTCATCAAATTTCACAGCTTTGAGATTGATTAATATATACATAATATCTAAGGTATTTTACCCTGATATTGTCGAATTATTTTGCACGTTGTTTGCTCTGTGAGGCACGTGCTCCTGGCCCGAGAGGTCCCTTCGTTACGGACCTTTGGTTAGTTATAAAAAAATTTGCAGAAATAAAACAGCTAGGTTATATATTTTCAGTTCCACATTCATTCATTTGCACAATCAAACGTTTGAAATTTACTATTAATTAAAAGATTTTAGTAGAAAGAGTTATACTCATCGGGTCAGGAGACGTCTCACAAGGGGATTCGTTGTTACGGCGAGCGCTTTCAGCGGTGCACAACCGCCATCTTCTGGCCACTGTTTCTACACGAGGGTTCCTCGCGTGTATGTGATTTTTGGAGTTGCATGTCAGGAATCGATGAGAAGGTTTACTGCCTTGTATGTGTTAGATGATTTTGTTTCCAATGTGTCGCCATCTATTGGATGAGTTGGTAGGTTTCAGTCGTAAGTATAATTCTATTGTGTGTCTGTATGTGTTAGGTGATTTGTTTCTAATGTGTCGCCATCTATTGGATGAGTTGGTAGGTAACAGTCGTAAGTGTATTTTTTTTGTGTAGATATTTTTGGGCTATTATTGTTTGTTCGTAGAAGCAGGTGTTTTTTTTATTTATTTATTGGTGTGATTTTTGTAATGTTCTTTTTTTTTTTTTTTTGTCTTTGTTTATGAATTTTTCTTTTTTTATAAGTGATTTCCAGGCTGTGTCTAGTGTGGTGGGGTCTTGTAAGTTGCATATTTTATCTTTTTTTTTTGTTCAATTATAACGCTTTCAGAAATCCTTAATTCTTTTTCGTTTGTGTGGGTGGTTAGTAATTTAATATTTTCAAAATCAGGGTATTGTTTATGTTTAACACAGTGTTGGATAAGTGCAGTTTTTTCTTCTTTTTTGTTCCAGTTTTTTATATGTTGATGTAGTCTTTTTATTAATCTATTTTTTGTGCTGCCAATGTATGAAATGTGGTCTTCAGAACTCTGTGAAACAATAGGAATTTCATATACACCTGCTGATTGTAGTATATTATTGTTACTTTTTTTCTTTATAATTAAGTCACCAATATTCTGAACTGAATGTCCAAAAATAATGTTGTCTTTCTTCATTAATCTTAGAAATTTCCCACTTAGTCCTCTAATAAAAGGGAAAGAACCTGAAAACTTGTATTTCTTTTTTGGGATGTTTTGTCTAGACTCTTTTAATTTCTTCTTGTATTCAAAAATCAACTTTTTAACAGTTTTCGTGTCATATCCAAATTGTTTGGTTGTGTTAGTAATCCATTGGATTTCTTCTTCTCTGTATTTTCTATTTGAGGAATGTGTGAAGGCTCTTTCTGCCCAATTCCTAATACCATTTACTTTATGAGTTTTTGGGTGTTCAGATTGATATGGGATCATTATAGGTACATAGGTTGGTTTCTGTGTTCAAAATTTAAGTCTTTTTTTTTATTATTTCTATATCTAAAAAGGAATTTTTTTCATTTTGTTCAAATTCTAAAGTTAATTCAATCTCTGAGTAACAAGTGGTAAATTTATTCTTCAATAACGTGTTTTAATTTAGATAATATAAAAATGTCGTCAACATATCTACAATAAATGATGGGTGGGTTTGGTTGTTTTTTAATAATTTTGTTTTCTATATCATTCATGATTATTTCTGAAGATAAAGAAGATAATGCGGATCCCATTGGGGCTCCCTACTTCTTGCCTGTAGATTTTTTTGTCAAATGCAAAGTAATTGTTGTTAGAAATATGGGATAAAATGTTAAATAACTCTTGTAATTGTGTATTATTAAAGTGAGATTTATTGTTTAACTCTTTAATGATAATGTCTATGGCTTTTGGTGCAGGGGTACTTGGGAATAATGATTTAATGTCTAAACTTGCCATAAACATACCAAATAGTAGAATATTAATAGATTTTATTTTCTCAGTGAACTCTAAACTGTTTTTTAAACAGTATTCATTATTCATGAAAAAGGGGGCCAAAAATGTGTATAATTTCCTTTCTAGATTTATTAGTGGGGACTTTGATTTTGGAACAATAACTCTAAATGGTCTATCGGGTTTATGGGTTTTTATTTTCCCAAAAATACTTGGAACTACTGTACCTACTAGTGGTCAAACCATTCTTTACCAAACATTAGAAATTATATGAAAAATATTTTCCATCAGGTGCTGTATGCGATACAGGAAGAATTTTTCAAATCGCAGTTTTAGAAGCAGAAATAACGCAGAAAACACACTTTAAAACCTTTGCGTCCTCTAGCGGAAAGTCTATGATTTATTTGAAAATTTTGAATTTATATGAAAAACATTTCACATTGGGAACACTATCCAGCAAAGAAGGAATTTTTCAAATCGGACTCCTAGAAGTAGAGATATTGACAAAAATAAGATATACATCTACGCCCCCTGGCGTAGAAACCATGCATTATTTTAAGAAGAAAATGTTCCTAAAAGGTTTGTCGACATGAGTAGTATTATTCTACAAACAACGTTTTTTTCAATCGAGATTTTAGAAGTTCATATTTTGCTGCAAATACATCAAAATCGGAAATTAAGACTTATGCCCCCTGGTGGCCAAACCTTTTTTTACAAAAATTGAAAATTACATGCAAAGGATTTCCCATCAGGAGCTGCATCCGGTGCAGAAAGAATTTTTCAAATCGGAGATTTAGAAGCAGAGATATAGGTGGAAACGCAATTTACCTTTATGCCCCCTAGCGGAAAGTCTATGAATTACTTGAAAATTTTGAAATTATGTGAAAAACATATCACACTGAAAACACTATCCAACAAGGAAATAATTTTTCAAATCGGACTCCTAGAAGTAGAGATATTGACAAATATAAGATATACATCTACGCCCCCGGCAGAGAAACCATCGAATATTTTAAAAAGAAAATATTCGGAAAGATTTATCGACGTGAGTGACATCGGTCCATGAAATAATTTTTTCAGTTGAGATTTTAGAAGCTCAGATTTTATGTCAAATACACCAGAAGCAAAAATTAACACTTACGCCCCCTGGTGGTCAAAGTATTCTTTACCAAAAATTAGAAATTATATGCAGAAGATTTTCCATCATGAGCTCTATCCGCTAAAGAAAAAAATTCTCAAATCGGAGTTTTAGAAGAAGAGTTATCGGGGAAAACGTTATTTACTTTTATGCCCCCTAGCGGGAAATCTGTGTGTAATTTGAAAAAGTAACTATACCTAAAATACTCTCGACATAAATGGAATCAAAAGACAAAAGAATTTTTTCAACCGGATGTTTAGAAGCAAATATGTGGAATAAAACGTATTTTTGAATTCGACACATCTGCATTTATGCTCTCTAGTGACGAAATTATACATCATAAAAAAACAAAAACAAAATGAAGGATCATCATTCGGATATTTCAAGCTTCCCAATGCAAAAAGAATTTTTCAAATCGGTCTAATAGTTGCAGAGATATCGTGTCTACAGATGGACGGACAAACCGATAACATAAGCACGATCTTTTTTTACAAAAGACGTGCTAAAATTCTATCAGTTTTAAACTTGAATCTGGCAGATAAGGTTTCTTTGAGGAGCCAACCTCTGAATCTCAACAACATACTGGTATGTGTGTATGCAATGAAAAAAGAACTTGAGGGTTAGTTGAAAAAGATATAATTTAACCTTATTTTTCAGTAGGGTTGAAAAAACTTGAGATATTGTTTTAAAGCTTCTATGTTGAGTTCTTAATTTTGCATAACTGAAGCATGATTTTGTTTCACTGATGTGCAAATGCAAAGTTTTATCACCTTTTTAGATCTGTTTTTAAATTTTGCTTTTGTTTTTCTTCTTTATACGTTTTTCCTTCTGTGCTGTAGTGAGTTTTATGAAAGAGATGCTCTGATGATGTCAGAAGAAGCTGTGATTATTGGAGGACTCCTTGTTGGGCTTAATGTGATTGATTGTAATTTATGTGTAAAGGAAGAAGATTTAGATTACCAGGTAAGATTGCTTTTAGAAATACTTTAATGCTGTGAAAATAATGAATTATTTTGTTTTCTATCCTGTTCTTTTGTGTTAGAATAATTCTTGATGATGACATATCACGCTTCAGTTACGTAAAAATCACAAGTGTTGGGATGACGTTTTGGTAGCGACTTCTACCTTCATCAGCCATGGAATGAAACACGTGGTTTTAGCATCAGTTGTTGCCAGATTTCAAAAAAACTAATTCAGCACCAAGAACTTCCTGCGGAACTCATCAAAGATCTTTATGACTGTTTTAATTCATCGGATAAGTATTCCTGTTTTGTATACAATGGTATCTATTACCAACAAAAACAAGGCATACCTATGGGCTCTCCTCTTTCTTCCTTACTTGCTGAAAGTTATTTGCAGAATATTGAAAAATTAATCGTTGCCCCTCCCGCTTAAAACCCTCCATTTGGTTACGCTATGAAGATGACATCTTCATCATTTGGCCACACCAGAAACACTCTTTGAACTTATGTCCTCTATAACTTCCAAATTCCCTCATATAAGATTCTTGTCTCAAGAACAGGTGTACAACAATATTAGTTTTCTGGATGTTAACATCAACCTAGACTTCTCACTTGGTCTCTCTGTTTACAGGAAACCTTCTGCCACCCATAACAACATCCATTACCATTCCTGCACCTTTGGTAAATACAAATTGGCTGCTTTAAAGGTGTACATCCACAGAGCTAACCTTATTTGCAACAGCCCTCAAAACGAATATCAGAACATCATCAACATTGGCAAATTGCATGGCTTTCCACCCCTCTTAGTACATAGCCTAATTAAGAAATTTGAATCACAGAATAGATCTACCAGTTTATTGCCTGAACTTTCCACCACTCATCAGTTTGTGGGCACTTTGCCCTTCAGCCTGGCCTTCACTCACAAAGTTTGCTCCATTTTCAAGTCTTTTGGCTACAGGATTGCTGTTAAACTACCTCCACATCTTGTTGACCTTAAAGACAGAGATCCCAATAAAATCCTAGAGTTACAAGGGTCTACTCTATCCCTGTCACCACTTCTGCAGGCATTACCCACTATATTGGTAGTACTTACCAAAACATAAGCTGGCGATTGGTGGAACATATCGCTGATGTTAAGAAAGGAAACCCTTCCACTTTCAATTTTAACCATCAGCGATACGTCCACGATTCGTGATTGGCAAAATGTTAAACGCATCGCTCCGTTCAGCAATCGGAAAGCCCTCAGGTACCGTGAAAGTATTGAAATCTTCCTTACCCCTAACACCTGTAATACAGACGCACCTTTTAATATACCAATCATTTGGAAAGCTATTTTGAAATCTGGTAACAACTGATGCTATAACCACATTTCATTCCATGGCTGATGAAGGTAGAAGTCGCTACCGAAACGCCGTCCCAACACTTGTAATTTTTACGTAACTGAAGTGTGATACGTCGTCATCAATAATTATTCTAATGTTTTGTGTGTTACGTGTCTCACTGCCAATTATTCTCACTATGGTTCTTTGGTGTACCATTACTTTCATTTCGTCCTTGATTTTGATATTTTCTGTATTCATATTTTCATTCTGCATTTGTCTACTCTTGTCTTCAATTTGCTGTACTACTGGTACTTCAGTCTTATATGTATTGTTTGCTACATTACATTGTTTAAAAAAAAAATCACTTTCTGTATGCTGTTTGCGGCTTTCTGTATGCTGTTTGTTGAATGGCAATAACACATAACGAGAGATAACTAAATTAAGTAAAAATGGATCCAACTTTGTTATGTTAGGAGATCATAACTTTTTTAAAAGTTCGTAAGTTGGGAGCTTTGAACCTTGTCTTACGTCTTCATCACGCCAATGGAGGACTAAAATTATTTCCAGATTCTAAGTTTAAATTTACGTTGACGTTTTTGTTTCCGAAATCTAGAATAGATCTCCAGGTTATTAGGATGTGGAGTGGAGATTCTAAACTGCGAGTCTTTGGTGTAAAAAAGAATTTCCAGGCTTTCATAATAATGAAGGGCGAATCAATTATCAAAGGAGCATATTGCTAAGAAAACCTTTCAAAAAGAAACGTTTTTAGGTCCTAAAATAATCGACTCATTAAATGGTATTAATTACTCTTTCACACGTTATATAAGTTTGGCAATCGGGAGACCATTAAATGATGCTAAATATATATAGAGCACAGTATCTGTAATGAAAATCAGGATCAATGAACTTTATTTAAACTTACTATATCAGTAGTACCTGGAGTGTCTTCATATGCATGCATATATTGAATTCACTCACAAGACGTTGCCGTAAGTGTCTGACTCATTCAGAGAGTGTGAACTTTGTACATCGTGAAGTTTGAAAATAAAATTCATGATACTGTAAAATGTGAACAATACTAAAATGAAAGAGGTGAATTTATACAATGAAGACCAGTAAATCTACGATACAAACGGAATGTTAAAAAGGAATAACAATTTTAAAGAACAAGCATCCTGATTGCGAAGTACCAAACTGGTTTCTGCTAATATCTACACAGTGTGGCTAAGAATTTTTAAGACTGGGTCTGTAAAATGAAATAGAAACAAGAAATTATAATTTGTTTTGGTTTGTTATTTAAAATAAGTCCCTCCGGCTTCATTACACTTGTTACAGCGATTTAATAATGATTCGAATGCCTGTTCCAGTTCACTTTGCGGAATTGCCTCCAAAGCACGCGTCGAAGCTGTTTGTATGGTCGAAATATCATCAAAATAACACCCTTTTAACGTTATTTTAAGTTTTGGGAGTAAAGAAAAGTCGCAGGGTGCTAAATCAGATAAATACGGTGGATGATTCAACACACAGACGTTATTTTTCGCCAAAAACCTACGAACAAGAAAACAAGAAGTGAGGTGTGACTGGGTGCATTATTGTGCAACAAACACCAACTGTTTTCATCCCGATATTCTAAACGAATGCGACGAATTCTGCCCATCAAATGCCTCAATACATTTAACTAAAATTCACCAATAATTGTCTGTCCACTTGGAACAAATTCTTTGTGGATAATACCCTTTTTTAATTTGATTGACATTAAATGCCCGTAAGTATTGTTTCACACATTAATGCAAGTTCAGCAATCGGGAGATTGTTAAATGATGTTAACATAGTATTGGCAATTGAAATCAAGAAAAATAATAAGTATCTGTACTTACAATATTCGTAGTGGCTGTCGGGGCTTCATATGTACGTCTTCAAAGAATGTGAACTTTTTCAATTGTGAAGTTTAGTTCACATTCTTTGAAGATGTACATATGAAGCCCCGACAGCCACTACGAATATTGTAAGTACAGATAATTATTATTTTTCTTGATTTCAATTGCCAATACTATGTTAACATCATTTAACAATCTCCCGATTGCTGAACTTGCATAATGTGTGAAACAGTAATTACGGACATTTAATGTCAATCAAATTAAAATATCTTAGCCACATAAAAAGTATGTTCATCGCAAATTGGCAAAAACTGAATAGCGATATAATACCCTTACTATCGAAGAATGTAATAAGCATTGTTTTGATTTTCGATTGAACTTTTCTTGTTTTTTTGGCTTGTAGTGAGTTTTTTGACTTCCATTCCGCACTTTGTCGCTTTGTTTTAGGATCATATTAAAAACATCATGTTTCATCACCTGTAACAATCGATTTTAAGAAGTTTGGATCATTTTCAGCGGCTGAAATGATGTCTCTGCAATGTGCACTTCTCCTTGATTTTTGTTCATTGGTTAACGTGTGTGGAACAAATTTAGCACAGACTTTTGTTTTGCCCAAATCTTCATGCAGGATGGTTCGAATCGTTTCTTTGTTGATGTTTAAAGACTCTTCCATCATTCTTAGTGACGCACATCGATTGTTTGCCACAAAATCACGCACTTTTTCAATAATCTCAGATGTCCTAGATAAACTTGGCCTTCCGGTATGCTTATCATCTTCTAGCGTATCTCTTCCATCCAAAAAACGTTTGTGCCACAGGAAAACATTTGATCTACTTAAACAACACTCACCGTAAACTTGTTTCATCATTTGGTATGTTTCCGAGGCACTTTTACCAAGTTTTGCGTTAAATTTAATAACAGCCCTTTGTTCCATCTTAATAATTCAACATGAAAAAAATTTTACTTCTCTAATGAACGGCCGTTTCGTTTGAGTTACTTTAACAACTGCGCAGTAGTTTTGGCAGAAAGCAAGCAGATGGTCACAGTTTATAACGCATTCGCGATTACACTGGTGGCGCCACCGTAGGCTGAAATCTAGCACCAGTCTTAAAAATTCTCTGGTGGACTGTGTACAGCCATCCTCAGTGGTAGGTGCATGGTTGCTGTAGATACCACACTCCTACACTCATGTATGTTGCTCCAAACGAATGCATGTCCAACCCTGTCGTATAGACACATACCCCATGCATTGTGGCTTAGGTTTTACTGTGCACATATATGGTGTCACCATCTGTGGTTCAACAAAGCCGTTAGACAACCTCTATGGAGTAAATGTATTCTAAGTATTATGTGATGTTTTCTCCTTTTTGTTTTAGGTGTTTTTGACTTTGTATCATTGAGTCAAAAACAGTTGTTACTAAATTTTGCTGTGAATTTCATTTCTCTGGAACTTTAAAAATAAATACTGAGGTTGTTCACAATACTGGGTGTTCAACAGTTTTCTGGCAATATAATTAATGTTTAAAGTAAAATTATTTCTTTCTTAAATGTCCTATCTGGTACCCCTTTCTTTGAACTGTGAACCTACTGTACATCTAGATTTTCATGATAACAGGGCATTTTTTAAAATTGGTAGTGGTATTTTATTCCACAGTCCAATCATTGTTTCAGGTCTGTGTTTAGAAAACACTCTTTTTAGCAATCCAAAAGCACAATAGTACAGGCATCAGTCTTAAAAGCACGATAATCAAAACAGTACACAAGCTTCCGATGAAGTGAAGAACTTATTTAATGTATAAGTTAAAAGGTTAAAAATAAAGCCATAAGAAGTTTTGGTCTTCCTAAAGAACATCATCTGATGGAATTCCTGAAGAAGTTTTTGGGTGGGGAGACATGTAAGTAACCTACATGCAGAACGTGACGTACTGAACAGGTGATCATGTCGTCAAATCCAAATACGATAGTTTTAAATCGATATATGATGCATGTAATCAAGTGGTCAAATTTTTGAATAAATAACATACAAGACAAGTATGATGTAGAAAAAGAATAAATGAATGAAGTAAGGCAAATACATGCAATAAAGAGATAACTTACGTAACTTAAATATAATAACCGGATGATATGCATACTGAAGTTCAACTAGAATATGACAAAAAAATTTTTTAAATATTAAATATTTTCATTCTCCACAACTGGAGGGAAAAGTTTTAATAGTTGTGTCCAAGGTATCAGTATGTAGACAGGAGTATTGTCATTACAACATGAAGTTCCTTGTTCAGCAATAATCAAACTTTCGGTGTATAATAAGGAGGAGATAGTACATGGTGTTATAATGATTTTTGCCTCTTTTTCCAATTAGGATAATGTTGTCCACCTTTTACTAGTCTTGCAAGAGCAGTATTTGATAGACCATTCTTAACAGCATATTTATGTTCATCGAGCCTAATTCCCAATGACCTTTTGGTTGATCCAATATATTGGCTGCAAGGGGGAACTTGATTCAAACTATCAAGTGGGATAGTGTATACACCAAATTTGTTAGTTTCTGGAACTATGATTGGCATAGCAGTCCATTGGTGACACATCAGGAAACTTTGAAGGAATATGGGCAAAAGGTATGGATTTGATACCCATCTTGTTCTTTTTTTCTTTTTCATTTTTTCGAGAAATAGAGTGGTAGATTTGGATGTATGACTGGTATCCTTATCATGACAGAGTTCTATTCTTTGAAGGCTCTGTGGATAAAGGAATGGTATTTCCTCTTTAAATATAGGTGTTAAAACATTATTTTGGTAATATGTACAATTGATTTTAACATTATTTTCATCTTTTTTTAATTTTAATTCTCCATTGTACGAGAAACCAGGAATAATCTTGAATCCTATACTGAAACTTTTTTGGATTCTTGGAACCAAGTTTGTAAGTCCTTTTCTGCTCATTTGTGACAGTAAATCGACGTTTCTTGTTACAGTCGTGTAGGTAGATCCATACTTCATCAGTAGTCAAAAAATAAATTTCCATCTGTCTCCAGCTAATTAATTTTCATAAAGAAATCTGCACCATGCTTTATGCTCAGTCACATGCCCAAGCAAAAAGCAATGAACATAAGGTTTTTTTTTTTTTTAAGATTCAAATCTTTGTTAAATGCCTTGTTTACAGTTCATACAGAGATTTTTAATGACTTAGCGATTGCTCTTTGGGTCAGTGGATTTTCTTTTAAGAGCAGAGACCTTGCTTTTGAAATAGTTGTAAAAGTACATTCTTTTTTTTTTTTTGAAATTTTGGATACCCTCCTCATAGAAGTCCCCCTTTGTTTTATGTGTATATACAGGGTGATTCCTAAAGTCCTAAGTCACCTCAATAACTTGGGAACAAAGACAGCTAGAGCTATGGAAGTAAGGTTGGAAGTAAGGTATGGTATAGTAAAACAACCATACACTATCGGATGAGAGTGACTGCAGCGCCCGTAGTGGCAAAATGTGGAAGTTAGCACTCCTATCTCAGAAACCATGAGAGATACAGGAAATAGATCAATCAGAAACTTGTAGAGCATCAACGAATTAGTAGGAAATGACATATGGTTGAAACAGCTGGGGTAAGTAGAAGGCTGGAAATGTGAGGGAAATACAAGGTTTATTATACTCGGGCATGAATACAAATGGAGCACATTGGTCATATTTAATGCAACAGCGGTACTTATATAATGTTGCGTTTGATGTAAATAGGGTTCATTATGGCAACCATCTGCCACAATACACATTTGAATGTGAGACAGAACTTCCCGTTGTACGTTCGCCAGCATAACAGGTGTCACGCTCTCACACGCAGCGACAATACGCAGTCGGAGATCGTGGAGACTCGTCGGTTCCACCCTGTACACGTGATCCTTTAGATAACCCCAGAGGAAGAAATCCATGGGAGTTAGATCCGGGGATTGTGGAGGCCATGCTACAGGACCACCATAACCGACGATCTGTTGCCCAAAAGTGTCGGACAGGAAGTGCTGTACAGCTGTTGGTTGATGTGCTGGAGTGCCATCATGCTGAATCCATAATGAGCATACATCTTGCAGAGACAGATCATCTGACCTCTTAGGTAATGTGCTTTGTAACAGCTGCAGGTATCTTCGTCCATTTAATGCGCCCTCATAGAACACAGGCCAAACAAGTCGGTCCTTCCAGATGCCCCACCAGACTCTGATCGACCAGCGTACCCGATGCCTCATTTCCCGTGTAAAATATGGATTCTGGACTGCCCAGTAATGGGTGTTTTGTTTGTTCAGCACCCCGGCGTGTGTGAACTGCACCTTGTCAGTTCAAAGGATGTTTAACGGAAAGGCCGCATTTTCTTCTACAGTGTTCATTACAAAATTGCACCAATCTAGACATCATTGGTTATCCCCTGGCATGAGTACGTGCAGCGGTACTGTACGGCACGGGTGGGCCCCATGCTGATACAAAATGTTCCACACACGGGATTGTGATAAGCCACATGCCATACTGACTTCCCTCGTACTGGTGTGTGGGTTGGCCAAAACGTATGCCAGAACATCAACTGGTTGCACATCCCTACCCATTCCGGTGGGTCGGCCCGAACGGGGACGCGCTGCAATACTGCCTGCCTCTCGTAGCCGTCGAACCGTGTGACTGATAGTCCACGCTGTCGGCAATGGATGAGTCAAAAATCGTAAGCCATACTGGCGTGACACTTCCCTCGCATTGCATCCGAATTCTCCATATAGCAGTACCATCTTGCAATACTGTTCATTCGAATAGCCTGCCATGCTCATTTTTTACCCAATACTCACGTTACGAATGACATAGCTCCTGACCGACGATCCTTTATACACTGCCACGCCGCACCTGATACAGCAGGTGAGGCATTATGTCACACCAGAATTTACATATGACACTCATAGGCGTGCGGTTGCATACGTCATACATTTCTCTCTGCTAGACTGTTACCGTGACAACGACAGGAACCAGCTTCGCACAAGTTCGCGTTTCCAGCCTTCTACTTACCGCAGCCGTTTCTACCATATGTCGTTTCCTATTAATTCATTGATGCTCTAGAAGTTTCTAATTGATCTATTTCCCATATCTCTCATGGTTTCCGAGATAGGAGTGCTAACTTCCACATTCTGCCACTAGGGGCGCTGCAGTCACTCTCATCCAATAGTGCATGGTTGTTTTACTATACCATACCTTACTTCCATAGCTCTAGCTGTCTTTGTTCCCAAGTTATTGACGTGACTTAGGACTTTAGGAATCACTCTGTATATATGTGTATATTGATAACTAATTTTCAATGTGCAACGAATTCTACCTACCTTAATCTACTTTTCAGCATATTTCCCGTGGATGTTAAGGCATTTGTCATATCATGGCCCAAGTTCCTGGATACCCTCCTCATAGAAGTCTGCAACCTGGGTTCTACTTACCTTATTCTGCTTTTCAATATATTCCCTGTGGATGCTAAGGAATTTGTCATATCATGGCCCAAGTTCCTGGATACCCTCCTCATAGAAGTCTGACCCCTGGGTTCTACATACCTTAATCTACTTTTCAACATATTCCCCCTGCATTTTAAGGCATATGTCATACCGTGGCACAAGTTTCTGGATACCCTCCTCGTAGAAGTCTGCCCCTTGGGTTCTACATACCTTAATCTACTTTTCAACATATTTCCTGTGGATGTTAAGGCATTTGTTATATCATGGCAGAAGTTCCTGGATACCCTCCTCATAGAAGTCTTATCCCTGAGTTCTACATACCTTAATCTACTTTTCAACATATTCCCCCTGCATTTTAAGGCATATGTCATATCGTGGCACAAGTTTCTGGATACCCTCCTCATAAAAGTCTGCCCCCTGGGTTCTACATACCTTAATCTGGTTTTCAACATATTCCCTGTGGATGTTAAGGCATTTGTTATATCATGGCAGAAGTTTCTGCATACAATTCTCATAGAAGTTTGCCTCCTGGGTTTTGAGTCTCCGCTCACAAGTCATCTTCATGTCATCATCATCATTGAACTGCTGGGAACTATTTCCATTGCAGGAACTACTGTTTCTATTCAGGTGTGATGTGAGAGACCCAAGTCTCATATGCTGTCACTATATGGCTTAAAAATCATCGCCTTCCGTGTACCATTCCAAAAATTCCAAAGCAGATCCCATGCGCTTTATTTTCTGTTCTTCCATCAACATCTTTGGCACCCATTGTGCACACACTTTGCAGTACTGAAGCTATTCTGTAATGATTTTGAAACTTGGCACCCATTGTGCACACACTTTGCAACCATTGTGCACACACTTTGCAGTACTGAAGCTATTCTGTAATGATTTTGAAACTTGGCACCCATTGTGCACACACTTTGCAGTACTGAAGCTATTCTGTAATGATTTTGAAACTTCAGGGAAGTGTTTTGAAAAATCAGAAACTATGAAGTGTTGATTCTCCCTAATGTTTTCATTCACTTTCCTAACTGAAATTTCTGCAACCAGAGAAAACCTACCACTCTGCAGTTCGTCACGAACGCTCTGTTTTCCTTCATTGAACATTCGAAGCCACTTCTGTACCAGTCCTGCACTCAAAGCGTTTTGTCTGTAAATTTCGCAAATTTGCCGACGAATCTCACTTGGTCTGACATTTCTCGCATTCAAAAACCTTATCACAGATCGGACTTGGCCGTTGGCTGGCCATTTTTTAAACTTAAGCATTATTAGTGCACAGCACAAGACTTTAACATAAACGCAACTTCACAAAATGGCATTAGGGCATGCTAATGGATGAGGCAACACAATTGTACATACACAACTCTGAAACAAATACTTGTGCAGGAATGATGCGCAAATGGTACTTACGTTCTGGATGGCCCTCTTATTTTATACAGGAAACTTGCAATGCATATAAATAGAGCAAGTCTCTATAAATTGAAAACCTGTCACTGAAAAGTAATCATTGGTAAAAGCAGTGCATAAGATTGAGTGAACTTGACCAGATAGTAGCAGCAAGGAAGATCTGTTGTTCTGTTACTGGAACTGTTGGAATTTCCATGTCAGAACATCACGTGTACTGGGATATCTCAAAAAAATAAAAAAAATAAAACAAGCTTTCGTCTCTTCAGCACTTGGTCACAGATACATACACTATGTTGACAAAAGTCACTGTACACCCCTTCAAAAGCAAATGAATGGATACGCTGCTTTGTTAAGATGCACGGTACAGCTGCAAACGGTTAAAAACAAGCCTGCAGCTGACCGCGATCATATCGCGGTCAGCTGCAGGCTTTTTTTATACCGGGTTTTTTTTTTAACCGCATATATTTAAATTCTTCCAGTGTAAGCAAATCTTTACATACAGTTTCTACACATTGAGAACAGGCCCTGACAAAAATCTAAAGGTCAGAAACATCTGTGAAAACAAAGGAACTCAGAGGAAGTGAAGACATAAAGGAAGTTCTCCAAGATACAAGAGAATTAAGGGAAGGTGAAGTTTAACCTTTGGACAACTCCTTCTTTCCTCCCGTGACCCGGATGGATGTGCATCTTGAAAAATAACTCTTAAGCATCACAGGGGTCGGAGATGTCTTGAAATTCCTGAAGTTCCTTATTTTTATTTTTTTGTCTTGAAATGTCCTTATTTTTGTTCTATATCCTGAAAATTTTAGTGTAATCCTGAAATTTTAAGAATAAATGGTAAACTATGTATGGTGATTCATCATCTAGCATTTACAAGCACTGCGTAAATAAAATAATGGAAGGAGAGGTTGAGTACTCTATCATTATGGCATCATTGCCAAGAACTCTCACTCGTGTAATTTGCGACGTACGCGAACGCGTTCCCGCATTTGTGAGATCGTTCGAGAATCGACGCGGTCGTGAAGCCGTTTCTTACAGTGGATGGCAACCATTACGGAATCTCCATAATTATTATGGATTTCCCCCAAGATTATGGAATTATGGATGACTAACGAAAAACTACAGATATTCAGATTTTCGCTGTTATTAAGAAAGTTTTACTGGTTTTGTAATTAATCAGTGTAAAAGCCTCTGAACAATGTTCGTAACACAGCTCTTTGTTTCTTTTTTTTTTCTCTTAGGATGAGGAATTTGTTTTGCTTGTTTGGAAGAATGCAAAAAAAAAGGCACCTTACAGGCCCGGGATTGCGTAGGCCCAGCGTGCTTCTTTCACCATGTCCCAGGATTATGTCAGCCCGAAGGCGAAGCCTTTGAATAAAGTTTGTGACGCAGCTCTTTGTTTCTTTTCTTCTTCTTCCTCTTTTTTTTTTTCGAGGAGAAAGAATTTGTTTTGCTTCTTTGAAAGCTAAGTGAAAAGAAAGCACGGCGCCAGACCGGGATTACGTAGGCCCAGTGTGCTTCTTTCGGTGTGGCCTGGGATTACGTTGGCCCGGATGTGCTTCTTTCGCTGTGGCCCAGGATTGCGTCGGCCCGAAGCCTCTGAACAAAGTTCGTGACACAACTCTTTGTTTTTTTTTCTATTTTTTTTTCAGAGGAGGAAGAATGTGTTTTACTTATTTGAAAGCTAAGTGAAAAGAAAGCACGGCGCCGGGGCAAGATAACGTCGGCCCGAAGCCTCTGAACAAAGTTCGTGATGCAACTCTTTCTTTCTTTTCTATTTTTTTTTTTTCTGAGGAGGGAGAATGTGTTTTGCTTGTTTGAAAGCTAAGTGCAAAGAAAACACATCTTCGGCCCAGTATTTTGTTCCGTTTGAGGACAGAGTTCTATCTTTCGGAAATGGAAGTTAGTTGGAGTGAAGATTTCTCCCGTAATCATAATATTTTCTTGCATTCCTTCTGCCCAGTATTTTTCTTAAATATCCATTTGCTCCATAAATACTTACATTTCAGCTTAAAAATGGAGGAAAGAGTCCCCCCCCCCAAATAGAAGATGGTCGAAGCGAAGATTTCTCCTTTAACCATAATTTTTTTCCCCTCACGATGTTCTGACTATCCTGTGTTCTTGTTAAGTGTTACATATGACTATATTTTGAAGAAATTCTGACTGAAAAGTGGATTTCTGCTGCATGCAGAAGTTGCTGATATAGGAATCAGGATGGAAGAAGCTTCCTTTTCTTCAGTAATGTACTTGGCAAATATATTCCCAGCTGCTGTTGTTAGTGACAGTGATCTAGACAAGTTGGAATTGGACTGACTTCTATCAAATTGATGAATTGGAAGGTGTTTCGAATAGTTCTACAATTGATACCGAATGGCCAGACATTTTGAAAATGACTTGGTGTAATTGGTGTTAAAAAGTATGAAGTTTTACCACACCTGATGCATGCTATTCTTGTTGTGCCACACAGTAATGCAACTGCGGAAAGAATTTTTAGCATTGTCGGTAAGAGTCAAACACAATTTAGGCCAAAACTAGCAACTGAAACTTTAGGGGCGTTGTTAGCCTTAAGAGTGAAAAAATCTCTGCTAACAACTTGGCAATAATTTAGATAGCTTTTTAGTAAAAGAATAACATTTCTTCATTTGTCCCAATACTTGATTTAATTTACCTGCCAGGTCCGCCAAAATATGTCCTGAAATTTAAGAAAAATTGTGTCCTGAATTTTTTTTTTTTTTTTATCGCTCCTACCCGTGGCATCATTTAAAAAAGATGTTCTTCTGCTTATGACTGACTGATGCAACTCTACTGAATATCAAACATTTTTAACTGGACACAAAGAAAAGTGTGTTTTATTTCACCAACTGCTCATGAAATTTGATTTATCCCATCACTTACGCATTTTCACGGGAAAATTTGTTTTGTCAGTTGCACTTCGGGCCCCCATTCATCCTGGGTCCTGTGCCTGTGTGTTGCACGTGCCTAGTTACGGCACTGCCTTTTACACTCACGTTTGTCACGATTCTCCTTCTGCACAATGACTCCATCTTTAAGCAGGACAATGTACACCATCTACTTCCCGAGTGGCGACCATTTGCTCCCAGCATTCAAGTGAAGTTTACCTCACTTGAATGGCCCTCTCAACTCCACTGGGAAGATCTGTTCAAGTCCGCCACCCCGACTAGCCACTGTGGATACTCAATGACATGCAATCCTCTTTTCACGGGTGGCAACACCACCTCCATGTTTTCAACACCTGATCAAGTCCTTACCAAGATGCTTGGCTGCTGTTGTGAGAGCAAAAGTTAGAGCAACACATTAAGTAGGTGTATGCAATACTTGTCCATTCACCTTAAAAGCTTTTATCTGTAATAATGTGATGTAAAGTGCATTGTTCTGCTGTGTAGTAGAAATTGTGTGAAAGCAATAAGCTTAGTTGTAAATGAATTTATGGCTCCTCTATTCATAGTTCACTGTGTAAAGAACTATTTTACGAGTCTTATAGAGGTAATTCTTTAAAAGAATTGGTCAAATTTTCAAACTAGAACCTAGTCTATAGTATATACACTATATTGAGAAAAGTCACCGGACACCTAGAATAGAAACACAACATAGCATTTATTGCCATACATTAGTGCGGTGTCGGTCCACCTTTGGCCTTAATGCGTGCACTGACCCTTCGAGACATGCTTTTGACAAGGTTTTGGAACACTGCGATAGGTATGCGCTTCCATGCAGTACATAATGTTGCCGCTAACTGTTGCTTAGTAGTAGGCCTTGGTTCCGAACTTCTTATGCAGCACTCTAATTCATCCCATAGGTGCTCTATGGGATTAAGATCAGGGCTCTGTGCAGGCCAGTCCACACACAATGCGGAATTATCGTCAAACCACGCGGTAACAGTCCTTGCTTTATGGCTTGGTGCATTATCCTGCTGGTACCAACAAGGCTCAGTTCCATAGAATTGTCACAGAGTTGGTAGGGCATAATTGTCCAGAATATCAAGGCAGACGTGCTGGTTAACAGGTTTGTCCACGATAACTATTGGGCCGGGACGATACCACGAAAAACACCCCGACACGAGAACACTGCCAGCTCCAAACTTGACCGTAGGAACAGTACACTGTGGTAAATAGCGTTCTCCCAGCTGCCGCCATACCCACACATGGCTGTCAGACTGATGGATTGTGTATCTGGATTCATCAGTCCATAGGACCCATTTCCATTGATCTATGGTCCATGATAAATGTTCTTTATATCATGCTAAACAACAGGTAGCATTCTGAGTGGGGATGAAAGGCTTATGAGCAGCTGTACGACCACTATAACCCATGGAATAAAGTTCTGTGCAAATGGTAAATGTACATACCGAGGTTCCAGGATTTTTACTCACCTGTACACTGAGGTCTTGTGCAGACTCTGTAAATTACCTGTAACGACTCTCCTGAGGCTTAAACGTCGTCTGTCACTGATTTTCTTTGGCCTGCCGGTACATTTTGTTACTTCAGGCATGCCATGTGTCTTCCACTTATTCAGTGTGTCCAAAACAATTGACTAGAGTATATTTAAATGCCTGTTGGTTTCTCTTATGGACAACCTACTAATACAACACCCTACAATCTTTCCTTTCTCAAAGTCAGTTCTCTCCCGCCGCAACATTTTCACTCAACCTCACAGTTTGATATGATCACGGCCAGCTGTGAGCTTGTTTTTATACCGTTTGCAGCTCTACAACACATCTTAACAATGCAGCGGATCTGTTGATATGCTTTTGAATCTGTGTCCGGTGACTTTTGTCAATATAGTGTATATTTAGTTCATATACAAGAAGATCTAGTTCATCATCAGGACTACCTTGATGAGGTAGTCCTGATGATGAACTAAATCTTCTTGTATATAATTAGTTCTTCTTGTATGTAATTATTCACAACAGATATTCATATCCATAGAATATGTTGCTATACAGGGTGTCCGAGAATTATTGGACACATTACAAAATTATGTACAAAAAGAACTATGAGCATTGTCTGTTTTTCAATGTCGCGTATTACTAACACGGTTTCTATATTTTTGTTTGGCAGAATTATTATTTCCAGAATCCGATAGATGGCGCTAGGTGTGGCCTGATGAGGAATGTATGAGAAATGCGCAATCAGTAGTGATGGCATCCGTACAGCAGAAGGCGATGTGTGTGTTATGGCTTGCGGAATTAAAGTCTGCCATTAAAATTAAAAGACAGTGCCGTTTAGAGTATAGTTGTAATCCTTCGTCAACAAATTCAATTAAGTGGTGGATGAAACAGTTTAAAGAAACTGGCAATGTGAAACATCGTGGAGGAGCCGGTAGGCCTAGCATCAGCGGTGAGACGGTTGACCAAGTTAATGAAAGTTTCCGAAGAAGCCCCAGGAAATCCGTTCGTAAAGCAAGCAGAGAACTGTGCATTCCGAAATGAAGAGTTCACGATACCTTGCACAAGAAATTAAAGTTTCATGCTTATAAAATTTAAATAGTGCAAAAGATGCATGTAAATGATCACACTCTGCGATACGATTTCACTGTGGATATGCTGAATCGAGTGGAAAACGATGAAAACTTTCTCAGTACTGTAATTTTTAGTGATGAATCCACATTTCATGTATCAGGTATTGTGAATCATCACAACTGTAGGATATGGGGCAGTGAACTGCCTCATGCTGCTATTGAACTGGAACGTGATTCTCCAAAAGTTAATGTGTCCCTGCTCCCTCTCAAAAATAGAAGTGATTGGCTCTTTCTTCTTCTGCGAAAAAACCATAAATGGTGACACTTACTTGGTTACGCTAAAAAATTTCGCTATACCCCAGATCAAAAGATATGACTTCTCCGCATTGGTCAACGTGTGCACATAAGTGCCTAAATGAGAATTTCCCCAACAGATGGATTGGGCGCGGTGGTACCATTCCGTGGCCTCCTCGCTCTCCAGATCTAACTCCATTGGATTATTTCTTGTGGGGTTATGTGAAGGATCGTGTCTATCAGACGCCTTGTACTGATTTGCAGGAATTGAAGCAGCGTATCACAGCTGCTATTATTCCAGTTAGTACAATCAGTTTTTTTCTATCGGTTTAATGTTTTGTTTTATATAATTTTGTAATGTGTCCAATAATTATCGGACACCCTGTATATCAAACTCAGTCACAAACGATTTTCGTGTTTAACAGTTGATTTTATTCCTCACATAATTGAATTTATGAAAAATTTTAGATCGCATAAACTTAATGTAAACTTAATGTTTTTTTTTTCAAGCTGTATTTTTCATAAAATGATAAATATATTATTCATTTCTATTACTTTTCTTTTTAGCAAGGTATCATTGATTTTAGCCTCTACTTGCGAGACTCAAATGTTGATACGCAAGCTCCAGAAGGGTAAGTTGTACTATTTTTATTTTTTGTATGTAAAATATGCAAGAGCTCAATGGCATTGTTATCATTAATGAGATTCTTCCGCAGATTTGTGGATTTCCACTTTTCTTTTCATCATTTGCGTTATTCTTTACATGAATGCAAAAGCAAAGAGAAATTACTTTAGTATTAGAGGGAAAGGTGTAAGTTTTCCGTCTGGGAATGGTATATCATCCTTCAGAATTTTCGAAAATGGAAGCTAAGCTGAGTGACAATTTTGCCTGTAGGCATTAAATTCTTTTTCTCATGATGTTGCCTCTGTCCAGTGTTGATGTTAAATATCATTACATAATGTTTGTTTTTCATCTTGAAACTGTAGGTAACTATTTCTGAAAATGGAAGTTAGATGGCATGAAAATTTCCCTGTAATCTTCAGGCACGATTCTTCTTCAGATTCCAGGAATTTTGCCTTTTCCGTCGCCATTTGGATAAATTTCTGAGATCAATGTATAACGGGAAAAGATGCTACTTGGGGATTAGTGAAGGATCGTTCACCATCTGAAGATAGAAAGGATTCAGAACTTTTGAAATAGAAATTAAACAGAGTGAAGATTTTTCCCATAATCGTAATTTAATTTTTCTTGCAATATTCCTTCTATCTAGTATTGTTAAATATTATTTTATTCCATAAATATTTGTATTTCAGCTTGAAAAAGGAGGGAAAATTGCCAGGATCCCTACTACTCATGAAAGTCGCGAATTCAGAAAACGGTCATGAATGGCATGAAAAAGTCACGAATTTTGCTTTAGAGTCATGGATTTTTTATTTTTAGTAATTGTTAATTTTCTAGCAACAATCTGAGAAATTTTCTATGCACTGACCACGAAAGATGTGAATGTTGTTTCTGTCGAACATTTCATGTGTCACACACACACACACAAAAAAAAAAAGAGAGAGGGCATGTGTGCTCTCCTATATGAAGAAAACTGTTAAAGCAAAAAGTGTTATAGCATGGAAATATATGTACCTTAAATGGGACCCCTGGTACGTGTGACATCATCCCTCACAGGTCAACATTACCGGGGTATCCTGGATGACCATTTGCTCCCGTTTGTGCATCTTCAACATCCCACTGGGGATCTCATCCTGCAACAAGACAATGCACCGTGCCATCACTCCCGAATTGTATCCAAATGGTTGGATGAACACTCCACCGGCATGACCTTGCTTCCTTGGCCAGCTAGATCACCTGACCTCAATCCCATCGAGCACATCTGGGATGCCATCGAAAGAGATGTTCGAGGCTCTGACCCCTTCCATCAAATTTTCGTGAACTGTGGGAGCTTGTTCAGGGGTCGTGGATCCGTATGGCTTCCCAACGCTTCTGGTGTCTTGTCGAGTCCATGCCGAGACGAATCGCCGCCGTCATTGGGGCGAAAGGTGGTGCTGCACATTACTAGACAGGTATCTCTAATTCAATTACTCTTCAGTGTATTGATGGTGAGGCGGCAGCTCGCTTGTCGCAGTTAAAAATATCTTTTAGTAGTGTAAGTTATGTTGAAACCTGTATAACAGGAACTGCTGTGAGCTTCTGGCAGGGAAGTCAGAAATAGCCACACTGGTTTTACACTGCTGAAAGCTATTTTGAATCCATCTTTTCCAACTGATTTGCTCTCTGTCCTCTCATGATGGGGGTTGTAGCTGATGATTGTTTCAGAACCAGACCATAACTCTGCCCCCACCAGCTTGTGTTCTGCCAGCAATGGTTGAAGAGTATTTGTTCTCCGATGTTTCTCACCTTATACACACCAATATCCATCTGTTCGTTGAAGCAGAGAACGTGGCAATCCTTTGCCGATCAGTGGAGGTCCAATTCCGATACTGCAGTGCAAATGTAAGCCTTTTCTGCCGATGGACCTTCGTTAGCATAGGTGCAGTGACCATCCGTCAGCATCGGAGGCCCATACGCAGCAGGGTTCACTGAACTGTAGTTTTTAGACACACTTCCGGTAGCCCCTGGTTCATTTGGCCAGTGAGTTGCTCCACTGTAGCACGTTGATTGGCCCTCAGGCACCTGTGCAGGCGACGTTGACCTCTCACATTAATTTCAGGTGGTGCTCCGTAATTTCCACATCGCTTATTCACAATGATGCCATTTCTCCAATCACAATACACTGTAACCATAGCAGTACGCGAAAAATTCACAAACTGCACTGTTCCAGAAATACTGCCACCCTTGGCCCGAAAGCCGATAATCCTACCTTTTTGCAAATCTCATAAATCGCTCCTTTTATCCATGACAGCAACGAGTGATATGCTTTCAGAATGTCTACAGCACACCTTATATGCCCTCCCAGCCAGCTCACGACGCGTGCCTTCTTTCATTGGCTGCGTGCTGTTGACGTCAAAAGTAGGAGGTGGCCACAATAATGTGCCTCGATTGTGTATATTAGTTCTGTAGAGCAGCATTCA